>OU565291.1:22996293-24196293 GCA_913789915.3 Sphecodes monilicornis
CCGGCACACGGATCGCCGGGGAATTATGCAAAATCGTGCCAGATCCACCCGGTGCACACAACTTATCCTCGACGGGACTGCATTCCGACGGTGGGACCTGCTTTTTACCGGTCGACCCTCGCATTAGCTCAGATGTTCTTTGTCCCTTGCGTGTTCTTCTGGGAACTGCAGACTGTCGCAATGCAATCACTGTCATTTCAAAGTTCTAGGGAGTAAGACACATGAAACGGTGAGCTAAAGCATCGAGCTGCAATATTGTTTCGCTAAAGAAGCCTGAGAAAATCTTTAAACTCTCGTTTAAGATCAAACTGACATCAATAGTCCGGCACTGACTCCGAGGAATACAACATAATTCATTGTCAGATTATTAGATGCGACGTGAATGTGAAGATAGCTACGGAAAATATTAAAAAGAATATTAAGAATATTAAGGTGGGGAGGAGTGGATGAGGAAGGTGGAATAATGGAGAGGGGGTATGAAATGAAAGAGTTAGGATGGACGACAAGCGACCGGAAGAGGGGTTTCAAGGCTAGGGAAGGGGGGAATGATTAGGGTATAAGGAGGAAGGGTAGTAGGGTAATATTATGTAATGTAAATAGTGTAAATAGCGACTTTTCGTAAATAGGTTCTCTCTCTCTCTCTCTCTCTCTCTATCTAGTATAACTTTAGAATTGAGATAGAATCTAAGATAGTTACAAGACTAGTTGTAGGAGCGGGATGAGGAGGTAAAGCAGGAGAAGATGAAAACTGTAAAGGACTGTAACCTGTAGGGGAACCAATAAAGTTACTACTATTAAGAATATTAAGGTGGGGAGGAGTGGATGAGGAAGGTGGAATAATGGAGAGGGGGTATGAAATGAAAGAGTTAGGATGGACGACAAGCGACCGGAAGAGGGGGTTCAAGGCTAGGGAAGGGGGGAATGATTAGGGTATAAGGAGGAAGGGTAGTAGGGTAATATTATGTAATGTAAATAGTGTAAATAGCGACTTTTCGTAAATAGGTTCTCTCTCTCCCTCTCTCTCTCTATCTATCTAGTATAACTTTAGAATTGAGATAGAATCTAAGATAGTTACAAGACTAGTTGTAGGGGCGGGATAAGGAGGTAAAGCAGGAGAAGATGAAAACTGTAAAGGATTGTAACCTTTAGGGGAACCAATAAAGTTACTACTATTAAGAATATTAAAAAGATCATCAAGTAACATCGTGCAATTGATTACGACTATTATCGAAGCAGATCCTCGAAATACTGCTCGAGGGACTGCAGAAGATCTGAAAGTTGATCGTACAACAGTAATTCGACATTTAACTGAAATTGGCAAGTCAAGAAATATATTTTTACGAAGTTACTCACGAAGTTACCTCCTCCTGCAATATTTATAAGATGTTGCAAAGGTTTGCATTGAAACCATTCCTGTGTTCGCGAGAAATCGATTTCCGTATCGAGACTATACCACCGTATTTTCCGGTGGTTGTTGAGTAGAAGACTGATCTGAGATGTTGAACCATAATAGATATTTAATATTTAACCCTTAGCACTCCAGTGGTGTCTCTGAGGCACCACTAAAAATTACTATACCATTATTCAAAATATTGTTTACATTATTAAATTGATATTCAATAAATTCGTTACCAAACATTTAAGTATTCTATGAAGTATTATATCGGTTCCATTTCTTCAAAATGATAAAAATCATATAGATTGGAAATATTCTTGATCGAAAAAAAAAAGTTTGGTTATGGAGTTAAAATACTTCGGAACGCAAAGGGTTAATAGAGAACTCGAAACCTCCGCAACCATATGTAACTTTTAAAAAAATGAAGGATTGAAAGGATATAGAAAAGATAATTGAAAGAGCAAGGAAAAAGGACTAAGAAGCAAAAGCGAAGGACCGGTTTTGAAGCTTGCAGTCTTCGATTGAAATTGCTCAGAGGTGCAAGGATTGGCAAACGACCGGCGAAGGGTATTAAGGAAGAGATAAAAACAGCAATTTCGGCGGCAGAAAGGCTAGCAGCATTGCATCGACCGGATGTTACCGGTTTCTGGACAGGTCCCGTGGATGGTAGTGGTCGCGGGAACCGGTCCCGAACGGCAACCAGCTGTTCCCAGTCTGCGGTATTTCGATAAGCATTCGTCCGGGTAATTTCGGGAACGAGAGGACTTTTCATCTTACCGGTGCCTTCATACCGTGGCTCTTCTCCCGCGGTTATCTATTCGATCATGCCAAGAGTTATCGTTGCTCGAGCATCGTTGCGGTCCATGAATCTTCCCGACGGCTGCGAGCCAGCTGCAAACTTCTAACGGCGTCGTACAGCAGGTCAATTTGCACAAATATGTGATAGGGATTCGCATCTAAACTAGTAATATGTTATTCATTACTATACTTTGCAACGTTGTGCGAAACGAACGTTTCCTGACACTGGTGCCAGAAATGGAATATGATTTGAAAGTTTTTTTTGGAAATGACAAGTTAATGCTTTATTGTACTTTATGATAGGTTTACTTTAACGTCGAGGAAAATTCGAGATCGTTTCGAAAAATTGATGAAACTCGACCGACAAGTCGGATGAAGCTTATTCGATTCGAACGGGACTTCCCAGTCGATTTTTGAATGTATTTCCATAGGAATTTTCAAACTTTTGAGAGTTCGAAATGAAGATTGAAGAACGCATTTTATGATAGAGTTATTTCGATCCTCAGGAAAATTCGGGATCATATCAGAAAATTTGAAACTTGCGATCAATACCTTAGGGAAAAATAACTGAATTTTTAGGGGTTGCTTCGATTCGATTTTAATAAGCATTCCCATAGGAATTATCAAACTTTTGAGGATTCGAAATAAAGCTTGAAGAACGCACTTTATGATAGGGTAATTTCGATCCTAAGGAAAATTCGGAATCGTATCATAAAATTTGAAAATTGTGATGAATACCTTAGAGAAAAGTAACTGAATTTTTAGGGGTTGCTTCGAATAGATTTTCATAAGCATAAATTCCCGTAGGAATTTTCAACCGCTTGAGGGCTCGAATTAAAGCTTGAAGAACGCGCTTTATGATAGGGTAATTTCGATCCTCAGCAAAATTCGGAATCGTATCATAAAATTTGAAAATTGCGATGAATACCTAAGTGAAAAATAACTGAATTGTTAAGGGTTGCTTCGATTCGATTTTAATAAGCATTCCCGTAGGAATTTTCCAACTTTTGAGGGTTCGAAATAAAGCTTGAAGAACGCAATTTATGATATGTCCATGTTGGTCGCAAAGAAAATTCGAAATCACACTGAAAAATCGCGATTGGTACTTTTGTTTCGATAGTATGAACCAAAATCATTATTCCTCAATTTTGTGCACCTTTTCGTGCAAATTACCCACAGTACAATGTCGCACCCTCGTTTCAACTGCCTCAACGTCGCACCTGCTTCTCTCAGGCCGGAAACAAAGTAATTGGCACACTTGGCAGCCCTCGCATAAGCGACCAGAAGGGAAACTGACATCGCTGACATGATTCACATTATCCGCATTATTCTGTCCCCGTTGCATCCCCTATTCTTCCCACTTGCGCACCCCCCCCCCCCCCCCGCCACTCCTTCGGACGTTGCCTAATATTACAATTTTTGGCATTCTGTTACGGACTGTAATTTCCCGTTATTGTTCTCTCTTCTACCAGAGGTTGGCTGTCCGCACCAACAATCCTGAAACTTTACAGTCATCTAACCAACCGGGCAACGTTTCAAACAAGTTTTTCCCGTCGAACTAAACTCTGGTTGCTTTGAATTTTTTCGCGTTGTTTTCCGCTGACCAACATCCGCCCCCGCAACGCGGTGCTCCAATTACACAGCGCCGAGAGTAACTCACCCCTAAAGATAGAATATTTGATCGGAACTTTTTTCATCGTGCAAATCGATTTTATTGGAGGGGGGGGGGGTCCGATCAACGGGAGCAAGAAACCTTGTGATCAACAACCCCATGCAACCCCCATCCACGCGGCAATTATTCGCGTTGAAGTCGTTTACTATCGCTTCGTTCGATAAATGGGAATTTTTCCGAGACGCCTTTTCTTGCTAATCTTCTTCGCTCGAGGAAGGGGTTTTGCACTTTGTATGCAGTTGGTATGATTTAACTGAGACTGTGGGGGTGGGGGAAGACAAAAAACTTCAATGGAAACCCCAATTTTTTATTGCAGATTTGGATTCTCCAGAAAAAAGTACCCCACTTTGACCCTACGAGTTTTAGCATTTTGGCTCACAGATGGCGCTGTAATCGACAAAAATCAAAATGGGTAAACAAGCGTTAAAAATTGATGATATCTTAAGAAATACACATCAGATCAGAAAAATAAAAGTTCTTCGTGGAAGAACGTTCGTTTATATGCAAGACTATTTTATTCGCGAGTTGTGTAATCATATTTATAAGTTTCAACAATCTTGTTTCCATTAGGGTGTCGATGAGAGAACAAAAGAATTTCAATTTGTTAATTCTTTGTTTTTCTGCTTGCTTCTAGAGAGGAAGACATAGAATGGAGAATAAATTGAAAAATTGTTTCTTTCTCCAAGGTTTTTCATTTTCTTAGAAATAATAATTGCAATTTGGAAAGGTTAATTTATATTTTACATGAGCGACAGCAATAATCCGATAATTTTGAACAATCTCCCGAGATTATTATTTATAAGAAAATTGTTAAATTTGCGACAAGCACAGATTAGTTATTGAAATCCTGCGGCGACGATATGATACATAACATACACGATCTGACACATACTTATGAAGGAATTCAGCAAGTATTCAGCAGGTATTCAGCAAGCATGTGCACAAATCTGTGGCCCATATGATTTCATGAAGACCCCGCACCTCCGTGAATCTTATCAGTCATTTTTCTTGTGAGAAACATGTTGCAGAATCACGAAGCGATCTTCGTTCTCTACGTGACCATAATTTCGGTTTTCACTGAAAAATTAATGGGTCCCTCGACGTTCCCACCGACACCGGTGAAATAAAATACAAAACTGATGCTATCGAGTTTGGAACAACTTTGCATTCGAAATCGATGCAAATAGTATTCCCTCGAAGTCCGCGCGCCGTATAATGTCATCGTGCAACCGATGGCAGAGCAGTTTTCCGGTTTGCTACCTTGCTTTTCGAACTTTGCGTGTTCTGTATGGAATAGCAATTATTCCTTTAAATGAACCTTTAAAAAGCAAAAACTTTTAGTGATCTTTTATCGGTTTTCTTAAACGAGTTTTTAAGGGCACTTTATCTGGAGTTGATATATCGTAGCCAACTTGGAAGATGAGAAATCGCTGGGAACTAAGAACATTGGTTATACGAATTGATCTAGTTCCAGGCTAAACCCTTACTGATTTATATAGTAAGTTTTGTCTCATGGATCCTCAGAATTGACCGTTTACAAAAATTCTTTAAGAATTTGTAGAAAGATCCTGCAGTATATCAAGAAGTAGGAAACCTTACAAAGAATTTTCAGCTTCATGAAAATTCTACAAGAATTTATCCGAGTACCTGCAATCTATCGACAAGTGAAGGCCCCTAGGAAATATTCAGAGCTTCACAAAAATTCTACGAAAATCTGTACGACAATCTGCAATCTATGGACAAGCAAGAATCCTCAGCATTGACCAGCTGAAAAATTCTGGAAGAATTTTTATAAAGATCTCTGTAGTCAACCGAGAAGTTGAGACCCTTAAAAAGAATTCTGATCATCGTAAAAATTTTACAAGAATTTTTGCAAATACGTGCAGTTTATTGACAAGTGAAGGCCCCTAGGAAGAATTCAGAGTTTCACAAAAACGGATACAAAAATTTGCAATCTATGGACAAGAGAGGATCCTCAGGATTGACCATTTTCAAAAATTCTGTAAGACTTTGTACAAAGACCTTTGCACTCTATCGAGAGGTAGGGATCCCTAGAAAGAATTTCGAGCTGCTTAAAAATTTTACCAGAATTTGTATAAAGACTTTCCAGTCTATCGACAAGGACCCTTAGGGAGAATTCAGAGCTTCACGAACATTCTATAAAAATCCATACAATGATTCGTAATCTATGGACAAGCACGAATCCTCAGACTGAACCTGAGCCATTACAAAAATTGTACGAAACTCGGTTCAAAGATCTGAAGTCTATCGGACGGTAAGGAGCTTCGAAGCTTTTTATCGATCAGTCGTCGAGAACGTCCATCTCCGGGGGATTAAGGCAGGCTGGCGTGGAAGCGACGTTGATTTCTGGAGAGAGAAAGCTCGAGAAAGAGATCGAGGATGGTTTACGAGGTGAATTTTGCGATACTCGGGACCGACAAGAATTCCTGGACGGAGACAGCGGCTTATGGAGGTATTCTACTTCCTGATTTTCAAAAAATTGATTAACCTTGCATTTTCTGTAAGTATAAGTATTGCAGAATATGTGTGCAAATGTTTGAACTTGTAAAATTAATCAGTCAACACTTCTCAAAACATACTCTATAAAAAAGAAATATATAACTCCTGTAATTTTCATTATTTTTACGTGAAAAAAATAACTTATGTACACCAAATATCCATGAATACGTCTGAAAAATACCAGTTCAAAAAGTACAATAATTGTTCTGAAAAAAATTCCCAAAAATTGGTAACAAGATGTTATCCAAGACCAGAGTACCCCCTTCATTCTCAAACATTCTCTACAAAAAAATATATAACTCGTACAATTTTAATTGGTTTTGCTTGAAAAAAATAATGTATATGCTCCAAATACCAATGAATACATCTGAAAAATATCAGTTCAAAAAGTACAATAATTGTCCTGAAGAAAATTCCCAAAAATTGGTAACAAAATGTTATCCACGACCAGAGTACCGCCTTCATTCTCAAACATGCTCTACAAAAAATATATATAACTCTTGCAATTCTGATTGGTATTGCTTGAAAAAAATAATGTGTATTCTCCAAATACCAATGAATACATATAAAAAATTATAATACAATAATGTTAATAGTTCTTGTGGAAAAAAATTGCCGGATATTGTTGAAAAAACAGTTTCAAAACCCAGGAATACTCTCTGATCGTCTTGCAGCTGCGGTCTCGGAGCACGGCAGGAAACAGCACCTGTCAGTCTAATATATTTCCCCTGTCTGCGTGCGCCGGTGCAACGAGGGCCGCGTTATCGGCCGCATCCGGTGATGAATCGTACCAGTCCACGAACCTCTTTCTACGGCCAGGCTGGAAATCGAAGATCGCGTATTAAATTATCCGGGTAATTGACTGCGAAACCCCTCCCTTGTAACTTTAGAGCTACGTAGGAGTAGGAGGAATGACAGACGGGGGGGGGGTGGATTGGACGAATTTTACCGGGCGGTTATTCAACCGGCTCGTTCCCCACGCGTTGATCGATTGCGAACCTGGTGTACCAACGCCGTCGAGGCTCGACAGTGAAGGCCCGCTGCTATCTACGGGCAAACTTTGCAACACGTCGATGAATATTTCAGGCAAAAAGCAGTACGATCTATCCTCGGCGAGTCACGCGACCTGGCTCTGCCGCTACGAGACGCTCGGGAGCAGCGGAAACGATTTTACCCGCACTTCCATATTGGTTGTCGGCGCTGCGGAAGCAAGCGAACCGCGACTCGATGTGGAAAGTACTGCGGATTATGTTTGTTAGATGGTTGTAAAAGTTTGATCACGATTTTCAGAGACCTTGCAATCTCCTTTGGAGAAGGGTCGTGCAGATTTTACGGAGAAAAAGTGCGACAGCTTTTGAAATATGTTGAGATAGAATTGTAGGAAATTGTGGTGACTATAGGTATTGTCCGCGCAACGAGAGTTGGCACAAAATCTCGTCAACGGGGTGCAGGGGGAACGGCGCGTCCCCACTCTTGACGCAAGGCTGCGGATCCCCTCTCCCCCCCCCCCCCCCCACTGATCAGTGGATCCCACTCTTATGCTTACGTTTTGACGAGAACGGTCGACATAGACCGTTCAGCGTCACCACCATTTTACTTCATGGTCACCACATCTCTCTGTTACACTCAATACACTCGTTTGCTGTCTTCGTCAAGCGATTCGGCCAATCGCGGAAGACGCGTAACGCGTAGTGGGAGCATCACGTGGTAACCACAAGTGTCTCTGTGCCAACTCTCGTTGTGCGGGCAATACTTGATCGACAAAATTTGTTATTCGTTGTCCGGATTCTGCGCGATTTTTTGTGAGGCTTAATATGGCAGTGGGCGTCTTAAACGAGTGATTATTGGATTCCAGATTATATGCATTTATGACGAAAATGAGTAGATCAAATGAAAAAAGAGGAAGAACTTTTGAAGGAAAAGAAATGCTGTTGTATGTTTATCAGCTTATCAATTTTATTTAAGATATAAATGAATGTTTATATAGGTTCTGTGTCTTGCAATTAATGCAGACAATTTTTATTTTGCATTAATCTTCACAGTCTCTTGAGTACACATTTACTTTATCCACATCTACCGTCCGTCCATCAGGAGATGGCAGTGATTTTCGACAGTGGGGTGCAGGGGGACCGCGAGACACCACATCTCTCTGTTCCAGTCACACTAATATGCGCGTTTCAGTCTTTGTCGCGCGATTCGGCCAATAGCGGTAGACGTGTAGCGCGTAGAAGGGAGATCACGTGGTACCTACAAGTTTCTCACTGCCATCTCCTGATGAACGGACGGTACAACTGGTATATCTAGTGTACTTTAATACTTCGTGATGAACATTTTAAACACAGTCTACTAAATATGAATGTTATAACTTTCTTTTTAGACGAACTAAAATTTTACTTTTTTATGATCAATATTTAAGCATTGACATATATATATATAGCCATACAAAAAATGTAAATATTCTTTTCTCCTCTGTGACATTTTTGGGGACAAAGACGTTCTAATAACTGTACCCGTAAAGGAAATGATACAGCGAAGGTTTAAGAACAGCGAACTGCAAGAAGATCAGAAGAGTACTCGCAGTACATCTCACCTTTTCAATAAGTCACATTGATTATACATAGTGTTTCGAAATTTCACTAGGCTGGCTGTCAAAGCGGATACCACGTTATTGGAAGGTTGTCCGCAAACACAAGATATCGATCTCGCACAGTTCAAAGCCTCGATGCATCCTAGGATTAAACATCTATCTACCACGACTGCTCTCCATAGGCACACTAAAAACGCCTCATCAGCACCGACACTAGCAGGAGGCGATACGGCATGTTGTTTATAGGAATATTTTTCCAACCTGGAAGGCGCCTATTCGTGTGACAGTAACAATGACGAGAGACGGACGTTCGTAAGGGTTAGACGGTAGTTAACCAAATTAGCTGGGTGTTATCTAGGAAAGCCTAGGTGACGGAGAGTTTCGAGGGGTTCGGTTAACCCTGTACAATTTCCAGCTAGTTGGCTCTTTGACAGTAACCGCTCGCAATTTCGCATGGGGCATTGCTAACGTTCCTATAACAGATGCGGTGCGCGGAAGCCCGTATCCTGGTGCTGAAACCGGTGTACTAACGAGCCGATAATGCACGCTTGCTTCCTGCATCGCGTTGCATCGCGTTGTAGAACGATGCAGAACGTTGTAGAACGTTGCAGAACGATGCCGAGCGTTTCAGAGCGTTGGAGAACGTTGCAGAGCGTTTCTGAGCGTTAAAGAACGTTGCAGAGCGTTCTAAAATATTGTATCGCGTTGTAGAACGGTGCAGAGCGTTGCAAAACGTTGCCGAGCGTTTCAGAGCGTTGGAGAACGTTGCAGAGCGTTCTAAAATTATGTATCGCGTCCTAGAACGCTGCAAAGCTTTGCAGAACGTTGCATCGCACTGAAAAGTGTTCTAGGACATTGCATCGCATTGCGGAACGTTGCACAGCGTTGCAGGATATTTCAGCTTTCAACGAACTGCAGAGTGTTGCAAAGCGTTACAGAGGCTTCTAGAGGATTGCATCGCGTTGCAGAGTATTGCAGCGTACTGCACAGTGTTTCATCTTGCTGCAGAACGTTGTAGAAGGTCGCACCACGTTGTAAAGCGTTGTGAAACCTCCTATCGCGCTGCAGAGCATTGTAGAGCGTTGCAAAGCGTTGCAGAGCGTTGCAGAGCGTTGCACCGTGAGCCAGTGTCGCCAGAAAGCACCGAAACGGATACTTTTGCCTCTCCTCCTTTTCCCCTTCCACTATTCCATTCCACTACCACGAGCACACTCCAACGTCCCCCACTAAGACCGTAGGCTGGTCACGTGACGTGCCGCGCGTGACTGGATATTACTCTAGTCATCAAAGAGGGGATGAATTATATTCCCCTCGATTTCCTCGATCTGGCGACACTGCAGTGAGCCGCTCCAATCCTCGCCTGCCAAGAAACACTGACTCGACACTATCAACGGATGATCGAGAGGAATTTCTGGGTCGGCTCGTAGCAACGGATGACTGACGGCCTCTCGAAACGCAGTGGAAATGCACGCGACGCGACCGAACGACCAGGAGGAACATTGTCCCATGGAATTATGGACTCGAAATTCAGGGTGGAAGGGCCTTGAGGAACGACTTTGTTTGTTCGGTTTCGGCCATTCACCGTATAATACATAGCTACCGGTGAACCATGTGCGGCGCAAAAATCGGATCAGTGCCCGTGCGTTTGTCCTCCGGATGCACGGCTCCGTGACAGAAACGCTCGGTAAAAATGCTAACAGATGTACTGTGGCACCAAAAAGTAATGGCAGATTCAATTTCTTTTACTGTTTTTCTAAAATGGAGATGGGAAACGAGCTTGGCCTTATGAAGGTCTCGTAGTGTATCTTATAATGGGAAACAGAAGATTGTTAACATTCATACACTCTTCGGAAATAGTTGCATAAAAATTTCATAAATTTAATATTTCGCCCGTTTTTAATTTACTCCTTAAATCAACAAATTATGTTTCGTTTATAACGGCACATTTTTCAGAGCGTACATCTCACGACACAGACAGTGATCTACAATAATATATTCTGGCGATTCCTTGCATATTCTAGTCCAGGGAGTTCCAACATATTCCCCTCCGAGAACTGCAAGGTCCCCACCATCGAACCTCTCCCCACTACTATGTACAGCCGTAGAGTTAGTGAGTGCTGCGCGCGCCGCGCGGCTCTCGTGGTTGGAGCTTCCCACTACTATACATTATAACGATGAAGTCTAAGAGTGGGGGAAGAATCTAAGCGGGGATAGAGTCTCCAATAGCTCCGGAGCTACTGGTTGGAACTGCCTGTTCTAGTATATTTAGGTATATCGTACTATTTTGTACATTGTAGTAAATTGTAGCAGCTTGTAGAATGATGTAGCATATTCTCTTACGGATGCTAGGACATTTTAATATACAGGGTGAGTCACCTAACGTTTGCACCTCAAATATCTTTGCTGTTTCTAAAGATACGTAAAATATGATAAGGACAAAGTTGAATGCTACAATGGGGCTGACGCGATGCTAAAAAAAAAATTTTGTTTTTATGTCATTTTTTAGATTTTCAAGGTCACCTTCATTTTTTTAAGTGGAACCACCCTTTTTTAAACACGTACAATGATAGTCACTTTCATTACGAATTCAGTGACTATAATTACTCAAGGTCATTCAAGATCGCGGGCAGAGATAACGTATAAGATTTAACGCCTGTAAACGGGCTTTGAAGGAATGTTGAACTCTGTCCGCGACCTTGAATGACCTTGAGTAATTATAGTCACTGAATTCGTAATGAAAGGGACTATCATTGTACGTGTTTAAAAAAAGGGTGGTTCCACTTAAAAAAATGAAGGTGACCTTGAAAATCTCTAAAAAAAATGACATAAAAACAAAAATTTTCTTGGTATCGTGTCAGCCCCATTGTACCATTCAACTTTGTCCTTACCATATTTTACGTATCTTTAGAAACAACAAAGATATTTGAGGTGCAAACGTTAGGTGACTCACCCTGTATATCTAAGTTATACCAGTATATTATTGTATATTCTAGTACATTATAGGATGGTCTACAGTATATTCTAGTATATTATAGAATGGACTAGTATAGAGTTTAAATGAAAACCATGCTACACTGAATGTTTCCTATACTTTTGTATTCAAATCATATTCCGGAATATAAAACTGTGAAGAAGAGGAATTTAAAGATGTTGTTATATTTACATGATGTTCTTTAGACTTGTAAAACTGATCAAAATTCCTGTTTTTTACAGTTGACTTCGCAAATGTTTATTTTACATAAAGATCCGCAGTACAGCGATAAGAAATAGTGTACTTTCGAGCATCGATGCAGGTTCCTTGGTAAAAGCCGATACAGGACGCGTGTCTCGGTTGGATTTTGTCCGTTTGAACACAGGTAGAACGTCGAGTGTTTCGTCGGGTCTATGGAGATACGTTTCATAATATGGAAAAGTTGCGGATCGATGGAGTGCAGGTCTCTCTGACGTTGAGTCCCGGTAATGGAATTGGAAGGGACCGTTTCATAGACGTTTCTGGCAGACGTACAGATCAGCTATTCTATCGGCCTCGGATAGAGCTCGTAACGCATCGACACATCAAAAGAGAGAGAGAGAGAGAGAGAGAGAGAGAGTGCGCAGCCGATGTCGGTCCATTGGTTTCTCGAATCTCGCGAGTAATTGTTTACCGCTGTCGGCCGTGCATTCCATTTCGTTAGACATCGCTAATTGTTTAAATGCTTTCGAAACCCCAACTATTTATCTCGCGAGCCTGAACTACGACCTACGAACTACGGGAAGACAAACATCGTTAATGATTTTCTCGGAAATTGCGCGAAGCTCATGACAATTTCCCCGGAAGGAACGTCGACGTACCGAAACCGAATGGCGGCGTTCTCATTTCATGTCCATTATACGAAAGATTTTCTTCGGTCGGATCGATGCTTTAAATTATTCTGATTAGCTGTGAATAATGTATGAAAATTCGGTTCAATAATTATGAATTAAAGATATTAGAACCCGTCATTTTGATAGGTCTCGTATAGTTATGTCAGTCTTTGAGGACTGACGGTATCGGATTTACAGAACAATATACATGGTGTTTCAGTTACAGAAATATGAAAAAGGAAAAGGATGAATGGTTTGAAGAGCACTACATCCGTAGGATCTTACCTTTTTTTAATGTGCAATCGCGCTTATGCAATTGCATTATTTTCTATAAATGGAAATGCATACCTTTTTTTACATGGATAGATTCTTCTAGTTATTCTACGTAAAAAAAGTAAGCGGCGTAGAATGACAAACAATAATTAGTTACCGAGTTATTTCTAAAAAATATCTGTATTGAAGCAGCGTTGTCTCAAGTGTATTCAATGTAATGGGGAAGCGTTTGAGCATCCTCTTCAATGCAGTGCTTTGAGACAATTTAATTTCTCTTGCAGTTCACCTTGAGTGACCTTGAATGACTTAAATAATAGGACACTGTGTTCCTTTTTAAATACTTTATCAGAATGTAACTAAAAAAAACATACTATTCCATTTAGAAGAAAAGAGTTGACCTTCATATCTCCTTGACGCCTTCACCTGCCAAAAAACTAATAGCATCGGATGATCAACCCCTCGATACCAAATAATTCGATTAAAAAACAAACGAGTTATTCAAGTGTCCCGTTTTAAATGCCTCACCCTGTACAATTTGTACGTATGTATGTATGTATGTATTTATTTAGTGATCCCTTTCGGGTTACACGGGCTTCCGTCCCATTACATTGTTTTATTTCTATCGACTTACATCCATCTCTTCTCCTTACATTCATCCTCATTCATCCATTTTCTGTCTCCCCTCCTTACTCTCCCACTCTTCCTCTTCTACCCTTTTCTATCTCTTTCTTCCTCTAAATTTTTTAACCATCTTTCTCCCCTCCCGTCCCTTGCTAATATTTCTGTTACCCTCTCATACACCTGTATAATTTGTATAATTTTAAAAAATGATCCACACTGTCTTAACAAAAATCGATACAGATTAAACAGAAATGGCGTATGCAAGTATTTTGCTTATGCGCAGTCGTTCTTTTGTATTCAAACTTAAATAAACAGTGAACCGGAGACCGAGACAAAATTTCTCCTCGTTTACAGTGTTACAGAAACTCGATATTTGCAATTACCGGGCAATACAGTGTCGAAAGCAGGTGTGCAGAAATTCGGAGTCACGAGAGCCCCCCGGTACACCAGTGAAGGATTACTCGACAAACTCAAGCGACGAGCGTGACTCTCTTAATTTCCGAAAGCCCGGTTCGCCGAGGCGGAAGCAAAGAAGTTTGACCATCGATCAACGTGCAGTTGCCCTCAGAATAATTAGAGCCGCTGTTGGCCATTGTTATCGCTAAATTCCGGAGACAGGGTCTCCAACGGTCCGGAGCGTGGAAACGAGCCTTCCGCACGAGGTTCTCAAATTTCGCGATCGGACGTGTCTGGAGTGCGAGCTCGAGGGTATCGTTTACCGGTGGCGTGCTCGATAAATCGAGTGGCAAAATGGCGAGTG
The DNA here is from genome assembly GCA_913789915.3 of Sphecodes monilicornis. NCBI lineage: Eukaryota > Metazoa > Arthropoda > Insecta > Hymenoptera > Halictidae > Sphecodes > Sphecodes monilicornis. Next base: position 23,010,764 of record OU565291.1, read on the forward strand.
GGTTGGATGGTCGAATAAGCAAACAACCAGCTCGACACTTGTCTCGATACTTCTCGGCTACGGTCGCGTAAATATGGAAACGTGTGGGGAGTGGTTCTCGCCGGGGAAGAAAAAGCGAGCCCGTAGATCGTTTTCGTTTTGTTCGAGTAGGGTTGGAGAGGTGACTGGTAAAAATGGCCAGTCTACGCTAGAGGGGACACGCGTGCGAAACGGTCTCTACGAAGGTGAATCGATCGCGCCGACCGGAAAAGGCAACATCAAACGGAACGGGGTTGAGTCGGTTCTCTTTCTCTTTTCCGCCATCGCATTGACTCATGCATTATTTATTTCGACTTAATTAGAGGACGGGGCGGGACGGTTTGCAACGAAGGGGGGCACAAAGAGAGGAGGGGGTGGTGGTCGGTGTCTCGCGTGCAGAAAAACTGGCGGTCTCCATAAATACAGCGTTGCGCGCGTGTGCGCTACGTTATGCAAATATACAACAGAGGCTGAAATTGTAAATGAAATGTTATCCGCGACCGAAAACCGTGGTTCCGTGCCCGGCGAAACGGCCCCCGCGTTATCGATTCGTCCGGTGACGGAGATCTCTCACGGCCCGCTCGCGTAAATCTCGCGTAAATCTCGCGTATAAATGGCCGCATAAACTGCACGCGTGCCGGCCGAACGTGTTTGCTACGCTTCATTTAAATTTCCACCGGCGCGGGGATATTAAGTCCACACAGTCCCGCATTGTGCCCAACCTGGCGACGATGAATTTTCCACCTACCGTCTGGAGATAAAACGGGGCGCCGCAGAAAAGCGCGCGGATAGTCAATTTAAAAAATGTTGTATAAAACATAACATTTCTGTTGACCGAGATAGTTAAATACACGAGGAATCGTGAATCATTTTTGTTCTCATTCGTAAACTCGTGAAGCAGCTGGATTCGTCGAAAGTTAAGAGATTCTGTGACACGCGTATAATTCTTAACAACTTCCGGAAACTTCATTCGCTTGTTACTGAGTTTTAAATGTTTTAAGAGAATTGTGTACATTTCTGCGCTACAGAAGCTTCTCAGGTATGCATGTCCTGCACTTTCCAACAAGTTTTTCTTTTTCATCGTAATTATTTAGACTGCGGATCTTTATTGCATTTATGGCTTGTGAAAATTTGAAAAAATGCTAGAGTATCAGATCCGATAGAATTCAGTATGATTTCTATTTATTTTATGTAGAATTATATAGAACATAGAATTTTATTTGCTACCACTTTCCTAAAAATTGTCTACAAATATTGAAAATTGCATAAACATCCGCGAACTAGTAATTATTGTATCTGGGATCGTTGTAGATTCCTATAACGAATATGTTTAGGGCATAAGTATGTTAATATTAGGTTGCCTCAAAAGTTTCATTCGTTGCCCACAATGCAAATTAGATTAATTTTAAAAAAAGAACAAATGGCATGGTTAAGTGACAGAAAGTTCAAGAAGTAATAAAACATTAACCAACAAATGATTAGCAACAAACACATTGTCTGCATATGCTGATGATATCAAACAACATTAAATGTACACATTGCGAAAGAAACTTTTGGGGTAACCTAATACTTTTATATACAGCACAAGAATCTGTGTCAATCGGTGCAGTCGAAAACATGGGTTTAAAAAGATGCTGTTGCATTTTGATGCACCGATGCAGGAAAGTGCATTAGGTCATTTGCATATTATTCACCGTCCGATACCATTCAGCTTTGCTTCTCAAGAGTTTCTTTTATTTCCAACCGTTTAGGAGGTACATCCTGCTCCAATTATGTGCCACACCCTGTGTAATGACCTTGAGCCAACAAATAACGCTATAATAATTTTGTGCGCGCTTTTCGTTACAAATGCTGCAGTACTCGACGATGAATTTCGGCCAACTTGCCATAGATAAAACTGGGCACCACTGTCGGACCCGACTAATTAAAGTTTCGCTCGAATTTCTGCCGAGGAGCCGCGGGAACAAGATGGCGATAATATATATCGCTGCGCAGCTTCGATTCCGATCTCCTCGACGATAATAACGCTCTATAAAAACGAGCAGCATAAATCATAACCCACCACCGTGCAGTGCAGAGTCTATGCAGTGGCGATAAAGATCCGCGGCAGACGAAAATTCGCGCGATCGTGTTTTACGAGACAGAAACTTCGGATTCGCGAGGCACCGAACTTTCGCACTTCGGAGGGGAGTTGAGAATTCCTTGAGAATATCCGATATTCTCGGACCGTTGACCCGAGATCGCCGATATTTCTTAAGGCTTATTAACGTTGTTCGCTGGCTCCTTACAATTTCATTCCAAGGTTACTGACCGAAGCAAATTATTTTATTTCGTCCGGCGCTCTTCAATATGGTAATCTAAACGTAAACGCTTCATCGGTCGTTGTTTGTTCAATTTGTCTGTCTACCATTCTTCATTAAAAGAAGCTTACGAAAATCACAGAGAAATGAAAAGGCTTTTCAGTAACTGAGCTTTACGTAACAGAAGGTCAATCCTTTTCTTTGAAATAATAAGTTCAAAAGAAGTTAGCGCAATACATATGAATTTCAGAAGCTTGAAAAACGTATTGAGAAATTCTCGACCGTTGATCTTTGATTTTAAGAAGACTATTAAAACATTTCCGGTAAATAAAGTGCCGAGGGCAAAAAGAATTTTGTGGGAGAAAGAAGCTGAATAGTTTCTTAAAAATGAAGTCACGAAATTTTAAGCGTATTAAATTAATTCGACTATATTTAAGAGATTTTGTTAAACGCATCAATCTCATAGACTGCGAATCTTTATGCAAATTCTAAATTCCACGGCACATTTTACAAAAACCAGAACAAAATCAATGTATGTATCATCTCGAAAATTCCTTCGGTAAGCATGTAAAGCCGTGATGGGAGGGGACCATCAAACGGCTGCTACTCCCACCAACCTCTCTTTCATGCGCGAGGCCTGCGCACTGTTCGCGACGGACGAAGCAGGTGGGGGACAGTGGGCGCTATGGTGGGGACGGTCTTGTCTCAATTGAGACAAAAATGCCCATCCCTGTTGTAAAGTCTAGATATCATTAATGTTTGTTAGCATGCATGCTTTCTTGTATTTTAAAAATGTGTACATACTATAAGCGCATAAAGATCCGCAGTTTAACCCTTTGCACTTGAATGGTGACTCTGAGTCACCAATAAAAATTGCCATACCATTATTCAAAATTGTTTTCATATGCAATTCCACATTTATAATGTAAAAAAGATTACGTACAATGAAAATGTTCTAGATTGAAAGAAATGTCTTGATTTTGGAATTAAAATTGCGTCGAGTGCAAAGGGTTAATATCAGACACTTCGCAGTGTCTAGAAATAACAAAAGAACAAATTCTCCCTCGCGACCTGTAAAAATTGATTTTTGCACAAAGATTGTACAATCGGCCCAGAGCTCTTTCATTTTTTAAATTCTCTGAAAGTACCACAGTGAAATTCACAGTCCAAATCGAAAGAAAATATTCCCGAGAAACAATGCTCGAACGACAATGATCGCCATTATGGATCAACTTCCCAGTTTTTCGAGGGAAGTCGGTATTTCGAAGTCCGCGCATGTACTCGATAGGAGAGGTTCGATGTGCCACGTTGCATCTGCCTTATCTCGTGCATCCAACGCGTCTCGACTGCTGAAACGTGTCGATCGAATTTTTCCTAGACACCCGAGAGAAAGCTAACGGACGATTTGGGATTTTTTGTTCGCAGCTTCGACGAGACGTCGATGGACAGCTGCCCGTTGGCCGTCACCGACGGAAGGACGAACGACGCGACATCGAAGGACGTCGAGACGGAGGTGACGTCGCTGGAGGAGGCGAAATCGGTGATAGCTACTCTTCGAGCGAGACAGAGGGCACAGGCGCATCAGATGCTCGCGTGGCGACGGACCCTCAAATTGCAGGTAAATATTTAATCCTCCTGGGTAATTAGTTCATGCAGCAATAAATTAGGAAGATGTTTAGCTGAGTCTCCTTATATTTAGAACCACGCGATATTTTGTCTAAAATTATGCAAATTATACAAGCAAATGCAAATTCTACAAATTAGTACCAGTACAGTATAAATTACGGTATTCATTCAATTTAAAACGCAGTTAGAAAGCGCATGAACTGATGGTATCGATATCAGCTCGTATCAGAGATTTACGACACCTCCGAGTCGCGACGATCCCGATCTACAGGCACACAATTACCTAGCTCCCCTAGATCTTCCAGACAAAGGCGGGGAGAAGAAGACGTATCTGTAATTACCAGCCGACAGTTTCTGCTTGGAGGCTCGTTGATTAAACCCATTATCTAGTAAAAGTTTGAAGAGGAGCCGGCCCGACTCGCTTCCGCAACAGCCAGACGTCTCGTGACGCTCCACTATTACAATATTTCGTGAGTGTAGTTACTGATCGCGTGATTAGCGCCAATCAATCAACGCCTTGGCGAAATAAATTCGCGAAGAAATGCTTGTTTTCGAGTTTTAACGGGGCTCCGACGAACCGAGCGATGTTTTCACAATTGTGTATTGCTGATATGTGCATGACGCGAATGCGTAAATGTCCACTGTGTTATTTAAAATATTAGTGGGTTGCGAGAAGGAATTGGAGTTTTTTGTTCAACCGTGTTCAAAGTCTCAATTTGCATAAATTCTGGACGAATGGTTCAGCCCGTTGTAACTCCGTGAACAAAGATCGAAAAGCGATGTGCCCGGGCCCATTTCGCAGAGCGAAGCCTCAATTTTCACAGCCCCGTGTTGTTTTCTTTCGAGGATGGCGTTCGGTCGAGAAAGCGACGACGCCATCTTGGAAATTTTACAACTTCGAGCGTCTCTTCTCTTTCTCGGTGCAATAAAACGGCAACAAAAAGTCGCACATCCAATTTTACAGTTTAGGTGAAAAACGAACACGTCAATCTTCGAATGTATGGTACTTTGTGTCGCGAAATAAATTTTCTAAACCGTGCAACAACGATCGAACTTTCAAATTCATGAAATTTCCGTGAAAGACTTTACAGATGCTATTTTCGATATGAGGCTCTAATAATCAATTCGTGCACTTTTAAACGATGAATTTTTTCCCGAGTGAACGCATTATCGGGTGTCTCATTTGTTTGAAAAATGCATTACACGGAGCTCAGAGCTCGAAAGCCATTTCCGCTGACGGAAAACGAACAACGGCCATTGAAAAACGACGTGTAGAACAATTTTCCAAGTTCCATTGAAATGAGAGAGGGCCAATTGGCGGTGGAACGCCTCGTCAATACGAAATATCCTGGTGCTGTTCGTCCGCAGGACCTGGAAGTGAAACAGGACCGTGATTTGCCTTATTGTCTTCGTTTTAATTCAAGTTCCGACGCTTGTCCGCATCTATTTGCTATTCCTGGAACGTATAACCCCTTGCCATATAATATCGACTAGGGCCCGTGATGAAAATTCCGAACGGAATCTATTAAACGAGAACGTCGTTCGCTTCTCCCAAATCGAAATAAAATTTCATTCTTCCGTTATCAATATTAATACTGGGTTTTACTGGGTTCACTGGGTTTAACACTAAAAGTGACTGTTTTTACTATAAACAGACAACGGATCTTTGTACAAAATAAAAATCGTGTTCTCTCTAATTAGGAGATAATATTACTCTCCGTATCCACTTTCAGTCGGTTCATTATTCAGGGGTTAAAATAAACGCACAAGAAATATTAATTCTCTTCTCTTTCCGAGGAATTATTAAGAGCGAAGAAGTTTTAATCATTTTAATTGCGGAATGAATCATAAGGTAGGTAATTGTTCGCGAAGAGGGAGCCACCTCCGACATCATTGACCTTAGAAGACATTCTCAAGGTCGTTATTATGGACAGCTTTTGTCCTGCACACATAACAAGCAGACTCTTTACAACACTTAAATTTTTACCAATCGCTTAGATACAGGCATGTAAACATTGTTTTAATCAACTGTTTTGACAATTTTCGACAATATTCAGTGATGCACTTTATAGTTCCAACGCATATTTTCATGGCTCAAACATAAATTAATCTGTGATCATCCAAGAACGTACGAATCAACTACAATTTTCCTATTTGTTAACAAAAATATTAACGCTTTACCCTCCATTGGCAATCTCAATCTATTGCTCATAAATAGACTGCACATTTTTATGTATTTATGACATACGAAAATTCCTGAAGTAGAATAAAACGCGCGCGCGTGTGTGTGTGTGTGTGTGTTAGTAAAAGCGAATAACATTTTTATTTTATATCTACCGCAATAAATCTCCCAATTAACCAAAGAAATTCTTTCCTTACTTCATTTTTTAAAAAATTGTACATGAAAATGAGAATTTGCATAAAAATCCGCAGTCTACTAACAAATATAAAATTCTAATTATAAAGTTTGACAATCGATACAAATAATACAGTAATTTCTGTTATTTTTTCCCGTTGATTGCCTAACTTTTGTCGATTGTTTACAATTCAAGGTCACGCGAAGGTCATCGTACTATAGGTCGCTGGATTCGTCTTAACCTTAGCTATCGTAGCACGATGACGAAAACACACAGTCCCGTTTAAAAAATCTTCGATTCCCATGATGATCTCGAAAGAAATGATCATGAAAAAATATTTTTCCTACTAAAATCTTTGCACCCTTGAATCGAACGCTTTTGTCCTCTGATGATTTTTTCTATCAATAAAAATAAAAAAGATATTTGCGATACTGAACATAGGTAGGACACCCTGTATAGTAGTATGGCAATTTTTAGTGGCACCGAAATGCCGCCATTCGGATACAAAATCTCAACACTTCGAGACACAATCCGCAGTTCTCCGAAGAAGATGTTCTCAACATTTCAAAATATCCTCGTCTTCGGTATTACCACGTTTAAGTGGAGTTTAGTTAGCATCAGGGGTGACTCCCTTTTCGCGACCATTCGCCTAAGTGTTACCACGAAATAAGGGGGCGGCTTCTTGTCGCGAATCGATCGAGCGAGAACCGGTGCGCGGAAGGGGGGACACCGAGCGGAAGCCCGAAAATTCGGACTGAAAATTGCTGTGGCAACCAGAGGGGGGAGGAGAGACGAGCAGGAGCAGATAAGACTGTCGAAATGGTGCCCCGTCGGCATGCAAATGAAACGAGATACCATGACCATCTATGCTGCAAGGACCCAGAGTGCCCCTGGAACGTCGAGAAGCTACGCATCGCGGTGAGAATTCGGGAGATCGCGACTCTCCTGGCGATTCACTTTGGAAAACCGAGACGAAAATCTCGGAGGTGCCAAGCTAGTCCCTACTGCCCCCCCCCTCTCTCTCTCTCTCTCTCTCTCTCTCTGCTTTTGGAACGAGGATCAAAGAGTTTTCCGTTTCCTCTCGGGACACTCTCTGCTACGTGCCGATTTCTTTACCGTCGGGATTCGCCTGAAAACTGTATTCGCTAAGAGGTCGAGTCGTTAGCAGCAGATTGGATACGAAGTTTCCGAGAGATCGTTTGCTTGCGTCGCATCGGGACCAGTGTCCTTTGACCTGATTAATTGGCTGCCACAATTAAGGTACGTCCGTTGAAAAGCCCGTTTTTCAACAAAATTTCATTACTTGAAAATTATAAGTGATACGAAAAAATATTTCAGACGGATGTTGTAGGATATAAAAGAGAGTACATGATGGCTGTAGTTGTTTGACATTGCAGTAACCTTGAAAAGCTCGGCGAAGATTACAATTGAAATTTTGAGTTGACACCTATATTTTTATTTACGTATTCTTGAAGGTGAGACAAAGATATTTTTAAAAGACTTTTGCCTTTGCATAAACTATTACCAAGATATAAACTTCCCAATTCGATGTGCCGACATTATGCAGCGTACATCGCGAAGTTGTTCAACTGTACTTAGCACGGCATTAGACTCCTCTTTGCCTTGTAACTTTCTTCCGTAAACAGTTAATGAAAGTACAAGACTTAAAAGAACGTACGAGTTGTTCATTTTTGGATTGTTTGAAAACCATATATATTATATCTAAGATTAATTTACTCGTAATAGGTCGTCGGTGATATAAATAATTAAAAACTAACGGGCAGGTAGGGCCAGCTAAATCTTACATAATTTTTCACAACATATATCCACGCGTACTTCTGCCAATAGTCACGATGGAGTTTTAAGGAACATTTTTTACAACTTGAATGATAGTTAGCGGTAGCGTTTAAATTCACATTATTAATTTGATTTTAAGAAAATGAAGAAAGCAAACAAACTAACATAAAAATAAGAAGTACACGCCTCCAGTAACATACTGTATGTGGAAATAATGAAAAGTTTACACCAGGGATGGGCACGCTAGGGGCCCCTCAAACGCCTGCTTCTCCCACCAACCTCTCTTACATGCGCGAGGCCTGCGCACTGTCCGCAATGGGCACCTCTTTCCTCTATGGCAGTGGTGGGCACGGATGGAGCCCCTCAAATGCCTGCTTCTCCCACCAACCTCTCGTTCATGCAGCGCGCACGTTCGTTGCGTACGCTGATACCGCGCTTGCTGGAAGGGGAAAGAGGGCGCTGCGGTGTGGACGGTTTTGCCTCAATTGAGGCAAAATTGCCCATACTGCTCTATGGTAACGGCGGATGCTGGTGAAGGACAGTGGGCGCAAAAATGCCCAACCCTTGTTTACACTTTTATTTGTGAATTTTAATTGAAACTTTTCACTTGCAGCCACCGAAGTACCAGGTATAATTAACACGTTCACTGCCACGTCAGTCTTACGTGACTGACACCATTTTTTTACTAGATTGCAACTTTATTTCGTAGGGTGACAGACGGAGTAAATCAAAATTTTGTTTGGACCTACGAATTATAAGAAAGTTAAAAAAGCAGTGACTGTAATAAATCTTGACTTATCAGTCACGGGTTCCATTAAAAAATTGATACGATTTCTTGGAATTTTGTCACGTGCTGGCGTGTTAATACTTGTTTATTGATTTTAATGTTATTACATACCTTTGTAATATCCAGGAACAACATCTGTGAAGGTTTTAAATACCAACATGAGTTTTTGATTTTTGTCGAATTGTCAACGCACTGTGCGACGTTCCGAGTCGAAAGGTAGCTGGTGCATTCCTGGCGGCCAGTCTCGGAGCGAGGGAGATTCGCCGCGGAGAGACGTGACTTTCAACGCCGTTTTGGAGATTTGAAATTCCGTGGAATCCCGTTCTGGCCAGAGACTTTACGACCGGGAAGAAATGGCAGGGTTCCGGAAAGAATATTGGCTTCCTTTTGCCGCCGCGCGCCGCCCTTTTCTTTCGCGAACGAACTTCCCGTTCCGATTTCTATGCGCGGTCGCGAACTTTGCATTCACCGGCGCCGGTTTATTACGTTTATCGAATGCGGAACTGTCTCCGTTAATTAAATCCTCGGAACTACGACGCTCCGGGACTATTAAACGCGTCGATATGCCACGGCCGACTTGCTATTAGATCGCCTCTGGCAGCGAACACTCTTCGGCGGTTTCCGGTCTTGCCGATGAACTGTTTAATATTAATGCGACGCACACTGCCGCCGCTTCTGATGCGACAAAGGTCCACAAACTTAGTTCTTGTTCGTTACTTTCGAGTTACCAGCCCACTGTGGCCCGGAAACCCGTTCCTTCGTGCGCAAAATTGAGTTTTTCAAGTTTCGTATTTTGATAAGACTTTCTGTAATTTTATCTCTAAGCAAAATAAAAATTGTTCGCATTAATTGTAAGGGACTGAAGACAGATAGGCGTTTCATTATTAATTCAGTAACTTTATCAAGCTGAAAATAATAAATTGACTTCCATAAATCATTTTATCTTTTCTTCTCTCTGAAGTTGCACCTAGTCATTTTTGCCATAAACGCATTCAAATCGCAAACACATACAAAATCTAAAACATTAGCAATTTAAGTATAAGCTAAGAACTCATTATAGTATATGTATAAAATCTATAAAAATCTACTTTCACTATCTTTTTCATCGCGGTTCCGACTAACTGCAATTTTTTTTTAAAGTTTTCTCACGCATCGTCGAATAAACTAATCCCTCTAACTTCTCAAGAACACTCACGTCATTTGGTCTAATTTTAAAAAAGTTATGCTGTTTCAAATGTTGTTGACTCACTGTTCCTCTCCGCTGTAGTTCAGGCTCGCGCCTGATTGAAGACAACGCCAAGGAACATGACCAAACTAAATGAAATCTCAGACAGAGCTTCTGTTTGTCTTTCGCCGAAGTTGGGTCCAGGACTCTGTACGATCGAGAACACGTCGAACCGTTTGTCGAACGACTAACGAGCATACCGAAATTACTTGGAGAATAATCCACGTTCTGCAGACAGTTCTTACTGGAAGATCGACAAGCCGCGCGGAAACTATTGCGGAGTCTAGTTGAGGGGAATGCGAGCCTGTTTGATCATCCCGACGAACTGGTACCAGACAGTTCGCGTTCCCTACGATGAAAAACGATACGTCGAATGTACGGCTTACCCTCCGTAACGTCGCGCCGGCGAGTAGAGAACCTACGTTCATCAGTTTGACGTGGCTGTTCGGATAATGGGACTGTTACGGTGTCGAGTTAGGTTCTTGCCGGTTTATATAATAAATTCTGCTGTACATTATCGACTCTCTTAAATTATCTTCTAACTTTTAATTCTACTACTTAATATTTCGTTTTTTTTTTTAATTTTGCTTTTAACCCCTTGAACTATAACATCGAGTCAGACTCGTGATGAAGATTTCGAACATAGTCTAACTGTATATGTATTTTATTCATTTCCATTAACCGGAAATAAAATTCTGGAGAATATGTAGACGTACAACAGATATCAATTTTCCTCTTCTTGCAACAAAATTATGAACTATAAAGAAGTTCTAGTCACTTCAACCGTAAAATAAATCGTAGCGCAAAGGATTAATATTCAAATTGTCTATAATCTATTATTTATCATTAGACTGCGGATTTTATGCATTTATGACAAAAATCAGTAGGCCGAATACAAAATGGTGAAAATATTTCGAGAATTTAACAATGGAACTACCGAGCTTGTCAAAATTCTTGAAAAAATGCTTAATATGCTTGAAGAAATAAGAAGTTGTCATAAAAGTAGGTTGTCGTAAACGTAGCTTGTCATAAAAGTCCAACAAAATTTGAATAAATTCAATCCTGTTATTATTATAAAGGAGTAGAGTAGTTCTAGTGTTAAAGATGTTGTATCATTCCCAGCTTATCGAAATGATTAAGAAAACAAACAAATGTCTACGTAGTTCTCGTATCTCGCAATTAACATGAACAGTTCTCATTTTGCATACAAATCGGCACTCCATTCACTGTTTATTACCTCCGTGATGGGCACGGTAGGGACCCTCAAGCGCCTGCTTCTCCCACCAACCCCTCTTTCTTGCGCGAGGCCTGCGCACTCTATGGTAACGGCGGATGCTGGTGGGGGACAGTGGGCGCTATGGTGGGGACGGTTATGCCTCAATTGAGACAAAATGCCCGGTAATTATTTACATTAGGGGCTTCCTGACCGAGTTTGATGACGTTGAAATATGTTGTCAAGGTTATCATTCTGAACAACTTTTTCCTATACATGTTACCGCGGCTCAGCTTTAGTTTCCGAGATATTCGCAAAAATGTTTCAATATCTCAAAAAGTGATCGGAGTAGGTCTGGGTTAGGTCTGGGTTATTTATATATTATTTATATATTTATATATTTATATACTGGGTTATTATATATTTTCTTGATTGTTGCAGATATCAAAGAATTCGTATAGTTTCATGCTTAATACTCTGTATGCTAACACAGCTGACAATGAAATGAGTTCGTGTTCGACACGATTCATTTCACGTTTCAGTTCGTAAACATAAACAGACAAGACAGTGGGTCTCAACTGATTGAAGTCGTTTTAACCCTTTGCACTCCAAGCAATTTCAATTCCAAAATCAAGATATTTCTTTCAACCTAGAGAATTTTTATTCTATGTATCTTTTTTACATTGTGCACCTGAAATCAAACCTGTTTTCTCATACGACAGTTGAAGTTTTAGCAATTTATAGACTTGAGACGATTTGAATAACATGAAAACTGTTTTAAATAATGCTATGACCATTTTTACTGGTGACTTTACTGGTTACCATTCGAGTGCAAAGCCAGACCTACTCCGATCACTTTTCGAGATGTTGAAACTTTTTTGCGAATATCTCGGAAACTAAAGCTGAGCGGCGGTAACATGTATAGGAAAAAGTTGTTCAGAACGATGACCTTGACAACATATTTCAACTTCATAAAAATCAGTGAGGAAGCCCCTAATGTAAATAATTACCAAATGCCCATCCCTGCATTACGTGAAACAGTGTCTATCATCATAGAGCTTATCCCAACTTCTGACATCCGAATTGTCTATTATCTATTATCCAGGGAATATTCAAAATTGTCTAGTGTCTAACTAGCGAATTCGGCCATGGTTTGCGAAACAGACAGGTCTGGATTAGCTCTAGGATTCTCCTTTCCTCGTTTCGTGTCACAGCTGCGAACTTCTCGATGATTTGCGAACATAATCGAGACTCTGCACGCGATCACTGTCACGCGGCCGGGAACGAGGCGCGCACGGCCGAAACACTCGCGCCCCAATAACCGGCAAAAGCGGCGTTTAATTACGACACAATCACCGGTTATTAGATGCAACGAGCTTATCGCGTGCGGAACCAGCGAATCGAATTTAATGGGACGTTTCGCGAACAGCCGTTGGATACACGCGCGAAGAAAACGATCCAAGACGAAATGAACGAATGAATAACGATCGAGGAAGTTTCAGCAACTTCAAAGTAACCTTTCAGGTGTTTCGTGAGACAACTGGTATCTACGGCTTGTCGTATTTGTTGCAAAGTTTGTGGAAACCGGGCGAGCTCGCCTGGAAAGTCGGCACTGTTATCTATTAATCAAACAGTCCCGTTTTAACACATTCGCATCGCAAGGAACAATGAAGAATAAAGGTTCATTTATATTCAGCGGTGCAGTGTCAGCCAGGGGCCCGGATATGCTTTTGTATACGAAACGTAACGTAAACGAAATTATTAAAGGACACTTAGACTATAGTTTCTAGAACTGTTGCACTATCTTCTATAATATAATTATAATTTCTATCGATCGTATTATGAGATATATCTAAATAATTTGATATCGGCGCAAGGTTCGATCTATTTGATATTTTTTTTTTTTTGGAACTAAAGAAATAGGGAAGCCGTTGCATTTTAATACATTTTTAATGATGGTTAGATTATCTGCTCTAAATTCCGGATTTGCAAGTAAAACGGCGCGATCAACTAAGCCTTTGATAAGACCTATTTTGTGTTGTATAGGGTGAGAAGAAAAGAAATTGATATATCTACCTGACCAAGTGAGTTTATGGTACCAATTTGTTTTTAATTGGTTTCCTGCTCTAATTATATTAATATCGAGAAAACTTATGCAAGAATTAACTTCAATTTCATGTGTGAATTGAAGTCTATGATGAAAACAGTTAAAAGTGTCAAGTAACAAGTCAATTTTATCTGGTTTTATGCAAGTTATTATGTCATCTACATATCTTTTGTAGAAAACCAATTCAAAAGGTAATTTTGAAATAGATGTGTTTTCAAGTTCTTCCATTACTAAATTTGCAATCACAGGGGAAATTGGGGATCCCATTGCTGTACCAAATATTTGTTTGTAGTAGATGTTATTGAATGAAAACACATTAGCTTGTAGGACAAATCTGACAGCATTAAGGAATTCATCCTTATGTATGGACGTATGTTCTTTAATTTCTTCCCATCTGTGATCCACTGTTTGTAGGGCTAAGTCTAATGGAACATTCGTGAATAATGCAGTGACATCCAATGATATCAACTGCATATCCTCAGGTATATGTAATGTTCTGAGTTCTTTGGCTAATTGCCAACTGTGAACTGTGTGGTATTTAGACTTTCCAATAATTTTTGATAAAATTGCTGAAAGATATTTTGAAAGTTTGTATGTGGGTCCACCAATAGAAGAAACAATAATCCTCCAAGCTAGTCGCTGTTTGTGTGTTTTTGGTAAAGCGTATACCCTTGGTGTAGTAGCATTGTGAGTTTTCAATCTTTTTGCAACGTCCTCATCTAACTGTCTTTTTTTTGCCAATTCAGTAAGTTTTTTGTCAAATAGATCGAACCTTGCGCCGATATCAAATTATTTAGATATCTTCTATAATGTCTGTCTCGGGATCTTAGACGAGAGTGATTTAAAATCCTTAGCCCATCCTTAAGTAATAGTCGGAGAACTGATTTAAGATGTAGTGGGGATTGGAGAAGTCCCAATAGAGGAGTTCATGAACATAACTAAGGGTTGATGAGTAAGAGGCTAAGGGGCAAGATTTCGGGATTAGGGTCTGAGAGGTTAAGGAGCAAGATTTCGGGATTGGTGAGTGAGAGGCTCAAGCATATAACTCGGGGTCGATGGGTAACAGATTGAAGGGTCGTATGCGTCAGTATGCGCAGAAGATAGAAAGAAAATTTGAGCCCACCTATCTTAACTAAACGATAATTATAAAAGTATTTGCTTAAACTAGAGCGATATCCAACAGAAGATACGTAGACATAATTTATGACTAATAAGGAAGAATAAACGTATCATTATTTTTTATATAGTAACATGAAAGTGTTGACTTTCTCTTTTTAGTTCATTAAGAATCGACATTAAAGGAGCGAATCAAGCTATTACAGATTTACACGTCGCTTGGAAAGTCGACTTAAGAATTAATTCAACAGCCTTTCTACACAAATAAACCGACACACTCTACCTAAAGATATAAAAATATAAATATAAAATAATATTTTTTTCCATATAAAACGTGGCTTCACACACAGCACGATCTACGCGATTTTTATAGAAAGGCTGTTCAATCGTACAATCAAATTAATTCATGGATCAAAAAAGACTCACAGAATAAAGTATGCAAGTCTTAACAGAATATTTATCCAAGTAATGTTTCAAAAGCAGCAAAATTTAATGCTCGGGAGGCGACACATCGTTGTTATTCGCGGCTCGGCAGACTCGTTAGCATCGTCTGGTCTTCTTCAGCATTTTCGTCAGGTTTGACGGCTCTGTTCCTTGCCGTCGGCGTAAACAGGCCGAGTCCATTACTCCTGGCTTTGTCTCGCGTAAATGCCAGCCCCGTAAAATGGCCACGCGACGCGCATTGTTCATTCTTTCGCGCCGCGGTGCGTTTATTTTTACGCTCCTCCACATAGGAGGTAAACCTTTTCAGCCTCGAAACAGAGAGTGTCTCGTGGTTTCCGAGGCTGCTACCTTTCACTCGACTCGCCGCACGATGATCGACACAAATTTCTCAATACCGATTTTGTATTACAAACAATCCGTAATTTTCTTTTGCTCTTTATCCTCCGAGATTAATCGACTCGACAAATCAGTGGCTCAACTGTGATTCCTAATCAGTGTCGCCAGATTAACTCAAAACTGGATGGATTTTCCTCTCCTCCGTTTCCCCTTCCACTATCCCATTCCACTCCTGAGCACACTCCAACGTCCCCCACTAAGAGCGTAGACTGGTCACGTGACGTGCCGCGCAACGTAGCACACAGAGCAAACAAAAGGTATTTCTATAAATTCACGAACTGTAAAAGAAAAAAATCTGTCATTTTGTCTCGGAGGTTCTCGTGGTAAGAATTAAATGTACATGTACCCAGTGATGCCAGAAACACACAAAACTGGGTGGATTTTCATCTCCTCGTTTTCCCCTTCCACTACCATGAGCACACTCCAACGTCCCCCACAAAGACCGTAGACTGGTCACGTGACGTGCCGCGCAACGTATCACATATTACCCTGGTCATCAGAGAGGTGGTAAATTGTATTCCCCTCGATTTCAGCGATCTTGCGACACTGTTCCTAATTTTAACACTAGAACTACCGAGCACTAAACGCGACTGGCGTATATTGCTTTATAATAACGACAAGATTGTATTTATTCAGATTTTGAACAATTTTTGTTTAAATATGTACTTTAACAGAGAAGTTGACTAAAAAAATTATCCCTGAAAACATATTTATAATTTCAATACTTGTAAAAGAAAAAATTAGAAACTAGTCATTTTGACTGATCTGGTAGTTCTAATGTTAATCCCCCTTTCCTCGAATTTCCACGATCAGCTCCTATGATATTTGCGCTTTTAACACTGAATTTACGGGGCCCGTCAAAATGACGGATTCAAAATTTTTTAATTTATTATTATTAAGAGTGTAAGGAGGCATTCGTGAGGAATTATTAAATAGATTTATTTTTTTTTGTGTACATATTACAATAAAAATCGCTGAAGATCTAAGTAAATACAATTTTATTATTTTTATAAAGCAATGTAGAATAATCAATTTTAGTGCTCCGTAAACGTAGTGTTAAAGAAAAGGGACAATGAGACACTAGCGAGGCGACGCATTTTGATCTCGAACGTCGGGAAAGCGACGCTACGGAGGAGAAACCACACGGCCCGGGGAAATCATCGACAGTGAAGAACGAAGGCGCGCGCGTTCGGCCGTTTGATTCGGTTGGTTGTCGACAGGGTTTTCGGTTCATTTCATTGTATTTGGAATTCGCTCGCTCAATCGAAGCGGCAGGCTCAACAAAGCGGCTGTGTCTGGCCGCGGCGTGGTGCGCTGAGCGTAATGCGGTTTGCGCAAACCCCTCCGGGCTTCCTAATTAATTCCAAATTACGGTCAGCTCCAGGATGCATTACAGTGTCGGTCTGGGAGCCACGGACGCGTTCGCTTTGCTTCCCATTTGTCGATACGATCTTTGGACTAATTACCGGGCCCGGTGAATTCATGTCCCATAACTCCCTGCGCAAGTGTGTGCGTATGCGCTTGCGCGTGTGTACCCAAATATTTAACTGCATCGATGCCGGTATTTTTGTTACGATTTTCCATAGCAACGCGCTCCAATTACTGACCATTTCCGCCCTGTTACGCTTTTTGCTACAGTTTCGGGAGAGAGAGAAAGAGAGAGAGGCAGAGAGAAAAAAGACGCCGACCGGCAAGAAGTCCTCGAGTAATTTCCATTGGGCCGATTATCGATTACGAGCCGCCGTGATTAATCGCCGCCCGGTGACTCCGCACCGACACGCGGGAGGAAGAAAGCTTCCACTGGCTAATCTATATTATTAATTGCCTGAATATCGACGGAACGCTGCCCGGTTAACTAGCACCCGGACACGACGTCTAAAGACCGCACTGAACGGGTATTCTCGGCTACAGTGGCATTTTATAGACCGTTCTCCGATTATATTTCATGAAATCACTTTTTCACGCTGCGGTGTCGAATCGATCACCTCGAAATAGGGGACATGGATCCGACAGGATTTACGTAGAAGTGGTGTAAAGTCCAACTCCGGAGAACAAACTCGTTTATTTCGGTTAAATCTAAATTAGCCTCGGCTATGCGTAGCAGATATCGGTATTGTAAATATAGCTATGAGGGGACCCATCTCGGATCACCTTGACCTTGACATATGTTGTCAAGGACAACATTCTGAACAACTTTTGTCAATATATCTATCCGTCGCACGGACGTAGTTTCTGAGAAAATTGCAAAAAACTATTGCTAGTACTCAATTGAATTTTCCGTATTGCGTACGCATATTTCCGATTTTCGTATGCCCCCTCCACAAACCTAACCACAACTCATTCTATTCGCATAATCTTGGTATTGTAGCTGTCGTTCAGAATTTGATCTAGTAATTAAGACTAACCTAACCTAACCACACCACAACTCATTCTATTTGCATGATTTTTCCATTACTAGATCAAATTCTGGATGACAGCTGCAATGCAAAGATTATGTGAATAGAATGAGTTGTGGTTAGGTTAGGATTAGGCTAGGTTAGTCTTAATTACTAGATCAAATTCTGAATGACAGCTACAATGCAAAGATTATGTGAATAGAATGAGTTGTGGTTAGGTTAGGATTAGGTTAGGTTAGTCTTAATTACTAGATCATATTCTGGATGACAGCTACAATGCAAAGATTATGTGAATAGAATGAGTTGTGGTTAGGTTAGGATTAGGTTAGGTTAGTCTTAATTACTAGATCAAATTCTAGATGACAGCTACAATGCAAAGATTATGTGAATAGAATGAGTTGTGGTTAGGTTAGGATTAGGTTAGGTTAGTCTTAATTACTAGATCAAATTCTAGATGACAGCTACAACGCAAAGATTATGTGAATAGAATGAGTTATGGTTAGGTCGTGGAGGGGGCGAAGAGGGCCGGCCCGATCAGTTGCAACCAAAATTTAACAAAGCTTTTTTGTAATTATATCGGAAACTAAGTCCGAGTGACGGATAGATATATTGACAAAAGTTGTTCAAAATGTTGTCCTTGACAACGTATGTCAAGGTCAAGGTGATCCGAGATGGGTCCCCTCATAGCTATATTTACCATCGGTAGATCGGTGGTCGATGAAGTTCTAATTTGGTGGAGTCGCGTAAGATTTTAGGAAAGCTCGTATGTAGGCGTGGTCTTGGAAAATTGCATATGATTGGTTGCAGGGTGTGTCGGAGAAAGTAGTGATGGCGAAAAGCTACAGAGGGAATGGAGAAAGATTGAGGTTGAGTAGGAGTAGAGTGCACAGGGTGACAGAAGACTATAGTTATTAACTGTCGTAGCTAAATGCGGTACAGAGCCTTCGAAACATCTGGCTATCAGCTGTACTTTGTGCGTGTTCTACGAGGTTTATCGTTTTTATGGTCGGTACGTAGCCATGTGGTTTACTTGACCACGACGCGCGCTTTTGTCCCTGAGCACGCAGGGTTTTGCGACGGAACACACGTTGATCTCTTGCGCATGAATTAACAATGTTCACTGCCGAACCATCCTCTCAAAAAGGATACACGAAGAGTTGTATACATGACCGAAATGGCTGTCTACGTGTTGACTAATATTTGGAGAATGCTCAAGATTACGCGAGCTGCACTCTTTGAACAACGTCAATCAACTTCCTTAATAGTTAAACATTGGGAACAGATGAACAGAGCATCTTCCTCTTATGGACCATGATTAACTAAAAAATTGTATTTGGACCCATCGTAGTACTGTCATGGACTGTCGAAAGACATTTTCGTGGACACAACGACGAGGCAGCGCCATCGATCAGCGGATATCATTAACAACTATATTCGGAGATGCGCTGCCAAAAATGGTCAATTCCTTGCGAGCTGCAGGGGATGACGATCTTCCTCCAGGAGTTCCTCCGGGACCCTGATGGACTTCCTTCCTTTCCTTTCCCTCCTCCACTTTCTCAATCCTCTATCTCTTCATCCGTGTCTCCTCCACCTATTCAATCCTCTTCCTCTTCATCCTTTCCCTCCTCCATCTTCTCAATCGTCTCCCTCTTCCTCTTCATCCTTCTCATCAATTCAACCTTCCCTTCCCTACCCCAGATCCCCTCCATTAAACAAGGGTTCCACTTTCCTCTAAATACTTTAAGCATCAAAAGGGAATTCTCTTTTCGCCCCGGCTCGTATGGTCGTTAGTCAAAAAGCTCGCCATGTTCCCGCGGGCGAGTGCACCAAGCGCCATCGAAAGAGTTAATGGGTTAACTAGCTGCGGTAGACTGACGGTCGTCTAAAGGCGCCATTGAATAAATAAACGGGTACGACGCGACGACGTTAGCTGCTCACAGTGTATAATGGTGATTCCAGGAGGACCTGGTCGCTCGTCTTACAAGGGAGAAGGCCGAGGAGCTACGGACATTGTCCTCGCAGCTGTTCCTGTTCGAGTCGCGGCTCTGCCGGAAACAGAAGGAGATCGAGGCCAGCCTGGCGCAACGCGAGTCCATTATCCTCAGACAGCAGAGGATGATACGGCAATTGCAAAGCAGATTGGCGGAAAGAACCACCGGGACCAGGGACTCGCCGCCTTGCGACGCTCTCGATAGATTGGATAGCCTCGGGGACAGCGACAGCGCCGTTGTTCTCGAAGAGGCTGCCGACGACCTCGCGCCGCCTAGGTACGTGTGCTTCAATAATTCCTCGGCTTGCGAGGTGTCTCGATTCTCTCCCGTAACCCGGCAAGTTTAAGTTATGGTTAACAAGCTGCTACGATCCGAATTCATTTTCCTAAATTATCAAGCAGCATCGGGTAGCGCTGTACAGCGACGGGCATTTCGGCCCAACCCGGCAATTTGATCCCCGAGGACTAGCATGATATCATAATCGCGCTCAATATTTGGCTACGGTCGAGAGCTACGTCGACATTTAACGCGAAATATTCAAGACTGTTTCATAAGAGATGATAGACTAACTTTTCACTGTTCTACATAATTTAAATCGAGTCGATCCTCTCTCATTTGTAAAACACCGCGTACCAGTTAATTTTAGTGCTCGATGGACACAATATACCTTTCCTCGGGCCGACTCCTCGGAACACAGTATTTCATCGATAATTGTCCACAACGCGGGTCTGCGGAGGGACAATTATGCGCGAGGGATATCATTGTTTGAGGTTTTCCGAACGTAGAGAAGGACAGCTGAGCTCGAGAGGCCTCGGTCACCGAGAAATGTAAACATACCTAATCCGAATTTCCAAATTCTTTATTAATCATTATTTTTTTATGGGACTTCGATGACCACATTTGTGGCATTTTTCTAATAAAAATGATACCAAATATGATATAATTCCGATGATATTTACTTGTGTAATCGACGATTAAAGTTTACTCTGTTTTCCTGTTACCAAAACTTACTTCATCGTCAATTAAAAAAATAGATATGTATGTATAATCAGAAAAATTTTGATCAGAGAAATATTACAAATCTGATGGTAAAAGTCTCCTAAAAGATTAATTAAAAATGAAAAAGTGTCGTCATTGCATTACTGTTACCTCGTATCATTTTAATTAGAACAATGTCACAAATCTATTAGAAAAAGTCTCATAAAAAAAAAAGTAATAATAAAAAAGTTATTCCTTGATAATACATTGTGAGGACGCGCGAGCCTTTGAACTGGGCCGCCGACTGCGACTCTCCGCGTCTCTTTCTTTCCCATACGCTATCCTTCCTCGCGCCCGAAACTTTAATCGTCGATTACACAAGTAAATATCATCGGAATTATATCATATTTGGTATCAGTTTTATCTAAAAAATGACACAAATATGGTCATCGAAGTCCCATAAAAAAATAATGATTAATAAAGAAGTTGGAAATTCGGATTAGTGTGGTCTCACCGATATACCCGAGCCGCATGGTGTCATATTTCTCGGCGACCGAGGCCTCTCGAGCTTCACGGTCCCTCAAAGGGGTACACCCCGCACTAGTGGGGATATCTCAGGGACAATTATGTCGGAGACATTTGGGACAATTACCGATGAAATACTGTAATTTTTTTCCGGATTGGTATAACCCTTTGCACTCGGAGCTATTTCAACTAAAAAACCGAACATATCTTCTAACCTAGAATATTTCCATCGTACATAAGTTTTTTTCTTTATATGCGTACGAAACTGATATAGTACCTCATACAATATTTCAACGTTTAGTAATTTATTACATATAAACAAATTTAATCATGTAAACAATATTCTGAATAATGGTATAACAATTTCTAGTGGCGCCTCAGAGTCGCCATTCGAGTGCTAAGGGTTGATTTCGAAGTAGCTCGTAACTCATCTCCAGAATCGAAGAACAGGGTGGGTTCTGATTCTCGGGGAAGGGGGGGGGGGTGGATTTCATCGTGTAAATCCGAGATCGGATTTATGTGCACGAAGAATGCATCGGCTAGAACGTACCACGAGTCTGTCGAATAATCCTGGATGTATCGGAACGTCGGGTTGCAGGTTCCGCTCAAACATCACCGACGTGACAGTGATCCGATCGGTGTCGGACGCGGTCGAGCCCTCGAGCAAGTACTCGTCGATAAGACGGTGCAACGGGTTCCTAAGGCGGCCGGAGATCCTGGAGACCGTCTACTCCGTGGAGGAGGACGGGGACAGCGAGAACAATCAGGACCCATCCGAGTCGACCGAGAACTCCGAGTGCGAGGAAAGACGCTCGAAACACTTGGGGAACGGTAAGGGCAGGCTGCAGGACCTCTACGGCAGCTTCGAGAGACTCGCTCAAGAAGCGGACTCACCGCCCAGCGAGAGGCCCAGAGACGAGAGCCAACAGGCGCAGGTGAGAGCTTCTTCTTTCTTCGAACTTTTTTTAACCGAGGAACAAATAAACGGTTCCTCCACCGGATCGATCGATCGTCTTCTGGGAATTGCACTATCGAGGTATCTGGGCGTTTCTTTGAAATTAACTGAGATGATCTACGGTTTTCTAAGGTTTTATCGTTTCGGTATTGTTCTTGGGGTAGAGACGAGTGATGCTGCAGTTTTTGTTTTTGCAGAGACAGGCTGCAGAATTTTTATCTTGATAGACTGTTTCCAGTGGTAGGATCTTCTTGAGGATAAAGTATGATGTAGCGCGTATCGTGTCGAGAGGGGTTTAAGTCATGATTTTTATAACGATGAGCTTGTTTGTACAATACAGGGTGAATCCGAAGAAACATAACACCTAAATATCTCCGTTACTTTTCGTTGTACAAAAAAACTTCTTAGGATAAAGTTACACTGTTTGAAGGACCACATGTAACGGTGTAAAGGAAAAAATTTTCAAGGTTATTTTTTTTTATGAGATTTCAAGGTCATCGATGCTTTTTTAAATGGAATGATATATCTTCGTTAACGTAATGTTGTAGCTGACAAAATTACGAATTCATCCATGTAACACAATATGACTTACAAATGACCTTCAACCCAGAAAAATTTTATTTATTTCATTTTTCTGAGTTGAAGGTCATTTGTAAGTCATATTGTGTTACATGGATGAATTTGTTATTTTGTCAGCTACAACATTACGTTAACGAATATATATCATTCCATTTAAAAAAGCATCGATGACCTTGAAATCTCATAACAAAAATGACCTTGAAAATTTTTTCCCTTACACCGTTACACGTGGCCCTTCAAACAATGTAACTTTGTCCTAAGAAGTTTTTTTGTACAACGAAAAGTAACAGGATACATTGAGTGTTCTGTTTCTTAGGAACTCACCCTGTATAAACCTCTAAATTCGTCAATTTTTGCTTGTACTCGTTGAAACATACTCTCCTCGGTAATCACGATCTTTAACGACTCTTTCCAATGTCCTGATCTTCTCGAGAATAAATTGAAATATACTACACAGCAAACTAAAGATAGTTCAAGTCATCAATTTCCCAATTTCAAACTACTACGCAAACTACAATCAAACCCTAAAATGTCCGCGTACATTCCTGAAAACACACTGTGTCTTCATCAATATTTATCCCAGAAACCATTCTCCCGATCTTGATAAATCTTATGAGTATCCCTGTACACATAAGATAATCTGATCACTGTACTTCATTTCGATCGAAAGAAATTACACCGATTCTCCCTATCAATTCAAATTCTTTTCCATCTTAATCCGAAATTTCGAATCTATCTCCGCCACTATTGCAGGACGAACACGTATACGAAGTACTAATATTTCACTTCTTCAAACTCCAAAAATTGATCATTACATAATTTGTTAATTTCATTTAATTTTGTTTAAAAAGTCCAACATATTTAAGTTAATTCTGTATTATATGAACTACGAAAACTATGTTTGTATTACAA
The DNA here is from genome assembly GCA_913789915.3 of Sphecodes monilicornis. Taxonomy (NCBI): domain Eukaryota; kingdom Metazoa; phylum Arthropoda; class Insecta; order Hymenoptera; family Halictidae; genus Sphecodes; species Sphecodes monilicornis. The sequence continues at coordinate 23,034,486 of OU565291.1, forward strand.
TAAAACATTTTGTTACATATCTTATTAGCATGTGTTCAATTAAATAAAAATTTATGCACTGTGGGAACATTTGATCAATTGTTTGAGTCACTGTACTTCATTTCGATCGAAAGAAATTACACCGATTCTCCCTATCCATTCAAATTCTTTTTCATCTTAATCCGAAATTTCGAATCTATCTCCGCCACTATTGCAGGACGAACACGTTCAGCCACAGGTTCGCTATCAAATAGAATTCCCAGACTGAGGTTGTATCGATCCTTGATTGGGAGCAGTCCAAGAGTTAACAAGGCAATCATAAATATCTGTTCACGGTGGTTTGCAGGTCACGTACAACAGGGTAATGAGCAATCACCGATCAGTCACGAAGCCAAAAGATGTGAAGTACAAGAGGATAAACAAGGCGAAGTCGAAAAGCCTGGAGGAGCTGCGGGGCCGTTTGCGAAACTGGGTCGAGAAGGGGAACAAGATCGCAATATCGTTCGACCAGTCTTACGCCTGAACACACTGTACCTCCGCGAAAGTATACGTACATACAGCCACCCCACAACGTAGAGAAGTATACTTTTTTCACGACTGGTCGGTCGAAATCCTCTACAGACCGACGGCCGTGTGGCAATTTCCTCTTTTTCCGGGCTCGGGTGATTAAACGGGGGGATTAAATCGTTATCCCGGTGTGGCCGGATCGCCGGCGGTGGTGTATTTAATCGAAATTCTCATCGCTCCATGTGATATTTACTGTAGTGTCTCGAGAATTAAATTAGAGAACGTCGCGCGCGGACAATTTCCAACACTTGTGATATATATAATGATTTTATCGTAACACACACGACCAGGTTGTTTAGGATCTAATTATCGTGGCGATCGAGACCGTGGGACGGTTCAGGTGGTGGGATGATGGACGGTGTCAGAGTGTCAAGAGGGAGGATCATCGTGGAAATTAGGTTTGCCGAAGAGATCCTCTCGCGAGTTTCCGTCTCCGTTTCGTCGTCGTACCGCGCTAGCGTGTAACTTCGAGCCGCGTCGCATTCAATCACCGATTCCATCGAGTTCTTCGCGCGAGAACTCTCCCTCGGCGAGGACGTATTAAATCGAGCGAATCTCCTCGTTCCACCGTACCTAAAACTATTTCTTCTGCGCGTTCTCTCTCCATCTCTGTTCTCTTCGTTCTCTCCGTTCTCCCGTTATTCGTGGAAGGCGTGGCACACGTTCGGCCAGGCCGTTTTCGAGCAGCCACATTTGACGCGCGCGTCACACGCACCGTTTTTCTCGCCCTCGGATGGTTCCCTTTCGTCAATTACGACCATTAACCCTCGCGAATCGGTTGATCGACGCAAACACGCTTAATGTCCGAAACTGCACCAAGAAGATATACATGCATACACACGCTATACGTATACGTCTATATATTATATATTTCTGTTTCCGGAACAGGCAGGGAAACGAGGGAAGACCGCGCGACGCACCTTTGTCAAAACATTGAAACGATACGCCGCGCGCGCACCGTGCATTGTGATCGCATCGAACAGGCCTCAGCTCAATTTTTGTAAACGCTATACACACGAACTGATTACGTATCGTCGTAACCGTAAAACCGCTCTGTCGCGTCCGCCTTTTTTCTCCGCGCGGAAGAGTGTCGCGTTCTTCAAAATCGTTGCATCAAATGCCGAGGCGATATATCGTCTCTTCGCTGTTTAGAAGATTCAAAGAACACGCACGCGAATTCGAGCACCGATCCAGCTAACCCGTCGATCGAGAATGTGCCACTCACCGTCACTTTTCTATTCGGATTCCGTTGCGGGCACGCGAATCAAACTGCATTCCCTCCCGTAACGTCGCGCGGCACCGGAACTCCGTCTTTCGGGACGCAAAGAAACTATTTCGGTCGTTTGAATGTCTTGGATCGATAAGAGATGGTTAAAACGCGATGTTACGGGTGGAAGAACGTGTTCATCGATTTCTCTAGTCGGGACAACTCAGATTTTGTACTATATCGAGACATGACTCGAACGCTCTCCTCGCCGCTCTAAATTCGAATGTTCGTTTGGATCATCGATCGGAGCGTCTCGATCCGATGAATATATTCTGTTACGCATTTGTCCCGATTAGAAAGATCGCTGGATCACTGGCACTCGAGATAATCAACGTGCTATGCACTGGTAGCGTAGCCGACGTGCGACACGAATTATTTTGTCGGTATATACACGTAAGTGGGGGGAAAGTGTACCTTCTTCCGGTGCAATCAGTGAGCGAGATAACTCCGTAGCGCGTACTATTTTTCGATTTATCTATACATCGTATCCGGATGGTGTTGATGAGCAGAAAATTCTCTGGAATATATAAGTGAAATGATTCTAAGGCGTAATCAATCGCACGCGTCGACTGACGATTTTACCGTGTCGTCGGGGACGGGAGAGAGTGTTTTTCTGCCTCTTTCACTCGATCTTTATCTCTCTCTCTTCTCGTCCCTCTTTCGCGGGTACCTGTTTTTAATTGTAAAATTAACGATAGATCGTCTTCGATTTCCTCGTTCCGTTCGAGACGAGTGTTCTTTCTTCTTTGTTCGCGCGAGACGCGATTTTGCTTCCGATGTTTGAAATGCGAATCGCACGCGCGCGTTCCTCGAACGGAAACGGGTGCAAGAAAAATTATCGACAATCCCCTTTTGTCTTATACTTCTTTGCGAACGTGAACCACACGTTATACATACTATGTATTTACGGAAAGCGTCAAGCAGAACCGGCGAATGTTTTTTTGTAAATAAAACGAAAGGATCTGTACATGTAATATTTTAATATAAGATGTAAGCGCTCTCCTCGCGGGACAAACCAATGGGAAAAACATTGATTCTGTAGATAGGCCGCCCGTTCACCGAGGATAATAAATTTTAACGATAGAGAATCGAGTTTTATGTTCCTGCAGGCTGCATAACAGCCACCAACAGATCTCGTGCATAATATATTTGCGCGCTTATAAATGCATATACGTATAAATAAAAATGCATATAAAAAAGTATATATGAATATATATATATATAATATTAAACAAAAAAAAATGTGTATTTGAGTCTACTATGAAATATGGAAGGAACGACAAAACCACAAAAAGATAAGTGTCGCGGAGTAATGGAGGGGCGAGTCTCTCCCTTCGCTTAACGATTAACGCATTCGGTTCGCGCGCGTGCAAAGTATACACGTGAACACAGACGCCACGGAGTGGCGCGCAAAAGAAAGTCGATCGTTATTTTAATTTATGTAAAACAATAACGTGTATACACCGTCGCTTTCTTAGGCAATTAGTAGACTGCTACCAATATCACTAATTACCGCATTATTATTTTAATTATTATAAAATCTCAAATAAATTATAATGCCCTTACCGTTTGTTGATTATTGTCCTCGTCTTTCCTTTCTCCCAGATTTGTGCAAAATGTTCATGTAAATAAAAATTTTGAATAACGAATATAAACCTTCGAATAATTTTTACCAGCTCGAATAAATGTGGAGCAGAGAGGGCTCATTGAGGACTAACAATTGGTTTACGTAACACATAATTAAAACCAGAATTTTGTAACTGTAGTGCTGGCGTTCAAAATCACTCGCGGTGATTTATCACAGTGATCGCAGAATCACGATCGCGGTCGTGATTATTTCACGATAACGGCTGTGATCATAACATTTTTATCTCGACTCATAATAATTCTTCATTTCTTAGTTAAAAAATTATAATGTTTATGTAAATATTAGAAAGGTATAGACAATCTCTTTTTTAAATACCAATACCTTACTTATTATGTATATGTATATTTTTTTGCAAAAATACAGCCGACGACGTATAAAACAGTATAAACCACCTGAATAACTCGTGCCGGATTTGACATAGCGACCTTCGGGCAGAACGGCACAAATTTTCTATGCGCTTCTTGAACAACGCCACTGTAGGCACTATACATGAGCCTGAAAAACATTAATTATGGCAAATTTAGGGCAATGACTAATAGTCCAAGGACATAGGGTTGTTCAGGGGAATCTTCTGAAATGATCGAATGCAAAAAAACTGACAGAAATCGCGCATTGTTTAAATATTCATTGAAATAGTAAAAGTTGATCGAAAAATGTGGCGGATGTAGATAATGTAAATTTCTATTTTATTGACAATGTTAGATTTCTATTTTATCGACAATGAAAATATTGATTAATTGTAAATTATGTTAAAATATTTTAGACACATTGTAAATATTAATTCATTTATTAATTGTTTCCTATTAACGATTGTGTTTTATAATAACAGATCAAAATAAACCTTCAAAGAAGCATGATCTCAAATTTATTAAATATTTAAAAGAACAATTTAATTATAAATAATTCACGTCTAAATAATTGAATTACTCAGTTAAATACGGAGTTATAAGTGTGGAAGATTTACATTATTAATTTATTCTAAAATACTCCACAAAAACTCAATGGTTGCGCCATCTAGCGACGAGACGGAGAAACCCAGAAACAGAAAAAATTCAATAACTCTGGAACCAGTGGCTCAAATCTGAAGTTCCTGCGTTTGAAATACTCGCAGTAAAAAACTGTATCGAACGTATATCTTGGAAATCTATAATTATACGCGGTTATGGTTTTTGCAAAAATGGCTTGCCGACGGGGTATGGAACAGCTTCGCCATCTCGCCAAGGCGCACAGTAAATTCGTGCCGTTCTGCCCATAAGCCGCTATGTCCAATGCGGCACGAATTATTTAGTTGGTTTAGTTCGGAGGCGCCACCGCGAGATGACGAAACTGTTTCATACTCCGTCGGCAATCCATTTTTGCGAAAACCATAACCGCTGTACATAATCCTCTCTTCAAATGAAGAATAACGAGGAAAAATTATTCGTCATCTTCTAATTCGTTATTTGCATTAAATTTTGTCCAGTTCAAATCGAATGCAGTCCAATCCAATCCAATCCAGTCTAGTCCAATCCAATTAAAATAAGTAGACCAATGTAGAGTTTTGAGGAGCTTAATAAATAAAAAAACAAAAGATAATAAAAAAACAAAAGATACGGTAATCCCCTACTATCTGCACCGACGAGATACTGTTAAAGACAGCCAGCCTTACGGGAGTTCGTGTGCCCGAATAATTCAAGCGTTCTCTTACGCCCTCTAGGATATATTTTGGCTGGAGTAAGAAACAGAAGGCCACCGACGATATTTCGTCGGTGCAGAAGGCCTCTGAGGAGATTCTTGAGACGGTGAGACGGCAGACAGCAATGAGATCAGATGTTACATTCTCGAACAAACATTTTGGTATTGGTTTTTAAGGCTTAAAATACTAAAAGTAAAATTAATATCAAAGACAAAAAATCCTAGAAATTTTGTACGTAAGAAAGTATGAAAGCATATTTAGGAAAATCAATATTCAATAATTCCTACCTCTGAATTCATACGAAATACCTCATTTTGTAATTTAAAAATATTTCATAAACAAACATTATTTCCTTACACTTTTTAATAATAATTGTTCTAAGAATCGATCTCTGGAAACATACATATGTTGAAAAACAGATTAACGTTTATTTGACATACTATATCGAATAATATAGAGTTCGAAAGAGACTCGCGAGGATAAATTAATATAATTGTAGGAGCATCGATGCAAACAGCGATTAAAAAATAAAAACATTATTTGTCACGCGACAAAAGAAATGATTATGGTTATCTGTATTCGACACGCGTAGAATAAAGTTTTATTCGATGAAAATTGATTCGGCGAATAAAGATAATTTTTTTATTCATCGTTAGCGGTGAATAAAGTTATCATTTTCATCTGTACCTTTATTCGACGTTTTATTCGACTTCGAATAATTTTCTGAGCCGCATTCGAATACTATAGCGAAGACCGAGCAGTCAAAGATTGGCACACGCGTTACAATGTATCGCCCAATAACCAGAGCAGGGATCGAATAAACTGTGAACTCTCATAAATCGAAGTTCTTTCTGGATATGTTGCTACCGTAAAAATTTGTTCGATGTCCTTTTTCAATTTCCAAAGAAACCTGAGATTTTCGAATTCTTATGTTTTCCTTTTTTGTAAATAAGATTTTCAACCGAAAAATCGGCAAAAATTCGTAAATATATATCAATATCAATATCAATAATCGCAATACGTCAGATTTTTTCAATATTTCTGCATGCAATTAAATACGGGTGATTGACCGAAAACCATTAACACGAGACTGCTCTAGGTACGTCCTTTAAAGAGAAAATATTCCAAATTTAATTATAAAAAAATATTTTAAATAGGAAGTTAAATTTTGACAAATAAAATAAGATTAGATTAGATATAAAATAAGACATTCAGCGTTCAAGAGAGACTGTTCCGCGATCCCATGCCGAACGGAGAAAAGGACGGAGTAAAGCTCGAAGGCCTCGGTCGCCGAGGAGTGTAACACAATACGGGTCGGGTATATCGGTGTGAGACCACTACTAATCCAACAACAAAACTTCTTTATTTTTCATTATTTTTTTATCGGATTTTCACAAACATACTTGTAACATTTTTCTGATGAAAATGATACGAAATATGATGTAATTCCGATGATATTTACTCGTGTAATGAACGGCGAAAGGTTCGGGTGCAAGGAAGGACAGCGTATAGGAAAGAAAGAGACGCGGAGAGTCCTACTTTTAAGCCTTCGCGTTCGACTGCTCGATTTTCGCCGCGTCGCGCGTCGCACAATGGTCCCAATCGAAGAATTAGCTGTTCACAACTATTGTAGTCGTTGAATTCAGCCCGGCGTCAGCAATAACATTATTAAGCAAAAAATATATAGTGACGATTAGAAAATCAAGGAGACCTTACAATTTTATCGAATAAAAAAAATTGTTTTATGTAAGGCGTGCAGATGTCTTAGAACTCAGATCGTACGTGTCCAAAACTACCGTAAAAGTGCGTATCAATACAAATAATTTCGCTCGGAGTTCGTCGATGCTTTCGCAAGCAATGTCAAAGTATTCTGCCCTCCCGAGTCCTTCGGCTTCCACCTTGTTTCGAGCTTCGCCTTCCGGGGTCTGGTGCGTCAACGTGACGCCTAGGCTGGTCGTAATTCTGGGGCGGGGCGTTTCACATTTAATTTTTTATATTGAAATTTATAGAAGAGTGACTACCGAGTAATTTTTATCAGAAACATTTTTTGTCAGAGCACTGGAAATGCTTGAAAAATTACAATAACGTGTGAATAATGAATGATATTTAATGTATTCTTGCAACAACAGGTGATATTTGAAATCTGTCTTCACATCTGCAATTCTTACACGAAGCCACACAACTTTACCATGTACAGTATTTCATCGATAATGGTCCACAACACGGATCTGCGCAGGGACGTTTGTAGTATAATAATTTGAATTTTTCTTTCGATAGCACATTGTTAAAATAATTGTTTAAATAAATAAATTTTATAATTTGTTTCTATATTCATTATTTGTATTGTTATTTCAATTATTTATTGTTAAAATAATTGATTAAATAAATAAATTTTTACAATTTGTTTCTATGTTCATTATTTGAATTATTTCGATAATTTATTGTTCAAATAATTGTTTAGACAATTTACACGTATTTACATATTTCATATAGGAACACGTTTCTATAGAGTATAAAAATTTATAATCTACAGTTTTTATAATCTATAGAAATGTGTTTCTATATTCATTATGTAAATACTTGTACATTCTTTAAATAATTATTTTAACAATGAATTATTGAAATAATTCACATAATGTATATAGAAACAAAATATGAAAAGATATTCATTTAAACCATTATTTTAACAATAAATAATTGAAATAATTGAAATAATGAACATAGAAACAAATTGTAAAAATTTATTTATTTTAACAATAAATAATTGAAATAACAATTCAAATAATGAATATAGAAACAAATTATAAAATTTATTTATTTGAACAATTACTTTAACAATGTGCTATCGAAAAGATAATTCAAATTATAAATATATTATCTAAACAATAAATTATTGAAATAATTCAGATGGCGAATATAGAAACAAATTATGAAAATTTATTTCTTTTATCCGTTAACTGGAAACGAATCAAAGGTTCGAAGGTTCGAAGGTCCGAAACTTCGATTTTCATCACCTTCAAAGTTCCCTTCGTTCCTTCGAATCCTTCGAAGCTTCGAAGAGTCGAAGCTTCGGAAAAGTAACAGTCCTAGTTTATACGCGAGGAATATCATTGCCTGAGGTTTGCCGAACGTAGAGAAAGATAGCCGAGCTCGAGAGGCCTCGGTCACCGAGAAATGTAAACATACCTAATTCGAATTTCCAACATCTTTATTTTTCATTATTTTTTTATGGGACTTCGATGACCATATTTGTGGCATTTTTCTAATAAAAATCATACCAAATGTGATATAATTCCGATGATATTTACTTGTGTAATAGACAATTAAAGTTTCGGGCGCGACGAAAGATAGCGTATGAAAAAGAAAGAGACGCGGAGAGTCGCAGTCGGCGGCACAGTTCAAAGGCTCGCACGTCCTCACAATGTATTACCAAGGAATAGCTTTTTTATTATTACTTACTTTTATATGCGACTTTTGCGATTTGTGGCATTATTCTGATTAAAATGATACCAAACACGATATAATTCGGATCATATACAGGTGTATGGTCATTATGTACAGGTCAGGTACATAACATCGGTGAGGCAACAGTAATTCAATGATGACACTTTTTCATTTTTAGTTAATCTTTTAGGAGACTTTTATCATCATATATGTAATATTTCTCTGATCAAAATAATTGCATTTAATAATTGCAGACAGTGCTGTCGAGCATTAGAAGTGGTATTATCGGAAAAATAAGTAATAAAAATTACGTTTCTGCTTTCTACTAAGGATCTCGATAAGAACGATTGAATTCGATCGTTTCTTGTAGATTGTATTTATTCTACCTTTTTATTCTACAATTATTATAGAAAATTTTTTTTGTCTTTAAGAAAAATTATTTTATAAATATCCCATTAATTAAATTAAGTGTAAATTCTGATATTTTATAAATTCCTACATCTACAGGCTATCGATTATAAAACAGTGATTCCAATGCTGAACAATAAGGAAAATAAGTAGGCGATAAGAATTTAATGAAATTATACAATAATATGTAATTATTTTCCAAGAAATCACAGAATAGATAATGACATTCTTCATTTATTTATTACCTAAGGTATTACAACCATTTACCTCTACGCCACTCATGCAGTCGTGCGCAGTTGACGAGCAAATGGTCTATGTAGGTAGAGAGCACGGAACTTTTAGCACCGTGGAACTTCATAAGTCTACTTTATCCATTCCACGAAACCACCGGCGATGCCATCGGACCCGTTACCGACCGGTTTGAGAGCCCATCAGAGCCCACTTTTCGGCGCAACCGAATACACGGGGGCTGGATGTCTTTAACAGTATCTCGTCGGTGCTATCTGTCATCCGTATATTGCTCAAAGAGCAATGGCTCATCGGTGCGCAGGAAGAGTCTTGTGTGTTACCAATGGCGGGTGTTGGTGTTTACAACCGCCAGAACTAACGTCGACGAGAACTCTCACCTCAGAGTATCCAACACCAGGCGAGAATTTCTCATCATCCACAGACTTTTCCGCGATGAGCTTGAAAAGTTTGGTAACGCAGAACAGCTGCGGGATTAGACAGCGGCACCCCCCGGGGGATTAATCCGAGATTCAATGCTTCAGAAGCAGTATATATACAAATCGGCAGCGAAGCGAGCACTAGCGAGAAAAATGTCGTCTTCGTGGCCACCTGGTAGCGAGCAGAAAAAGTGCTGTTAGACTGATGTCGCTACTGCTCATTTCTTAGATTGTTCTACATTATCTACGGACACCGAATAAATAACACGGTCCAACAAATTTCAACTTTTTTTTATGTTTCACACGTTGGGTGGTTCCTATAGATTTTTTTGTACTGATTCCGAATCTGCCCTTAATTTTTCGTCTAGACATACAGTTTTTGAGAAACATTATTTTGAAGAAAAGAACATATATCTCAACTTTAAACAAATATTGTGATGTTATTATAAAAGATATTGAATTGTTCTTTGCAGCAAACGATTCTGTAGACCTTCCCGAATACAGTGATATCCAATATTGATACATTATGAATGGTTAAACATGTTTAAACGATCATTAAAGATGGAGGGATACCACTTTTGCACCAATTTTTGAGGATATATTTGACTTTATCTCAAAAAATAAGGGTTCAGCGTAAAATCGAACTAGATTATGCGATAGAACAGACTTTTATCTTGAGAAACCCTCCTTTTAAGTTTGCAACATCGACGTTTTTACTTTTAAAGACGTCTGAAACTGGACGTGTGCAGATAGCCTGGATATAGTTCTATTTTGTTCTATTTTGTATATGTATACATTTAATATTGTAATTCATTTGGTGAAAAATAAAGAACATTAGTTACAACATTTAATGAGTTCTTTTTCCCCCCAACCTGTACATGAATATTCGACATTAGAACAAAATTCGCGTCTTCGTATATATTGGCAAAGGCAAAAATTTTCCACATTGAAGAAAATAAATCTTGTATTAGGCGAATATGATAACGAAAGAGGTGGTACGAATATTCAGCAGTATAAGTCAACGAAAAATCAGAAGGCGAAATATTTCGGAAACTTTTCGAAAGCCTCGAAATTTGAACTTTGTATTAGGCGAATATGATAACGAAACAGGTGGCACGAAAATTCTGTAGTTGGAGTCGACAACTCAAATTTCCAACAATTTTTGCTGTTCCAGAATTTCGTTAATTTCACGATATCAAATCAGTAGTGCAACTCAACGAACAGTCTGACAAATGAATTTTTCACAGAAATCAGTAGTATAGCTTAACGACAAGTTGGAGGATTGGGAAGAATTGGTGGTTTAATAAGTATATACGCAGATTTGGTTTTTAATTACATTGTCTTTATTTATTCATTACTAATTCATACATAAAGTGTGTAAGTTTATACTTTGTATGTGCATAACATGTTTTGTAAACATTTATAACAAGAGTGTAGACTGGATCAGAGAGACTCGGTGCACTGTAAGACTTCTATTGCAATACTGCGGGCTGTGGACTATGGACAACGGGTTATGGGCAGACAATTATATAATGTGATATGTCCGCTGCTTGTACACCTCTGTTGTACAACGGAATATCAATTTCAAGACAAAACGTCAATTTAGGAAAGTTGAACTATGAAAGTTCAACAGCAGATTCTAATTACAAGTCCAAAAAGAAATTTGGAGGGTGTTCGTTGAACGCTCATGTATTCTAAAATGAAAACTTTGTATTTGAATTATTAATTGAAAAGAATTGCTAAAGCTGGGACATAGGAAAACGAAGAATGTATTAAGTCTTACATACTACTATAAAATACGTATTTTCGCAAATTCTAAATGTGCAGCTATTAGCTCGATATTATCCACTACATGCAAGATACTATAATTTATAAGTTATAATATCTTGCGAATTGTGGAAAATATCGATTGCCCAGGTCTCACCACGAGGAGGTTGCTGCACGCGAGACCCAAAAGGGAGTCAGAACGAAGTGTCCCTTCGTTCTGTTTCCCTTTCTTACAACGACGATTCTTAAAAACTAAGTTCGCAGGTCGCTAAATGGAAAAGTAGTCTTTTTCATGGAAAAAGACTTCTTTTCCATTTAGCGTATGTCGAATAATTATTGCGGGGCAAAGTGTGAATCGGAGAAGAAGTCTCCGATTCACGAGGGACCAAAGGCGAATCAGGCGGAAGGCTCTGATTCTTTCAAAGAGACAAACAAGATCGAACCAGAGCAGACGGCTCTGGTTCAAGGGTAACGCGACGCGTTCAGTGCTTACAAGTCCTGAGCCGACCAGCCCGATATCCGCCACTCCATCACCAAGAAAGATGGCAAAGAGATGCGCTCAAACGGTTTCTGGCGCTACTGGGTGACATGAGAACATGGCGTGTCCAGGATTACGTTAACACAGAGGATCGTCAGAAGACGAGTGAACGAGTCTCTTAGACATCCCTCTCAATGACTTCACGCCGGATACCGAAACTGGACCGGCTCAGAACCTGCAAGCAAGGCCGACACAGCATAAGGCTGTGTCGGAGTCGGAAAACGGGGCGAGCAAAGTCAAGTTACGGCAATAATTACTCGACATAATTACAACGACGATTTACAATCTTAATAACTAACGCACGCAATAAAACAAACCTATAATTAATCTGGAGTCTTCGTTCGATGAATTTTCTTCGTTCGATGAATCCTCTTCGTTGGACGAGTAGTCTTCGTGCAACGATGAAGATGATTAGCTGTTGTACTCCAGCTGAAGCAAACTAATCAAAATTAGTTACAACACAATGTGAAAATCAAAGTAAAAGAAGACGTTGAAACGATGACGATGAAGATAAAATGAAGAACTCAAATCGAGACCACATCAAAACCAGAATAGAAACCACATCAAAACCAAATTCGAAACCAATTCGAAACCAAATCAATGATTAATTGTGGACGCAACGATCTATAAGCGACTCGGGTTGCCCCGGGGACGCGACACCCCGTACCCACTCACGGGCCCCGTCCCGTGAGTGAGCCCCTGAGGGAACTCAGATCGGAGGAATATCAATTTCAAGACAAAAATATTAATTTCGGAAAGTTGAACTTTGAAAGTTCGAAACCATATTTCAATTACAAATCCAAAAATTAATACTGAAGATGTTTGTTGATGGTACATGTATTCTGAAATAGAAACTCTATATTTCGAGTTTTAATTGAAAAGAAATGCTGAAATTGGGACAAATGAAAACGAAGAAAGTATTAAGTCTTACATTTAACTATTAAATACTTATTAACTAATATTGAAGATGTTTGTGGATGGTACATGTATTCTGAAATAGAAACTCTGTATTTCGATTGTTAATTGAAAAGAAATGCTGAAATTGGGACAAAGGAAAACGAAGAAAGTATTAAGTCTTACATTTAACTATTAAATACATATTAACTAAAATTCTAAATGTGCAGCTATTAGCTCGATATTATCCACTACATGCAGAATGCTATAATTTATATGTTATAGCATTTTGCGAATTGTGGATAATACCGATTGCCCAGGTCTCACCACGAGGAGGTTGCTGCACAAGAGACCCGAAAAGGAGTCAGAACGAAGTCTCTCTTCGTTCTGTCTCCCTTTCTTACAACCAAGATTCTTAGAAACTAAGTTTCGCAGGTCGCTAAATGGAAAAGTAGTCTTTTTCATGGAAAAGACTTCTTTTCTATTTAGCGTATGTCGAGTAATTATTGCGGGACAAAGTGTGAATCGGAGAAGAAGTCTCCGATCCACGAGGGACCAAAGGCGAATCAGGCGGAAGGCTCTGATTCTTTCAAAGAGACAAACAAGATCGAATCAGAGCGGAAGGCTCTGGTTCAAGGGTGACGCGACGCGTTCAGTGCTTACAAGTCCTGAGCCGACCAGCCCGATACCCACCACTCCATCACCAAGAAAGATGGCAAAGAGATGCGCTCAAACGGTTTCTGGCGCTACTGGGTGACATGAGAACATGGCGTGTCCAGGATTACGTTAACACAGAGGATCGTCAGAAGACGAGTGAACGAGTCTCTTAGACATCCCTCTCAATGACTTCACGCCGGATACCGAAACTGGACCGGCTCAGAACCTGCAAGCAAGGCCGACACAGCATAAGGCTGTGTCGGAGTCGGAAAACGGGGCGAGCAAAGTCAAGTTACGGCAATAATTACTCGACATAATTACAACGACGATTTACAATCTTAATAACTAACGCACGAAATAAAACTAACTTATAAATAATTCGGAGTCTAAGTTCGACGAATCCTCTTCGATCGATGAATTTTCTTCGATCGATGAATTTTCTTCGGTCGATGAATTTTCTTCGGTCGATGTATTTTCTTCGGTACGATGAATCCTCTTCGCCCAACGATGAAGATGATAAGTTGCTGTACTCTAACTGAAGCAAACTAATCAAAATTAGACATAACACAATGGAAAAGTCAAAGTAAACGAAGCCGTTGAAACGATGAGGAAGAAAATAAAATGAGATATGAACTTAATCCCCGTACACGAGTACAGCCTACCTATGCTCATGAGAGCCAAGCTAAATCCCGCATACAAGTGCGGCCTAACGAAGAAGAACATGATGAAGAACACAAATCGAAACCACATCAAAACCAACATCGAAACCACATCAAAACCAAAATCGAAACCACATCAAAACCACATCGAAACGAAATCAATGCATAAATTCTGGACGCAACGACCTATAAGCGACTCGGGTTGCCCCGGGGACGCGACACCCCGTACCCACTCACGGGCCCCGTTCCGTGAGTGAGCCCCTGAGGGAACTCCGAACAATATGAATTTCCAGACAAAAATATTAAATTGGAAAAATTGAATTCTGAAAGTTCAAGACCATATTCCAATTACAAATCCAAAAATTAATATTGAAGGTCTTTGTTGAAACTATATGCATTCTGAAATTGAAAGTATACGTATCCTGAAATGGAAAGTATACGTATTCTGAAATCGAAAGTATACGTATTCTGAAATCGAAAGTATACGTATTCTGAAATCGAAAGTATACGTATTCTGAAATCGAAAGTATATGTATTCTGAAATCGAAAGTATATGTATTCTGAAATCGAAAGTATATGTATTCTGAAATTGAAAGTACATGTATTCTGAAATCGAAAGTATATATATTCTGAAATCGAAAGTATATGTATTCTGAAATCGAAAGTATATATATTCTGAAATCGAAAGTATATGTATTCTGAAATCGAAAGTATATGTATTCTGAAATCGAAAGTATATATATTCTGAAATCGAAAGTACATGTATTCTGAAATCGAAAGTATATGTATTCTGAAATCGAAAGTATATGTATTCTGAAATCGAAAGTATATATATTCTGAAATCGAAAGTATATGTATTCTGAAATCGAAAGTATATGTATTCTGAAATCGAAAGTATATGTATTCTGAAATCGAAAGTATATATATTCTGAAATCGAAAGTATATGTATTCTGAAATCGAAAGTATATGTATTCTGAAATCGAAAGTATATGTATTCTGAAATTGAAAGTACATGTATTCTGAAATTGAAAGTACATGTATTCTGAAATTGAAAGTATATGTATTCTGAAATTGAAAGTATATGTATTCTGAAATCGAAAGTACGAATTTTGAAAGAAATTCTGTATTTGGATTGTTAATTGAAAAGAAATGCTGAAATTGAGACAAAGGAAAACGAAGAAAGTATTAAGTCTTACATTAAACTATAAAATACTTATTCACGAAGACTCTAAATGTGCAGCTATTGGCTCGACATTATCCATTACGTTATCAACTAAGTTATTGCATTTTGCGAATTGTGCTAGTTTCCTTTCTTACAACGACGATTCTTACAAATTAAGTTTTACGATTCTTTCAAATTAAATGAGAAATTTAAAACTCTAACGTCTAAAATTCTAGACCGGTGTCTGTAGAACTACTTTAAAACGCGACTATTTATTCTCAACATCAACTAGACAATTAATCAACTTTAAAAATTGATACTACTACAACGCGTGTAACAATTTGTTTCGCAACGCTACTCAAATTCGCGGATGTGCTCATCTCACAGTTGATTGTTGCAACTGGAGCATGGGCGCCTGAAATGTCGAAACATTCTGAAGCAAACGCGATTCATTCGATGCACAACGCTAATTCGAAAAATGAAAATTCACAAGACTATTTTGATAAAAGATTTAGTAATCTATAATAACATATGAAATTTTTATCGATATGTCTAGAACTATTTTAAATTACGACTATTTATTCGCAACGTTAACATGAACTTTAATCAACTTTGAAAATTTATATGTACTAGTACAACGCGTGTGACAATTTATTTCGCAACGCTACTCGAAATCGCGGATGTGCCCATCTCACAGTTGATCGTTGCAGCTGGAGCATGGGCGTCTGAAATATCGAAACATTCTAAAGCAAACGCGATCCTTTCTATGCGCAACGCTAATTCAACAAATCGAAAACGAAAATGCTATTTAAATAAGAAATTTAAAACTCTAACGTCTAGAATTCTAGATCTGTATCTCTATAACTACTTTAAATCGCGACTACTTATTTGCAACATTGACTAAAAATTTAATCAAGTTTTAAAATTGATACTAGTACAACGCGTGTGACAATTTGTTTCGCAACACTACTCGAAATCGCGGATGTGCCCATCTCACAGCTGATCGTTGCAGCTCGAGCATGGGAGCCTGAAAAGTCGAAAAACTCGAAAGCAAACGCGAACTTTTGGTGCGCAACTCTAATGCAACGAACAGAGATCGAAAAAAGATTACTCTACAGTTTGTACAAAACGAATCGCGACTATTTGTTTCGCAACGCTATACTTTAAACAAGCTATTGATAGAAACTGCGATTATAATTGGAAGGAAGATTAACTTTGATCTCTGTTCAAAATCGACTAAATGCAACACGTGGTTTTCTCGCAACGCTAATGCAAATCGCGGATGTTCCCATCTCGGCTGATCGTTGGGGCGGCGAGGCCTGCCCATGCATGCAACTAACTACTTTTACACTACTACTACTCTATTTCTACAGACGAGTATAGTGACAAGGTAGTGAAAAAGTGACTCACTCGAAGATGCGACGCCATTGCAGTGATTGCTCCTATGAATGACAGGTGTCGGGCATCTTTGGTATAAAGTCCATTCTGCTTCTTTGGCCCCATTCCGACAATATGTTTTGCACCGCTACTCGAAACCGCTGATGTGCCCATCTCACAGTTGATCGTTGCAACTGGAGCATGGGCGCCTGAAATATCGAAACATTCTATTGCAAACGCGATTCTTTTGATGCGCAACGCTAATTCAACAAATCGAATTTAAAATGCTATAAAATAAAAAATTTAAAACTCTAACGTCTAAAATCGTAGACAGGAATCTCTAGCACTGCTTTAAATTGTGACTATTTATTTGCAATATTAACGAGATATTTAAGCAACTTTAAAAATTAATACTACTGCAACGCGTGTGACAATTTGTTTCGCAACACTACTTGAAATCGCGGATGTGCCCATCTCACAGTTGATCGTTGCAGCTCGAGCATGGGAGCCTGAAAAGTCGAAACACTCGAAAGCAAACGCGAATTTTTGGTGCGCAACGCTAATTCAACGAACAGAGATCCAAAAAACGATTACTTTAGATTATATGTAAAACAACAAATGTAAAACAACAATATGAACTTTAAAAGCGCAGTCACCAAAATTAAATGTAATTTTGAACCATGACTATTTATAATTCGCAACGGTGCGCTCTAAACAATCTATATCGTACTGTTAACTTTAATCTCTGTTCAAAATCGACTAATGCAACGCGTGGTTTTGTCGCAACGCTAGTGCAAATCGCGGATGTTCCCATCTCGGCTGATCGTTGGGGCGGCGAGGCCTGCCCATGCATGCAACTAACTACTTTTACACTTTACTACTACTCTATACTACTACTTCTACAGACGAATATAGTGACAAGGTAGTAACGAAATGACTCACTCAAAGATGCGAAGCCACTGCAATGATTGCCCTCTCTGAACCGATCAGCACGGTACTGACATCATGCCGGATACTGAAACTGGACCGGCTCAGAACCCAAGGTAAACGAAGACAGCATTGAAGAGACCATGGCCCCCCCCCGAGCTAGCTTAAAGTAGGCCAAGGAAGTTTTAAATAACCCTTGGACTACTCTAAGCTAGCTAACGGTAGACCATGATAAACAATAGTAGGCCATTGGTGGAGGACCCTTGGTCCAGCTTAAGCCAGCTGATGGTAGGCAAGGATAGGCCAGGGGAGCTCTGGAGGACCACTGATCAACCACAAGGGTAGGCAAGGGTAGGCCAGGGTAGCTCTGGAGTAGACCAGGGCAGACCACTGTTGGAGGACCCTTGGTTAACCCTAAGCCAGCTGAAGGTAAACAGGGGTAGGCTACGGTAGCTCTGGATGACCACTGGTCAACCTCAGGGTAGGCAAGGGTAGACCAAGGCAGACACTGCTGGAGGACCCTTGGTCAACCGAAAGCCAGCTGAAGGTAAGCAGGAGTAGGCTAGGGTAGCTCTGGATGACCACTGGTCAACCCTAGGGAAGGCCACTGGTAGAGGACCCTTGGTCAACCCGAAGGTACCCCTGGGTAGCTCTGGAGATCCACTGGTCATCCCCAATGTGGGCAGGATAGGCCTGGGTACCGCTGGAGGACCCCTGGTCAGCCCAAGGTAGCCGAAGACCCTCCTGGTCCCGGAGCCCGTCCGCTCCTGCCGGAGGGCCCGGCCCGACTGACTGACTGAGCGTACTCCGCGGGCTTAGGTAGGCAGTGATGCGCAGCACGCAGCGCGCAGCGAAGCGCAACGCTCCCCACCCCAACTAACTTCGGTAGATTTCGATCGCCGTGATAATAATTATTGGTAAATGTATTATTTCTGGTTGTATAATGTTTATAACAATTCCTTTTGCCAACGATGTCGACAAGCATCCTCTGGACTATCTACCATCTTATTTTTTAGTAAAAATTGCTAATAGTACTCGAGATATAGAGTAACTTTTAACACATGAATATTACCAAACAATATTATATCAAGCAAGTGTAATTAATAATGTTACTATCTCTGGCTGTTTAATGTTTATAACAATTCCATTTGCCAATTATGTCGACATGCACTCCCTCGACTATCTGACCATCTAATTTTTTAATAAAAATATGTAATGGAACTCGAGATATTGAAAATCTTTTAACACATGAATATTCGCGCGCATTAATTTATCGAACACAATTCACTGATAAATTTATTATGTCTAGCTGGTTAATATTTGTAACAATTCTTGACCATCTTGCCATCTAATTTTTTAGTAAACGTAAGTAATAGATCTCGGGATACAGAATGATTTATGATACATGAATATTACTAAGCATATATAATTATATCGAGAAAATGTAATTAATGAACTTATTATCTCTACTTGTTTAACGATTGCAACGATTATATAATTGTTTACCACACCACGTAATTTTTTAGTAAAAATGGCTAATTGTACACGAGATACAGAGTAACTTCTATGTATGAACGTTTCGAGTATACAAGATATTCAATTCTCACTAATATGTGTTTCATTAGAGCAAGACTTAAAAGAATTATTTATAACTAATTAACCTCTTCCAGAATCAAACTGAAAACTATACATGAATGTTGCCGAAGGTCCATTCTATATTCTTTGAGAGCTAATATTTATAAAAATTCCCTGATTAACTACTTATTAACAATTTTTGAGGAGGTAACTTCCACCTTCTATGCCCGCAATGTGTAAGACAAGGAGAGTCCGACTATTTGTCAAGGATAAACAGTAAACACACAAATCGTTGTGTCACCTGTTTGGAAATCGTAAATAACCAATTAAAAATTAAATTATCTAATTAATTAAAAATCTATATTAAAAAGGTACAATTAAAAATGTAGCTAAGACATCATTCTAGATCCTCCGATCACATAAAAGTGCATAAGTTAAATCTCTAAAGTTGGAAGATTATTTTTTACCGGAGATCTGTTAAATTATTTATAACTGTTTATAACTGTTTAATCAGAAATAAAATGTGACGAAAAACTATATGTGAGAGTAGCTGAAGGTCTATTCTATATTTCATAACTACAAATATTTACAAACAATTCCGCACAAGTGCGTTACTAATGAATTTTTTGTCGAGTGTATACAGTATTCAGCAGCGCTGTGTCTGTGTTTCCTTCTGTTCGTAAATGTGCACAAGTTCGTCCTTGTCGGATAGCAACTTCGTTATTATGTCCGCCAAATTTTTACCAGAGGATTCGAAGTCCTGTAAAAAGTAGGCGGCACGAGTGAATAATAAATTGTGCTACATCTGCATCCACCCGAGCTGATGAAAGCATAATATATTCACAACATTTGAATTTAATGCTACGTATATCGGATTTGCCGAAAAAATTGGTTTATATTTTTTTTAACGTATAATAACCGTAGGCAAAAATATCTACTTCTTGACGCGCTCTATCGTTACACAAAATGTTGATAAAGGTCGCTCCACGAGAATACACAAATCGAATGCATGTCTACTCTCTGTACTTAGACCAGGGCGCAACTGCAATTGCAGCGTTCTGACCGTTCCGGCCGATTGGTCGGTTTTCAAAAGATCCCGTCCAATCAACGTCAACTCGTGGATCGCGGCTCGTCAAAACAAAACAACATGGCCGCTATTACGCACAACGAGAAACTGACCGGGATGCGTTCGTGAAACCTGTTCGGTACAGAAAAATTGCCATTGATTTTCGCTATTGACATGATGATCGTACTGTTCCACGTGCTCTATCTCTTCGGAAAGTACATATACCGGAATTACAAAGTAAATAGACGGAAAGCTGTGGATGATGCCGAGATGGACACGGCGGAGCGATTCCAATTTTCTGAAGCGGATTACGCGAGGGTAGACCCGGAAGCACCTGAGGATTTCATGACGAAACCATTAAGATTCTTCCCCCCGGCGTACGTGCAAAGATACGTCGCGGTCTGCGACGTATTAAACAGTTCCAAGTACAGTGGAAAATTGCGCAAGGTATTTGGTTTACCATTGTTCTTTCGCAGCAATGCACTCGCCTTTGCTCGCCGTGCAGATTAAACCTTTTTTTTATCTGTGTTTATTATGGTATTCCACGATCGTGCACAGATCGATTTAATATTATGTCAACAGTAACATTTTTTTCTTCTCGTCCCCAATGTCCTCGTAAAAAATTGATGATGTCTTTGTGTCTATAGGTCGTTGATTTCGGCTGCTCGGAGCTCGGCTTTGTAGTTTATTTGAAGAACACACCCGGTGTGGAGGAGATTCTGTGTGTAGATATCGACAGGCAGACGTTAGAAACTTACAAGGAGAAGGCTGCACCTCTACTTGCAGATCACATTCATACCAGGTCAACGCCATTGGTCATCGAAATATGCGAGGGCAGTGTCACTCACAATGACAAAAAACTGGAGAACACCGATGCTGTGATTTGCATAGAGTTGTGGGTTGTTCTTTAATACTCGCATGCACCCTCAACCTTAGTCGGTATAAACCATTATTTTGATGCTTCAGAATCGAGCATTTGTATCCAGACACTTTGAGGGATCTGCCCGAAAACATTTTTGGGTTCATCAAGCCAAAGTTAGCAGTGATGACGACTCCAAATGCAGACTTTAACGTGCTGTTTCCAAATTTTTCGGGGTTTAGGCATCCTGATCACAAATTCGAGTGGACCAGACAAGAGTTTGAAAAATGGTAACTACTATTGTATTCTAGATAAATAACTGCAACACTAGAAGTGTGCGAGAACTCAAAAATTTCGAGATTCTAGGGATTATTTGAGTTTTCCGAGAACATTAAGGTTCCCGAATGTATCGGGACTCTGCAATTTTCAAATTCTCGCAAACCTCTATGCAAAACCAGTTTCATACTTCGGCAATACTAATAAATATCCAACTCTTCTGAACAGGGCGAAAAACATTACTTTAAAGTATCCAGAGTATGATGTAACTTTTGAGGGCATTTGTAAAGGGCCAGAAGGCACGGAGCACTTAGGTGCTTGTTCTCAGATGGCAATATTCCACCGTCTCAGCGATTACAGAGACGATTTCAACCAACCCGTCGAGGGTTTGTTCAAGACTATAGTGATACACGAATATCCGATGCAAGTAGACAATCGTTCGGACGAGAAGAAGATCCTCGACGAGGCCACATACCATATCCGACGCGTATCCTTCCAAGATCCTGACCTGGAAGAAGAAATACCGTTGAGGAAAATCTTAGGAATGTTGACATCTTTTAACATATCGAAGGATACGTTGCAGACGATTTTAGAAGAGGCCGGTTGGTCGATCGTGGACCGCGAATCTGAGCCAACTATATTGATACCACAACCTTCCTGGTCAGACCGTGAAGATGGACATTGGTCCGACTACTCGGCAACAAACGAAGAGGACTGGGAGGACGAGCCTGGTCCACCAACACATTCAAACACCTACATGGACGAGGAAGATTGGAACAATCCGAATTGGGACGAAGAACCAAGCATCGTAATCCCACAGAATAATTCTGTGGTCCCGGACAATACGTATCTTTTCGATGGAGACAATATAACGCTAGACAGCGGCGTGGCCATGAGAGATAACGCAACTTCAGCGGTTTCTAGCGAGGCTAGCATCGAAGAAAATTTAGAACCAAACCTTCGACTTTTCAGCAATGTGGATCGCATGAGCGTGGACGATCTGAATGAATCGTTTGAGCAAATTGTTCACCCAGATTTGAACAAGTCGGTGGCGCTATCCGACTCTTCCTTCAGCATGAAACTGGAAGAGGTGCAGGAGAACTCGCTTCTCGATCACATTCGATCCTCTTGCACGCGAGAGGACACAGCGCAACAGCTCAACGACATGTTGCAGCTTCCGGTATGCATCAACACATCGTGCGCGTCCACTTCGCCCGAACCGTATCTCCTGCAAGCCGTTAAAATGGACCAGCACCTTAAGCACGATAGTCTGTGCAGCGAGAGCATGAGCGACTGGATGCTGAATAACTCGTTCTGTCAGGGAGACATGTCTCAGGAGATGTCTCATTACAATAACTTCTCTAGCTTATATTTAAACGCGTCGCGCAAAGAGCGCAAATCCCCTAGTCTCGAAGCTGTAAATAGAAGTAGAAACGCGAGTACAAGTGTTCGAGATCTCCCGACGGAGGATCAACCACAGTGGAACAGCAGCGTATCGCTTGCTGGTTGCTCGATAGCCGATAATCAACCGCAGTTCACGAGTTCGCCGAAGGTGGAGATGAAGATTAGCGCGACGGGCACGAAGAGGAGATCCTTGAACCTCTGCGAAGAGACGAACAGTTTACCTAGTACAATAAAAAGACTCCAGTTGATAGGACTCGAAAGCAATAATTCATTAGAAAGTAGTAGCAAACCTCTGCAAAGCGATGTGGAGGAGGTCGAGTTTGCAGAGACTTTATCAGCCGATCACGATAAGAAGGACACTTCCAGTG
Source organism: Sphecodes monilicornis (assembly GCA_913789915.3). Taxonomy (NCBI): domain Eukaryota; kingdom Metazoa; phylum Arthropoda; class Insecta; order Hymenoptera; family Halictidae; genus Sphecodes; species Sphecodes monilicornis. The sequence goes on from OU565291.1 coordinate 23,057,669, forward strand.
ATACCACGCTGACCGATAGCAGCGCGTCAACGGCAACGTCCACGTTAAACGATAGTCAAACGATGGACGAGTCGGCTTGTGATAAGAGACTCCAGTTGGCCGATCTACAATCAATCAAACCGGAGTGCAGAGATGTAAATAGCAGCAAAAGTACTTGCCATTATACCAAAGACTCAAACTCAAAGCAGGTTTCCCCGACTTCAGAGGTAGTTGCAGGGACCGTTAAATCCACGTCAGTATTAAAACCCGAGAAACAGGGTGAGCATGGAGCGGAGGGTAACAAAGACGCGAATACAAACGCTGTGGAAGTAGCCGAGGGAGCGGAGCCAAAGCCGTTTTCACCGGAAACGCCGCCGAACAGTTGGTCCCCGGAAGTGATGGACTCCGGGTATCCAAATTCAGCTTCCGCTCAGGACATGACGCCGGAATACGATTTGTCTAGTATAGCGCAGGATCACATATCCGATTCTGAACCCCCCAGCATAGCGGAGGCTCCTAGACCGGAAGTTCTTGAGGTAGTCGAGGTCGTTGAAGTCGAGAATGGCGATCTTGCGAACAATAATAGGGACGGGGAGGGCAACAATATGATGGCGGCCCAGTTGAACGAGCTGGAGGACTTACAGCCTTTGATCGATGTCCTCGAGAACGATCTGGAGAACGAGAATGATATTTACGCGATGGAGAATGATTTCCCGATGTGGCTGTTGAGAATCTTGAACATGGCCAACCCTATTGATGTTGAAATGCAGATCAGGGAACGCAGGCAGATTGGTTTCCCTGATGGAGCAGGTAATACACCATTTACACCTGTCCTCCGATTTACACGGAAGATCGGTTCCTCAGAATACCGTGTAAATTGAAATAATAGCTTTTTGTACGAAAAACCTTTCAAATCCGGGGATATGGGTACTTGCTTGAATGTCCATAGCAAATGTAAAGAAAGAATTAATCTACATCATCTTTTCTGTTGGGATTCAGGTGGAGACGACAGGTTTATGAATATGGATCGCGACGAAGGTTTCGACAGCAGTTCCTCGGATGGCAGCGATTTGGAGAACCACGAGATAGGTGAGGATGATATCAGTGACGAGAATGTGCCGATGGATAGCGAAAATGCCTCGCACAGTGATAGCGGAAGTGATAGATGGCCGGCTGGTCGCACGTGATACTATTGAAATATAATTATTATTAGGTAATACTTTACCTAGGTTTTTCCACATATCGCCACCGATACGTTCTACGAGTCTGCGGATAGAAGTTTGAAGGTAATTATTTTGTGGATAGTGTTTATTACCGTTCATTCTATATTCTGATTGCCATACTCGATTTATAAGAGGTCTTCATTTTTTTTTATAATAATTTATTTTGGGGAAGTCGCAAAGATCTTTTGACAACATTGAAGGTTAGTTCTAACAAGGGGTGTCACCAAACATAATCTTTAGGTGTCACAAGCATACATAATCTTTAGGCTGCCATCTGTCAACATTAGAGGGTGAAGAACCTTTTCAACGCTGGATTAAAAATGCATTTGTTTTATACACGATATTAAAAAATATGTTATGCAGAGTCCTGACTATGACGAGTATTTTTACCTACTGAATATGATCGATGGCTACTTAAAACAGATGTATGTTAAATATTTTGCATTTTTTATTCATTTATTCTTTTTTATAATTGAGCGACACAGTTGTTTCTATGTTTTACCCAAATTATGCAAGAAAATTGATTTACGCATTACATTTTTTTTTTTTAATCAATTAAACGAGCTCATGTGTTTGTGCACGGAAACAGAATGAAGCAAAACAATAGAATGAAAGTAAAAAAGGTACGCCCCTTGTCAGACACGCTCACAGTGAATATTGTTCAACGAATTTGTTGAGAAGATCTGTCTCCTTTTTATTTTGTTGTTTTGTTTGCTATGTACCTTTCTCGTTGCGGTTGTCTTTGCAACTGATCTGTTGATGCGTTAGCGTCTTTAGTGGGCGTAAGGCAGTGCTTCAGTGCTAGTAACATCTGTACGCTGTTGTATATTAATTAAGTAAGGTCTGCTTGTTACCACGTGAAGCATTTTACAAGGTGTCGAACTTGGAAAAGAGATATACATATATTTTCGTACGATCTTTCAAGACCTCCTCGTCCCGACGTTTAATTATGTAATTAATAAGATTTCTCGGGTGATGTTTCACCTGCGCATGTTTTTACGAAAGTTCATCGTTACGTTCGCCCCCTTGTCCCCACTCCCCTTTCAATTCCCCTTCGCCCCTGATTAAACAAGTATTTGAATAAAACCGTTACGATGATTTTTGTGGATAAGGCTCGCACCGTGCGTTAAGATCTATCTAAGACTGAAACTCTGCATATCGTTCCGTTTTCACGATACCACAGATTTTGGACAAATAAACGACGAAAAAAACAAAGAACAATAAACGTATCTTCTAAACGAACCGTCTTCTCTGAAAAATCATTTAGTTAACCTGCAAATACGCTGGCAAGTAACTCGCGATATTTTCAGAAGCGTGTACACTTGTTTGCAAATATTATAAATATATTGTTTCGCTCTCCGAGAACAATTGTCACAAGTGAGTTCAGCTCGCTGGCTAAAAATTCTCAAAAAAAATATCACAAGTTAATTGCTAGCGTATTCGTACCTTTAGTTACCACAAACTGAACAACTTTTCACCCAAGAAAGGAAAGTTCAAGGTGCACAAGTCCTATGCAACTCGAACATGTTTTGAATTTTTGGTAGACACATTTCAGAATATCACACTGCTCCTCGCGGGTGTCACACCAAACGTCGAGGTAGACAGATATGGTTTGTTTCTTTATTTCAATAATAGTGGAATGACATTACAAGGTGTACAGAGATACATAGGTAGTAATCCTAAATCATTTACATGACCTGTTAGTAGCTTAACCATATGGATATTGTTTGTTTTTTTCTGATTTTTAGTATTTACAGTATAATCCTCTGTTTTTTTTTATATATATATAAGATGCAGGACTATTGTTCAGCTACTGTATGAGTCGCTACAGTGACCATAAAACGTTCGTTCTCGGTCCTCCTATGGAGTCGAAACCGATAACTATTTGTTTGCTTGTCTTCCAAACGAGAATTCGGTGAAAAGAAACGAGACACAAGGTTTGTCGTCGTCGCCACGATCATGGCACGATACGTCGAGCATCTCGCATGTATGGTGCTCGATGAGTGCGATCCGAAGACGAATTGATGTTCCACCGAACAAAATGGCACTAATTGCTACTCGACGGCCGAACAATGTACTCTTGCCGTCTCGCTTTTCGTGTCGTGGAAGCGTGTTCGATTGAATTGCGATTCGAATTAGTGCCTCAACGGACAATTTATGGCCTTACTTATTGCCTCGCGGAGTCTACCGGAAACGGAGCGCCTCGAATGTAACAAAAATACATGCGCTCCCGAGTATTTGTCGGAAAGAATAACGCTGGATACGTTTTCCCGTTACATTAGGTTAGATTACGTTATATCGCCTTCCTGATAACGCTCTACCTACCGGAAGTCTGATAATGCAATCCTTAATGGCTACTAGTGGCAATTCTTAAACAACAACCCAAATGAAATGGTTAACGAAGGTGAGATTTTCTTTAATACGAGGTTTACGAGACGCTTTCTAATATTTAAAATCTCCAATTATTGAAATTGTAGAGATGCATCCATGAGAAAAATAAATTTATTTCTTTGGGTGTGTATTACTTTTAAAAAAATGACTACAAATTTGGATGGACACCGTTTCGTTATTTTATAAAGTGATGTAAAACATTCGCTCTTTTAGTGGTCCGTAAACCGAGTGTTCAAACGTAACATTACAAACGAAACATAATTTACTGATTTCAAGAGTAAGATAGGAACCAGTGAAGTATTACCCCAGGGTTCTTTATGCAACTATGTCTGAGGGACGTGTACGAGGTTCAATTTTCAAAATATCAACGTCCCGATTTCTCAGACTCAAACAGCCTCCAGTAGATAACGCGTTAACATTTGTATAAAAAGAAATGTAACAACACAACATTGTACCGTAATTCGGTAGCTTAACGGTATTCACGACAATTCAAAGTCAGCCGCGAAATCGGACGCCGGTTCGAGTTAAATTAAAAACGCAGAAGAACAAGAAGAACCTAGTACTTTGGAATGTCGTCGTGTCATGGACCGATACAGAGAAAAACACAAGCCGCGGGATTACGCGGACGTCTCTGTAGCCCGTTAATCGGCCGAGTGTACCGTGTTTATGTACAGTGTAGAATCCTATAGCGCCTCTATAGTTCTCGCCTTAGACTAGTTTCATACAAAACGCGGTGTGTACTTATCGCTAACATCTATTGTGTAACTTCCATCAGCCAGTGACCTCGCGCCCTACATTCCCCCCATCGATCGCTTACCCTCTCTCTCTCTCTCTCTCTCGCGCGCGCGCATCAGCTACACTCTAAATTACTCATGGAACGTCTCACTAAAGCGGGGAGACGGATTACGATGGATAACCGGCCGGCGTAAAAAAAAGATTCGCGTAAAAATGAGTATACTCGAGGAAAGAATAAGGTCAACAAACTTGAACAAGAAATATCTCAATAGATCAGCGTTACCCGGATGATAAAAGCTGCCCTCTCGCTAGAAGCGCGTGCCAGGAACCCGAAGAGACGAAAAGTATAACGTGTCCCGCGTAACGGACAAAGCGGAATCTACGTGCGAATTTTGGACGTACATTTGCGTCTGAAAAACAGCTCTCCTCCCATTGAGTATCATCCACTCGCGTTGCCTGCTGGGGAACAACGCGTTACTTCGTTTCTTCGACGACTGTCGCGTTGTTCCGAGGCAACGTGCACGTCTCTTCAGGGACCTCGCATCACACGACCTCCTTGTCGCGAGCGTCGCGGTAACGCGACCGAATCAAATGGTAAACTTCGCCTCCTGGTGCGCTCTCACGTCTCAGGTCCTTCATTAGAGACGGTGGCATCACCTCCCTTTTATTCGCCGCCTCTTTTATACTCGAAAGAGTCTTGCTCAGCCACGGCCAACTGTTCCTGGCCGCTTGCAGCTCGGATGCGGTCGCGTGCAATTGGTGCGTCAGGTCCTGCGATGATTAGATCAATTAGTATATTATATATTATATATATTATATTATATTATATTATATTATATTATATTATATTATATTATATTATATTATATTATATTATATTATATTATATTATATTATATTATATTATATTATATTATATTATATTATATTATATTATATGTTATATATAATATATTAGTATATTATAATATATTATATATTATATATAATATATTAGTATATATTAGTAGACTGTAGATTTTTCAAAATTGTCCAAGTCTATTGTAAGAGATTGAAGTTAAATAAAAATATATTGTCTCGTTTAAAACTAAACCTACCACCAAGCATTAACACGTTGGCTGCCATGTCAGCCATATATGGGTGACGGAATTATTTATACAGCTTCCAAAATAAATTTTTATGTTAATATATTCATTGCACCAAATTTTAGTAATATCCATACAATGCAAAAAGATTGGAGGACCACTCAAGGTCACACATTTAAACTTTTCAGTTTTTATTTCATTAAATAAATCACTTCGATTTTATGGGATTTTTGAAATTGTTGGATTGCCTTATAAACATGGCAACACTGAATTTATTGAGATTGTCCGTAATCTCGTCATAAATGCATAAAATCCGCAGTCTAGTGAATAAATTTATTGTTGTGTAGTGGGTTTGTAGTTTCTTGATCCTTGATTGTTACCTGATTCCTGCACTCAGCTTCAACGTGAGCCAACTTCGTCTGAGCCAGCTCCAATTCCAACTCCCTCACTCTCTCCTGCACTCTGTGCAACGTAGGGTCTATCCTGTTTTCTAATGGGTGCGAAATGTCCGCTAGCACGTTCGATGACTCCACGATGCAACTTCTGCACTTCTCGCATTTCGACACCATTGACTGTAAAACGCAGAGTCGTTTGATATTTATCAGTAGACGTAGCAAATTTGTATGCAATGTAAACATTTTCTGCATTATTTCCGAGCTACAAACACTACGTAGACATTTATTTATTTTTTTCTTCGATAACAGTAAAAAGTTGGAAATAATGCAACAGTTAAATTCTTCAAATAATTTTACTGTTCGACATTTTGGCTAGATATGCATAAAATCCGCATTGATGAGGTCGACAATGCACATCATTGAACTTTAAACATTTCTTCTCCATTAATCGCGACGGTTATAAAAATGTTTCTTACATAGAACAATTCTATAAACTATGCGTACTTGGACGCGTACAACGAAGTTGCAATACTAGCGAAGAGAGCGGCGCTTTTGATGATCGACTGCTAAGCGCAGTTATATTCGCCGCTTCGATGTGAACAGTTTCCACTGTAAAAATATACATTCGACACTATTCTTTTGTGACCGCGTCGACCGCGCCGATCGTAGAAAAAGACAGCATGCAAACACGGACCGCGCGGCCAAAGGCGCAACAAAAAATAGCGTATCGGTGAGACAATACTAGTCCAATAATAAAACTTCTCTATTTTTTATTATTTTTTTATGGAACTTTCACGAACATATTCGTGGCATTTTTCTGATGAAAATGATACCAAATACAGTATTTCACCGGTAATTGTCCCAAATGTCTCCGACAGAATTGTCCCTGAGATATCCCCACTAGTGCGAGGTGTACCCCCTTGAGGAGCCGTGAAGCTCGAGAGGCCTCGTTTGCCGAGAAATATGACACCATGCGGCTCGGGTATATCGGTGAGACCACACTAATCCGAATTTCCAACTTCTTTATTATTCATTATTTTTTTATGGGACTTCGATGACCATATTTGTGGCATTTTTTCGGCAAACCTCCGGCATAATTGTCCCTCCGCAAACCCGTGTTGTGGACAATTATCGATGAAATACTGTATGATATAATTCCGATGATATCTACTTGAATTTACTTAGAAGCTCAAAAAATAGCTACCCGTCACAGATAAACGCATAACTATCCCCCCGAGGCTTATGCGTTTATAGAGGATTTACTGTATTTCGATTCTTCGCTGTCTTGGCTAGTGTCGCAGTTCCGTTGTACCATAAAGCAAATTTCATTTTCTCTCGACAAACGCTTCTTGCCATGTTTCGTTTTCTTACCCGTAGCACGCTGAGGGTCGACTTGGCGGCGTTGTAGTTGTCTTCGAGTCGTTGGCAGATCTGAAAGAAGCGCCATTGGTAAAACAGCTGCCTATTGTCATCCAATTGGTCTCATCTACCTGTTTGTACTCGGCGATGATGACGTTGCTCCGCCTGTTCTCCGCGTCCGCCCTCGCTACTTCCCGTTGCAGCATCTCCTTCACTTGTGCGAGCTCCGCTTCCAATCGTTGTTTCTCCTCTTCATTCCTCGCGACAGTTCCTCGCAGCTGTTCCACCTCGTTGCTGTACTCGTCTGCATTCTCTTGAGCCTCTGTGCATCACAAGACACGCGTTAGATTCGTGACTAAATCATAGTTCCGATAACACGGCGGAATGGAAGATAAAATAAAAGACGCGAGCGTTTCGCGGGTTTGTCTTTGCATAATTGTCCAGTTTCTTTCGCGCAAAGTAGCATCGTTAGAGCATTCTTACTGATCATCAATGACTGTCTAGCGTGGCTCATCGTCCCGCGAATCGCTAAAAACGCTTATGGTCTCGGCGCAACTGGCGGACGCGCGATATCTTTGCTGAAACAGATACCGATGTCCCACCACACATTCCCACTGTGCGGAACAAATACCATAGCCAATTTTAAACTGCTGGCACAGCTGTTAGATAGATACCACTGCTACCTGCTACAGTTAATAAATGTGCAGATAATGGCCCATGATAAACAAAGAACGTCGGCGTTGTGCCAAATCGGGACGATTTCGTTGCGTCTTCTGATAACTGCTCATTATTGTCTCCTAATAAAGGAACAATGCGGACCGATGGTCCGAGTAACGCGTAATAAATGCTACATCGCAGAGAGAAAACAATGACAACGTTCTACACGGCAATCCTTACGTGTTAGTCGGTATTGTTAGTGAGCTAAGAAAGCCAGAAGCGTTTTGCACGACTCCATACAACTATGCATGCGTCCGGAGACCAAAGCGGGAACATAATCGTGAGGCGAAGAGTGTCAGGAGAAGGGTTGAACACAGGTTGATTGACAAAAAACTAATAGACGATATTCTAAACGGACGATTTATTTCCAACAAAAGAAATAATAAATATTTTGTCTTTGTGTGTGCACGTTTCGTATACATATAAAAAGAAGAGGTCGAACGATCGTTACAAAACAGTGTCCAAAAGCAGCGCAACACTGTCGAATCAGCATGCGAGAATTTTTCGGTCGCGCGTGTCCCGTTACAAACAATCGTATAAAAATAAATACAAATCTCGGCAGACCTGCTCTATGAACAGAGTTGCGCACCGTATCGCAACGTGTAACGAGCGGTGCTTTGTTTAATAATAATAATAAAAAAAAAATAAAGAAGGAAAAAGATAACATGGCCGACGACCCGAATGCTCGGCCGGCATCTGCGAAAAACAATAGAGGCACAAGTAAAGCGTAAACACAACCGAAAATCAACGGGCCTGCACATTGCGAGTATACGAAACATTTGCAGGGCTGCTATGAGATCTCAGCCAGTTCTGTCTCGATCGAGTCCACCGGCGAAAATAAAACGCAACAACAAAAACGCCCATATGCGATGACGCGTCGACGTTGAAATCCCATACTCGTGCGCGTTATTATCATTGAACCGACGCCTCTTTTATCATTTGCATAGAGTTTTGTGCCAGTGTCTAACGCTGGGACCACACCTGCATATCGAGATCCTGGGAAAATTCTACGAAGCAAAACTCAATATTCGCTCGACAGCGCAGCAAACATTTACAAAATGCCACTCGGCAATACTTCCATTAATCATCTATACTCTCTCTCTCTCTCTCTCTTTTTGTTATCTTATCGATAATAAAGATGCTCTTTGTTTGTTTATTTCAAATTGAAATTGCGTTTAGCCGGAGAATATTTAACAACGAGTCGTTGAAAATTCTCCGTCTAATCAACCACCACCTGTACTCTACGGCAGAACGGAAATTGCATTCTGTAATTGTTCATCAGACTAGAAGGACACGTTTTATGCGTCGCTATGCGAGCATAGTCGTCATGCGCATCAATGTGATGCACCTCGTTATCTTAAACCTGTTCGATACTTGACAAACATTTGGCATTCTTCTCAGAGAAAGAAATCGTCGAGACTAGCTGGGGGTATACGTTATTTGGCAAATTATTATTCCACTATCGGCGGAAGATTCGAAATTAATTTGGTCCGTCTTGGGCAACTACGAAACTCGCAGCGAAAAGAAATTGGCCCGGGGATTCTAAAGCTACGGTGTAATCGAGACTAATTTACAACCACCTTGTTCTTTGGCTCTTATTACACATGCACGTGGGACAATACCGTTTCTCCGTGGTGTGAAAGAATCTTTATCGATCGGGTGTACCATTCGCATTAGTGTGGGTCTTGTGTGGTTCAAACATAAAATATGAAGTTACCTTTCAGCGTCATAAACTCGGCCTCATACTTCTTCAGTTTCTTTAACGTGACCGAGCAGGCTAACTTCATTACGTAGCGCGAGACTTCTTCGTTTCGACAACGTTTCGGCAGATGTACCCGAAAGTACTTCAATATACTCTCGAAGTCCAACTGAAGCAGTTCCTTTTTGCATAGCTACGGAAATAGAACAGTGTATTGTTTTATAACGATATTTGATAACTATAGCTATAAAGCGCTTGTAACAGCGCGATTTATAACGCGCACTATGTGAACGATAACACATTTTAACAATAGATTTACGGGACGCGTTGAAATGACAAGTTGGTTAAAAATTTAGGGGGTTATTTAAATAAAAATTAGATTATTATAAAATTTCAGGTATTCGTCTTGAAAACCTTTCTCAAAATTCAACATAAAAGACTATATCATTCCATTAAAAACAAAACATTATTCTTCGCAAGACCTCGGAAAATATGACCTTGAATATTCTGCCCAAACATTTTTTTTGTATAAATATCAAAGTTATTAGGGGTGGCAGAGTTAGATAAGACAGCCTGTGTATTATTTAAAAAATGATTAAAAATTTCAGACACATTCTCATTACTTTTTATAAAGTAATGTAAAATAGTCAATTTTAGTGCTCCGTAAATCTAGTGTTAAAAATGGTATGCTCCAACGTCTTACCATTAATAACGCGAGAGCGACCTGAAACAGCGTGTCGAGACCTTGCAGGAGAAACACATCCAGGATATGGAAAACAAGATAAAGTGGAAACCTGGCTGTGAAGAGGGTTAAAAACCATTGTGCGGCGAACATGTGAGTCTCCACGCCACGGTCGCAAAAGTGTTTATAAAGTTCTGGCAATTGATCCTGGAAAAACAACATGATGGATGACACAAACATGATCACAAGCGCACGATGATAAAACATGGACGCGCGACCTACCTCTATCAATCTATTAAGCTGATAGAATCTCATGTGAAGATTGTCGAATCTGTCCTTGTACAAATCCCTTAGACCGTAGTCGTACATTAATTTAACTAGAACACAAAACGCCTGTTCCTCCGGCATCTACAAGAAATACCTAATGTTCCTTTCTCGGTCTTAAACTCCTTAATGAACTTCTCAAACTTAACACTTTATCTACTGGCCAGTGATCAATAGACAGCAGATCTCTATGCAAATAATTTTAATTGTTTGAAAATAACGTCTCCATATATTTACAATTTTTCAAATATTTTTACTGTTTCAAGTTTCGCTTATCTTTGTTATGAATGCATAAAATCCACTGTCTAGTCATTGACAAATTTTGTTGACCGATAGTTAAAGCGTTAACAATCTTGCCAGGACCACTCACATGAAGCAGCAAACTGGCAACTAGAAAACTGAGTCCCTGACAGTATCCAACTTCCTCGTCGTACACCGCGTACGCTTTGCTTATTCTGTACAAAGAGTCCTGTCCCAGGCCGCCGGTTTCTTTGAAAAAGTCGTGAGCAGGGAAGGTTCTGTTGATGTCTCTCAAAATGACGCTCTCGCAACTGCTCTCCTGCAGAATCAACGTAAAATGTTATTCTCGAGAATCTAATCTTCTGAACAGTGAATTTACCTTGGTGATCAAGGTCCTGTATTTATCCATCATCTCCTGCGAGTTGTCGCAATTGCTTAGACGTTGCCACACTTCTCCACGCAGTGCTTCGGGGATACCTTGCCTTGTAAGCTTTATCAGAAGCTTCGGCCGTTGTTCGTTGACCTGCCAACCATCCAGAACCTCTGCCCAACTTGCTAACTCGTCCGCGGAGCAGTCCTTGGACACCTCGCCCGTACCGCTCAGCATCGGTTCGTCGCCATCTACAATGTAGCAACGAATATATCAGAAGAAACATATCGATGTGTACCACTTGTACCTATATCAATCAATTACGCAAATGTATTAATTGTAAAAGTCATTTATAGAGAACATCTCAGTAACCATAGGTTTTTATTCGGGGTTCAATTCTCTCTTCAACCGTAAGATCAAAATTTACCCTTTACAATAAAGAAAATCAAGATGGCCTTCGTATCTCGATAAAAAAGTAAAATAAATAACCTTCATTTCAACCATCTTTTCATACACCAAACAGTTTACGGGTAATTTAGGTGGTACACTTAGCTAAACCACCCTTATGACTATTTACCAACCTGAATCTATTTCTTCCTTGGGCGTGAGTGTATCGATGCTAGTCAAAGAGGGTGAACGTATCAATGACGCTAAATTGAGGGCAAGATTCAATCTGTTTCTGTCTAATTCTCCCGAGGTCTCTATACTTTGTACTTCGTAATGAACTTCGGTTCCATCCCCGGATATTATCTGTAAGGCAATCATTAATACTTGTAGAGCGGTTTACCATTAACAGCAACGGAAAATGTTCATAATAGGTAACGTCTTACTTCTTTTGAACTCAGGTAAAACTGTTGTACAAGGTTCCGCTTGTTAAAGTACCAGAACCTTTCGTTCTGCGGATACACTTTGACCAACGTCTCTATTATAAACCTAACGGGTTCCCGAATACCGCGTATCACCAGATCGACGGCAACTGTTATGAAGATCCTTCCTTCCCTAGGAGTTTCAACATTCAAGGTTTCCAATGCTGGATCTGCAGGATCCCAGTGTCCGCATATGTTGTAACATTGTTTGTCTTGTATTACCGGACCGTTGTTCACTTGCTGATAACAATATTATGATTGATTTAATCATACAGAAAACAATAGGCCGTTAAAATAGGCTGGCTATTAAATTACCATTTCGAGTAATCTCATGTCGCTGTGCTTAACGTTGCGACCAGGACTAACGAGAACTCCGAAGCACCTTTCTACCTCGAGGGTAATACCTCCTTCTTTACTGGATACTTGCTGAATATTTAAACACACTTGTTTAGTGACGTTACTCCGAAGTTTGAAGCAATTTCGATCCTTAGGAACTGTGCTGTAGCTTCCCTTCCCATCGTCCTCTTTTATTTCCATGGTTACTTCAAAAATAAATACTCGTGAGTTGGATTTCTCGCTTCCGTTGTTGAAGCCGTTGAAATCGCTTCCTGTTAGGGAACTGGTCATGGACCGTGGCATTCTATGAAATGCTTTCGAGAAGCAAGCGGAAACTTGCCCCACCTAAAACGGATTCAAACGTCTCATTTTTGGATATTTTCTCTCTTGAAAGATATTATACTCTCATTTTTGGATATGTCGTGGAAATCGATATTTTGAATAACTTTACAAAACGCAATAGACGTACCGCTTCTGGTATATCACATCGGAAAACATGACACTGATAGATGGCAGACTCCAGCGTATCCCCATGAGACCAAGTGAAAGCGAAACACGCTGCACACGGTCCGCTACTCTCACCACGTGCGTAAAATAAGATGCGTTGCACTTCGTAATGCGCGATTGGCTGTTGTGCAGCGGCATCGTACAAACTGCAGCATAGAAACCAGTGACGCATAACGCAACGCGGCAAATAATACTTCGATGTAACTCTATTTAACTATACGTACACAACAGAACCTTGAGAACTACTAGGCACAGAAACCGATACTTTGATTCCTAGATTAAGGGTCTGTTCTGCGTTTAGTACATTCATGTTCCGCTGTATCTCGCATTCCAATTTTGGCGCATTTATTGTGGTCGATCCCAAGTATGTTACACCATTGAAAATAGTGCACTCCTGTTGGCCCGGGGCTAAGGAATTTACTTCTACAATATAAATAGCGATTTACGTCCTATACTCGAAAGTCTGTATTTAAATAGTCATCGACAAGTCATACCTCCATCGACAAAGTCTTCTGGTTTCATAATGTCTTGTTTTTCCGATGCAACCACACAAGAGCTTACATCATAGAATTTACTGTTCCCCACTTTTTTTAGCTTGGATTGATTTTGCTGTACAGTAGTTACAATTTTGTAATCATTGCTCTTCATTTTGGAGTCTTCTGTCAATACCTGCAGTCGCCCACATATTAATCATACTTTTATCAATGGATCAGAGATAAACCTTAATCTTTGCTGTGTGCCAATACAAATGATGTGCCAATACGAACCTCGCGCAAATTATTCTGAAGATCTTCTAGGTTGCCATTGTTGGCAATTTTCAACATCGGCGGTTCGAATAGAGTTGGCGGTTCTTTACTATTGCCTTTGTCATTTACGAATTCATATTCGTCGCTTGTAGCCACAGATTCCATTGATTTAACACTCATACTATCCTCCATAACTATGCCTGCAATACGATGAGAAAAATCATTATGTTAAAATGTTGAGAATCCTGCATTGATGTTATAATTATTTGGTGGACTAAAATAAAGTGATCATAAAAGTAAGTATAGCAATACATGTAACTGTACAATAAAAATAACAATAAAATTGCACATTGCCTATAGATATAAAAGGTGCAGAATATTTTCGATCTATTTATGGAGCAACATTGACTCGAAAGAAGACCGTGTATCCTTCTTGTGCATCTTCAATTTACGATCGAATCGTTTATTTTCCGTACTCTGAGAATATCGTCCGAGCAACAACAATTACCACGAAGGATACAAATCTCGTGGGAATTCCCCGTCTGGCCGTTTGTCAACCTCGCAACTTATCAACACGACCTGATTCGAGAAGGGGGGAATAACGCACTGGTTGTCATTCAAGAGGCAAAACGAAGATGTTCACATGTGTCAAAATTCAGACACTGTACGTCGACTGAAAGGCACACTAACTCGAGGACATAACGTCGACTCGCCAGTTGAACGTTCCGGTTAATCATCCGAGGCGTATCCTTGCGCGAAATAAGGATCGCGTCCTCGCCCGCGTCGGTGTCCAGTGATGTCCCTTTCTTTATTTACACGGGTATAGGTGTCTAGTAACCCCGCAGAAAAGAACAGGGATTACCCCCTTGCTGGATCGAAAATTTAAGGGGACACCGGTGCCTCTTCTCGCGTAATCGTTCATTAAAACCGCGGACACACCCCGACACCACGATCTTCGCATCGATCTACCCACGTCCACACGGATCCTGATCGAACCACTGGCAAGTGTTTACATCGTTTCACTCGTCATCGAAGCGATGCCGTTTGACAGAAAAGAAAACCTTGGCGTCGGCCATTCGAGCACTAAGGTCCCGGAAGTCTGGCTCGCCGTGACGAATTGCAGACCGCTCACCTCCGAGCGCGCAACAATTTCGAATCGGTTCCGACGATTTACCCTTATCGCGAATTTATTACACGTTTGCCGCCGATCTAAATTGTTCGCGCTCTCTTACAAAAATATAAGAATTACTTTCTGAAATTACTTTCTGACATTACTTTCTCAAATTACTGTCTAGCGTGACCTCTATAATACGAAAACACGGCGGAATATGACCGAATCTGGCCCGAGAAGTGTTCATGTAAGCACATGGTCTTGTTAGATGATGTATCTCATTGTGATTGACATCATTCTTTAAAGACTGTATGAGAATCTATTTTATTAAGTGATTTATATAAGTTTAGTAAGAATTTAGTGAAATAATATGGAGTTGGGTATCGATGAATAAGTATTGATGATGCGAGCGGATTGATTCGTACTTACCATTATAGAAACGTTGCATGATCAAGTTTCAACTATTTGACAGCTATAAATATCGTGGACGTAGTCAGTAAAGAAGCCACCGTATTAGAACAATATTTAAAAATTTCTAAATCGATTTTATTAACGTTGTAAACATTGTCGATCCGTGGACATATTCTAAAGAAACCGAATTACGATCGATCTACCATTTACGTTCATTCTACACGCTGTTTCTTCCCAGTCTTTCTCTCCTTCGGATAAAACACTGATAGTCGTTGACAGATAAATATAAATTAATGTAAACCAATCAGAAAACGCGTATACAGGGTGTCTAAAAAATGTTGTACTTCCTTGAAAGGGGTGACTTCTTAGGGCATTTCAACTAAGTTTTTCCTTTGTGAAAATGTTCTCCGAGGTTTTGTTAAAAAGTTATTAACGAAAAACACGCATAAATCGGACCACTGCCTCAACCAATGCCAACGCCACATTCGGTTGTAACCGTGATCTGATTGGTCCGTATTTCACATTAAAAACCCTCAAAGAAGATTTTCACAAAGGAAAAACTAACTTCAAAGCTTCAAATGACGTCAGAAAGCACCTATTTCAAGGATTTACGATATTTTTAGGACACCCTGTATAGTTCCGACACTATGTTCAAGGCTTACACTTGTGCACGCATGCGCACTGGAAATCGATTCTTGAGAACTGGCAGAATTCCATCTCGGCAATTGCGCCCTACGACTCCGATCTGTAAGCCAATAGGAAGCGTCCTTTCGATCGACCAATCAAAAACCGTCGCCAGGTGGCGCGGCAACGTTGCACACCGAGCAGGAATCGAGACGCGTCAGTTCACAGACGACCTCCGTTCCGTCGAATGTGAGGAAGCTATTTTTTTGTCTGTGGAAAAATTTTCGGCGTTGTCGTATCGGAGGCTTGTCGTTGGTCCGCGGTACTCCGAGGGTCGAGCATTTGTGTGATCATGAAAAGTGTGAGAATGTGCGAGATCGGCTAGCATCGACGTCGAATATAGGACAAGTCGGAGACGAGAGTGAGTACGGGCTTTCGGGGGAGAGCTCTCCACGGCTTTTCACCTTTGCTTCTTTTTCGGAGGCGGGCGTCGCGCATCGTCGCCGTTTGATAATCTCTCGCGAGCATTGTTTGCGAATCCCGTCGGTATCCGCGAGCCGTTTTTCGCTCTCGCGAATTTTGACAGATTCTTGCGATGGGCAGGGGTGGGGGAACAGAGAGCTCGTGCACACGGTCGCTAAACGTCAACGGGAAGACGAAAGGAGAGAGAGGTTATAGAGTCAGGATGGCACAATGCCCTGCACCTGTCGCTGTAGAACGATAGTTTTCGTGTTGTCTATGGAGCATCGTAACGCTGCATCGCTCTCTTTTTCTCTCTCGGTGTTCCCTGACTCTTTCGATGTATCGCGTCTGTGCCTCAGACTCCGTTTCAAGAAATCTTGCAACGTTAACCTGTTAACCGTGTGATTATTCGGCGATAAACATGACGAGTCGAGTCAGTTCGATGCTTGAGCCGTGTTAAAGCCCAACACAATGCGACTTGTGCTATCGACGATTAATGTTGCCGTTCAACGGAAGATTGGATAGGTAAATAAATAGAAAATAAGCTCGGATATAAACGACGAGTTATCTCGTCTTCCTGCTTAGTAGGTTAACGACGTGTCACGCGGTGCGTTGTCTAGCTCGCGTTTTCCGCGAGAGAGAAGAAGAGAGAGAGATTCGCGTGGTGCGCTCGCGAGATTAGGGCTGTTTCGTTAAGTATGGGGATGGAAACGATACTTCGATGTTTTGGAAATATCGATATTTTTATCATCGATATATGTCGAAATCATCGATGTTTTCAAATAGTTGAAATAGTTATATTTGATTTAGATCATCTCATAATTGACCGAGTAAATTTTACGAGCCGTGAATGAAAATAGAAAATTGCTCAAATATTGTTATAAATATTTACAATAGACTATATAATGTGAGAAGGAATTTCTTTCGAACGATTTATCTAACCACCAAAAATAACGGATTCTCGTTGCGCGATTTCTTCCAAATTTTGCGCATATCATTTTCTCACCGAGTCTCGTAATTTAGGAGACTAAGACCAAACAAAACTTCGTCTTCTATAGCCAAGGATCACGCTATTTAGTGGTCATCGGGTATGTTATCGAGATCGCGGGTTCGTATCTGTCATTGGGGAACGGACACGATCCGATGAAAACGATATATCGCGTAATTTTATCTTTAGAAAAGCTCAATGTCAGTTTCGAGAATGTCATCGCCAATTATTCACGAGTCATTCCTAACCGTGCCGCCGCGTTCCTCCTCTTGGCCTAGGCTCGAAATAAACAATCGTGAGACCGTTTTCAAACGCACCTAACCGTTTTTCGCCGCGTACTCCTTGAAAGGTTAGCTCTCTGCCGCGTGAACTATCCGGAGCTGGATAAAATACTATATCAAATTGTAAGTAGTCTATTTTATTCGAAAGTGCTCTTTTAAAAATATGATATTTTATTTATTGAAAAAAGTTTATATCGATTATTTCAAATATTTTTTTTTCCAAAAATTTTACCCATCTTTTGTAGTATTTATTAGCTGGCTGATGTTTCAATTAAAAAACAAATTAAGCATCCGTTACGAAATAATTGTTTTAGCCGATTGTTTTCGCAGTAGTGATCATAGTTCAGACTAGTGTAGACACAATAGGATGCAGTGTTTTTTTCGATAAGTCAATTTGAAAATTCTGTATTGTTTCGGGTGATATTGTTGCTATCCGACAGGGAAAAAAGAGTAGGTTCCGACAATTGTTTTGTTTTGCATTTTCGTTTAATTTCAAACAAAGGGATTCGATTTGTTGGTTTGTTTTGAGGTTAGAGTCGTTCTTTGGTCCACCGTCTACCGCGTCGTATGATCCATCTCGTAGGTACGGAATACGGTACAGACACGTGACTGATGGTTTATCTTGTTAATCATTAAGATGACGAGTTAATTCGTTGTTAATAGGCGCTTCTGCGATACGCGGGAGTAATTGGACCGTCGCGTACAATATTCAAAATTACAACCTGCATCTTGGAAGTCTATGTATCGATGGTTTTTTTAATGGCACGAAGTTGGCACTGTGTCTTTGGACGTTTTTCCCGCCTTCTTCTCTTCGAATCGATAAAATCTGTGCCTCGATCACCGTTCGCATCGATTAGGATTAGTAACTTTACCAGAGTATGTGAGATACGTGTTGATTCGGATTAAATGGAAACTGTGGATGCAGGATTGAGTAATTGAGTTGTTTAGTTGGTCGGTAGGATAATAGTACGCAAAAGTGTTCGATAAATTCGCGGGACCCGTTCTAAGATAGCCGATTTGTGAAACCGGAGTTTCAATACAGAGTTTCTTTCATCGCTGTCGGTCCGTTGCAATGGTGTTCCGTGAACGATTAAGAAATCGTTTAGTTCGTATTTCGACTGCCGAAGATCATTGCGAAATTATTCGCTCGATAAAATATCTACAAACTCGTAGAGCCGCGATTGGCTGAAATCGAAATTCGTAGAAAGTCTGCGGTTCGAGAGTGAAACATTCTACATGTGTAACCTGTTTGCAGTTACTTTTTTGAACGGTTTCTTCTGAAGTCCTCCCGGACCGTGAATAATTGGACGCGAATATTTAAATTGCTCTCGGCTCTTCAAGGACGAATTGTTCAGGTAATTCGGTTTCTCGTTGATTAATATTCATGTTGTTTAATTTGACGGGAATCGGAAATGAACGGAAAGATCAAATCAATTACGAACTTATCGAATAAAAATGGCGCCTTCGTGTGTTGTATATTAGATTTTAATACTGAACGAAAGTTATTAGGAATATCAACTAGATGAACAGGTGAAAATAATTAGCGATGATTATAAATAATAGTATATTCAGTTTTAAGTAAAATAAATCAGTATTGTACTACTGCTGAACCGAGGATTGAATAGGTGATTTAATTGGATAAGTAAAGATGGCGTCCATGCCTATGACCATTAAATATTGACATTTAAAGAAACTTATTGGGAATGTTAACTAAATAAATACAAAAATATTGTTATAAAAAATAGTATCCTAAGTTGAGAATAAAATAAATCGGTAATATATCGCTGTTAAGTAGAAAATTCGATTGATAAATAAATAAACTTGGGTGTCCTGCATACGACCACTAGACTTTAAATCTATCAAAAACTAATAGAAATACTCAACGAATAAATGCACGAATGTTTATAAAAGACAGTGTATAATGTTTCAGATAAATACATCGAAAATCTCGATAATACTGTACATGTTCGATAAATACGTGTCCATCGGACTCGAAGGGATAAATTAAGCTGAAACTGAAACAAACGAGAGACCTCGATAATAATTCCGAATAAATCGAGCAAATACGGGATCATCGGTTTATTCAACATCGAACCAAAATCGCAAAGGCTTGAACAAAGGGGTAAAACGAGTTCTGCGCGCGTTAAACTAAATCGTATCGAAACGCGCGGCCGTGGTGCTTCGAAACGTGAAACGAAGTGAACACGTTTGCGACGCGTATCCTTGAAGAGGTTGCGTATCTGTCGCAATTAACCACAATCTCTGCCATAAAGGTACACGAACGGTTGCATCGACAACTGTTGACCGAATTCGTAATCAACGGGGACACGGTTGCGAGGAAACTGCGCCGAACAAAGCTAACGGACGTGGTCAACTAGGCTCCGTTATCATTCTCGAATAATCCGTATAGTACTGCGAAACCTCTTAATTGTTCCATCGATCGATTTTATCTCCGTGAATCATCGATAAAGCGGCCATTTTTGTGTTCCGTCGATCGCGACAATTGCACTTCAGATGCGAATATTCGCAATTTTCCGAAAAAAAAACGAAACGGAAGGAAGGCAATACTTTTTCAGACTCTCTCGCTATCTTATCGTGGCAAATGTAAAATCCCCCCCCCCCAACCTCCCCCCTCCCCGGGGCGAAGCTTATAAATATTTTAACGTTGCGTGTACACCTGCCAGTTCAATTTTCTTCCTCGAAGTGTCGGGTAGGCGTTTCTATTTTAATTTGTTATTGCTCCGTTCGTTCAGAGTAGTTAGTTAACAGCCGAGGGATAGAATATTCTGAACATAGTATATTGAAAATTTGTGCAGAACTGAAAAATTCCACGCGATATTAATCCCAGAGGATCAGTCCAACCACTGGTAAGATAGTACCGGAAGAAAATGATCAAGATCGTTGTAAACACGGGATCTACACCGCGGTTTATGTTCCTCCGTCGTGTCCGGAACTGTTCGGTTTGTCAGACGTTCCAATTAATATCCATACGCACATGTTCGCGGTACTTGTTAGCACTTTGCCTACCAGTGGTTAGTTAACCTTGGATAATTTATCTTCCGCAAAAATGACGCACTATTTTCCTGTATCTTTGTAAGGTAAAACATCTTGTTGGTAAAATGAATTCAGAGGAACGAAACAGCTTAAGTAACTTAACGATTTATCTACCGGAAGCCTCCATCGGCGGTGCCTGGGTATATTTGGACCCAGAGTGTTAAAATAATCATACGTGCCGTCATTTTTTGGTAATTAACACATTTAGACTCAGAAGGACAATTTACTGTTATTATGCGTTAATTATAGCATGATATTTTATTTTAATTATTTCTTTTATGTATTGTACTAAACGGAAGCTTAACAATTTTTCGCACAATAATACCAAATGAAATGATGAGTGATCTTAGACTTTCGAAGTTAGTGATATAATCGCCGGTAGATTTGTATGAATTATCTAGGGTTAATGGAAACTAAAGGTGATGAATTGTTAGTAACAGCAATATCGTTCGTGTAACAACAAATTGTCTCGGGACGTACTTTCTTCCGAGATTATCATTCTAAAGAAGCTTAATAATCTTCTTTCGGTCCAAACTCATTAAAGCGCTTACTGCCAAGCTTCCGGTGGCTAAAGTGCTAACAGAAGAACGCGAGTTAATACGTTTAACTTTGTCCGCGTGGATATCGAAGGCCGAGGGAGCAATCGGCGAATATGTTAATATAAACTTTTCTGTGCCGTTTCGACCCAGATATGCAAAAAGTCTGTCGAACTTTTCCACCTGTTAATTTTCGGCTGATATACGGTGACTCTGATAAATGTTCGGACACTCTTGAAAAGACGATAACTTTAATAAATATTGGTCTCTATGAAATCCAAGACGTAGGGTCTAATATTTAAAAAGTTATCGTCTTTTTAAAGGTGTTAGAGTATTTATGGTTGTCACTGTATACAGGGTGTCCCACATAAATGGGAACACCTAAATATCTGACGTATTTACAGTCCTATCAGAAAACTTCAGAGGACAAAGTGACACTATTGCATAGGTCAACCCGCCGTAAACAACGCGTAATCTTTGCTGAAACACGTAAATTTTAAACTTCCACATTTTATCCGCTCCGACATGATCATTCTTGCTCAAGGTCATTTCAAGGTCAAAAAGGTGGTATCCACTAAATTCAGTTTTTTATTGTCTATCCTTCTATCGTAAAAAAATATACTATTCCATTTAAAAAAACATCGGTGACCTTGAAATTTCATTAAAAAGCACGACATAAAAAATTTTTTTCTTTACCATTATATTTGCCCCCTGCAATAGTGTCACTTTGACCTCTGAAGTTTCCTGATAGGACTGTAAATACGACAGATATTTAGGTGTTCCCATTTATGTGGGACACCCTGTATATTTGGATTAGATCGAGGGAGATGACGCGTTCCGAAATTTTTGTTTGGGGAAACGTGGTTAATGAGGCTCGAGACAGCATCGTTAACTCGACGGAAACGATCCGGAGGGTTAAAGCCGATGCGTCCGAACCCCGGTTTGCACCCTCTATGCACCCTGTGCACCCTGCGTACCCTGTGTATCGCTTTGCACATCGACACGCCGAGTTATTTTGTGTCAATGATCAGGCGATTCATGAAAGACTTAGCTGGTCGAGGGCCGTTAATAATTTGTTCGTCGAGTGGAAATGGCTCTAGAGCCTCCGTCGCTACGGTCACCTAGTTTACGTGCTCGAAACACGACTCCAGGAAGAGCCTCGTTCGTTCTCGTTCGCGTTTCCACGAGCAATTGGCCTTTTCCAAACTGTTCGCCCGTTCAAACATTTAAACCGCAATTTCTTTACCAAACATTCGTTGAAACCTGGTCTGATTTGTTGGTTCCCACCATTAAATTTTCTACCGTTTGCTATCTTTGCTTCTCGTGGGTTCTCGGAGGCTCTTGAAAGTTGTATAACGCTTCCTCAATTAACACGTCGGCTACCAGCGTCGCAAATATTTGACGACCACAATTTTGTAGTTTACTCAACGAAAATATAACTGATTTAGTTTACGATATTATTTAAAATGATGAAACAATTTCTTATCGTTCCGTTGACCAATTAAGCTCTCTAGTCAGGGCCCGTTGATCCGGAACCGTAAGCAGGGTACGTTCTCCGTAGTGAATCACCGTGTTGTTCTCGATACAGATGAAGTATTAGCGAAAAGTTAGGATAATTTTCCCTTCCCTGAAAAGGTCAGCCATCTTGAGGCAGCAGAAAGGGGATGGCGGAAGTTTTGAAACCGGGGGGGACGAAACGGTATCGCTCTCGATAGATCGTTGTCTTTTTGTGCCATCTTTCGCCTACAATTAGACCGCGACCATAATCGAACACACGTAAACACGGGTTCTCGCGTAATAAGCCGCCGAGGGTCTCTCCAGTTTTTTGTGATTGAAACGCCGGTTTAATTTGCAGTCTCGTCGGCGAGGATGATGGCGTGCTACGGTAATTGCTGTATCTGAGCGTCTCTAAAGAGAGAGAAAGAAAGAGAGAGCGACAAAGAGGGACACGTGTTTGCTAGAGAGAAAAAGAGAAGGACAGGGAACATGTTGTCGGCGAGGCGTCGAACGAGATCTGGTCAGCGGGCAGCAATCGTTCAAGTTCGTCGCTCGAGATCGTTCAGATCGTAGAAGATCGCTCAGATTAGCGCGAGTTAGATCAAGGAAGCTACTAGACCATATCCGAGATAGGCCAAGATAGATCAAGGAAGTCAGCACTAGACAGTCCTCGAGCAAAGATCCACGTAGCAACGATCTACAGAAGGATTCAAGGATTATCGTCTCTCGGTTCTCTAACAACGAAGAGATTCGGATCTCCTGGAGCTGTGGCTTGTAGCCGATTAGAAACGGAAGAGAATATTTTTGGTAACTGTTAGCGGACGATTTAGCAGACCGGGATCAAGGTGCGGTGTGTCGGTTAGGGATCGCCGCGATCCACACGTGGATGCCAGCGATCCTCGCGCGACCTCGCGTCCACAACGACCAGAGGATCGTAGTTCTCGTCGAGTCGTCGCTCGTTGTGAAACGCTGGTCAAAGTGAAGTGTCCGGGTCTCGGTGAGATGGCCTTCATGATGAAGAAGAAGAAGTACAAATTCTCTGTGGAGGTGGGCCTGGAGGAGCTGACCGCCGTGCCGTTCGTGAACGCGGTGCTGTTCGCGAAACTCCGGCTCCTCGACGGTGGATCGTTCGTCGATCATTCTACGAGGTAAGAGACATCAATATCATCTTTTTAATCTTGCTTACACCTCTTCTACCAACTGACCGTTCCTGGAGAAGCATCGATCGACGATGGTGGCGATAGTTGTCTGTTGCTGAATCATCTAGCAGCGGTAGCTGTTTATATCCAGCTTTACGCTATACTTAAAATCTTTTAATAGCTTTACCGTTTTATATTTGACCAATCCATTTTTCTCATAAACGCATCAAATCTGCAGTCTTACGATCAATAGCCTGTTGATTTTTTGCATTTACAACAAGAGAGACCAGGTGAAATTTAAAACAGGATTAACCAATTAGCTAGTGCGACCTCTTTGAAGAGTGTGTGCCTAAGATGTGTCGCAAAAAGCAAACGAATTATTTTTTGTTCACACTATATACAGGTTTTTTTCATAATAATTATTTAGGCTGAACTGTAGTTTAGAGGACCAAAAGTTTTCAAGTTTTCTGTATGTGATGCTACACATTTTGACGAGAAAATGATAGACGTGTAAGTTTTAGTGCACGAAATTGAAGTTTTGGTTACCGAAGTTGAAAAGTTATATACGTGTAAACATGAGCAATTTTAAGCATTTTTGACAGGATAGAGTGTCCTCTTATTGGATATTCGTTGGGTGGTAGAAGTAGGACTGTTGAGCGCATGCGCTGGATAGTGTAGTCCAAGTTGGTTTGGGGTTAGTTAAAAGTGCACAACTTTACACGCGTATAACTTCTGAACTAGTGAACTCCTGGCAATAAGACTTTCATTTTCGGCGTTTTCTCGCCGAAATCTAAAGGACTGCATAAAAAAAGTTAAAAAAAAATTGGTCCTCCAAAGTACAGTTTAACCATTATTTAGATTTTTTGATTTGTTCGTTTTATTTGAAACATCTTCAAATTTACGATCATATTTTAGTCAATCACTAAACTTGCAATTTAGACAGCAAATTGTAACTACTGGTTAATGTGTTTTAGAATGTCGGCAATTTGCAAGCTATGAAAATTATTAACGAAAGAAATCAATTTCTCTGCAGGTTCCGTATCTTGCAATTTTTACTTTGCATAATATGTAATATCATCTACCATCGATACTTCACCACTACAGTGACGAACGATGGGTCGAAGGTTTCGCGATTGTTCGTGCGAACCAAGTTCCGCATAATCGCAAAGTTCGATGATTAATCCGCGTTCCTCCCTGGGGCTGGAACTTTACCGCTTCTGATGGAAATAAGGAACGGCGAGAAAGTGCGCGGTGGATTTTTAATTCCCGGCTAATTGAGATCGCGTGTCTGTTCTCGTCCACGGCTCGTTAGAATTACGTTTATTAAAGCATGGCTCGCGTACTACCGTCCGCTTTGATTCGTACGGGACACTCGATTTCGTGAGAACGAAACTTTCCTGCGAGCTACACGGGCACTTTGCATCATCGCAAAAAGGAAATGCATGTTCGTACCATAATGTAGAATTTTGAAAATCGTCTCTGTTTTATCGCAGGCTCGAGTCTTTGAGCGTTTCAGGCTCCTACAGAATTTTAAAAAATATATAATTGATAGCGTTACAAATCATTCTCTTTTGTGAGTATGTACTGCTAGGTTGAGTCTAATTTATGGTTAGACTGTGAATCATTATGCAAAATCTTGTTTTGCATAAGCACAGTTCATTTAAAATGTTGAAAATCTTCTCTGTTGTATATATTTTAGATTCATTGATGTTTTCTGTTGATTCGAATCTTTGTGCTTTTTGTGAGTCACGCAGAATTTTAAAAAAATATAGAACTGTGTCGATGACGTTGTAAATATTTCTCTTTGCCAAAATGCAGAGCTGGACTCGAACTAACTTACGATTAGACTGTGGCTATTTATGCAAAATCTCGTATTGCGTAAGCAGAACTATAATCATGTAAACTTTTAAAAATTATTCTTGCTGTATAATATATTGTAAACTCGTTGATGTTGCGGTTAGACTCTTCGCATTTTCGTGGCACGTACAGAATTTTTAAACATTAAATAACATTGTCGATAGGCGTTGCAAATATTTTTCTTTGCCAAAATGCAGTGCTGGACTCTATTAATGATTTCACCTGTTCATGCAAAATAGATTCTGTATCGATTGTAAGAAACGCGATCTGCTTAAACAACTCACGAACAATATAATGGCTCACCCATTTTTGCCACAAATGTCTATCGATTAGGTCTTCATGCAAATCTTGTCTTCCTAGTGACTTTCGCAAAACTTTGAAGAACGGAAGAAGTTCTTGAATCGAAGCATTTCGCGAGCATAAAATAATAATGCAATCGATAAGCGAGCACAACAACTCTGAATAAGTAATACTAACCGAAAGATGGTCGAGTATTCCAGAAACAAATAATGTCTCGTTAATATTTATTGAATAAATCATGGGATATGCAATAGAATTTATGTTTAGGCTCCCTTAAAAGTGCCTGAACTTCTCCGCCTGGTGATTGTCCCGAGCTTTATGTCTCCGAATAAAAGTTCGCAGTCTAATTATGAGTTTGTGCTTTATTGTGGGAGGGGCGTGTCATAAAATAAAATTGTGCGAGCAGTAGGGATGTGCGAGTACTCGAAATTTCGGGTTTGGGATCGGGCCGGAAAATTTGTTCGAGATCCAGTCGGGAAATTTGTTCAGTATCGGGCCGGAAAATTTGTTCGAGATCGAGTCGGGAAATTTGTTCAGTATCGGTTTGGGCAATTTGTTCGAGATCGGGTCGGGAGATTTGCTCGAGATCGAGTCAGGAAATTTGTTCAGTATCGGGTCGGGCAATTTGCTCGAGATCGAGTCAGGAAATTTGTTCAGTATCGGGTCGGGCAACTTGTTTGGGATCGGGCCGGAAAATTTGTTCGAGATCGGGTCGGGAAATCTGTTCGAGATCGGGTGGGGAAGTTTGTTCGGGATCGGGTCGGAAAATCTGTTCGAGCTTCGGTAGGGAAATTTGTTCGGGATCGGGTCCAGTGATGCCAGAAACACCCAAAACTGGGTGGATTTTCCTCTCCTCCTTTTCCCCTTCGACTATCCCCTTCCACTACCTAAGAACACTCCAACGTCCCCCACTAAGACCGTAGACTGGTCACGTGACGTGCCGCGCAACGTGTCACATATTGCTCTGCTCGTCAGAGGGGTGGTAAACTGTATTCCCCTCGATTTAACCGATCTGGCGACGCTGATCGGGTCGGGAAATTTGTTCGGGATCGGATCGGAAAATTTGTTCGGGATCGGGTCGGAAAATTTGTTCAAGATCGGGTCGGGATCCCGACCCAACCCGACTCGATCATTGTCCGACTCGACCCGAGGCTCGGGTACCCGAAGTTTCGCGTACCCGCACACCCCTGGCGAGCAGATAAAATTAAACGTTTATGATCGGCAGCGAGAGTAGACCGCAGCGGATTCTGTTTGCTGTTCGACGTATCCGTTCCGAATTAAACATCGAACTGGGTTCAAAGAACTGCGTTTCTTGGAAGACCGTTCGAGAATTCGCATAACGCCGGCCATCAGTTTTAGCCCTCTGCTAAAGACGAGAAGATTTTCTAATTTATTTTTCGACGAATGTATTCAGTTCATTAAACGGACTTGTTTATTAAGCAGCTAAATTAGTGTGCGCGAATTAATCGAAATGCGAGGGGTTAATTGGCGGTGTTTTCGGTCGAATAGGTGGCAAATAGTTGTCCCGACGGCGAAAGGAGATCGATAAACCTTTCGTCGTTCCAAGAGCAACGCGTTTACGCATTCCGCCCGCGTGCTCGCTATAAACGCGCGCGCCAGCTGCGGGTGCAGATATTTCGCAGCGCTCGCAGATCACCCTGGCCCGGATATTCACTAATATTCTTGGAAGACGATCCTCTAGGAACGCTACCAATCCGCGATAGAATCCTCCGCGGTGCTAATAGCTTTCTGGGAGAGATGGCGGAAAGTCGTTTCTGGCTCTGAGCTTCTTCCGCGAAATTTCCGGTGGTGTCCGCAATCGTGCGCGTGTCTCCTCTTCTTCCCTATTGTTTCCCGGAACTTGGGATTTTCCTCCTAGAACGAATATGTCGCGTTCGAGATACCGCCGGTGGCTCTTTGACGTCACATTGTTCCTCGCAATTAACCGGATTTTATCGCGAAATCGAAAACGAGATTCTTTGATCCGTAGAATTTTTGTTAACCCTCGTGACTATCCTGGAGTATCCAGCTTCAATTTGTTGTATATTTTTGTTGACACGTAGGAAAATTATTATTTGTATTTTCTTAGGTAATTAAACATTAATTTATTTTTTGGGAGTATTAAAATGTGCGATAAGTGGACTCTGTCAATTTTTATACAGGGTGCGGCAGAAATAACTCCCACATTTCGAAAAATCACTGTGCGCTCTCCAAAGCAAGTAGAGAAGTGCGGTCCGTCAAGGTCACCATTTGGACGATATAATTTTTAAAACTTAAAGTAAGAAAACTTTTTTACATCTACATTCGAGAGATAAAAAGTTTTTGGTGATACCTCGTACCATTTTTGTTTTCAATCCCTCTTTGAAATATGAGAGTTATTTCTACCACACCCGTACATTCAAAGGATGTGCACATTTCAGCGTTCAAATTTTGCATAATGTTTGCTAATAATTTATGACACTATTCATCGTTTCTTGTTCTATTTCTCTTGCAATTTCGTTATTGTTAGTCCAGTGTTTATGCTGAAAGAAATTACATAAATTTCTTAAATGAAAATCTTTTTTGAGGGTGGCCAAGTTGTTTTCTAATTCCGGGGTTTAATGAAAATCGAATGATTTGAGCGTCTCAAGCAAACGAGCGTCAAGAGACAAAGCGATCGATAAGCGATCGATGGATCGAGCGAGTTACAATTGGATTCTGTTGAGTCGTACCTGTAGTTGATTCCCTGGCATCCGGTCAGGTGTTGCGAGGCAATAGTTGTCTAATCGTTGGATCGTTCGATGACGTTGCTTTCCGTTAGCAGTAAAGAGAACAATAGTTTACGCGAAACTCGTCGCAGTTCGTCATCGCCGATGAAAGATCCTGTGCAATGCAATTGTGCGCGAGCGTCTTTTAAATTGCAACGATCAGTAATTCAGGGAAACGACGCAAGAAACACCGAGCCTTGATACTTTTAGCCTCGAGACAATTTATTCATTAACCATTTTCCATATTCTTTTGTCCAAGTAATAAACTTTTCAATCTCGGACTCGGAAAACGTGGGAAACAATTTTTCTGGGTGAGAGAAATGTTTTATATTTTAGTTGAACCAATTTCGTTCGAGGCGATTGGGATTGATGAGGATGGGAATCTATTTATCCATGGTTCTAGGTTTTCGAAATCCTAAAATCGATTTCCTAAATAAATTTTAAATTTCAAGCAACACGATTTGTTACGCTTAACGAATTTCATTCAGCGAAAATTACCTAGCAATCAAATCAATCGTATTTCGATCTATATTGAAACAAAATATACTTGCGAACAATGATCGGTACGCTGCTACACAAAGGTTAAAAATTGTCACTCGCACACACATTACGGCAGGCGTGGACACGCGTGGAGCCCCTCAAACGCCTGCTTCTCCCACCAACATATCTTTCATGCGTGAGGCCTGCGGACTGTTCGCGACGGGCGAAGCACTTCCTCCCTCTTTGGTAACGGCGGATCCTGGTGGGGGACAGTGGGCGCTATGGTGGGGACGGTTTTGTCTCAGTGGAGATAAAAATGCCCATCCCTGTATTACACCCTTAATACTTTGATGATAAAGCTACTCAGCAGTTTTTAAAAAATTCATAAAATGAAAGTAATTTAATTTCCAATGAAACAACAATTGAGAAATTGAAGATGTATGGTATTAAAAACACACGTTCTAGCATTTTGCAGATCCTCACTAAATTAGCTACCCTCGATACATAAAATCCCCCTTTTCCTATAAAATCGATTCGGACTCGTGACGAAAATTTCGATCAGAATCTAATACGAATTACGTGTGTTATTAATTTCTTTTAAATCGAAATAAAATTCTAGTTTGTCGTCAATGTATAGCGATTAGAGACTACATAGACATACAATAATTGCATATGAACCACCATGAATCTTCCATAAAATTACGAACCAGAAATCGTAGTCAACTCAAAGATCCAGTATTAACAAATATACTTTATTTCGCGATACCCAAAAGCTGAAAATTGCGAGTCCATCCACAGTTCAATTACCACCCTAACTGACCACTGAAGAGCACATAAATGCTGCAAAGTTAGAATCCATAGAGTGAGAGTAGCACCGAATTGCGTCATCTCGATGTTTTGTCTCACGATCGATGCATCGATCGCGAGGACCCTGTTGTTCTTCGTGGTCCTCGTGTTCCCCGAGGATCGATAACTCGAGGTGGTGTATTTCATCGAGTTCGAGTTCCCTGGGTATTTACATTGAACCGACACCGAGGCTTCCATCGTCGAGCGGAATATAACGCGGCCGCACGTGTGGCGAGCTGCACGCGACATAAATTCCAACCGCGGTCCGCGGTAAAACCGTTTCGATCGTGGCAAGATCGAGCGAGAACGTGTCCCGGCTTAAAGAGCGAATGCTCAAGCAGACCGTGGTAACAAATAACCTAATTGTCGAGAATTTCGTTGAACACGCTCCACGATTTAATTCCGACTTTTTTTTCGGATCCGGAACGCACCGCAACGAAAATGCTTTTCGACGTTCAACTTTGAATCCAACTGGTCCAGAACTCGGTTGGAACCTCATTGAAAAAGCAAAATCCACATTGGGTGTAGTTATATAATTATCCTACGGGCAATCAGTTTATCCATACCGGGAACTGTAAAATTACATATCTCTGGCGTCGGAGCGTTCTTCGAAAGTGTTTCCAGCACCGTGTTGGTTCTCGAAGTTTTCAAAATGCTTGAATAAGAGGTATTCCGTTGGTGAAAGGTTCGGAGAGCGTGATTAATGAGG
The DNA here is from genome assembly GCA_913789915.3 of Sphecodes monilicornis. Lineage (NCBI taxonomy): Eukaryota > Metazoa > Arthropoda > Insecta > Hymenoptera > Halictidae > Sphecodes > Sphecodes monilicornis. Next base: position 23,088,365 of record OU565291.1, read on the forward strand.
TAGAGTTTCGTAGTCCAACATGTTCAACTTTCAGATTATTATTTGTTAAACATGTTGTGAAACATTGTCTTCCAACAGAATGGAACTTGTTCTATTAATTCCGTGATGGGCACTGCAGGGCCCCCTCAAACGCCTGCTTCTCCCACCAACCTCTCTTTCATGCGCGAGGCCTGCGCACTGTTCGCGACAGTGGGGGACAGTGGGCGCTATGGTGGGGCCGGTTTTGTCTGAATTGAGACAAAAATGCCCATTCCTGATTTAAGTCCTAAACTTTAGGACAAAGTAGAGATTTATGCCAAATTTTGAACTCAAATTCTGGGACCCACTGAAGTTTATGAAAAATTAGGGATTCAGAGTAGACTGATGGAAATCTCGGAACCTACAAAAATAGCTAATAGTTCGCTACGATTTATGAAAAATTTAGAGCTTATGAAGAGCTCATCAATTTTAGGAGCCACAGAAGTCCCTGCTCTATGGTAACGGAGGATGCTGGTGGGGGACAGTGGGCGCTTATGGTGGGGATAGTTTTGTCCCAATTGAGACTAAAATGCCCATCCCTGTCCTATGGTAACGGAGGATGCTGGTGGGGGACAGTGGACACTATGGTGGGGACGGTTTTGTCTCAATTGAGACAAAACTGCCCATCCCTGCATTAACCAGTCTTCAACAAACTGCTGAACAAAGTTACAATTTTTGCATGCATTTCGTGTACTTGATGACGGTGCTTGCCATTCAGAAGCCTGTCCCAAATATGGTAGCAGTAGAACAGAACTCCATCTCGATTTCAAAGAAAGTGACTTCAAGTTATACTTTCTACTTCGGATTTTGTTTAAAGTCTTCTTCCCTTGTCTGACTCGATGTTATACAGAGAAGGGTTAAAGGAGATAGTCTAATATTGGTACGAGTCTTTTTCTTTCAATTTTCATCTGGAACATCTTTGCGACAGCAGACTGTACACGCGAGAAATTAGCACAGTCTATCCGGTTTTCCCAAGTTCAGCTTTATCAATAATTCGTTGGGACGGAATCGATGGGATCCGTTAAAATGAGTCACGTTGCAGGCGGCGGTTGTATTGTTCTCGGACGCACGCTTTCAGCGTCTTCTTCTCGTCGGTTAGGAGGCAGGGAATACCGGAAGCTCTCTGGACCGGTGCCAGAACGGTTCTCCGTTAGCGGTGATCTTATTATTTCGTGATCGGTATTCGCGAGACCCTCCGCCGTGCCGTGGAGAACCGGGGCTTCCTAGGAGTCGAGTTTCCTCTCGCGGGAATTAGAATTCCCAGGACTCTCTAGCAGCTGCCCCTTCCGGGAACTCGAGCTTTTCCAGAGCCGAGAAAAACTTCTGCGAATCGGTGGATTTATTGTTCCACACGAGACGCCGCTTTGTAACTGTGAGAACGTATACTCGGTGCCGTTTTTTAAGGGATCGTTCCGTGTGCCGGAAACTTGCGCAGAACATAAATTGTCTCCGTTTTAGTTTATCAGTTTTATTTATCGAGGATATTAAAGACGTTATAATATATAGACTTTGACATTCGTCGTTATCTGTTATGATTTGTTGTCGTTTATCAGGTAGCTGAAGTGGGCTGAGTCATTAGGATGATTAATGTATTGCAATTTGTTCGTGGAAGAAATTTGAGAGAAAGTATTGTGGGACTTGATCTTTGTGTTTTTAAATTTTTATATGGAAAGGTAAAATTACTGTGGGAGCAGTTTGGTTTGTTATGGCTTCGTTGCTCTTCATTCCGGTAGAACTGAAGTGCTGCTCTGGGGAGTAATATTTGGTTACATTAACCTAGAGTGGTGTTCCAAGGCAAAGAATCTGAGAGAATTACATAGGAGATTGTTTATCTTGCTTTTTCAAGTTGGAGTCGGCGTGGTTTGTTCAGAGGAGGTGTGGTTTCGTAGCTGTTGATGTAAAAAAAATAATGGTGCTCCACAAGGTAGATTGTATATCTTGTACCAAGGTAAATAATTTAAGGAAACGATTTATAAGACTATGTTTCTGTTGCTAATTCCGTTTACTGTGGGTGTGACCTGCCTAAAGTAGGCGTGGCTTAGTGGCTCTCGATTCCAATAGAGTTTAGAATAGTGCACCATGAAGCATTGTGTAAATTCTGATATAAGATATCGTTTCATGGAGGTTGCATCAAGGAAAGAGGTAGAAGACTATTTACCTTGCCCCCTCTCTGAAAAGTAGGCGGAGTCTACTATAAATGGGAGTTGCATTATGGCTCTCAGTGTCAACAGAGCCCGACTACAGTCCAATAGGATGACTTGTGTCAAACAAGATCGAAAGTAATCCTCCAGAGAATAATATACAAAGAATTAGAAAACAATTTACCTTGTCTGTCCCCTCTCTGTAAACTAGGCGTGATCCCCAACAAGTGGGCGGGGTATTCTAATTCCCAGTGTCAACAGAGCCCGACTACAATCCAGTAGGATGACTTGTGTCAAACAATATCGAAAGTAATCCTCCAGAAAATAATATCATAGAAAGAATTAGAAAACCATTTACCTTGTTCGTCCCCTCTCTGTAAAGTAGGCCTGGTCCCCAACAAGTGGGCGTGGTATTCTAGTTCCCAGTGTCAACAGAGCCCGACTACAGTCCAATAGGATGACTTGTGTCAAACAAGATCGAAAGTAATCCTCCAGAGAATAATATACAAAGAATTAGAAAACCATTTACCTTGTCCATCCCCTCTCTGTAAAGTAGGCGTGGTCCCCAACAAGTGGGCGTGGTATTCTAGTTCCCAGTGTCAACAGAGCCCGACTACAATCCAATAGGATGACTTGTGTCAAACAAGATCGAAAGTAATCCTCCAGAGAATAATATCATACAAAGAATTAGGAAACCATTTACCTTGTCGTTCCCTCTCTGTACAGTAGGCGTGGTCCCCAACAAGTGGGCGGGGTATTCTAGTTCCCAGTGTCAACAGAGCCCGACTACAATCCAATAGGGTGACTTGTGTCAAACAAGATCGAAAGTAATCCTCCAGAGAATAATATCATACAAAGAATTAGGAAACCATTTACCTTGTCGTCCCCTCTCTGTAAAGTAGGCGTGGTCCCCAACAAGTGGGCGGGTTATTCTAGCTCCCAGTGTGAACAGAGCCTGACTACACAGGGGGTCCGTCCCCCTATCAAACCCGACCCTTCAAAAGTCCTGTGCCCCAACCATTTAGCTTGATCACTTATCCCGTCAACCAGCAACGTCCCTAAAATCTCTCTGGCTACTTTCCCGATGATAAACCAACCGAGCAGCCGCCTACTCCCCAGAATATCGAGCATCCAAGAAAATTGCCAGTAGCTCGTCGCCGTCTTCGCGGAACATGTTTAATCGACGGGCAACCGTAGTCGGTTCTAATTAGCAATTTCCCGTGGTGGCCGGTAGCCGAAGCGCGCGTTCGTCGAGACCGCGCGAGACAGCTCTGATCGATCCCTGGGCCGACCTTCCGCTAAATTTCTCCCGGCGGATGTATTCCGGGGCGAATCGGGTACTCTCGCGCCGTGAAAGTTCTCGCGCGCGCGCGAGCGAACGGTTTCGACCTTCAACGGAGGACCTTCGACAACTGGGTTACGGAGGAGCAAGGGCAGGACACGCGTTTTGCCGCGCGAGAATGCATGTGTGCGCGCGCTCCGCGTCGGTGTTATGATGACAGGAAAATGGAAAGGAGATTCGAAAAGCGGAAAATATAACGGGGAAAATCCCGAGTCGCCGTTGGCCGAGCCAGAATCAATCCGCTGTAGCTGCGCTCTGATTGGCCCGTGTTTTTCGTTAATAACTCTTAAACAAAGCACCGGACGCCATTTCAGGAACCTCCCATTTCCGGATGTTGAAGGAATTTTGAGACACCCTGTATAGCCGATACAGAACCAAAAAATATCAGTTTATTTAAATAACCCCTCTAAATTTTTATCCTATATAATTTTACTAGCACTAAATTATTAATTTAAATTACAATCAAAATTTTATAATAACCCAATTTTTACCTAATCAACCCCCTAAATTTTTTAGATAATTTTTACCTCATAATTTTACATAATATCAGCTTCCTCATTATTTTATTATTTAGTGTTTTTAAAAAACCAAATAAGTTATTATTATAGGTTTTTTAGGTTATTTAATTTATATTAAAAATCCCCTCTCTTGTTAATTTAATGCAATTTCCCATATCTATATAACTTTAACCATTTTTTAAAATTAAAAATACTAATTATCTATATAATTTTACTAGCACTAAATTATTAATTTAAATTACAATCAAAATTTTATAATAACCTAATTTTTATTTAAAGAACCCCCTAAATTTTTAAATAAAAATTTTTATCCTATATAATTTTACTAGCACGCCTGAAGAACCGAAACCGAAATCCAGAACCTAAAAATAACAGTTATAGAATCATTATAATATCCGTTCTCAAGAACCGTAACCGTAACCGATATAAGCGAGAACCGATATTCTCATAACAGTTATAACGTTTCTTCGATTCTCGTAACTGTTTCAAGAATCGGAATTTATATCATAACTGTTTTCAACCACTGGTTAACATAACTTATACTGATTTTCAACCTATTACTATTCTGTCGATCTTCGAAATATTACTGCTACGTAAAAGGTATAAAATTGAGAAAATTTCTATGGTATCCCCCTTCTCTTAATGCCTTAACCACGTGCTTAGTTTGCTTATCGGTTAATCTAGCATCGGTTGGCTCCCACGCGAGATGAAAATGTACCGCTCAACGCGCTGCGCCGCGGTGCGTTGCAACGCAACTCTGTATACTATTCTGTTAACTCTGTTGCGCCGTGCTCTGGCTGACGCGCATCGCTACTCTCGACGTGGAAACGGTGCACGCCGGTAACGTCATCCTGGAGAAACACGATTCGTTCGGATATCTGTGTCAGCGAGAACGATTTAAGTTTCTACGAGAGATTTCTCCTCGGTCGCCGTACCCATCTCGGGTTCAACCGCGTCGTTGAAACTCTCGTTGACGAAACTCGCTCGGGATGCTGACGGATCGATGGGAAGCCGAGACAGGATCGCGGAAGTCGTTCATCACGGTTGATCGGCCGGTTCAGTGGCTGTTTTTTCGGTGAGGGAGAGAGACGGGCCAATTAGCCGGCGTGGTTTCAACTGTGTTTTCGTGCTTGGATTCGCCGGGAGCTATTCTTGGTGGAGGCTAGAATACGACTCTGATAAGAAGAGAAGAGAAGTCGGAACGCGTCGACTTGTGGTCTTTAGAATTACATTTCCAAGCTATCTACAAGTCGATGTGTTAAAGGATCTACTGTTTACGCGATTATTATAGAATTTTGATTAATTGGTAGGCATCCCGTATATTTTCTATGGAGAATCTAACGATGCTAATGGAAATCGAAAGAAATCAGCATGTACAGAAATGGAGGTTTACAGAGTTAGATTTTTGGGATATTTACAGTTTAAGGATCTACTGTAGAGTTTCGATTAATTGTTAGGTATAGCGTGATGAATGGTTTCTGAAGACTAGAATCCAGCGATTGCAATAAAAATCGAAAGAAATCATCATGTACAGAAATGGAGGTTTACAGAGTTAGATTTTTGGGATATTTACAGTTTAAGGATCTACTGTAGAGTTTCGATTAATTGTTAGGTATAGCGTGATGAATGGTTTCTGAAGACTAGAATCCAGCGATTGCAATGAAAATCGGAAAAATCAGCGTGCTTAGTTGTGGAGGTTTCCAGGATCAGTTTCCTAGGCCATTTACTGTTTAAGGATCTACTGTAGAGTTTCGACTAATTGCTAGGTATCCTGTGGATGGTGTATGAAGACTAGAATCCAGCGATTGTAACGAAAATAGGAAAAATCAGCATTCTTAGTTGTGGAGGTTACCAGGATCAGATTCCTAGTCCATCTACAGTTTAAGGATCTACTGTAGAGTTTCGATTAATTGCTAGGTATCCCGTAGATGGTCTATGAAGACTAGAACCCAACAATTCTAATAAAAAGAGGCAAAGTCTGAATAGGTAGTCATGGCAAGTCTTCAGAGTTGGATTGTTGGAGGATCCGGAGTCTAAACCAAACATGATACACAATAGATTTAAACACAATAATAATCAGCGTTCTTATTTGTGGAGGTTACAAGGATCAGCTTCCTAGGACCATCTACTGTTTGAGGATCTACTGTAGAGTTTTGACTAATTGCTAGGTATCCCGACGATGGTCTACGAAGATTAGAATTCAGCGATTGCAATGAAAATCGGAATAATCAGCGTTCTTAGTTGTGGAGGTTCCCAGGATCAGCTTCCTAGGCTATCTACTGTTGAATTTCGACTAATTGTTAGGTATCCCGTAGATGGTGTATAAAGACTAGAAGCCAACAATTCTAATAAAAAGGGACAAGATCTGAATAGGTAGTCATGGCAAGTCTACAGAGTTGGATTGTTGGAGGATCCGGAGTCTGAACCAAACATGATATACAATAGATTTAAACTGAATAATAATCAGCGTTCTTAGTTGAGGAGGTTGCCAGGATCAGCTTCCTAGGCCATATACAATTTAAGGATCTACTGTAGAGTTTCGACTAATTGTTAGGTATCCCGTGGATGGTCTATGAAGACTAGAATCTAGCGATTGCAACGAAAATAGGAAAAATCAGCATTCTTAGTTGTGGAGGTTACAAGGATCAGCTTCCTAGGCCATCTACTATTTAAGGATCTACTGTAGAGTTTCGACTAATTATTATGTATCCCGTGGATGGTCTGTGAAGTCTATAACCCAACGATTCTAATAAAAAGAGACAAGGTCTGAATAGGTAGTCATTGCAGTTTTCAGAGTTGGATTGTTGGAGGCTCCGGAGTCTGAACCAATCATGATACACAATAGATTTAAACTGCACTAAAACATGAAGTCTCTATTATCGAAAAAATGTAGATGCTCATCGAAGCAACATGGAGAAGGGACGATTTCTATTTTAAAAACATATCTTACGACACCTTCTGAGGCTTCGATTCAGTTTCCCGAGCGATTAAACTTGCGACTAGAAATGCACGCGTGCATCGGACGGCGAGAGTGCAGTTGCCGCGGCTCAGAATTTTAATCAACTCTCAGCGACGGTGGAACTGGTTAACGCGTAGTTGAGATCCTCGTCAGGGGAAATATACTAGCACAATCAATTAATTAGCGGCGGGATCTTCACGGATTCATAGTGCGCCGGTTGCAATCCGATCGAGACAGCGTGTTCAGATTCAAGGTGAGGAACGAGCATAGTCGTCGTCGGTTTCCTCGAGTCCGTTCCGCCTTGAACCATGACCTTCCGTGGAATCGGGGCTCACCGAATAAGGGACTCGAAACGAACCGTGTCGCGTCACGAGAACCCGCTGCGAGATCTTTGCGATAGCGATTGCTATTGTGGGAGGACGACGGTGTCGGCTCGGGGGGAAGCTTTTGCCACGACATTCATGGACTTTGATTTACTATTTCGCGTGGTCTGCGAGCTCCCAGAATGCTCTATCTCGGCACCGACGTTCGCGATTTCCCTTAGTTGCTCTCTGACGGAAACTGCGGTTGCACTAACTGGACTGCGGATCTTGTGGCAGCTTAGGTTGGTCACATTTGAATTTTTCTTTTTAGTTTGCCGATGCTAGTCAAACTACACGCTGTATTATTTTCTTCATGGCTACAATGATTAACCCCTTGCCGTATTTAACCGTTTTCGTCCCAGGGGGTATTGATAAAACACTGTCGAAGAATCCCGAACAACGCAATCGCGCTTTCTCTAAATGACTGCGAAAAGACCCAAGCAGCGCGATAGCGCTTGTTTTACAGTATTTCATCGATAGTATTTCAAAATTGTTGATACAGTATTTCATCGATAATTGTCCACAACACGGGTCTGCGGAGGGACAATTATGCGCGAGGGATATCGTTGTTTGAGGTTTGCCGAACGTAGAGAAGGACAGCCGAGCTCGAGAGGCCTCGGTCAACGAGAAATGTAAACATACTTAATCCGAATTTCCAAATTCTTTATTAATCATTATTTTTTTATGGGACTTCGATGAATATATTTGTGTCATTTTTCTAATAAAAATGATACCAAATATGATATAATTCCGATGATATTTACTTGTGTAATCGACGATTAAAGTTTACTCTGTTTGTCTGTCACCAAAACTTACTCCATCGTTAATTAAAAAAATAGATATGTATGTATAATCAGAAAAATTTTGATCAGAGAAATATTACAAATATGATGGTAAAAGTCTCCTAAAAGATTAACTAAAAATGAAAAAGTGTCGTCATTGCATTACTGTTGCCTCGTATCATTTTAATCAGAACAATGTCACAAATCTATTAGAAAAAGTCTCATAAAAAAATAAGTAATAATAAAAAAGTTATTCCTTGGTAATACGTTGTGAGGACGCGGGAGCCTTTGAACTGTGCCGCCGACTGCGACTCTCCGCGTCTCTTTCTTTCCCATACGCACGCTATCCTTCCTCGCGCCCGAAACTTTAATCGTCTATTACACAAGTAAGTATCATCGGAATTATATCATATTTGGTATCATTTTTATTAGAAAAATGCCACAAATATGGTCATCAAAGTCCCATAAAAAAATAATGAATAATAAAGAAGTTGGAAATTCGGATTAGTGTGGTCTCACCGATATACCCGAGCCGCATGGTGTCATATTTCTCGGCGACCGAGGCCTCTCGAGCTTCACGGCCCCTCAAGGGGGTACACCCCGCACTAGTGGGGATATCTCAGGGACAATTATGTCGGAGACATTTGGGACAATTACCGATGAAATACTGTATTTTATTTTGTAATGTATTATTGCATTATTATAGTATTATTCTACCTATTGTAAAATGTACTATTTACATTAAAATGAGCTGTGTGATGTACTTGCGTCAGTAAATCTGAGCGCGCGACTTCGACAATCGGTAACGCACCGTCAGTTGTCCACAATGCTCGAAATGTGCTGGGTTTTCTCGACATAAAATCTCAACAACGCGATCGCGTTGCTTGGGACTCAAACGGTTAAACGAGTCAGCCTCGTGATGAAGATTTTAAACAAAGGTTAATAAATATGAATGTTATGCCTTCCATTGTAGACGAAACAAAATTTTATTCTTTTGTAATCAATATTTAAGTATTGACGCGAATGTAGCTGTAACAAAAATATTAACTTTCTTTTCGCTTCTGTGGCAATTTTGGGGATAAAGACGCTCTATTGACTCTAGTCATAAAGAAAATGGTACGGCAAGGGGTTGTTAATTCTTGTTTTGGATTTCATTTGGTCCTGATGTCTGGACTGCGGGTAATGCAAAATAAAAATTCTCTGTTTCAATTGTAAGACATAGGAACCATCTTTCAGTTGAATATTGAAGTTGAATATTCAGAAGAATATTGCTGTTCATTGAATTCTTTGAATCTTTCTACTGTTTGAAATTTCATCCGCTCAGTTTTCTTATAAATTCATAAAGATCTGTGAAAATGCAGAAATATCAATATATACCTATATTATTTTTAACTTATTAAATTGATTCAAGAAAGAAAGGTAAAAATTGATTTTACCGCTTCCGATGTGCAAATTAGGAGCGGGGGAAGGAGGTTGACGAAGGTCGACGGAAAATAGCCTAATCGCGTGGGAGAAGCACGCGAAATAGTCTGCAGGAAGAAAGTCCTTATAGAAAGAGAAAGAAAGAGAGAGAAAGAGGGGAAAAGCGAGTTAGAAACCGCGTAAACCTTTTTTCTTCCGGAAAGGAGCACAATTCGATGGAGTCGTCGAAATTAGAGAAATTTCTTCTGGTCATCATCCGGTTGATCCTGAGGATCTCGAAAGTGCGCGCGCACGTGCATATAGTTGCGATGAAAAGCGACAGTGGGAAAATATCGTCGAGAGAGAAATCCGATTCTCCTGCCACCGATACCTGTGTAGAAAGTACGCGTTAATTTGTTCTTGTCCTGATTCACGGGCCTCGAAAATCGTCAGAGATGAGAGCGAGAGAAAGAGACGGGAAGAGAGATGATAGATGAGAGGCCAGAAGAAATCCGGCGAACGTGTGAATCGGTCGAATTGAATTCAGTGAAATTAACGCGGATCGTCTCAGTATAAGCAGTGTAAAATTATAAACGCTGATGGTTTGTTAAAATTTTATAAAATTTTTATTCGAGTGAAGAATCCATAGGGGAAAGTAGTAGCCGGAAGGATCAGTGAGCAAGTTGGATCTAATTTACAATTCATACATTGCTTTTTATAAGTAGACAGCGAATGTTGTGCATTTATGGCAAAAATGTATCGGTCGTATAGAAAACTGAAAAAACATTAGAAGAATTTAATGATGCTCTTATATTAGTTTCTACTTATTTGAATTATTAAACCTTTGCCTTACGGTTTATTTTACGGGTTCAGTGATTAGAACTTCTTTGTAGTTCATAATTTCCTAAAAAAAAAATGGAGAAAATGTATATCTATTGTACGTCGCTATGTTCTCCAATGGCTGTACATCAGGGATGGACATTTTCGTCTCGATTGAGACAAAACCGTCCCCACCATAGCGCCCACTATCCCCCACCATCATCCGCCGAGAAGTGCGCAGGCCTCGCGCTTGAAAGAGAGATTGGTGGGAGAAGCAGACGTTTCAGGGGCTCCACCCGTGCCTATGCCTGCTGTACATTAACAACGACAAAATAGAATTTTATTTTGGTTTAACAGAAATTAGTAACATACATATTTCTCAAACTATTTTCAGAATCTTCGTCACGTCTCTCACACGCTATTGTAGGCGAAAAGAGGAAATGCGTTATCATTTGACTAATGTTTTTCAAAAATTCATTTTCTTCTCTAATACGAAAGGAAAATTTTTATTTTGGTTTAACGGAATAATAACACACATGTTCCATAAACTCTGTTCAGAATCTTCATCACGTCTCTCACACGCTATCGTAGGCGAAGGGGTTAAAAGAGGAAATGCATTATCATTTAACTAAAAAATTCATTTTCCTCTTATCGTTTCTCAAAAATTCATTTTCTTCTCTATTACTCTTCTCTATTATATACATTTACTTGTACTTTCATACAGTTGATTTGGAAAATCGTTTTATTACAACTTTCAATTATTTTAGGCAGATTTTTGATTTTTGTAAGATTTACTAACACAACTCACAGTAACTCCGACCCCCCGACTGCAGTGATCAGAAATCCCTTCCCGACTCCACAGTAGTCCACAGGCCTGGTTTCCAACGCACCGTGCGACTCTGGCTCGAAGAGAGACGGATATCGGCGAGAAACACTTCGAGTTAGAGGGGTCCGGGAGGTTGGAAGAGGGCACCACGATAATGGACAATGTCCTGTCGTCCGGTGTCCCGAGCATGGAAGCGAGAGTGAGCAACGCGGAGGACCTGACACCGCTTCAATGTGTCGTGATGAGGAAACACCCGATTACAACGCTCCGGCTGTGTGCCCCGAGCCGCAGAATATTTCTGCGTGTATCCACGGGAACGATTATGTCGATACTCGTGTCGCCATTGGATCGTATAACCGTGCACATATTTGCCGGAGAGGGACACGGGGGTGAAGAAGAGAGGACACGAGCCAGTCCCTCTCTCTCTCTCTCTCTCTCTCTCCCTCTCCCTTTTTGTTGCTTCGCTCTTGTTAGGGTCGGGACCAGATATACAGGGGGGGATCCTGCGTGTGTCACGAGAAGCTTACCCTGATTTTTATCGACGAAGAGTCCGAGGGCTGCACAAGTGTCTTCGTCGCTTTACACCCGACGCTCTTTAATCATCGTTTATGCGAGCCGAAACCGACCCCTCGATCATTAACACCGGTTTTCCCTCGCTATCTACCGTGGTGTGTTTATTAATACGTTATTTCGTGGTGATTGTTCTGCAATTTTTTGAAGTCTGGTCCACGGTTGAAGATTTTTTCATTGATTCTTCGACACTAATGGCAATTTCAATTTTAAATCAACTCGTATTAACACCTTGTCTATCGACAATTATTTAGCAATTTTTTAATGTTTCTGGTCCATGGATGAAGATTTTTTTTAATGGATTCCTTGACACCAATAGCAATTTTAATTTTAAACCAATCCGTCTTAACACCTTGTCTACCGACGATTATTCAACAATTTTTTAATGTTTCTGGTCCATGTTTGAAGATTTTTTTAAATGGATTCTTTGACACCAATGGCAATTTTAATTTTAAACGAACTTTTATTAACATATTGTCTACTGGCGGTTATTTAGCAATTTTTTAAGGTCCGTCATTCGTGTTTGGAAGATTTTTTTTAACTGATTCTTTAACAGCAATAGCAATTTCAATTTTAAACTGACTGTTGTTAACACTTTGTCTACCGGCGATTATTGAGCAATTTTTTCAAAGTCCTGTGATCCTTGGTTAATCATTTTTTAATGGATTTTTTTTATAGCAAAGTAACGCAATCTAATCGTTGGGATTATTATGTAAAAGATGATTTTCAAGCTCTCGTTCGGTGTATCACAATTATTAAAAATCCTGTTAGTCGTCTTTACAATAGAATAATATTAAAAATTTAATTCTCCGTTCTTTTTTTTCTAAATGCCCTGTAAATTTTGTTGCTATATTTTGAAAATTGACAAAGTTGCAGCATGTTTTGTAAGTCAATGTCGCTCAACGAACTTTTATTCTTCTGAAGATGTGTTAAAGCTGAAATTCTTTTATTATCTTGTTTTTACTACATCATTTTAAAACTATGTGCAATATTCCATTTATCTTCAAGTATGTATCATTAAAATGACTGTACATGAATGATTAATCCATTTGATTTTAAATATATTACAAATAGAATCCACTGAAACAAAGTTTATTAAATTACACGCATTTCCGTCACAATTTTTGTTCCTAGAGTATATTTATCATAAAATACACATTGGATTAAGCTGTTATAGGATATATAAGATAAAATGCACACAGAGTTACACAGTTTTAAGAATACATACATACGATGCAGTACGATCAAAGAAGCGACGAATTCTGCATGAAGCGTAAGAGAAACTGTCTGTATTAAATACTAAATTTGACGCTGAAAGGCCACGCGGATAGTTATGAAATTCCAAGCGACGTAACTCCCGTCAAACCAGTTCCGAAACTCGAGCAAAAATTACGGGAGCGCCTTGTCGAAACCTGTGCCTTGTTGTCAGGCCCTCAGGGTGGGCCAGTTTCGAGCCGCCTGTTCTTTCCTTTTTCCTTCCTCTCCCCCGGGACCGACCGGAGAACATGAAAAACGTATCTCCGCGTTAACGTTTTATAGATCGTACGCGTTTAGTGTCGCCTCCAGTTGAATAGCAACTTGTGGAGCACCTTAGGCTTTCGTTTACACCTGCATCGTGGAAATAAGGCCGCGATCTAGCCTAATCAGGCAGAGCTAAAATATGAAAATGCGGCCTCGACTTTACTGCTGAAAATTTGTGCAGTGTCCACGAAATTTTTCGAGTCTCGGAAAAAATAGGTGATGACATTTTTTCGCACGTAAAAAATTGGTAAAAAATTATGATTTTTATTGAGGATGTTGAACAACGTTTCAGCTCTCTGTTCATATTTTTTTTTGTTAGTTGAAATTGCTAAACGATGGTGTTTTACAATATTGTGCAAGACTGGAAGAGAAGAAATGAGAAGTTGTACAAAAACATGATACATTTGGTAATATCTCTGAAAACTGTGCGACTTTGTTGAAATATTTTTATCTGAAAATTTAATATGGACTTTATTTAATTTTTTGTCATGCTTAAACTAATTTATTTTAAAGTGTCTCCTATAATTTGTTTATTCAAACATATTGATCAATTCCAAACTCTTACACGATGTCCCAAAAAACCTGTCTGAAAAATCCCACCATAACTTCGTAAATAATAAACATTTCGAAATAAAAAAAATTACAATATACTCTTCGAGACAAGCTTTCTTAAACATCGTAATATTTTTTTCAAAAACTTCTCACAGTTTCCAAGAAAAAAATTCTCAAAAACCCAACCTCTTCCCCTCAGTTTCCCACTCGATCCCACTTCCTCGAACAAAAACGTGTTCTCAAAGCAGCCACGACTTCTTGACAATTTAAAAAAATTGTTTACCCATCCGTCTAACTATATCCATCCTTCCTGCACTCCGCCCACGCGATTTCGCATCGCCACGACCAAAAACTGTCGTGCTTATGCAACACACGAGTTAAATCGTTCGTCCGTGCGCCGCCTCGCTGGATCGATTACAATGCGGCGTTTTCAGAAACAGTAACGCAACAAGAATCGTCCATGCACGGACTCACGAACCGGCCATTTGCCTATTGTTTTTGTTAGTCCCTCTCGCTAGTTTGTTTAAACCAGAGCGTCGGTGAAATTTCGCGCGTAGGAACGGCACGCGCCAACGCGTTTTGCACGGTTCCGTTCGCTGAAACTCGAAACGGTGAAATCGGGATTAACCTATTGTGCGGAGAGCTGTTCTCCTATCGTTCCCACAGCTTTTCCACGCAACAGATTCTCTGTTAACGACGAATGCCGAGTAACGAATCTGTGTAGAACACGGACGCGAATCGATCGGAATTACGCTAAACCGCACGCGACCGAGGAAAGCTGTTTAAGCTGTTTACGGATCACGACCACGCGTGGACGCCGCTTTTCGATCACTATACTTGGCGAGTCGAAGCTTTTCGAAGCCTATTTGGTCAACCCGAAGTCGCATAGTGCTTGCGATCCGTTTGGGAAAATTGGTAACATGATTTTCCTTGCATATTGTGCGAATTTGTTCGATGAAATCGGAGATACAGTATTTCATCGATAATTGTCCACAACACGGGTCTGCGGAGGGACAATTATGCCGGAGGGATATCATTGTTTGAGGTTTACCGAACGTGGATCCGAATTTCCAACTTCTTTATTAATCATTATTTTTTTATGGGACTTCGATGACCATATTTGTGTCATTTTTCTAATAAAAATGATACCAAATATGATATAATTCCGATGATATATACTTGTGTAATCGACGATTAAAGTTTCGGGCGCGAGGAAGATAGCTTCTTATGTTGGTTAACGAATTAAGGACACTGTTGCATTATTCTCGATCCACGACGTTATTAAAAAAAGAAAGCAGTTTCTATTTAACCGGTAATTTTTCTGACAATCGATGCGGAACTATTTCATTTTTTATAACGACCCGCAGTCTACTTATCAAGCAAGTGATCAAACATTTTCGCGCATCAGATTAGAGGTACTCTCATTAGCATCTTAATCATCGATTTGAATACAGATAACGCAGTTGTTCGTCTAAATTTAACCAGTAATTTTTCTACAAACGTTTGATTAGAATCTGCGAAATGCAACACGATTGGGAGATCGGATCTTTATGCGTTCACTAAAAAGTTCATAAAACCGGCAGTGAAATTTAAATCATATTTACATATTTTTACGATTGCAGTAAAGCTTGCAACACCTAAAAGAAAATAGTCCCAGCTTGTGCACTAAACATCTTTCTGCAATTTCTATTTTCATAGTTCAGTTTTCTTAAAAATTAAATTGAGGGACACGTTTCTCTCGCCGATTAGAAAAATTTAAATTAAATTAAATTTAAATTAGATATTTAACACAAGAACTACCGAGCGCTAAACGCGACTGGTGTATATTGCATTCTAATAACGACAAGAATGCATTTATTCAACTTCCGTACAACTTTTGTTTAAATATGTATTCTAATAGAGAATTTGACTAAAACATTACTCCGGAAAACATTTTTATAATTTCAATATTTGTAAAAGAAAAATTTAGAAACCAGTCATTTTGACTTGTCCGGTAGTTCTAGTGTTAAATCATATGTACATATTTTTACGATTCCAGTAAAGCTTGCCACACCTAACAGAAAATAGTCCCAGCTTGTGCACAAAATATCTTCCTGCAATTTCTATTTTCATAGTTCAGTTTTTAAAAATTAAATTGAGGGACACGTTTCTCTCGCTGATTAGAAAAATTTAAATTAGAAATTTAAATCGTATGTACATGTTTTTACGATTCCAGTAAAGCTTGCAACAACTAACATGAAATAGTCCCAGCTTGAGCTTTAAAAGATCTTCCTGCTATTTCTATTTTCATAATTCAGTTTTTAAAAATTAAATTAAAGGACACGTTTCTCTCGCTGATTAGAAAAATTTAAATTAAATTAAATTTAAATTAGAAATTTAAATCATATGTACATGTTTTTACGATTCCAGTAAAGCTTGCAACAACTAACATGAAATAGTCCCAGCTTGAGCTTTAAAAGATCTTCGTGCTATTTCTATTTTCACAATTCAGTTTTTAAAAATTGAATTAAGAGACACGTTTCTCTCGCTGATTGGAAGATTCATTGTAGCAAGGCCAAACTAACAATGTTATTATTAGACTGCGGATTTTATGCATTTACGACAAAAATGCGTAGGAGTAATTTAAAACTGTAAAGACATTAAAAGTATTTAAAAATGCTTATTTTCCGCCTATTAAACATATTAAAGAAGAAAAGAACTTTCTATTTTACTCCAGTTTGTCGCAATTCAGTTAGAGGATTTTCATTTTGCATAAAGATCCGCAGTCTAGTTATTATATTATAATATCACTGCATTCTTGCATCTCATTAATTTGTGATGAGTAATGTTTCCTACAGTGCAGTTAAATGTGCATTAACTTTGCAAACGTCTATGTAGATTGTGGACCTTAATTCGAAATCAAATTTGTATAAGTCAATTTCAAGAAACAGGAATTATCAACATTCGAATCTACAGTATAATAATCAACAAATTCACAAGGAAAGAATTACAAATTAATTAGTACTCTTAATATTACAGACTATATTTAACATCGGTATAACGAGTACATTAATCTCCGTGACAACTAATTTACCTAAAAATCAGTGTCGGTCGTTTAAAATTCAGAACGACTCGAAATTTTCTTTTTTTTGTCGAGCAATTTGCTGGAATCCCGCGGAATTTTGATAGTAACCGGCTCACCGGTAAACGGTTCATTTCCTCGACGATAATCGTCGCGCATGACGGCCGCGGCGAGTCCATCCTCGAATTATCTAATGCGCCGGACGATGTGTTCGTGGCCGAGACATTAATCATGATGATCGTAACGGTCAACACCGGTTAACTATCGTTGACACTGTCCTCAGGAAATCACGTGTCCGTCGCAGGGACACGGGAGAGAAGACGTACTCGGACAGTTGACCGAATCGGATAAGAGGACCATGATTCGCGTGGGTGGTCCTTTCGTTCGATCGTTTGAAATTCCGCGGCTGCGCGATCACTCTCACACCCCATTGAACAGACTTTTCTCTATTCGTTTAGGTTCACCGCTTTTATACACTGTTCGTCAGATCCAGGAAAATCTGAACAAAATCTGAACAAAACTGTTACACATTATTGATTAGACTGCAGATTTTATGCATTCGCGACGAGAATGAACGCCTGCAATTCGAAACAGTGGAAAGAGAAAACGATGAATTTATGAGCATCAATTCATTGAGACAGCTGATCTTTATGCGAAATGTAAATTTTCAAAATTGCAACGCAGTGGGGGTGACACAGAAATTTAGTTTCTTTCTTAACCCCTTGCGCTACGATTTATTTTACAGTTACTGTCATTTGAATTTCTTTGTCGTTCAGCATTTTTCAGAAGAAAGAAATTTGTATTTAATATATATTTGTGTATGCCTGTGTATTCTCCAATGGCTGTACATGTATCAGGAATGGGCAGAAGTTGCTCCATCGGAGGCATTTTCAAGCCTTACCCCCACTCCACCTGCCTAGTTCTTATGGTACTGCTCGAGAACTATGACTCATCACGGGGAGCGAGACGCGCTGGCGGTTGGAGTAGGGGCAACGCTTGAAAATGCCTCTGATCGAGCAACATCTGTCCATGCCTGCTGTATATCGACAATAAACAAAATAGAATTATATTTTGTGTTAATGGAAATTAATAACGAATATGTTTAGCAGATCTTGTTCGTAATCTTCATCACGAGTCTGACTCGATATTATAGCAGGAGGGGTTAACTTATTCTTATTATATTCAACGATGTTGCACTGTATAATTGCAATGCATATTTTTATTCTCCAAATATAAATTAATCTACGATCATCCGAGAATATAAAAATCTACAATAATTTTGTTATTTGTCTGCGAAAATATTAGAGAAGTAATAAAAAGAAATTGGAAGTCGGTTATTGACATAAGCGTTAATATGTTTAATAGGTTGAAAATAATATAATGATATTTTTTAATTTTTATTCTTTTCAAATTGCACCTACTCATTTTCGTTATAAATGCATATATTCGCTGTCTCATCATCAACATTTTATTAAAATCATTGAGTAATGAAAGAAATTTTTAATGGTTTATCTGTAAGGGAATTTTAGGGATCGAGTGTAAGCTTTCGAATAGACTCGCTTTTAATTTATCTCGTGGAATGAACGTTTTCGGACGAATTCCACCTGTTTCATGAAAACAGCCCACCATGCAACGACTCGGGGGTGGAAAGCGTGGGTGGGACACTAGCCTAGATTTCTTGTCGGCGCGATTTCATTCCAAGTGGCACCGACGGAACTTTTGTGATGTCGACTGGCCGAGTTGGCAGGATACTTTATCGGCGGACCTCGATCGATCCGATTCGCCCCGGCCTGAAGAATCGCCCCTACAACCCTCCGAGAACTCCGGCGTCTATTTCTGCGTCCTCGTTTTGTTCTTTTCCCTCCTTTGCGGCTCATCGCGCATTTCCTCTTCCGGCGGTTCTTGTCTTCGTTAGAAATAGGTTCAACGCTTTTTTATTATAATTACTAGACTACGGATTTGATGCATTCATGACGAAATATAGTAATTGAAATTTAAAATATGTAGTAGGAAGATTAGAAAAATTTAAGAATGCCAATACATTATTTTCCATCTATTAAAATAATTAAAAAAATAAAGATGTTTCTATTCGGTTTCTATTTCTTGCAGTCGTTGCAGAACATTTTTATTTTGCATAAAAATCCGCAGTATAATTATTACAACACGATTGTAGACTGCAGAATGTGCATTGAGTGGATCGTTTCGAAAATTGCTAAAACCCGAAATTGTTTAATACTTCTCATATTTGATGAATAATTAATACAAATTTAAAAATAAATTTTCGTGTTTTGTGCCAGATTTACCAATTATTAAAATTTGTAAAATTTTGAAGAGATGTTGGAAGAATAATCTTTGTCATGGTCATACATGTTACTTTTACAATTTTGATTTTGTTCAATACTTTGACCGATTACTTTGATTGTACGGAATTGTTGGGGTTGCACAGTAGCGATTCAAAGAGTTGTGATTAAATTGTCTTTTCAAACTGTGGACTTTCAAATGAAACATTCGCTTGAACTGTGAAACAAAAAAATTGGACATAGAATTTTTTGAATCATATCTATTGTTCAATTGTTTCTGAAGATTGTATAAGGCTTTGATTATTGATACAAGAGTTAGGTGTCTCTGTTAGATGATTGACAAGGCTTGGATGTTTTCACTATCCATTCTTATCCATCGATCTACTCCATTCTCCAGAATCTGAATGAGGAAATCTGCCGAATATAACTCCGTCGAGTTCAAAGAGCTTGTTCGCTGGTCAACAAAACGTTCGACGTGGAACACGCGCTCGCGGAGGCAAAACAGGTGTAGGAGAATGAGAATAGAGCGGCCGCGCACACATGTGCGCCGAAAATAGCTTCTCGTTTTCATTTAAATACCGGTTTCCCGCGCGACTCGCGCTCGGACGAAACATGCTCCTCGAAACGCGACGAGGAGTAATAGAAACCGCGTCGCGGTTCACGTCGCAGCTTGTTGGAAACGTTCCTTTTCATCCTATTCATTTTCGATCATTGTTACCGTTTCTTTTCATCCATATGTGCTCGAAAATCGTTGGAATTTATGAATTTATGGAATTTAGGGCCCCTGAAGTCTATGAAAAGTTTAGAAAACCAAGTTCAAATTTTGGGACCTGGAAAAATAGTTTAGATCAAAGTCAAGATCTGTGCAGAATTTGGAGCTTGTGATGTTTGGGGCCCACTAGAGTGTGTGGAAAATTAGGGACACATAGAAGGCCTGTGAGGACTTTGGGACCTAGGAAAATTATTTATAGGTCGCTGGGGACATAACAAATTTGGATGTTAACAAGTTTTAGGATCCACTAAAGTCTATCAAAAAATTGGGACCTAGGAAAATTATTTATAGTACGCTGGGGTACATAACAAATTTGGAGCTTAACAAGTTTAGGGCCCACTAAAGTCTATCAAAAATTTGGGACGCAACACCATTCTCCCACCAACCTCTCTTTCATGCGTGAGGCCTGCGCACTGTTCGCGACGGGCAAAGTGGGGGACCATGGGTGCTATGGTGGGGACGGTTTTGTCTAAATTGAGACAAAAATGCCCATTCCTGATTTAGGTCCTAAACTTTAGGACAAAGTTTTATGCCAAATTTTGAACTCATGAATTTTGGGACCCACTGAAGTTTATGAAAAATTAGGGATTCAGAGAAAACTTATAGAAACCGCGGAACCTACAAAAAGTAGTTTATAGTTCGCTGTGGTTTATGAAAAATTCAGAGCTTATGAAGATTAGGACTCATTGAAGTCTATTAAAAATTAGGGTACAACCAAGATGGTGTGCGAAAACTTTGGAACCTGGGAAAATAGTTTATAGTTTTCAACGGTCTAGGCAAAATTTGGAGTCGATGAAAAGCTCATCAATTTTAGGAGCCGCAGAAGTCAATGAAAAATTAGTGAAAGCCGAGAAGATCTGTAAAAGTCTTGAGACCTAGGAAAATAGTTTATTTTTCACCAAGATCTACGCAAAATTCGGAACTCTTGAAAAACGTTCTTACCCGTTAAAGTGTACGAAACATCCGGAGTGCAAGAACGCGTTGAAATGTACGAATCAGCATTCCGGGATCTCTAAAAAATTCATAGTCCATCGTGGCCTGTGAAAAATGTAGGGCCTATAAACACGGTTGAATAAATGATTCGAGAAGATCAGCATGACTTGCGAGAATTTTCGCCACAGAATCGTCGAAGAGGAGGAACATCGAGCAAATGAGAGTGCACATGAGAGTGCATTTTTCTCGTCGCGAGGCGAGGAAAACGTTCCGGGCGCTTTTCAATCCCATCGTAGCGAAACGCTGCCAGAACTCGCGATTCCCTGAAGTGTGTGCTTCTCTCTCTCTCTCTCTCTCTCTCTCTCTCTCTCTCTATCTATCTTGCTAGCCCGTTTATTTCAGAGAAACAAAACGAAAACGGCACTCCTCGACGCGCGACGGGTTTGCTCGGCGTGTCCGTCGAACGACTCGCGGCTACATTCTCTGGTTCCAGCAATACTGGACCCGGATTCGTGGAGATTCTCGGTTAAACATGACACTAATGGGTAAAACGTTGCATCGAGGACGTGGCACGTACATAAATATTTATTTGTATATTAAATTCTTTTTAATCATTTAAACCAACTATACATCTATCGCATCAAAATTTAATGCGAGGGTTGTTGTTGTTGTTTATTGGTACAAAGTATACATTGGTAATACAGTTTACCACCTCTCTGATGACCAGAGTAATATGTAACACGTTGCGCGGCACGTCACGTGACCAGTCTACGGTCTTAGTGGGGGAAGTTGAAATGTGCTCGGAGTAGTGGAATGGGATAGTGGAAGGGGAAAAGGAGAAGAGGAAGTTTTGGGTGGATCTGGCGACACTGCTACTAACCTGGCTCGATACAGTAACCCCGCGATCTAAGTCATTTTTCGGTTTTCTGCCGGGACTTAGATCGTGAAGGGACGCTATTCTTGTGTGACCGCGTCGACCGCGTCGAACGTAGAAAAGGACAGCATGCAAACACGGTTCGCGCGGCCGAAGGCGCAACAAATAATAGCGTATCGGTGAGACAATACTAGTGCAATAATAAAACTTCTTTATTTTTTATTTATTTTTAATGACATTTTACCAATATATTCGTGGCATTTTTCTAATGAAAATGGTACCAAATATGATATAATTCCGATGATATTTACTTGCGCAATAAACGATGAAAGTTTTGGACGTAAAGAAGGACAGCGTATGGGAAAGAAAGAGACGCGGAGAGTCGCAGTCGCCGGCACAGTTCAAATGGTCCGCATGTCCGTACAATGTAATGCCAATGAAAAACTTCCATCGTTCATTACACAAGTAAACATCATCGGAATTATATCATATTTGGTATCATCTTCATTAGAATATTGCCACGAATATGTTGGTGAAAGTTTCATGAAAAAATAATAAAAAATAAAGAAGTTTTGTAATTGGATTAGTAGTGATTCGCACCGATATACCCGACCCAGGATCAGATTACGCGGCATGTTTACACTGCTCGGCGACCTAGGCAGCTCGAGCTTCACGGCCCTTCCGGGGATACCCCGCAGTGGAAGGAGTAGGCCAAGGGACATAGATCGCAATGTTCCGTTGGACTTACATCGCGGGGTTACTGTATTTGGTTTTCATTGCAGCCAGTGACGAAAAGCATAAATAAGACATTACAATCACTTGCAATGCTTTGTAATACAAAAATTCATACTCTCCGCTAAGATTCATCCAAAATTTAATTAAGGTTTGTTTTCGAAGATATTTTTTTTTTATTATATGAAATCTCATATGAGATTTATTACACCGTAACATATATTACAAGTTATTACATATTTAGAAACGAGAACATCAATAACAGTATGAATATAAAGAAACACCCTTAGATTACGTATATTTATGGTATGAAAATTAATATTTTATTATAAATTTTGGCGCGCCTCTCAGGTTGGAAACCGCTGCGTTAGATTGATCTTTAAAGTTAACACTTCACTTCAGTTAACGCGTTAAATTCCTCGGACCGATAGTTCAAGGAAATATTGGTCTCACGACTGGCCATAGAAATTCTAAGAAAGATGGAAAATCGGAACGCAGATCAGAACAGCCGATTGATTCTGGTCCAAGGTCGTGCTCCGAAGCGAAAGAGTTAGATTTACGAGATGTTAATGATCGTTTTCGTGCGGTAATGGTTACGCGACGATCCTGGCCAAGCACTTTCACCGACTCGCTTCTTCAACGACCGCGTAAAACTTGCGTAAACCCGTCTCCGATAAAACGAGAGACCGAAGAGTTCAAGTTCGGTACGAGTGAAATTTCAAAAGCAAACAAAACAAATGCGTTTCATTAATCTGTTATCCACTTACCGGTGCCGATAACTTTCTCGTTACCTCATAGTCGATTTTAGATTGCGAAAGTGAGAATACGAACCTGAAAACTGTTTCTACAGAATTCGTGTCCCTTCTTCGTGCATTAAACCTTTCAGGACGGATGTCGACATTAACATTACAATTATGTATCTATTGGGTTGGCAACTAAGTGATTGCGTATTTTAAATAAGAAAGAAAATTCAAAATTTTTACTTGAAAATATAATTTTATTGAATTAGGTATTTTCTTGGGGACTGGCAGTATCGAATTTACTTATAATATTAAAAATGTTCGCACTGTCTTAATAAATTAAATTGATACAGCGTAAACACAAACAGTGTCGCCAGATCGGTTAAATCGAGGGAAATACAGTTTACCACCTCTCTGATGACCAGAGTAATATGCAATACGTTGCGCGGCACGTCACGTGACCAGTCTACGGTCTTAGTGGGGGACGTTGGAGTGTGCTCGTGGTAGTCGAATGGGGCGAGCTTTGCTTATGCGCAGTCGTTGATTTGTATTCAAACTTAATTAAAAAGTGAAACGGAAAGCGAGAAAAAATTGCTCCGCTTTTAATCTATTAATCAATTTCGAATGAAAACATTTTTATAATGTCAATAATTGTGGAAACGAACATCAGAAACATACGTTCCAGAATTTCACGTATTTTCATTAGTTTAGCAATCGTTCAAGATCTGACGATTTCTAATTTTCACTGTTTATTCTAGTGAACATTTTTAGGCAATATTTCTTGTGAATAGACAGAAGTGCAACGGTAAATGTAATCGCAGATTAAGTCGCGTTACCTGCGAATTAGCTGTTCCTCATCGACGAGGACACGCGAATCCCATGAGGCTTAAGCGTCGGGCGGGAAATTCAAATCTCGCAACCAATCACGGTTCTAGTCCCAGCGGAATAGATTACGTATTAAGGTCAATATCATAAATCGATGCGCTATACCAGCCGTGTTAGCAATCTCGCTCGTTTCAGCGACCAGCAATTAATCCATTTCCCCCTCTCCATCCAGCGAATGGATATAAAGCGAGAAATTTGTTCCGCATCGGCAAACCAACGTGCGCGCACAATGAAACCGCCGGCCGTGTTCTCGACAAAAATAACCACCGAGCGACGATAATAATGGATTTCATCGATGCGATCGTCAAGCAGATATTAACACGCGGTCAAAATTAATTAAGAGAGCGCGTTAACCCTTGCGTCGCGGAAAATAAAATAAGTCGGCATCAACGGGCCGCGAAATAAATTGACCGATACGCCGATAATGGATAACGGGCAATTTACTTTGGTTACTTTATTCGATTTGCGGGAATATGCTGAGCATTTATTTATTTGATTACACAGAGCTTACCTTACTACAGAGTGACACCATCAGAATTTTATTTGTAACAATTAGAGGAAAGCAGCAGAGACATCGGTAGAATTTAACACGTTAACGCATCAGTTTCATAGATTTTAAACTTTCAAAACTTTATATTAAATAAGATGAGAAACGATACAGATATGAGTAGTTTATGTCTTTTCAAAATCGGCTTCGACAAGAACTTTTTGTTTGTCTCTGGTTTAATACAAAATTCATGAAATTTGTGTCAGATGAAATCTCACTAAACGGTTTTTTAGTACCATGTACCCCGCGATATAAGTCCAACGGAACATTACTCCTTCCACTGCGGGGTATCCCCGTAAGTCCCGGCAGAGAACCGAAAAAGGACTTGCATAAATCGCGGGGTTACTGTATCTGTGACACCCCAGTGTTTCGCAGAAATGGCTGCCACGTCCTTCCGGTTCATGATATTCAACTTAATTTTTTAGGGAGTAGTGCTTAAACATCACAGAATAAGATGCACACATTGATTGTGAAAAATAATTTCATGGATTAAAAAAATTGTTGAGTCACCCAAGAAATTTTTCACGATTTCGTGGAGTCTTCGAACATTCTTGGAACTCGATCAAAGATCGATTAAGGTCGGGGGATGAATCCCGCCGAATAGAATGGTCCCTAGAACGACATAGTGGGTGGCAAATGGTCTTTCTCCCCCTCTCTCTCTTTCGCGAGTAAGAGTGCGTAGGTGGACGAGTTTCCAGAGCGGGGAGATCATTATTGAAAACTCTTTTCGTGGAAGGAAACTCGTTATCTGCCGTCTGGTCGGGCGCAAGGGATGCAGCGCAGGAGTTAAACGGAAGCGACAGCCAACGGTGCATGTGCATGTGGATCGAATTCGAGGGCCGGGAGTGTAGCGGCGTGCGTGTGCGTCAGACTAATCAATAAGTTTGTCGACTGTCGGCTAAACAATGTCTAGGTGCCGCGGGTTTCGCAGTTCGCCGGAGGCTCTCAAAGAGATTTCGCGACTGGTCGATCGAGACATCGATAGCGAGGGTTGAACACTAGATTTACGGGGCCCGTCAAAATGACGGATTCAACAATTTTTATTTTACGATTATTAAGAGTGTAAGGAGGCATTCGTGAGGAATTATTAAATAGATTTATTTTTTTGTGTACATATTACAATAAAAATCGCTGATGATCTAAGTAAATACAATTTTATTATTTTTATAAAGCAATGTAAAATAATCAATTTTAGTGCTCCGTAAATCTAGTGTTAAAGGTTGTATGAGAACCCCCACTTTTACCCAGCCACCCCTTCGCCGGCGCCAATCGGAGCTCAGAACCGTGGAACTGGTATCGAAGGTGGACGAGACAGGTGAATCGCCTTCTCACCCTTTAATCTGGATAGAGCGAGTCGGGTACGCTCGGATATCTGACAAGATGTCTTTCGTGTCTCTAGTTAGGTGAATCGTCAGAATACTCTAGTCTCAGCTGTACTCTTTTTATTATTTTTTTATTTCATTAGTATATGTTGGTATTTGATTGGATTGTTTGATCCAACCCTGTGTGGCATTGTTCTGCCGTGATTGTGGGCAGCAGAAGTTAAATCAAAATTCATTTCATCTCTTGAAGAGATTTTTTACATCGTAAGCATCATAATAATATTTTTAGATTTTTCTAATTTTTTACTGTTTTATATTTCACGCAGTCAATTTCTTCGTAAATGCATACAAATGGTCCAAGTCACACTAAAGTTATTCTTTGAGTCGTTTTAAAAAATTGAAAATCGTAGAAGAATACAATGTGTGTATATGAATAAATTAAACAGAATCTCAACGATGAGTGAATCCTCATTCTGAACAGCATCAAACGAAACCGAGTGAAAATGTTCACGTGTAATTACATTTGTTAGCGCCGGCATTGACCAGGCGGCTATAATTCCGACAAGAACGCCAACCATCAATACGAGGACTATAATACCGTTTTCGAGCATAGTAGCCATTGTTGCGTCAACACCAAGCATTTGCCGGAGTTCGATCGCGTTCGCCGATACGAATCGCGTGCGGCACGCGAGCCGATATTTTATTTACACGCGCAACCGGGAAATTGAAACCGAAAATGAAGTCCGAAGCTGTCGATCAAAAACGTCGCGATTGTTCTCGTGTCCAGCGACTTTTCGACGGGAATCGTCCGTTGGAAATTGACCGGAAAACCGCTGGAGAACGTCTATCGACAGACGAACAGAGAGAATCAAACGAAATAGAAACGAGATCTGACCGAAACTGCAGCGGAGGCTGTCCGAGAAAAATTGCCAAACGAATTCGCTAGTCACCGAATGTCCAGTGATGAGTGCGGGTCGGTCAAGGTTGAGCAATCGATGCTCCGGAATCGTTTAAAAGGCGGTCCAAATTTCCAGTTGGCAGCGGGCCCTGGAAACCATCGCCACACCCCTGAAGAGAGAGAAAAAGATTGCAAAACAAACCAGTGCTTTTGACGCTGATTGCGCTTCCCCTGTCTCTCATTACAATCTGTCCACGGATTTATATGCAAAATGAAAATTGTCTGTGTTAGCCAATTCACGAAAGATCATATAGATTCTGTGCATGGAGAATTTTTTTTGACGCAATAGACGACTGTTAATTGCCAGCTCCGACAGATTGGCCTGGTAAATTGGCCTGCTCGATGCTTCCCCTGTCGACTCGCTTACCCTCGCAGCTTTGACGCGAGCCGTTCGGGGCGCATGGGGCGTGCGATGGGACAGAAACGATTCAATCAGGAGGAGGGTGGTGTTTCGGCTTGCTCAAGGACGAGTAGAGGATGACGCGAATGCTAGCCGAGCGAAGGCGACGCGGCCAAGGTCGCGCCGGACCGATCCACGTTGAAAGTCCCGCCGCGACCCCGCGCAATTATTTGGCATTGCACTTTGGCGAGCCGCGCCTGCGACCCTCGACCGCCTCAACTGCACTCTAGCGAGGTGCGCATTTCCGGCCTATACACCTTTCGTGAGCATAAAGGGCCTTGGAACTGATGCGAAACACTCGCAAAACTGCGAATCGGACCTCTCGATGCTGGAACTGGAGAGAGAATCTTTTCATGATTCCACGCAGCTCTTTTTGTAGCTTTGCCGAGCTAAATGGATGCGATGAGCGATGAAATTGGCGCAAAAGCTTCCCAAAAATGCGAATTAGTATCCTCGGAACTAGGGTAATACGTTTGAGAGAACATCCTTTGATGATTCTGTGATCCATTTGCTTTTTGTAACTTTGCGAAACTAAGTCAATGCGATGAGCATAGAAACTAATGCGAAACGTTTACGAAATTACGTACTAGGATCCCCGGAACTAGGATAGAATGCTTAAGAAAGCATCGTTTAATGATTCCATGCTCCAAAGCTAGAATAACGTGTTCGAGGAAGCGTCTTTTCATGATTCTATGCTACACACTGTCTCTGCAAAGCTCAACAAAAGTGACGCACGGCAAAACTGCAACATCGGTTTGGTTTTCAAGCTACTCCCGGTTGAAAGCATCCCCGAAGTATGGCAACCCGCTAGCATGCACGCGTGAGCGGGTCTCTAGGCGCTCGAACAGTGCTGCGCAAAACCGAAACAAATGAATGAAACAAACCAACGGAGCATCGAATGTAGCAAATCAGCAAATAAAATAGATTGACAAATATTTAAAACTTATTTTTTTCGAGAGAAAACTTGCCGATTCTCACAAACTTCGCCATAAAAATACTCAAAGCGCCACTAGTCGCATTTAAATAGAACAACAAATTGTTTTTCAACGTAGACAGACTTTTCAATTCCCGATGACCGTTCGACCGACCTTAGAAGCAGCCTTGGGCCAGCCATCAACCAAGAACTTCATTCGATTCTCAATTTCCCCTCGTTGAACGATACAATTATTGTTTTGGCTCCACTGTCTCTGCAAAGCTCAACAAAAGTGACGCACGGCAAAACTGCAACATTGGTTTGGTTTTCAAGCTGCTCCCGGTTGAAAGCATCCCCGAAGTATGGCAACCCGCTAGCATGCACGCGTGAGCGGGTCTCTAGGCGCTCGAACAGTGCTGCGCAAAACCGAAACAAATGAATGAAACAAACCAACGGAGCATCGAATGTAGCAAATCAGCAAATAAAATAGATTGACAAATATTTAAAACTAATTTTTTTCGAGAGAAAACTTGCCGATTCTCACAAACTTCGCCATAAAAATACTCAAAGCGCCACTAGTCGCATTTAAATAGAACAACAAATTGTTTTTCAACGTAGACAGACTTTTCAATTCCCGATGACCGTTCGACCGACCTTAGAGCAGCCTTGGGCCAGCCATCAACCAAGAACTTCATTCGATTCTCAATTTCCCCTCGTCGAACGATAGAATTATTGTTTTGGCCCACCTCCAACGCAGATACTAGTGTTTTCCGCTTTCGATGACTCACTGCGGACACATTTTGATTTACACACTGTAGACTGTACATTGGTCTCTCTCACAGGAAACAACCAAGGAAAAGTGTCTATTCTACGCGGGGGATAGTTACGGATAAATAATTGCACGGTTCCGTGTCGGCGACGGAGGGCCGTCGACGTGAAAAACGCCTAAGTCCCGGGGCTCAAGGGTTGAAATTAACCCGCGATCCACCAGCGCGTTACTAAGTTAACGGCTTTCAGAGATGAAGAGAGAAAGAGAGTGAGGGTGTACCGGGAAGACTAGCTTCGTCAGATTCTCCGGTTCACGGAGAGGGAAAAAATGAGATGGAAAAGGGGACGCGGCGGGGCGGTGACTTCTCTCGACACGAGAGAACAAGACACGGTTAAAAAGGAATCGCGAAAGAGAGCCGAAGAGGAGAAACTGGGGTAACAAGTTCTGCCTCGAAGCTCCTCGAGCAATTTGCGCCTGGCCTGCGAAATACGAATCGCCGACGACAGGCCCGAAGACAAAAGCGGAGCAGAACGTGACTGTGTCTGACCTGGGACTCTCTGAGGCTGTGTCCCGTTGGATATGGGGCAGGCGGATCCATTCTTTATCCAGAATCCAAAGAAACGAACCACGGTATCCTCACGTACTTGTCAAATCATCGTTTTCACAGTTCTCAGACTATAATTATTGAAATTTTCAAGATGCTCCATTCGCGATCATTGTTAGACCGCGGATTTTATATATTTATAACTAGACTGCTGGTCTTTTTGCAAAATTAAAATGGTTGTTTCAGTTCCAAGAAAGATGTCCGAAATGTCAGTTCTGAAAATATACAATGATTTTGCGACTTAGAATAATGTTAAGTAATAATAAATGGAAGTAATACCGTCTCTACACGAAAAACGAAATTACTTTCCGAACAATCGAATAGAAATTGATTTCTTCCTTAGACAATTTTAGTAAGTTATAAATAATGTAAGAAACAGTATTAAATTCTCCTGATGGCTGTATCTGTCTTGTTTTTCGACTACTGACTTTAACACCTTGAGTGCAGCATCAATCCCCATAAAAGTCGGACAAAATAAAAAATACTTATTTTATAATATAAGGATGGAAAAAATCAAATTAATCATAACAGTAATTTTTGTAACATTATCACATTCCGTAGACCCTAATTAAATTTGGTTTACTTGATAGATTGTAGTAAAAATTGATTTTCAAGTTTGGCAAAAAAATTGTGACGATCATATGTGACCGACGTGGCACTCAAAGTGTTAATCATAAATGCGTAAAATGTGCGTTCTATTTATGACCAAAATGAATAAATAAAGCACAAAACTATAAATTCTAGCTAACTCTGAACTTCTTTTCCAAATCATAAATTTTCACAAAAGAAGAGCTCTGCAATTGACACTCTTACGTTCTTTGAAAATCCTTCGAGACTCTAATTTTCTTATTTAATCTTTTTCCATAGATTCTATCGAATTCTAGACTTCTTTTCTAGGCCCTAAATTTGTAATTAAAGATTCCCGTAATCGACGCAGTTTTTACTCTAGAATATTGTTCCTTTCGACCCACTAGTTTTCTTACCTAACCTTTCCCAACAAATTCCAAATTTCTCAAATATATCCAAGCAAACTTCCGTGTGATGCACTCACGGAATCCCGAGGTTCAATTGAAAAAGCAGAGAAATTAAAATGTCTAGAAGCCAGCAGAGGATCTCTTTTCGGCCATGTTGTCCAACTAGTTCAGAGTCCTTTTCGAGGCTCAGGTTTTTCTTCTTGAACATCTCGCGGTGGTAGTTTTGCCGGCGAATGGCGATCGAATCGATAAAGGAGCGCGCGAGTGGTAGAATGGGAATCGATGCGGACGACGGTGGTGTACGCGACGTCGCGACGCAGCCAGGGAAATGCAACAAGGAGAAATCACGATGAGAAACGAGCTGCGGGAGAATTGGGTCGCCGTTCGTCGAAAAACGAACGGAAGGACCGAACAAAAACGTGGCTTCGCCGTCGCGCGGATCGTCGATCGTGGAATTGGAGGGAATAAAAGAGAACCAGGGTGAAAACGGATCCGCGGGACTCTATTCTTCGGCTTTACACACTCGGCTGTGTCCTCCTACCCTCCGCTCGCCCGCGCGCGCGCGCGAGACGCGTTCCTCCTCGATTAATGAGCTTTTCATTTGAACGTGGCGTGGCTTTTCGAACTCTCCGCGCTCGTGAACGGGAGAAGAAAAAAAACTGACACGCGCGACCTGTGCTGTTTTCGACCGATGAAAACAGCCGCTGGAGTAAAACAGAAGTGGATGAACACACTCGGCGAGAGGCTGGATACGCGTTTCAACACCGAAACAGAGCTTCATGGTTTTGTCGGGCTTGATTCACTAAGCGGGGACTTTACCAAATGCGGATCTCCCTGGTCCGCGATATTGTTGGTCTTGTTGGCTTGCACCGGTATTATTGCGAATACTGTGTTCGTTGTGCACTCGGTTTTCTATGTTGGCTCCTTGGTTAGTCTCTCGTTGAGTGATTGATCGTACATGGCGAGGTCAATTTTGGTTTTCCTTTGCTATAAAAATTTGAGAATGTTGTCGAGATATTGATGAAAGAGTGTGCAAAAATTGAGGAAGGATTTGTAGATTTTCGGTAAAAAAATGAACAAATTCAGACTAGCGTATATCTATGCAGTTCTTCTTTTATGTGAGAAATTCAATGACTCGAGGCATAATAAATCAATCTCACATACAACGCTCAATTTTAATTATTCTTACGTTGAAAAATTTGTGAACCTTGTTGAAAGGTTACGAAAAAAGACCGCAAAAATTAAATAGCAGAAGATTGTCTAGTTTTTTGGTAAAGAAAATCCAAATTTCGTTACCGTGCACTCTAAATTCGAACAACACCCTCCTTTCAAGTCTCTATGAAAAATAAAAGACTGTATTGTGCATAAAATGTTCAATCTTGATTCTACTTCCGTCCAAAAATTAGTGAACGCAGCCAAAAACCTAAACGAAACTGTACAAAACATTTCAATAGCAGAAGTTCCTACCAATTTCTATTAGAAAGAATTCCAAAGCTTGAATATCGTGGTCTGCACTAGGATATAAAAATGACACACAAAAAATTCAATTTTGATTCCTGCTCAATAAAAAAAAATGATTCAACCTAGTCAGAGTTTGAACAATGACGTACGGAAAAGTTACCTCATCTCTCGGTAAAAAAATAGCAAAGCTAGGAGAGATAGCAGTTAGAATTAGAATCGCCCTGTAAGGAGCGTCTCCTTGGCACGTGTTGCACTCGAATGACGCTGTCTCTGTTAAAACGTCGTACCGTCATCGATGCCAACCTTACGTAGGCTACTGCACTCTGCTGGTGTCACTTAGGCTGATGCGCGGCTTGTTTACGGGCTTGACACAATCGTGTTGGAATTTTCTGCGAGCAGGCGCACGCGGGAGCACCAGCAGGAGTTACTGCAACGTAGAAGCTTCGCAGCGTTCCCTCCGATAAAAGAAGAGGAGAGTTATCTCCAATTTACTCTCGTCTTCTCCGACTTGAGGCTGGCGCGCGCTCCAAGAGTGACAAAGAGAGAAGAGAGAGTACTCGAATTCGACGCTCCGGTAACGGCGCACGCCGTTTCTGTGTCGAAACCATTAATTAACGAGTGGAAAGCAGATCGGCCAGGCCGACAAGCCTTCACGGATCGCTTAACCTCCCTGTTTCCCCGAGAATTCGTCGCAAATTCCATGGCAATTTTCTGTAAATCTCTCGCGAATTTTGTTGCGAATTCCTCGCGATTTCGGAACGAATTCCTCGCGAATCTGTTGCGAAAGTCTTAAGAATCTTAGAAATCTGGAGGATTCAATGCAGAGCATTCAAAAATCCTTTGCACTGCGAATTCATCCCGAGTCCTTTGTGAATCTTTGGAATCTTGGGAGCACTTCATGAATTTATTGCAACCTTATTGCAAATTCGTTAGAAATCTTCCAAGAACCCGTGGAAAATTCATTGCACGCCTCTTGCGATTCCATTGGGAATCTCCTGCGAATTCGTTGCAAATATATTTCGCGTTCATTGTAAATCCTTCACGATCCCAGCGCAAATTTATCACGGAATTTGTGTGATTCCCTTCCGAAATTCTTACGAATCTTTGAAATCTGGGGAACACCATGAATTCGTTGAAACCTTATTGCAAATTCATTGCAAACCCTGCGAGAACTCGTGGCAAATTCACTGCAAACTCTGCAAGAACACGTGACAATTTCATTGCAAACTCTACAAGAACTCGTGGCAAATTCATTGCATTCCTCTTGCGAATTCGATTGGGAATCCCTTGCGAATTCGTTGCAAATAGATTTCGCATTCATTGTAAATCCTTCACGATCCCATCGCAAAATCATGAAATTTCTGCGCATTCATTGCGAATCCTTTTCGAATTCGTTGCAACCTTATTGCAAATTCATTGCAAATCCTGCAAGGACCCGTGGCAAATTCATTGCACGCCTCTCGCGATTCCTTTGGGAATCCCTTGCGAATTCATTCCAAATAGATTTCGCATTCATTGTAAATCCTTCACGATCTCATATGCAAAAATTTATCGCGAAATTTGTGCGAATCCCTTGCGAAAATCTTACGAATCTTTCAAGTATTGGGAACACTTCATGAATTCGTTGCAACCTTATTGCAAATTCATTGCAAATCCTGCAAGGACCCGCGGCAAATTCGTTGCACGCCCCTTGCGATTCTATTAAGAATCCCTTGCGAATTCGTTCAAAATATATTTCGCATTCTTTGTAAATCCTTCGTGATCCCATCGCAAATTTATCACGAAATTTGTGTGAATCCCTTGCGAAATTCTTACGAATCTTTGAAATCTTGGGAATACTTCATGAATTCGTTGCAACCTTATTGCAAATTCATTGCAAACCCTGCAAGAACTCGTGGCAAATTCACTGCAAACCCTGCAAGAACTCTTGGCAAAATTGCACGCCCTTTGCGGTTCCATTGGGAATCTCTTGCGAATTCGTTGCAAATATATTTCGCATTCCTTGTAAATCCTTCATGATCTCGTCGTAAATGTATCACGAAATTTTTGCGAATCCCTTGCGAAATTCTTACGAATCTTTGAAATCTTGGGAACACTTCATGAATTCGTTGCAACCTTATTGCAAATTCATTGCAAATCCTGCAAGAACCCATGGCAAATTAATTGCACTCCTCTTGCGATTCCATTGGGAATCCCTTGCGAATTTGTTGCAAATATATTTCGCATTCATTGTAAATTCTTCACGATCCCATCGCAAAATCATGAAATTTGTGCGAATCCCTTGTGAAATTCTTACGAATCTTTCAAGTCTTGGGAACACTTCATGAATTTGTTGTAAAATAATATATATAATTCGCATTGTAACGAATTCGCAAAATAACAAATATATTTCGCATTCATGGTAAATCCTTAACAATCCCATCGCAAAATCACGAAATTTGTGCGAATTCCTTGCGAAATTCTTACGATTCTTTCAAGTCTTAGGAATCCTTCGCGAATTCTTTGTAACCTTGCGAATCTCCAGAGGAATTCATCGCGGTGCCATTGCGAATTCGTTGCTAATTCATTGCGAATTTATTGCGAGTCCGGCGCTGCGTTATCGCGACTAGATAACAGAGCCAGAACCATCGAAATGGGGAAGCTTAGTCCAAATGAATTCGACCGTTCGACCAGGCTGATTAATTATGCGAATCGCGACGGTTTCGAACGCGTGTCCGACCATTTCGCACGGATCCTCGCCGAAATCAAACGGACCCTGTTATTGCGCCACAGGGTTCTCGTTTAAACGTTATGAGATTCGCGCTGCGAACACTTGAAACCACTTAAGGCAATCTATAACGACACCGTGTGAATTCTTCGGCTCGCAGAGTCGCTAGATCGAATTCGCCCACGGCAAATTATTTAAATGAAATCTCGAGCCGGCGCTCTGACGCTGCCGGGAAACACAACCAGAGGGAAAAGTCTTTCGGGTTGGAAAAATTCTCAGCGCTCTATCTTTAACTAGTCCGGCTAGTGATGTGTACAGTGCGCTAATGTGGACCCAGTTGCGAATGAATAGTAATCAGACTGCGGACGTTTATGCAGATTTACGTCCGCGTAGACAAACTTGCGAACAAGGGAATTGAATGAGGTCCAACTTCCTTCTTGAACGGTAATTTAACTAATGATCTGCCAACAATAATTCTGCATTTTTTAAAAATTAGACTCCCTACTAAGAATTTAGCAAATTTTTTAATACCGATATTACTTCAATCGTTTCTTTTGGGGGTGTTAATCAGAAAAAGAATTTTGCAGCTACTTTTTGGTAGAGTACAGTACTTCCGAAATTTTTTATGAAAACACTGCGGATATCTATGCAAAAATCGTCTGCATCATTTGCAAACTGCAGGATCTACATACACATTTCTAATATTATTATTATTATTTCTTATAATATTTTGTCTTTTTTTATCTTGTTTTCTTCCAATTGTTCTCTTCTTTTTCTTTCCTTTTCTCTCTTTTTCAACTTCTCACACAGACTTTTATATCGCCCTTTAATCATTTTAACGATCTCAAAATAATCCAACAACATTTCCAAAAAATGTCTTGATTGCTATGTCATAAATGCATAAAATCTACTAACAAGTTCCCAGAAGGTACAGCGTTAAGACGAAAATAAAAATCCATAGAACATCAATTAAGCTTATATTTCATCACTTTTAGACAGCTTTAAGGATTTAGAGCTTATCTTCAAAATACCGTATCATCGCTGAAAGCATTTCTGTATTTTCACGGAGAGCATAAATCTCTCGCAAACATCGCTGTCCAAAACGAACACACCCAGTTACTCATCTTCAAAGGCCGCGCCTAAGACACCTGCGAAACTCGATCGAAACCGGAAAACGCTACCATGAACGACAACAGTTTCGACCAGACACCACGGAAAATGAATAGGAGGTGCTACCCACTCGGTAAATAGCCTAACCGAAGAGGTCAGCTGTGTACACGCCAATCAGAGAACCAGGAACGAAACGAAGCTTCTAAAGACGTTTCCCCCCACTCCTCGATCAGATAGCGCACTATAAACACAACAGC
The DNA here is from genome assembly GCA_913789915.3 of Sphecodes monilicornis. Taxonomy (NCBI): domain Eukaryota; kingdom Metazoa; phylum Arthropoda; class Insecta; order Hymenoptera; family Halictidae; genus Sphecodes; species Sphecodes monilicornis. The sequence goes on from OU565291.1 coordinate 23,124,495, forward strand.
TATCTGTGTTGATATTTAATTTACGGCTTGGAGCGCCGGTTGCTTGTATCCGTTCGCGTATACAAATTCCGTTCGCATAATCACCGGCTATCTGCCAGACAAATCTCTTCCTTAGACCACACTGCGTGTGTGATGACACACCTGCCGGCGCCCAGACACTGGAAACTCCTGTCTTTCGGGTTCCTAGCAGGTGATTCGAGGAATTTGAATTTCGTGGGCGTTTGCCAAAGTTGAAGAACTGGTCTGCGAGAGAATGCAGACTCTGAAACGATTTTACGATTGCTTGGACTTTCTTCGTTGTTGAATTAACCCTTCGGGAACAACATCGGCACAACATACTGACTAACAAATTCTTAAAAATCGATTACGCGAGGTCGGACCATTAGATACGATACTCCAGGGATGGGCACGGTAAAATTGTATTTACTTAAATCTTAAGCGATTTTTATCGTAATATGTACACAAAACAATAAATCTATTTAATAATTTCTCACGAATGCCTCCTTACACTCTTAATTAAAAATTTTTGAATCCGTTATTTTGACGGGCCCCGTAAATCTAGTGTTAAAATAGCTTCGAGTGCAAAGTGTTAATCAGGAACCAACAAATCAACCTCGAGCGCCATCATCTAATACAGGGATGGGCACGGTAGGGGCCCCTCAAACGCCTGCTTCTCCCACCAACCTCTCTTTCATGCGCGAGGCTTGCGCATTGTTCGCGACGGGCGAAAAACTCCCTTCCTCTATGGTAACGGCGGATGCTGGTGGGGGACAGTGGGCGCTATGGTGGGGACGGTTTGTCTCATTTGAGACAAAAATGCCCATCCCTGCGATGCACTTTCATACATTCGCGACGACTATGTGTTTCACTGTTTAGATTTCAGTTCATACAAAGTGTTTGCTAAACCGTGGTACAACCGGCAAGGAGAGGTAATTTGTCATATAAAATCTAGTCGAAAAAAAGGAACATAATTTTTTCATACGGGGCTTCATTTTCGAGAAAATCGAGTTTAGTGATTCGTTGGATTCGCGTGCACAATTATACAGGGTGTCCCAAAAATGTTGTGAATTTTTGAAATGAGCGTTTCCTGAGGTTATTTAAAGAAACTTTTTTCTTTTCAGAAATGGCCGCCTCGGCTTTCTTAAGGAGTTATTAAAGAAAAACACAGACCAATCATAACACCGTGACAGCGGACGGATACAGCCTACGCGACAGGTCCCGTTGAGCTTGACGTTATCATTGGCCGAGACGGAATCCGTCCGCTGTAACAGTGTTCTGATTGGTGCGTGTGTTTCTTTAATAACTGCGTAACAAAGCCGAGGCGGCAATTTCTGCAAAAGAAAAAGTTGCTTCAAATATCTTCAGGAAACGTCCATTTCAAGGATTTACAACATTTTTGAGACACCCCGACAGCTGATTTCTATCTAATGGTACGCGTATTCACTGAATTTTCAAACTCGATTTTCTCGAAAATGAAGCCCCGTATGAAAAACCTATATTCCTCATTCCTTGCTGCTTGTACCACAATTTCGCAAACACCCTATATGTTTGTAGGGATGATACCGTACCAAATTACCGTACCGAATACCGCCGATTACTACGATGATAGTAACGGTAACGACGCGACGATCTGTTAAAAACAATATTATTGATTGCGGTTTTCAGAACAAATAAAAAGTACGACGTGAATGATTCGAGACGAAAATTGTAAATCTCAGACGGAGATTGAGACGTGAAAAAGTTGTGAAAGAGTTTAATTTATTGTACTAGTTGTGGTTTTTGTGTTAAATTATATACATTTTTATATTTATCGTCTTTGATCCTACATGTTTGTAGTTTTTATGAGTTTTAGTAGGTTTGTTCGTTCTTTCTGGAATTCCATCTCCTGGAATCCATTGCGGAGCTCGTTTTAATTACGTGCATTTTAAAATGATGTGTTAGACAAATTAGTGGTTCGTCTTGTAGGTACTTCATTATTGGCTTTCTAGGCTCTTGGTAAATATCGTGTTAAAATTAAGAATGATAAGTCGTCGTCGTCGTTATTTTTTCGGGCAGGTCAGAAAGTTTGCTTTCGGCTGGAAACGTTGACCAAACGGTGTTGCCACGGGCTCGATTGTATAACCGCTCCCAGACTGACTCGTCACGCTGATTACAGAGCTGTAATCGGCACTGTCGCGGATTAAACGAGCCCGCGTTCCCCGGTGGCCGATTAATGGCACCGCCCATCAACTGAGAACTGATTGTCGCCGTCCGCTGAAAAACCACTCTCGCGGACGTCCCCTCGTGTCTTATTTGTCTTCCTTGCTCTCTCATTCCTCTTCTAGCTTGCTTCTTCTATCAACTCACTTATTTCTTCTTCTACGACCTCTTTTTCTCTTTCTTCTGACGATATTCTTCTTCATCTAAATTCTCATTTTTCTTCTCTACGCACAATTCTGCTTTGGATGGCGATTCTGAAGGCAAAAAACAAGAAAGCAATGTTTGAATCTTGATTTTCTCGAAAAAGAAGGCGTTATATGAAATAATATTGTTTCTTCTTTTTGATTTGTTTTTATATGTATAATAGATTTACCAGGCGGTAATTTCTGGAACATCTTGTACATTCTTCTCATCCAACTCTGAAACAAAGCGTTAGATGAAAAAATATTGTTTCTTCATTTTGATTTGTTTTTATATGTATAATAGATTTACCAGGCGGTAATTTCTGAAGCACCCTGTACATTCTTCTCATCCGACTCGAAAACAAAGCGTTAGAAGAAAAAATATTGTTTCTTCTTTTTGATTTGTAAAAAATATTGTTTCTTCTTTTTGATTTGTTTTTATTTGTATAATAGACTTACCAGCCGGTGATTTCTGAAACACCTTGTACATTCTTCTCATCCAACTCTGAAACAAAGCGTTAGGTGAAAAAATATTGTTTCTTCTTTTCGACTTGTTTTTATATGTATAATAGATTTACCAGCCGGTAATTTTTCTGAAACACCTTGTACATTCTTCTCATTCAATTCTGAAACAAAGCGTTAGATGAAAAAATATTGCTTCTTTTTTTTTATTTGTTTTGATATGTATATTAGATTTAACAGCTGGTAATTTTTTTCTGAAACTCCCTGTGCATTCTTCTCATTCAACTCTGAAACAAAGCGTTAGATGAAAAAATATTGTTTCTTCTTTTTGATTTGTTTTTATACGTATAATAGATTTACCAGCCGGTAAATTCTGAAACACCCTGTACATTCTTCTCATCCGACTCGAAAACAAAGCGTTGGATGAAAAAATATTGTTTTGTTCTTTTCGACTTGTTTTTATATGTATAATTTACCAGTCGGTAATTTCTGAAACACCCTGCACATTCTTCTCCTCCAACTCTGAAACAAAGCGTTAGATGAAAAAATATTGTTTCTTCGTTTTGATTTGAATTTGTACGTATAACAGATTTACCAGCCGGAAATTTCTGAAACACCCTGTACATTCTTCTCATCCGTGATCTTTTCCTGCTCCTTTTTTCCAGGAATCAATGTACAAGAAAAAGCGACATTGACCTTAACGATCACGGGCGCAACACGCCACGCATTAAATTACCAACGTCGGTGCAACATTTAAAACGCCACGCTCATTACGTGAACTTGCAGAATGATCGCTGACGTTGCACAACGGGCAGTGTCTCCAGATCCACCTAAAACTGGGTGGATTTTCCTCTCCTCCTTTTCCCCTTCCACTATCCCATTCGTCCCCCACTGAGTCCATAGGCTGGTCACGTGACGTGCCGCGCAACGTGTTACATATTACTCTGGTCATCAGAGAGGTGGTAAACTGTGTTCCCCTCGATTTAACCGATCTGGCAACACTGCTCTAGAAGATCTCTGTCCGGGATAACGATTTTCGGATCGTTCGTTAATTCCGTCGCGACAACCAGTTTCTCTATACGAGATATTAAAAATATCCTCCGATTAGAATCGTCGATCAACCTCTCGTGTTCCCGGTACTCATTCGAATGCTACGTAGAAAAATAAAGGAGAGAGAGAGAGAGAGACGATTACGTAACACTATTCGGTCATCGTTTACGCGAGAATTTACCGTCTTCCATGATTCGCAATTGGATGGCAGATTTCTGCCCTGGCTAACGATCTTCACCTTCGCAAGGTCGCACAGTGCGAGACCGATTGGCTCCCGTCGATGTGAATAATTTCTATTTTAATGCTCGCTGAACGTGACGTGCGTGAAAAGTGACATGATCGCTGCTCTGAACGAACCTCAATTGCTGGAAAAATCATTTCCCCATCTCCATTAGCCGTGGTGCATTTATTTTTTGAAGATCCTCTGCGAAGACACTCTTCTTTCAATTTTGAAGCCAAATTTCTGATCGAGATCCACTTCATAAATAATTGCAAGCAGTTGCTTAACAATTTATTTACTATTGTTGAAGAGCTGCCCAATCTCTCCATGACACGGGTTTTACAAATCATTAAGAGCATTTGCTGGTTGGTAAGTTGGTAACGGCGGATGCTGGTGGGGGACAGTGGGCGCTATGGTGGGGACGGTTTGTCTCAATTGAGACAGAAATACCCACTCCTGATCTAATAGTTTCATTCGAGGTTATAATATAAACGAAAATTTCTAAGCTTCCTGTTGTTACACAACGTTGATTGAAAAGCTTATTAATAGACTTTTGGCGTGTAAAATATTAAGAGAAGATGATCGATCCTCTCTCAACTGCAACGCAATCCTTAAAAAGCCTATCAGCAAACTCCCAGCTAAGTCAAGTCATTCGTCACAGAGTAAAAAGTCAGCTGTTCGAATCGCGGTGCATCAACGCAGTCGGCAAGTGCAGAAAATACTTATGGCTCTCCGTCTAGGTCTGTCAGGTGACTGTTAAATTGATACGCCGTCAAGGGAGAGGAACCGTAGTCGACCTCGGATCCTTATTGAGATCGATCGAGCCCCTTTATGTCGCTCTTCGTCAATTCATTCATTTCTCGCTCGAGCGCGAAATTCTTGCAAAATCCCCGGGAAAATCCTTGCACATTCTCCGGGAATCGGTCGCGCGATTTACGACGCGGCGATAAAAATTCGCGGAGAGGATTTTCGCGAATTCGCCATTTTCCCGACGATGACCGAATAGTATCGCGAACGGTATCGCCGGACCATAAACCATGAGAAAATACAGTGAATATTTTGTCACCGGTCGAATCGATGCTTGGTCACTTAAGGGGGTATGTATTTAGTTTTCGATACAGCTTTAGGAATTTTTTCGAGAGAAACTACTGAATCTATTACATTACATTTTACACATAAATTTGCCGGAATCCGAAGTACATGTGTGATTTTTTCCGAGTAAAAATAATAAAAATTACAGGTGTTATTTATTTTTTATGTAGAACATGTTCCACAAAACATAGGTTGACAGTGAGCACGATTCGATACAGCTGTAGGAATTTTTTTCCGAAAAACTATTGAACATTTTGGATCAGGATTTTACGTACATAGTCACCGATATTCGAACTACGCGTGTGATTTTTTGTAAAGAAAAATAATGAGAATTACACGAGTTATATATTTTTTTGTAGAGTATGTTTTCGTTCAATTGCTACCATTTCTCGAATGCCTATAATTACATTAATTTCACGAAATCAAAAGATTCTTTTTAGCATACGCAGTCCACAATAGATACAATTAGAGAACAAAAATCGATTTTTCGAAATTGAGAAACCAGAATAACTCCTCCACGAGGCTGACCGGAAGCAAACCAATGGTAGCTGGCTCAAGGATCATTCTCTTCGTGGAACTATTAGCGGCAGATTATCGATTCTCTTTTATGGTCATGCCGGAATCACGTGGGTGGCGTTATCGCGCAGTGGATTCGCGTGCCATAAGTCCCTTTGGTAGACACTGTATGCCGGTGTTCGCCGATATCGCATTCCGCGAGCCGGCGATTATGCGAGTCGTCTTTCCCGTCGTGGCCACCGGCCATCGTCGACCCGCGCAACTCTATTACGAGGACAGAGTAACAGTAACGGGAACACTTTACCGGAATACTAAAGAGCCGAACCTGTCCACGAGGAACTTGCTAGAATTCAAGTTGGATCCTTGTGAAACAGGTGAAAAATTGCGGCGAGCCCCATATTGCATCCCTAACGCTTTTGGATCGATTGATCTTTGGCTTCCACCTTTGGCATTATTGCACTCAGGATCTCTGTAGTTTCATACATTGTTTTGTGAAACGTAGCATGAGGCGATCAGCTGTGTCGTCGGGCACAAATTTCTTTTTATGGTGTAGCCGAGTGTCGGGATCTGTGAGCGTGGGAATGAAAGGATCTTCGGACGCCGGAGATTCTCCCTTTTCCTCGAGTGCTCGCCGTAGGAGGCCGGGTTGGAAGGCCGCGTCATAAAGTTGACGATTGCCAGAACCCTGGACCGGTCACCAAGGAGTCTTCGATAGCGAGGATTTTCTTTGTTATCCTAAGGAATTTTAGGAATTGCGAACCTTCGCAGACCCTTGCGAACATTAGAATTGTGCGTTGTATTCCCAAAATTTCAAGAATCGTTTTGCAATTCTATTTTGAGATATCAGAAATTGTGACACCTTGCAATCCTCAATGAACCATGGAAGTGTTGTATTCCCATGGAATTGTTTTTGTATCCTCAATAAGGTATTCCCAAGTAATAGTCTTTGTATTCCGCAAACCTCAAGTTTGTGGTGACACTTTGCAATTCATCATGAACTCTAGACATGCCTTTGTATTTCCGTGGAATAGTTATTGTATGGAATCGTCATGATATTCCCATAAAATTCACTTTGTATTTCCATAGCATTGTCTTTGTATTCCCAAATAATAGTCTTTGTATCCCCCAAACCCCAAGAATAGTTGCTACCTGCGTTTTTGGAGGCCTTGGAATTGTCGACCCTGCAATCATTTTGCAATTGCATTTGGGACAGTTAGGAATTGTGGAAATGGAGAAATTGTGGCACCTTGCAACCCTCAATGAACCATGGAAGTGTCGTATCCCCATGGAATTGTTTTTGTATCCACAAAGAATTGTCATATTATTCCCATCGAATTGACTTTGTATTCCCATAGCATTGTCTCTGTATTCCCAAATAATAGTCTTTGTATTCCTCAAATAATAGTCTTTGTATTCCCAAATAATAGTCTGTATTCCCCAAACCCCAAGAATAGTTTCTACCTGCGTTCTTGGAGACCTTGAAATCATCACCCCCGCAATCGTTTTGCAATTGCATTTGGGACAGTTAGGAATTGTGGAAATAAAGAAATTGTGGCACCTTGCCATTCATTATAAACGCTAGACATGCCTTTGTATTTCCGTGTTATAGTTATTGTATCCCCATGGAATTGTCCTGATATTCCCATAAAATTCACTTTGTATTCCCACAGTATTGACTCTGTATTCCCAAACAATGGTCTCTGAATTCCCAAATCTCTGGAAACAATATCCTTTCGCATTCTTATCGACTTAAAATCGCCATTTTCGCAATTCCCAATATCTCACAAACACACTACGATAACTTTTGGATTACCCAAAATAATTCTTTATCTCACGATCTATTCTCTGTCTTTAGAATCCATTTATTAGCACTTTCGGTGCATGAATTCCCAGTAATTCCTTCGAAATTGTTTCCAAATCGGATTAACTTCCCTCCACGAGGATTCGAACACTGTTTAGGGTATGTATACCATCAAAATCCCCCAATCCCTAGACGAGCACGCGGAGCACGTCCTTCGGAAATTACACGTAGAAATTCGAAGCACGGTGTAGCTTTTCCACGCGGATGCATCTTTAAAATGGATTGCCTTGCGAACGCGTGTCTCTCTCTCCTCGAAACGAAGACTCAACACGTATGTATATTACGTGTATACCGTATACACACAGTCCCACGACCTAGATATGGGTCACGATGATTTTCAAGAAAAACTTGATAAGTCACGCGTAATCGAGGATAACAAGTACCACACAGCAAACTACCAGGTTTGCTATGTTTTTTTTCCTTCCACGTTCAATTCCAGTTTATTAACTTTTTTCTCCCCCGACGGGCTTCCGAGATCCCGGCGGCTTGTTGCATACATGCTGCGCGTGATGCTTGCGATGTTGCACCTGGTTCGTTCTAGACTCAATATATTTTTAATATTTAGCTCTGCCAGTTTGAGCAACATCCTTTGATATGTTTTTTCTTATCATTTTTCGTAAATGTTGTCGATTGAAAGAGCCGTGTATTTTTTCACCTGGTTCGTTCCAGACTCAATATATTTTTAATATTTAACCCTGCCAGTTTGAGCAACATCCTTTGATTTTTTTTTTCTTATCATTTTTCTTAAATGTTGTCGATTGAAAGAGCCGTGCATTTTTTCACCTGGTTCGTTCCAGACTCAATATATTTTTAATATTTAACCCTGCCAGTTTGAGCAACATCCTTTGATTTTTTTTTTCTTATCATTTTTCTTAAATGTTGTCGATTGAAAGAGCCGTGCATTTTTTCACCTGGTTCGTTCCAGACTCAATATATTTTTAATATTTAACCCTGCCAGTTTGAGCAACATACTTTGATATGTTTTTTCTTATCATTTTTCTTAAATGTTGTCGATTGAAAGAGCCGTGCATTTTTTAATACTTTTTAACTGACGAATCTGAGGATCCTCTACGATTTTTTTGAATTATTGCAGATTATAGTTTTATTGAATTATTGCAGTGATAGAACCTCTCTTAAATTGTTCTTACAATTTCTCTAAAATTGTGGTGTGTATTGAGATCTAGAGCAGGATTTCAAACACTTAAATCCAGATGTACATATGGATTGATTGATCCAATAAATTGCATTATTGCAGACTCTAGCACTCTCTATAATCGTATCGATTTTTTTTCGTGGATCCTTGCACAATTTTAAAAGACAATTACGTAGGATTATCGGATAATACCATACCTTTTGTACCATGAGTTTTTGTGCATGTCCCTTCTTTGTTATTTTGTGTAAAGTCTTTTTTCTATTGTGTAAACATTTATGTAAGAGTGTTTCGGTCCGTTTATAAATAATAATAATAATAATAAAATATCTTCGGTGAAAGAAGCCGTGTATTTTTAATATTCTTTATCTTGTCAATTTGGGGTAGCTCTCTTAACCCTCTGTCTACCAAGCGGGTCCATTGGACCCGACTGTATGTAGATACTGCGGTTATTTAAACTTTTAAAATTCTTGGGATCTTGTCGTTGCATGACTTTGTTACTTTTCTTATTTTTTATTATTTAAAGCTAAAAGTTTGTTTTATATTTACTACGTTTTATAGTATAAATTTTCTATCGCATAATGAAAGTTTTTTTTACGGTAGACAGAGTGTTAAGTTGGTCTCAGCAAAATTCTAACCAATACATTTTTATTATTTTCTCACTGGCTATGGATTTTCAGAATTTCTTCGAATCATCCGAGATGAAAAACCAATAAATTTCCAATACATTTTGACCGACGATTCTGAGAACCCTCTCGCAATAGACATTTTTCAATATTCTCCAGGCTTCAATCTCGAGTCTCCCCAAGGAAAGAAATCATCCGGCAAACTAAATAACAGAGAACGTCAAGAGCCAACTTTCCGAGCAATGATCGGCAGAGTCGGTATCATAGTCATCGCCAGGGATCGATGGCGAGGGTACAGGATGGCTGGCAGGTCAGAGACGGATTATCGATCCTCGGTGTCGTGGCTTTGCGAGACGTCGTCGTCGTAAAAATTGAATATCCAGTCTAGACAGCCAAAGGCGAACTTGTTTATACCTCGGGCTTGTTCCGAAGTGTCTGCATCGGTGTGCCACCGTGGCACAGCTGCGACAATTGCGACAGTTGCTACACCCTGCGGGCCAACCAGCGTCACTGTATTTCCATTTTAATAGAGACAGTTTTCGACGGAAATCCGCGGAACCAGCGCTCCACTTTCATTATTTTCGGGGACTTGATCAGCTAGTACGGGAAACTGTCGGCAAGAACCGGTGCTGGACTGTCAGCAAAGCCGGATTAGTCCCTTGCCGGTATTTTTACTGAACGTGGAAACGTAGCTCGCTGCCACGGTTTATCGTGGAATCGAACGTGAGAAAGGTTAAAGAGAGAGAGAGAGAGAGAGATATTGCAATAAACTGGCAAAAATCGCGATTTTGTGATTCTGGTTATGTTGCGATATATGGGAAGGATTTTCTTACTTTGTTCCCTCTCGGTATATAATTTTCTGCACTGTCTACTTATCGCGATTAGAACTATTTTGTTGTTTAGAATTTCCTGGAGGAAATTTTTTGTATTTTTATCTATAGTTCGACACTTATCACGGGGGATATGATTCCCTTAGAAGCGACAGGATTACTTAAGTATTAAATTGAAAAGATTCCCTTTTTGATATAATTGCGATTCGTGTTTCTTTGTGGTGTGAAATTCCCTGGAGGAAAAGGGAAATTTAAACTGTTCGTATTTCTGTATTTTTATCTATAATTAGACAGTTATCACGGGGGATATGATTCCTTCAGAAGCGAAAGGATTGCCTAAGTATTAAATTGAAATGATTCCTTTTTTGATATAATTGAGATTAGGATTTCTTCGTTGTGTGAAATTCCCTGGAGGATAAGGGAAATTCACACTGTTCGTATTTCTGTATTTTTATCTCAGTTCGACATTTATCACGGGGGATATGATTCCTTTAGAAGCGAAAGGATTTCCTAAGTATGAAATTGAAATGATTCCTTTTTTGATATAATTGCGATTCGGATTTCTTCGTTGTATGAAATTCCCTGGAGGAAAAGGAATTCTATATTTTTATTAATATTTTGATATCGATCACTGAGATATTGATTTCTTTAGAATTGAAAGAATTCTTCAGTATTAAATTGAAGTAATTCCCTTCTGAATCTCGTCGCGTTAGAAATATTAAAAAATTGCTAACTAAACTTTTATTTACGAGATGAACAGGAGAAATTTCAAACAGTAGAAAGATTAAAAGAACTATAGGATATCGATATGAAATTTTCAAGGTTTTCAAATTGTTGAAGAAAGAAAAGATGAATAAGCGACTCCTGTGCTTTGCAATTGATGCAGACAATTTTTATATGTCATAAAGATCCATAGTCATCCAAATTGTTGAAGAAAGAAAACATGAATAAGTGATTCCTGCTCTTTGCAATTGACGCAGAAATTTTTCATTTATCATAAAAAGCCATCCAAATTGTTGAAGAAAGAAAAAATGAATAAGTGACTCTTGTACTTTGCAATTGATGGAGACAATTTTTATTTTACATGAAGATCCGTAGTCGTCCAGTTCCTCAGTTTTTGGCGATGATAAGTTGATGAGTATCCCGTTAATTATAAGAGACATTCCTAAACGTCGCAGTTAATTTAGGGGATGGTTCGCTAATTCATTCGCTGATGAATGCATCGGAGAATGAACTATGAATGGCGACAAGTAGCTAAAGCGGAGCAAAGAAGCCGTCGAGAGTCCTTTTCCCGATTCCTTTCCCTTCACCGTAAGTGGCTCGGACTTTCCCTTTCCGAAGGGTTCAGCTTCGTATTCCACACGCAACTTGGACAGCCTAAGGCTAGCAATGAGCGCTCTTCCCTCTGAAAGGGCCCTGAATTGCCCGCAAGGGCAATCCGTCGAGGCAGATGACGTTAGAGAAAGAAGAGACTGTCGATGCTGCAATGAAAGACTATTTACCTTGCTTTCTCTTTGTACATACCTATGAAGTGGGCATGCAGGGTTGCGTTCACGATTTGCATTTTCGCTCAGATTATGCACCCCCTAAATCACTGGGCCATTTGCTCGAATCCCGTTGGAATCAGTTATGGCATTTTAATCTTGTGAAGCTGCTTGCCCGTGAGAATGTCTAATAGCTTTACATTCAATTTTGTCAGCGGGGAATTCGTCAACGTAGAAGCAAACTTGACCGGGGACCGGTCCCCTAGCCTCGATTAGAATGGCGCAAGAACTTTTGGCATTGGTCCCAAAGTCAGCTACTGATTTGTATTGCTTTCGCGTGGAGTCTCCCGGCGATTTATCAACGCGTCGCCGATTCCTCTTGCTCCTTTTCGGTCAGCATTGCGTTTCCACGGTGCACTATGTAAAATGACCTGTCCAATGAATGGACACTGCATGTCTGTTGAGATTAGTATTCCTAAATCATTATTTAATTTCACGAGTGTCGTTTCTAAAGGAAAGGCTGCGTAACTGTTAAGAGAGCTTATTATAACATTTCATACTGTCCGGAATATAAAATTTATAATTGTTCGTTTGTCTTTTTGTTACAGGTAAGAGCCTTTGGATATATTCTAGAAACTGTAGACTAGCAGTCCTGTAGGGTGAGTCTTATCTGCACTTTTCCTTTACTTTCCTTCATATTAAATTAAATTAAATCTTCCTATACATTGTTCCTTCATACTGTAATCTAAAAATGTTATTTGTTTGTATTCATCTGTGTATTAAAATTGAGAATATTAACCAGACCTAACCCAGACCTCTGGTATCATTGTTAAATACGAAAAGTATTGCCAAAGTAATTTGCACGTTATACACTTTGTACATACGATTTGTACGTATACACTATCTCTAGACAAGTTCATTCTTTTGGGGACTTTTTTAACCCATTGCACTATAATATCATGTTAGACTAATGCTGCAGAATTCATTGAACTTAATCTACTAAGTATGTGTGTTACTAATTTCCTTAAAAGCAGGATAAAATTCTATTTTGTTCTCAATATACGTCCCCTGGGAGAACATCTAGGTGTGCAATAGACATACATGTCCTTTTTATTACAGAAAAACATAACGACAAAAAATAATCGTGAAATTGAATCGTAGTATAAGCGGTTAAAAAGTGTTCGTGGGAGGTGTTCACTGAAACCTGTTCATTGGACGCTTTAATTCTAAAATGTTCACTGAGAGATATTCTTGTAAGGTGTTTATTGAGAGGTGTTCTTGTAAAGTGTTCATTGAGAGGTGTTCTTGTAAAGTGTTTATTGAGAGGTGTTCTTGTAAGGTGTTTATTGAGAGGTGTTCTAGTAACGTGTTCATTGAGAGTTCTTCATTGAGAGGTGTTTTTTTAAGTTGCTCATTGGGAGGTGTTTTTTTAAGTTGCTCATTGGGAGGTGTTCATTTAAGTTGCTCATTGGAAGCTGTTCTTACAAGATGTTCATTGGGAGATGTTCTTGTGAGCTGTTTATGAGAGGTGTTCTTGTCACGTGTTCACTAAGAGTTGTTCATTGGGAGGTGTTCTTGTAAAGTGGTCATTGAGAGGTATTCTTGTAATGTGTTTATTGAGAGGTGTTGTTCTTCTAAGGTGTTTATTGAGAGGTGTTCTTGTAACGTGTTCATTGAGAGTTGTTCATTGAGAGGTGTTTTTTTAAGTTGCTCATTGGGAGGTGTTCATTGGGAGATGTTCTTGTGAGCTGTTTATGAGAGGTGTTCTTGTGACGTGTTCACTAAGAGTTGTTCATTGGGAGGTGTTCTTCTATTTCGCTCGTTGGGAGGTGTTTTCATAAGATGTTCATTTATTGGTGTTCTTGTAAAGTGTTCATTGAGAGGTGTTCTTGTAAGGTGTTTATTGAGAGCTGTTCTTCTAACGTGTTCATTGAGAGTTGTTCATTGAGAGGTGTTCTTTCAAGGTGCTCATTGTGAGGTGTTCTTAGAATATTGTTCATTAGGAGATGCTCTTGTAAGCTATTTATAAGAGGTATTCTTGTAAGATGTTCACTGAGAGATGTTAATTGAGTGCTGTTCTTGTAAGATATTCATTGGAAAGTGCTTATGGGAGAGATGTTCGTGGGGGAGGTGTTCACGGGGGATGCGTTCATTCTCCGAAAAGCTCACGTTGACTCCCTTCTGGCCACAATGTTCGCAGCTTTCTAATAAATTTCTACCAGGAAGCTCGTAGAATTGTCGGCCGAACGAAGCCCGCGCGCGGTAGTATCTTGATTAGCATTTCTCGATCGGGACTTTCCTCGTGTTCCGCTCTCCACCCCCACGCACACTCATCGCGGACTATTGTTGTTACGTATCCATAATCGACTTGTTATGTAACTACAGCGGGGGGGAACGCGGGCCTGAGCTCGCGGAATTTCGCCCGGAAGCAACGGCCGTGTCGAACCGATCCGCTCGGAATCGCGCGTGTGTTGCGACCACGCTCGCCGGAAGGAATGCCTTCGACTTTCCGAGCCGAGAACTAGCCTAATTGCTGGATTGACTTCGATGCGCGGCCGCGCGAAAAATCCACTTTCCAAATTCGAAGCTGCGCCCGCAAACGTGGAACGCCGCCGTCAAACTGCTTTCGTTTTTCCGGTCTCTGCATCTTCACTGGAATTCATTCCATCATAGTATTCTTCTTGATTAATTATGAGAAATTTTTCGAATGTACATAGAGTCCTTTATTGGACGCTGCTAATTCTCATGCTATTTCCAAAAATTTATTACGTGAAAAATTCACCAGCGATTTTCTACTAATTATTGATTGATCGCTTTCGTTATTAATTACCTATTGATTGCGGATTTCTATGAAAAAAAATTTGTTTGCATTAATTATAAGACACCGGAACTAAAAATTGTTATTGAATTAAGAACGATACAGAAGTACTTTTAAATTCTTTTATTATTCTTACTGTTTTGCATTCGATTTACCCATTTTTATAATAAATACATGAAATCCGCAGTCTAATTATGAGAAATGATTGAATTTGTGTATTGTGTTTTTTTTTTAATTAGAAAACGTTGATCCTCGTATGATTCCCAAAAATAATTGCACGAAGGATTGTCTTATAATTTTTTATTCGTTCTCGTTTCAAATTAACCGACTTTTAATCATTTCATACTTCGATTGAACGCATCGTTGAATATACGATACAGTCATAAGTACGCATAAATTCAGTGTGCCCGATAAAAAAATGTTTTTCACGCTTTTAATTGGATCGATTTCGACTTCGAACAATTTAGACGCCCACTCAGTAGTCGGTGTTTAAATAATAGTTGGCCGCTTATCGATCAAATATGTCCGTTTAGCGAGACAATTCTCGTCGACCGTAACAAAGCACAGTATTTAATCGGACGATATCGAGTCGTCAAGGTGTTAAGCAGAACAAATATTTGCCACTTCTGGAAATAGACCGACAGTGAGCGCCTCGACGACATTCGCGCAATGTTACCTAACACTGTTCTTATCTCTGTCGCTCGACGTCTACACGCGGTTCCGCGAACTAAAAATGCGATTGCACGAAGTGTCAAGTGTATACTCGGTTCTACACAAGAGAACACAATCTTATAACCATTGAGAAATAAAATATTTTGCTTTCGGCCTTTGTCAAAGCATACCTTGATAACCACTCTCGCAAAATGAGCCCTCGTTCGGTAAAACTGGTTCGGTGAATTAGTACAATACATGTACAATCTACTAAAAGTAACTATTTCGCAGGCTGAACTGCACTTTAGGGGACCAAAAATTTTCAAGTTTTCTGTATTTGATGCTACACATTTTGACGAGAAAATGATAGACGTGTAAGTTTTAGTACACGAAATTCAAATTTTGATTACCGGAGTTCACTGGTTAAAAAGTTATACACGTGTAAACATGAACAATTTTAAGCGTTTTTGATAGGTTAGAGCGTCGCCATATTGGATATTCGTTGGGAGATAGAGGTAGGACTGTTGAGCGCATGCGCTAAGTAGTACTGAGCGGTATAGTCCAAGTTTGTTTGGGATTAATTAAAAATGCTCAACTTTACACGCGTATAACTTCTGTACCAGTGAACTCCTGGCAATAAGACTTTCATTTTCGGCGTTTTTTCGTCGAAATCTATAAGACTCCAAAAGAAAAGTTTAAAAAAATTGGTCCTCCAAAATACAGTTTAACCATAATTTAGATTTTTTGATTTGCTCGTTTTATTTAAAACATCTTGAAATTTACGATCATATTTTAGTCAATCACTAAACTTGCCATTTAAACAGCAAATTATAACTACTGGTTAATGTGTTTTAGAATATCGGCAATCTGCAAGCTATGAAAATTATTAACGAAAGAAATCAATTTCTCTGCAGGTTCTCTTCGTCGAAATGTATAAGACTGCATAAAGAAAAGTTTTAAAAAAAATTGGTCCTCCAAAGTACAGTTTAACCATTTCGCATTATGTACTTTGTAAAACTAACACAAAATTTTAGGCCATTTTTTAATCAATATACACCCAAAGAAATAAATTTGCTGAACAATTCCTCATGGATAAATGAAACGTATCAGACCCGCCATTTTGACGGCTCTCTGTCAATCCAGTGTCACATAAAAAAAGGTCTCGAGTTCGGAAGCAGGTAGGAAACCCACCGTCACCCGCGGGTGCCATAAATAAATTAGGCCCATTTCGTGTCGCGTGAACTGTCAATGACGGTCGTCAGCCCATTCCTCCTGCAGTCGTCGCCCGTGACGGAAGTCTCCGAAAATACACGCGGGTGACAGCCACGAATCCTCGAAACTGGCATCGACGGTGTCTTTTTCTTTACGGGGGGCGCATTAGTGTAGCAAATCGAGGATTCGTGTCCAGCGGTGGCGTCAATCGTGAAAGTGTCGTGAGAAAGAATCGCAGCATCGCTCGTGCGAACCAAGAGGACAACAATGTCTCACACGGTCAATTGTTACGTTAACATTAAACCTACCGAGGACCAAAAATAACGGGTAAATACTTACATATTGCCCTATAAAAAATGACACAAGATTGAATTTATTTAGACACTGTGCGGCTCTTATTCTAATATGTGCTTTACCAAAAGATACTTATTCGATCGTTTCTTATGAAAGCATCTTCATAATTTTAATAATTGTAGAATAAAATATCTGAGACCAGTCATGTTGACCGGTGGTGGTTGGTTTAGTGTTAAATTAACACGTTAAACGCTATGTCAGTCCCTCGGGACACCGATGGTATCGAATTTACATAACAATATTACAGAGGGTGGTTCACGCAACTTGTTCACCCTGTATATATATTTATGTTACTTGCAATAACATGAAAAAATGATGTACACGAAAGTTGCATGGCACAGAGGGCGAAATATTGCGATGTAAATATTTGTTATGTGTGCGAAGGCGTTCCGGAGATTTCAAGGTCATCTTGATTGCTTTAAATGGAAAGACAGTTAATATCTCGTTAACTATCAGCCCAAGGACGTATGAAGGTCAATACATTTTTACGAAGAATTTGATACTCTATCGGTTCACGATACGAAAAGTAGGTTTTTCCGTTTTAAAAAATCAAGGTAACCTTGAAATCTCCGAAACGCCTTCAAAAACAAAGAATGTTTTCATCACAATATTATTACAAACTATATTGATGAAACTGATTTCGGCGCACAGGTTCGATCTTATTGAGACCAATGACCTTTGCGCCAAAATCAGATTCATCAATATAATTCAAATTTCGGTCGAAAGAGATTACATTTACATTATTACAAACTGACGGAAATATTCAAGGTGTACAAGTTGCGTGGACCATCCTGTATAATATAGAATTCACATAGTACCAGAAAAATGTTAACACTGTTTTAATGCATTTAATTGATTCAAATTAAACAGAAATGGGTTAAGGAAGTATTTTGCTTGTGTACAGTCGTTTTTTTGTATTCGAACTGAAATGAAAAGTGACATGGGAAGCAAGACAAAATTGCTTCGCGTTTAGTGTTAAATGAATAACGCATAAGCATCGTTGTAGCGACACAAACGATCCACGTGTGTGTCTTGTGTCTTATGTCTTGTGTCGTATCAGCACTTCGACGCGATCAGTGTACGTCTACCTTACGCGACGATAATTATTGCCCGTTCGGCAACGAGGCGTCCGTTGTATTCGAACAATGCGGCACGTGACCATCGTTACCGATAATTAACGCAGCCCGTGGTCGCTCCTGATAACGGCTGATAACACGGGCGAGAAAACACGAGTTCTCGATAACCGCGATGCGACGTTCGAGGAGAATGGGAATAGGAGGCCGATGTCACCGGCCCGTGACACTATCGCCATGAACTTCGTCGAGCTGCAATGTTGCTGCACCGTGAGATATTTTTGGAAAAAATATTTTACCTTCTCGCGATTCAGATACGAGATTTAATTAGAAGCAATTGCAGCGTTTTGTTAGTATAGCGTATAACTAGACTGCGGATTTTATGAATTTATAAGAAAAGATAGTAGTCGAAACTTAATCGGTGAAAACCTTAGATGAATTTAATAATTTTGTAATAATATTGTCGATTTGTTACAAAAGATTGTAGTCGAAACTTAATCGGTGAAAATGCGAAGAGAATTTAAGAATATCTTAATAATATTGCCAATTTGTTACAATGATTAATAGACTAAGGATTTTATACATTTATAAGAAAAGATAGTAGTCGAAACTTAATCGGTGAAAATGCGAAGAGAATTTAAGAATATCTTAATAATATTGCCAATTTGTTACAATGATTAATAGACTACGGATTTTATGCATTTATAAGAAAAGATAGTAGTCGAAACTTAATCGGTGAAAACCTTAGATGAATCTAATAATTTTGTAATAATATTGTCGATTTGTTACAAAAGATTGTAGTCGAAACTTAAATCGGTGAAAATGCGAGTAGAATTTAAGAATTTTGTAATAATATTGAATATTTCCAGAGGTGGCAAAAAAACGTGTTCAACGTCGACATTCATTGGCAGAGTTAAATAAATCAATTCGACAACACTATATACTATTAAATTACAAGTTACATAATTACAATTCAGCTGTGCCAAGACTGTGCTCGTCATTTTATAATTAGTACATACAATTGTATCTGGTAAACTAAACAACACAACACAGAATAAAAATATCGCCAATTGGCCATGAATAGGATCTTGCTCTATTAGATGTTGCGCACATTATTGTTTTCCCCGATTTGTTTAAATTATGTGGAGTGACTCATAAAAGAATGAAGTGTACCGAATTCATTTCTCTTCTTCATTTATCCATTTATCATTTTTCGTATCGTTTACAAATACAGAACAACATGCAGGATGCGCTAGTTGTTCAGAATCATCAAAGAATTCATAAGACTGTTGGTAACATTATATTTAGATTGATTTAAATGCAAAATAAAAATTGTAACAATTGTAAGCCACAGACACCAAATAGAACAGTATGTATTTCTCTCTCTTGTAATTTTACAAAGTTGTAAATAACGTATCGATATTCTTAAACTCTTTTAATCTTTCAATTGTTTAAAATTACATTCCATCCATTTTTTTGTCATAAACAGCCAATTAGAGAGTTGCTGTAATTTAACACAGTGTAAAAATTGAAAGATCGAACAGCATCGATACATTACTTTCGATTTCGTAAAATTATTTTAAAAAAATGTAAATCATTTTTAAGTGGCCCCTATACCTTATAACGAATGCAGACGATTTTTATTTCGACTAAAAATCCGCAGTCTACAGATAATTGATACAATTCTCGAGAACATCCTTGCAATATTGTAGATACCTGCCACAGCAAAGAGCACAGCAAAGAATAAAAATATCGCCAATTGGCCGTGGCAGATGACAGTAAAAATAAAAAATAATAAACTACCGGGTAGCAGTGAGTGTCAAAGCGTCGATCGTTTTGTTTCGCTAACAAGGAATGCAGTCGATCGATCCAGGTGTTAAATTGGTTACCGGCGACGGTGTGTATTGGATTTCGAGCGGATCCGCAACTCGCACGGTTCTCGACAGCGCCGACTATTTCGAAAGCGCGCGAGATCTTGGCTCGCCGGAGAGAAGGTCTCGGTTAATTGTCAGCTTATAATTAGCGAGGTCTTATTATTAGTGCGTGCACGTGTTCCCGCGACAAGAAGCCGCGTTTCTTTTCCCGCTTGAGGCTGTTTGTGACGGCTCTTCCGCCGAGGCGTTTCCCTTCGGCAATTTAGACCCGTGCGATTCGATTGAACTCAACTCGATAATGGTCCTCCTTGACAAGCCGACTCCGAAGTCTTCCGGCCCGATCCACGACAGCTCTGATCCTCGATCCCCCTCCTCTTCTTGCCCCGATTTTCCTCGATCCTCCGCTCTCTTTTTGCCTCGGTTTCCCACGATCTTTCCAGCTCTTTCTATCTCGATTCTTCATGATCATAGCTACCATTTTGGTTGTCGATTTTCCGCAATCTTTTTGGTCTTTTTTCTCCCGATTTTCGTCGATTCTCCGCTCTTGTGCTATTTCAATTTTCTACGATCACTCAGTTATTTTTTGTGTTAATTTTCCGAGATCGTCCCCGCTTCTTTTTAGTCTCGATTTTTCGAGACCCCAGTTTCCCGTTTTGTCTCAATTTCTCGCGATCTTCCCATCTCTTTTTGTCTCGGTCCTCCGTACTTTTGTTATCTCAATTTTTCTTGATCCTCCGCACCCTTTCAATTTTTCTCGATCCTCCAGTTATTTCTGTCGCGATTTTCCTCGATCCGTCTGTTATTTTTTGTGTTCATTTTCCGAGATCGTCCCCGTTTCTTTTTAGCCTCGATTTTTCGAGATCCCAGTTCTCTTTTTGTCTCAATTTCTCGCGATCTTCCCATCTCTTTTTGTCTCGGTCCTCCGTACTTTTGTTATCTCAATTTTTCTTGATCCTCCGCACCCTTTCAATTTTTCTCGATCCTTTGGTTATTTCTGTCTCGATTTTCCTCGACCCGTCAGTTATTTTTTGTGTTCATTTTCTGAGATCTCTTTTTGTCTCGATCCTCCGTACTTTTGTTATCTCAATTTTTCTCGATCCTCCGCATCCTTTCAAATTTTCTCGATCCTCCAGTTATTTCTGTCTCGATTTTCCGCGATCCGTCAGTTATTTTTTGTGTTCATTTTCCGAGATCGTCCCCGTTTCTTTTTTGCCTCGATTTTTCGAGATCCCAGCTCTCTTTTTGTTTCAATTTCTCGCGATCTTCCCATCTCTTTTTGTCTCGATCCGCCGTACTTTTGTTATCTCAATTTTTCTCGATCCTCCGCACCCTTTCAATTTTTCTCGATCCTCTAGTTATTTCTGTCTCGATTTTCCTCGATCCAACGATTCTTTTTATCACGATTTCCCGTGATCTTTCCTGTTCTTTCTGCCCCGATTTTCCTTGATCTTCACTGGCCGGAAATCGACGGGATTCGAGCCGTTTCCCGAACTTCCTGACCTATCGTTCGACATTTTGTCCGTCCCCGACACCGGATACCGATGAACTCTCCCATTCGTTTGATCTGTCGACATGCGGGGGTGGTATCGAACGATCCCCTTTGCAAACGTCTTGAATGCTCGCGTTAATTTATCTCGAGCTGAATACCGGTGACTGGGTCAGAATTGATCTTCATTGTTCACTCTAGCCGATCGTTCTACTATCTTCATTGTTTCGGTATTTCGGAATTGGAGATTGTCTTCCTTGAATGCCAAGTGTATTGAAGTGAATGGGGAAATGATCGAATAAATTAAATTAATTCACTTCCACAGATACTTGAGTCGATGCAGGTGTTCCTTTTCAATATTAAGCGACAGATTTTTATGTATTGGGTTGGCAACTAAGTGATTGCAGATTTTTTAAAATAAAAAGGAAAATTCAAAATTTTTACTTGGAAATATAAGTTTATTAAATTAGATATTATCCGTTTTTGTCAATGATCTTTTGCCATCTTTCAGGGAGTTTCATAATTCCATGTTCGTAAAACTAAAAAAAAGAAAAAGAAAATTGCAAACCAATTTTGAGACTGCCTTTCTTTCAAGGCTTCAATCAGTGTCGCCAGATCAACCCAAAACTGGGTCGATTTTCCCTCCTCCTTTTCCCCTTCCACTCCTGCGCACACTCCAACGTCCCCCACTAAGAGCGTAGACTAGTCACGTGACGTGCCGCGCAACGTAATACATATTACTCTGGTCTCAGAGAGGTGGAAATTTCAGCGATCTGGCGACACTGGCTTCAACCCCATATACGGCGCATAACTTCTTGTATGCATGCGATGCTTTCCTGCCTTTCCGGAAATAATACAATATCATATGTCCGCAATGCGCGTTTTATTCTTCCATTTTTAAATTGGGATAAAAACGAAACTAAATAACTAATCGATACAATTTTCTTACTAATTAAAGATGGAAGTCCAAACAACAAGAAAACAATATAGGTGATTTGAACACATTGACAAAACAAAAGAACGTCCGAGAACCATCTATCGACAAAATCCGCAATCATTTAGTTACCGAACCAAAATATTTATGTATCTCGTTCACGAGCATGAGGTTTCCATTGAAATATAAAGATCAGCACCATTAATGTACTGATAACGAATCTAATACTTTAAACAATTGAAATGCAACTAAAAATCAGAAGTCCGTTCAAGGTCAGCCTCTATAAGCGTTCATACATTTTAAATTGTTCTCCAAGATTCATAATTTGTTAACGTAATCATTGAATGCATTTTTTCGCCATAAATGAATAGACGACCACTTGAAATGATCCGCACTTTTGCATCCTACTAATCACACTCGCCTCTATTATCCTTCCAGTCCAAAAAGAACAAAGAACAACTCTGCCTCGTAAAAGAATCAATAACAATTACACGTGTCAATGAAAAAAGCAAACATCCACCACGATCTTTTTCCCTGAAAAAGACCATTGTTCTCATAACGAGCGATCAAACATTTCCCAACGGACGCGCGTGCACGTAATCACTCGAACAAATATTTAGGATTAACGACCCGCTACTGTGCACGTTGAACGGTCGTCGAACATGGTTAACGATTGCGTCGCAAGAGAAATAAAAAGAGAAAGAGAGAGAGAAAAAAACAAGAAACCAGTTACAAAATCGCAGGTTTGCAACCGGGTCGAGTTTGTTTTTCGCGCGATCGTGCTCGCGCCGAGTAAAATCGATTCTCGGGAGTCGAGGATCTCGTTACGGTGCTCGACGGATTCCGAAGATGTCGTTCCCGATCGAGATCGAGATCGAGATCGAGCACCTTGTTCGAAACTGGTCGGCCCGGAATTGCGCGACATCGTCTCGATATTTGCCTTTTCGATTGCTTCTCGATTTGGTCCTGTGTGCAGCGAGAGCCGCTCCTTCGGCTTTGCCTAACCATAGTGTCACCAACTTAACAAGATTATAGTCATCGAGATGTTATTTAAATATTTAGACTCCTGAGAGCTCGAGAAAAACAGGCTCGAAGTTATTCATTCGTTCATTTATTTATTTACCAATGAAAAAGAAAATAGTGACCCCATTTGTATCTTAACGCGTTGAACTACTTAAAAATGATTGCCAAAAAAATAGCGCCACTGAACATCAATTTATTAATGCTGAAATTAACTATTATAAATTATAGGGTAAGGTGAGAACTCCGTTATCAAATAATTAACCATTGTTATTAGCAATGCCGATCGCATAAAATTCGCGCGACAGCCAACGTCTTAAGAAAAGATGACAAACAATGACTAGACTGCGGATCATTTTGCAAAATAAAAATTATCCGCCTGAATTGCAAGGTACCGAAGCCTGATAAACGCATCATTCTCACTTTAATAACAAGCTTAGAATAATAGATCGGCTTCCTTAAAACATTTTAACCTTTCTACTGGTTCATATTGCATCTACTCATGTTCGCCATAAATGCATCAAATCCGCAGTCTAATAATTACCTTACACTGAAAATGAGGCCCCTGTACTGACAATAGGGCCCTGTAGGAATATAGAATGTAGAATATAGGGCAGGAATGGGCATTTTTGTATCAATTGAGATAAAACCGTCCCCACCATAGCGCCCACTGTCCCCTACCATAGAGCCCACTGTCCCCCACCAGCATCCACCGTTACCAAAGTGGGAGGAAGTGCTTCGCCCGTTGCGAACAGTGCGCAGGCACTCGCGCATGAAAAAGAGGTTGGTGGGAGAAGCAGGCGTTTGAGGGGCCCCTACCGTGCCCATCCCTGATATAGGGTATAGAATAAATCTTTTAAATAAACACTCTTTTAAGTACGAAATATAATTTATTCGAACTAAACGTTTGAAGACACGTTGTAAGGTACGTCTCTACTGTTCGATAAAATATTGTGGGATCAGGACCCCCAGACCAAATACTGTATGGAGATTAGGAAAAGTAGGAGGGTCCCGTGGGTATGTGTAAGAGTTGATCAGCTACAACCGCGAGGGTCCCGGGTTCGATTCCCGGCGCGGAATTCCTCATTTTTCCTAAGATCCTATAATATTCTAGAGTGTAAAGAGAAAGTAAAGTTCTTTCCCGCTCTGGAAAGAAAAGTCAACGATTGACTGAGAGTCCAGGGTTCCATAACGCGGGTAGCATAAATACGATGTATCAATTATTTGTATAGGCGCTCGAAAGTCAAGCGATATCGAATGTTCCTACTAAATAACAGCAGCTTATTTTTGTCAATTTGTTTCTGAAATAAATTCCAACAGACACTTCTAATAGCAACGAGGACTTCATACTAGTCTTCCGTACATTGTCGTAGGCGTTTCTTCTCGCACAGGCAGGCATCGATTACGCGAAATGACATAATAACGTCGCGTCGGTCTGCGAGATTCGAGTTCACGGCCAGTTTACCGCTGATGGCGGTACGGCCAATTTTGAATTTCGCGCTTCGCCTAACTTGGAGCCGGAAATTGTGCTATGGAAATAGCGGTGGCGGGTCCAATTGTCTGCAACTACCTAAGAATCCCCGTTAAAACAACTGCGATTTATATTATCAAAGAAAATCGCGATCTTTCACTCCTTTTAGCGTGTTATACCTGTGCAAAATCGAAAGACGCGTGTTTCTTGATCTACAGTATTCTATTATAGCTTAAGCACCTGGAAATTTAGGTTTGCGAGGGCACGTACCGTAAGGATAATCCTTTGGTATCTTCCTGCAATCTAATTTGCCCCATTTCCTAACTAGTTTGCGAATTATCGCACAATTTATTAAAAATTCATGTCGAATCTAATTTTTTCCTGAACCAATCAAGGCTGGTTTCCGACACAAATTAGATCACAGTCAAACATCATTAACAAACGCGAACCATCTGTGCAAACACCGCACACCATGAACTCTCCAGAAGGATCACGTGACGTGACGCAAGTCGCGTTTACGTCATAGCGCAGTTAGTTTTTGAGTTATCGCACAAATTTATACTAAACTTCTCTCGAATATCCAGCCCCAGAGGAAAAGCGACACTTTAGTAAAGTGTAGCAATATTTTTCGCGTGCGTCCAATAAGGTTCCACATATTTTTAAATTATTGCCCGATTTATATTAAATTCCTCTCAAATACCAAGTCGAAGAAGAAAATTGAGACCTCAATCAAAAGTAGCCACAATTTTTGCCGACCTCCAATGATGAGACTACAGATTTTTTAATTATCCCCCGATTTATGCTAAATTCATCTCAAGTGTCTAGTCGAAGAAGAAAATTGAAACTTCAATCAAAAGGAACCAGAATTTTTGCCCACTTCCAATGATGAGATCACAAATTTTTTAATTATCCCCCGATTTATACTAAATTTGTCCCAAATATCAAGTCAATGTAGAAAATTGAGACCTCAATCAAAAGTAGCCGGAATTTTTGCTCACCTCCAATGATGAGACCACATATTTTTCAATTATCCCCCGATTTATACTAAATTTGTCCCAAATATCAAGTCAAAGTAGAAAATTGAGACCTCAATCAAAAGTAGCCGGAATTTTTGCCCACCTCCAATGATGAGACCACAAATTTTTGAATTATCCCCCGATTTATATTAAATTCATCTCGAGAGTCTAGTCGAAGAAGAAAATTGAAATTTCAATCAAAAGGAACCAGAATTTTTGCCCACCTCCAATGATGAGATCACAAATTTTTTAATTATCTCCCGATTTATACTAAATTTGTCCCAAATATCAAGTCAAAGTAGAAAATGGAGACCTCAATCAAAAGTAGTCGGAATTTTTGCCCACCTCCAATGATGAGACCACATATTTTTCAATTATCCCCCGATTTATACTAAATTTGTCCCAAATATCAAGTCAAAGTAGAAAATTGAGACCTCAATCAAAAGTAGCCGGAATTTTTGCTCACCTCCAATGATGAGACCACAAATTTTTGAATTATCCCCCGATTTATATTAAATTCATCTCGAGAGTCTAGTCGAAGAAGAAAATTGAAACTTCAATCAAAAGGAACCAGAATTTTTGCCCACCTCCAATGATGAGATCACAAATTTTTTAATTATCTCCCGATTTATACTAAATTTGTCCCAAATATCAAGTCAAAGTAGAAAATGGAGACCTCAATCAAAAGTAGCCGGAATTTTTGCTCACCTCCAATGATGAGGCCACAAATTTTTGAATTATCCCCCGATTTTTACTAAATTTCTCTCAAATATCGAGTCCCAGAGAAAAATTGATCAACGCGAATAAAAAGCATCAAAATTTTTCCGTTCAATAATTGTCGTACGGTAATGCGGCGAATATTTGCGAATGGTATCCGTCGTTCGGTGGTCGTCGCGAGAGGGATCATTAAATTTGATCTGAATAATGAGGCACTCAACGGAATTAGATGCGGCGCCGGGTCGCGGAACCGCCAGGTGAATCGCCGATAACTCTACCCAGAACGTTTTACAGTTACCCGCGTTATTCCAGTTGTGGAACGGCGTTCCTGCAGGCGCGTTTCTTGCCGATCCGCTTCCAGAGTCGAGTTGTCCCCAGCGAGGAATTGGTGCAACGACACCGGGAAACGCGATTCGCTGCATTCCGATGCAAGACTCTCCAGATAACTTGCACCGGGACTGGCAACAACAACTGCGAAACACGTGCTCGTGATCTTCTGCACGCCTTTTACGGCTCCGCTCGCGTTCTTCGCAAACAATCATTTTCATGTGTGCAAAACATTCTTCTTCTGCGAATGATCATTAGATATGAACAATTTTTGACGCCACCATCGGCGATTTTGTTCTAAATATTTTCTAGTCCATGTGAAATTAGGAGGTGTTCAACACTAGAACTACCGTGCAATAAACGCGACTGTCGTATACTGCCTTATAATAACAATAAGACTGCATTTATTCAGATTTCGTACAATTTTTATTTAAATATGTACTTCAATAGAGACGAGTACTAAAAAGTTACTCCTGAAAACATATTTATAACATCAATATTTGTAAAAGAAAAAATTAGAAACCAGTCATTTTGACTGGTCCGGTAGTTCTAGTGTTAGGGAGGGGGGGTGGGGGGAAGACACTTTAGGGCACTCGACAATCGGTGATTTTTAGGAATTTTGTACTTAATAACTACAAAGCGGATCTTTTTCAAACTTTCTTGGTGTCATTATACATGTAGGATTGGCCCGTATAAATGTACACTGCGACTCGCTTTTACTTATTAAAGTTCATTAAAATTAATCGGACATCAAAGATAAAGTGTAACTCTATAAAGTTCTAAAAGATCGCCGCAACAGACTCTCACGCGTATTCTCTCTTCCACTCGCTCACTTTTACAAAACTGCCTCCCGCGCCCAGCCGTGCCTTCCACTTTTATCATTCATCCCTCATCATCCTCTCCTTCCCATCCCACACATCCCTTCTCACTTGCACTATATGCATGATATATATATATATATATATATATATATATATATATATATATATATCAGTGCGCCTACTTCACCCGCCCGCGCGTCTCGCTCCTCAGACCCGTGCCTGCCGTGAGTCCGAGAGTACACCGCAACGCACCACACGCAGTACATGCCCAAGCGGTAGGCATGGGTCTGAGGAGCTCGGAGGACTACAGCCGCCAATGGAAGCGAGACGCGCGGGCGGTCGAAGTAGGCGTCTCCCTCGAATTTGCCTCGAAGTGAGCTACTTCTGGACATGCCTGGCTTAAGCACTTCCATCCCTACATACATCATAATAAAAATCGCTAAAAGTTTGCATAAACACACCCTTGTCATTTTTATAAAGTAATGTAAAATTGTTACCGTCAATGCTCCGTAAACCTAATGTTAAATTGATGTAATCTTGTTATTGTTTGATATTACACCCTCCACATTTTTGCCGCGAATGCACAAAATCTGCAGTCTACCCATCACCAGCATCCGAAACAGTTTCAAAACGCCGTGGCTGCCAAAAGACGCGCTGGTTCCTAGAAAAGAGGTGAGAAACGAAAAGAATCTCGGCGTCGGTGAAGCTGTAGAACTTGGAACCAATTACAGGAATCGTTGTATCCCAAGCGCGCGACAATTAAGCGGGGATTACCGTGCATTGTTCTGTTATGGTAACAGCATCGCTCGTCGAACTCGGTCTCGATCCCATTGGCCCGCGGCCAAAGCGAGCGTTCTTCTTCTTGCAGCCAAAGAACGAGTTAGGGGGGAAAAAACCGTAGAAAAATTCGCTCGACCGTAAGCCGTGATTATTATCATACATTAGCGTACTGTCGCCTAAGGCGGTAGCTAAACTTTCGTTCGAAAGCGAATTAATCGCGCCAACGTTCAAGAGCTTTTTTCATCACGGCGACATGGTCGCGTCGCGACAGAATCTCGATCAGGATTCTTCGGCTCGTAATCGCGGCGATAAACCTGCTGCACGGCAGTGCACGGTGACAGTGTGCCGCGCTGCTGTCTGACAAACTATCGTGCCATTAGTTAACGGGTCGAGTGTGCCGTTGGTCAGCTCCCCGTCCGCAGAATTTACCGCTTCGAGCCGTTGTCACTAACTCGTGTTAGAGGCCACTCTCGCGACACGAAGTATTTTAACCTGATTTGCGGATTTTTTACTGGGGTACTGCTAATCCTTTTGATGTAGAACTTTGGAAGCTCTCTTGTTCATGTTTTAGGAAGATCCACAAATTTTTAAGTGTCTCGGGAATTAGAATTGTGGTTGCTATACGCGATTATGCACACTGTGTTCAGGCGATTAGAAGAGGGTGATTTGTTACGGAGTTGGTAACTTTTGGATTTTTTTACTGAGATACTGCTAATCCTTTTGATGTAGAACTTTGCAAGCTCTCTTGTTCATGTTTCAGGAAGGTCCACAAATTTTTAAGTGCCTCGGGAATTAGAATTGTGGTTGCTATACACGATTATGCACACTGTGTTCAGTCGATTAGAAGAGGGTGATTTGTTACTGAGTTGGTAACTTTTGGATTTTTTTTCTGGGATTCTGCTAATCCTTTTGATGTAGAACTTTGCAAGCTCTCTTGTTCATGTTTTAGGAAGGTCTGCAAATTTTTAAGTGACTCGGGAATTAGAATTGTGGCTGCTATACGCGATTATGCACACTGTGTTCAGTCGATTAGTAGAGGGTGATTTGTGACGGAGTTGGTAACTTTTGGATTTTTTTCCTGGGAAACTAGAAATCTCTTTGAGAGAACACTTTTCTCAATAGTTCTGTCTATGTTACCTCAATATTCATCAATTCTTAAATATAGGAAAAATCAAAATTGTAGTCGCTGCACGCGATTAGGCACCATGCCCATTCGGAAAAGGGTAGTGTTTCAATTTTTCAGTTTCTTATAGAGATTTCTAAAATTCTTTTTGACAAACTATACAAATCCTTTGATTATTCAATTCTTGTCTACACTTTGATCTATGTTTTAAGAACACCCACGAATGTTTCCAAGAAGATAATCAAACGATCAACAGTGTCCACGATAAGATTTGACAAAGAAGAAACGTGACTTATTGATTCATACAATATGTCCTACTCAAACCGAAGATAATCTACTGTTCGAAAAACGACGGTGTATCAAAGACAAACATAGATTTCGTAAAACTGTCCTTAATCTTTCAAGAGTCGATGTTAGATTATTTCGAAAAAAATCGCGGATATCGCAAACTTTTGTACTCGGAACGTCACAACAAAATGATCGATATTTCAATCTTCGAGTAATTCGAAACGGTCATTAAACAGCCGTTCCGGGGAAATTAGATTTACCACTGGATAAGTCTTGAGCGGTAATTTATTGGTCTGAATAAGGCGAAGGCGCGATAACGTCCAATGTATTTCATAAGAAAAGGAAACAGCGTGAATGGGGAATCAAAAGAGAGCGTGAGAGAGAGAGAGAGAGAAAATCGATTCCAGTGAATTATAGTCCGGTTCACAGCGGAGGTTCACGTGCAAGGTGACTCGAAAATATTCGTCGAGATTTTCGGCGTTATAGATTCGTCTTTGCCGTCGATTAGGCCGGATGTTAAGCTAGCCGAGCCATAATCAAACGAAAATAGGCCTGATCCGGTTCGCCGAGGCTGAGTAAACAGAGCTCCGGTGTCGAGAAGCGATCGTGAACCATTCTGATACTCGATCCCGACCCTCTTGAAATCGAGGAAGCTCTCTGATAATTGGATAACTCCGCAACCAGACGATTCGACGCAGAATCTCGTCGAAGGAACCCTCGAACTGCAACCCAGATCCCGGCGACCGACAAAAATCAATTTCATTCAGATTCCCTATTGATATTCCAAGACAATACTCGGATCCACGCGATAGTGGGTCAGCCATCGTTGACCCTCGAACACAATCTCCCTCGTCGTTCACTATATTCCGGGTAGTACACTGATCGATTTAGTGTTCCTGTCAACGTTCCCTGAAATTGGTAATTAACGCTTCGTGGCCCAAGTTGGTCGTGTATTGACCGTCCATTTTATAAAAGATAGTAACAAGGAAAATGTTCCTTTCGTTTAGTGTAAGACTTCTTCTAGTCCAAATAAGATAAAAATTCTATTAGTGTCGTCGAGCTTTCTCATAGAGAGCTCGCGATGCAAAAGCACACACAAGAATTATATATATTCGAAGAGCGACGCAAAAATTGTCGATAAAAATTCTATTAATACTTTTTAAATAAGTTACAAGTCCATTCAATTCATAATCTGAGGATTAATAAGAATAAAAGTAATATTAAAGTTATTACTGAGAGTGAAGAAAAGTTATTAAGTAATATTAAAGTTGGGAGTGCATTATTGCATTATCCGTCCATTTTATAAAAGATAGTAACATGGAAAATGTTCCTTTCGTTTAGTGGACTTCCTCAAGTCCAAATAAGATAAAAATTCTATTAGTGTCGTCGAGCTGTCTCATAGAGAGCTCGCGATGCAAAGGCACACCACAAGAATTATATATATTCGAAGAGCGACGTAAAAATTGTCTATAAAAATTTTATTAACAATTCGCATTATTGCGTGCTGTACCAAAAGGAAATTTAAAATTCTTCTCTTATATACTAATATAGCAAACGAAATTATTTCGTTAACGTGTCTTGTTAGTTTACAATTGAAATCACTATTGTCGTTCAATGATCTATTAAAAAATCTTCAACCGTGGACCATAGAATTCCGAGAAATTATGATATAATCGCCGATCGATGTAATGTTTGGTCAATACAGGCGTTACTACGTGGTTCTCTAAATTTGCACATGAATGAACAAAAATTCACAATAGGCTAACGAAGCAACAATATAAGAATAAACATTTCTCAGAACAATCTCTCTATTAGCTTCCTGTGTCTTATAAACTTTCCACCCATTCGACGCTTTAAAAAATTCATTTCCTACTCTCCGCAACGAATCACGCTTTCCACGAGAGACTGGCCCTCCGCAAAATGGTTAAAAACCACTAACTTATAAAACAATGCAACAATAAAAAGCAATAGTGCATCAAGATGTTAAACCGTTGAGCAACCGTCTACGGATCGCGGAAAATCTACGACCTCGTTTTCGGCCGATCAATCAACAGCTGCGAACAATCGGACACGTTCGATCAAACTTCGCGATAGTGCGCACACGGTGGTTAACAATACCTGAACTTCTCTATATATCGAACCGAAGATTCCCAGAAGGAACACAGAATATTGTGCCTTCGAGGAGAACGATTCCGGGAAAGTTCTCCTCGAATGTTGCCGTCGTCTTTCGATCTTTTGCGATCGCAACTTTCACCGGCGTCACCCGGTATAACTCCCGTGGATCACGAACGACTGCGAGAGTTGCATTTGCCGTGGGCAAGGCTGCTCCAAGGCTGTCCGGATTGTGTGTCATTCGCGGTCTCGCAATCCAGTTCAGACTGAAATCGTAGGCACTGTCGACACGGGGCCGGGCCCCTCTTCTGCACCTTGCTTTTCCTCGGCAAAACTCGCGCGCCCCGATTCTTGGACGCACTTTCACGGATCTCGGTTTCCGCGGCGCTATTCCGAGCTGATAACGTTCACCTATCGCCTCTCCTTAACCCTTTACACCGTGCCTCGTTACACCGTTGCCGAGATTGCTGTTTCTTTCCTGTCGAAAATCCGCCAAGAACCAGAAAATGCGCTTTTATCGTGTGCCTACATTTCCTGCAATGTTTAAGTACCAATATAAGAAGTTTAAGCATTTTATTCGTAGAAAGGTAAAGTTAAAGGTACGTGAAGGTACTTAATATGTAGCATACACGTTTGACCTTTAGACTGAAAAATATGTACATATTCGTCCTCGTAGAACTACGGTAATCCCGCGAAGAGTGCGAAGCCTTCGGGTACGAAACTTTGCTTTCTACACGGGGGGACACGATTCCTCGAGGATCGTTAATCTTTTGCCGCCCAACCACGAACCCCAACCGGCACCAGTGTGCCGATGAGCCAATACTAATGCGGCGACAAAATTTTTATTGTTTTTTTTATTATTTTTCCCATGGAACGTTTAGCAACGTCATATCCTCGTAACTAATAAGTAAACAGCGGCTCTTTAGTCAGGATAAAAATGTTCTATCTGAATTGCGACAAACTGGAATGAAGTAGAAATTTATTTTATTTCTTAATACAATACGTTCAACAGGTTGAAAATAATGTAACAGTAAATTGTAACAAAAATCTTGTCCAAAAAGTATGGCGTAAATTGAGATAACAGTTTACTAGAGTAATTCCAATAGGTTTGTGTATATTAAAATAAGATGGGACTCTAATATTATTATTAGAAGTCCGTAAATTAGAATAGAAAAATCAGTTTTCGCAAACGAAGCCAACAACGATATACAGTAATAAATCGATAAGTGTCGCAAAATTCTGAACTAGAAGTGTCACAAAACAATCCCCACTTCCACAGGGGTATTGTATTACGACCCGTATTATGTTACACTTCTCGGCGACCGAGGCCTCTCGAGCTTCACGGACCCTCACGGAGTATACCCCATGGAAGGAGGGATAGTTTTGCGACAATTATCGTACAGAAGTTCGCGACAATTAACGATGAAATACTGTATGTTACACTTCTCGGCGATCGAGGCCTCTCGAGCTTCACCGGCCCTTACGGGGTATACCCTGCGGGAGGAGGGATTGTTTTGCGACAATTACCGTACAGAAGTTCGCGACAATTAACGATGAAATACTGTATGTTACACTTCTCGAGCTTCGCTGTCTTTTTCAACGTTCGGCACAAGTCAAAGAATAGTATACCTGAACACGAATTGTCACTGGCCGGACCCGTGGTTGTGACATTTATCGATTAAATACTGTACACAATTGTTCGACAATAAAAGTGACACCGTTGTTTCCGCGTTTGACGGCGAACAGTTTCGTCGAGAGTAGTTTCGTTCCTGTGACAGGTTAAAGAGCCGTGTTTCCAGGCAACGGTCGCACAATAAAAAGTAGCTCGCAAACGGCGCCAACTCGTCGATAAAACGCACGTGTATCCAGGGAATCGAAGGCACCCGGAAGCACGATTAACGTGTTTGCTCGCGTGCCGGACGATAACCAAACGGGTGTACCCGCGACGCTCGTAAAACGATATTAGAAGGCAACGGGGGGAGATGCCTTTCGAGATTACTGAACGAGATAGGAACGCGCTCGGAAGCACGGAAGATTCGCCGTTGAACGAAATTTGCGCTCCCCGCTGCTAAAATCCACTTTGTAAAATTGCAAAGACAATCCGGCGGCAGATTTAATGGGACGGGTATTTCGTTGAGGTTTTGCGATTTTTATCTCGGTTGATTAGCCCCTTGAGCCATTTTAAATGCGCGGTTACTTTTAATAATATGCACGATAGCGGAGATTTAAATTGATTTTTAAATTTGTTTCTATTTGGTTGTTAAGAAGAAATTGATGCCAGTTGGTTAATTGTCAGTGCTTTTGTGTAGTTATTAGAAATAGAACTTTTGGTTTTTGAAGAGGTTATGATCATAATTGGATTGTATGTGTATCTACGGTGATTATGTGAAACTTCTGATGGTTCTTCAGGATAAACGAGGTTCTGAAGAGTCTCGGAGACATCTCTAAAGTTCCCGAGGCCAATTTGAACTCCACCGCGTCATTGTTTTTCTTTGTACATGTGCTGATATTCGATATTATTGGAGCCTAGATGAGGAAGACCATCTGGCTCACCGAACCTGATCTCTGGAGAATTTTGATCACAGATGGTCGGTCGTTGGGACCATTTTTACCCATTCATGGTTATAAATGTTCAAACCTACATAGCAATTTATTAACAGCTAGATCAAATTATTAGCTAGTTATATCAGCTCTAAAACGAGGCTTGCCATAAATTTAACACTAAACCTACCGACCATTAAAAGTGACTAGTATGTGCTCTCTTATAAAAATGGCACGATTGAATTTTGTGCCATTTTTTGTCATAATCTATACTTCAATAAAAAAGTCTGCATAATCATTTCCAGTGGAAGCAACTTTGTAACTTTGCAATAATTGTAAAATAAAAAATCTGAAAACGGTCATTTGACCGGCGCTGGTAGGTTTAGTGTTAAATAATCCAGCTTCAAAAATGTACGAAAGACAATCGACATTTACTACATTAGCTCCAAAAAGAGGATTAACATTGATCTCATAGATCAGGGAGTTCTACTAAACATAAGTGGTGAAAATCAAATTAATTAGACAAAAATTAATCAAATGGCATGCGTTTAACACTAGATTTACGGGGCTCGTCAAAATGACGAATTCAAAAATTTTTACGATTATTAAGAGTGTAAAAAGGCATTCGTGAGGAATTATTAAATAGATTTATTTTTTTGTGTACATATTACAATAAAAATCGCCGAAGATCTAAGTAAATACAATTTCATTATTTTTATAAAGCAATGTAAAATAATAATCAATTTTAGTGCTCCGTAAACCTAGCGTTAAAGACATTGCATCAAAAAGTGGAATAAACTTCAAGCATAATTATTAACAAGGAATTAGAAAATACAATAAATATTATACATAGATAGTTCTAAAATCTACGTTCTTTTAAGAATACTTTAAGACAGGGAGCTCCAACGTATTCCCCCTCTCCGAGAACTGCAAGGTCCCCACCACCGAACCTCTTCCCACTACCACGTCCAGCTGTAGAGTTAGTAAGTGCTGCGCGCGCCGCGCAGCTATCGTGGTGGGAGCTTCCCACTACTATACATTGCAACGATGAAGTCTAAGAGTGGGGGAAGAACCTAAGCGGGGAACGTGCCTCGAATAGCTCCGGAGCTACTGGTTGGAGCTGCCTGTATTAATCCAGCTGCAAAAATTGTACAAAACAAAATCGATACATAAAGTGTCCCCAGTTTATTCACCCGTATCAAATATTCCGCGAAATCGATTTTAAAGATCTAACCAGTCCTGCCCCCTCCATCCGTGTGTCGATCAGTTTGACAGATATGTTTTCGACATGACGTCGGTTTCTGGCAATCAATTCAATAAGACCAAACACACTATTTATTATCGATCTATAGGGAAAAATTGCGATTTATCTGCGATTATCGATTCCACGAGACGCGCAAGATAAACGAAACGAGAATCTGAGATTGATTGTACAGATTGTTCTCGGGGGTTACCGAGAAAAAAAATTGTTCCCGAATTGCAAAGGGGACAGTGTAGAAAATACAAAACGGAACGAAACGAAACAAAATGAAACGAGGGGAGAGAGGATGGTGGTCGGTTGCAGTGGCGACGACGATATTCGACCGAGCGGTTGCTCCAAATACGTCAGCCCTCGACAAATGTGGCGCGCCGCGTCGCGTCGCCGAAAAACTGTGACGCTGCTTGTTCAACAAACGTTCGTTCGCTGGAGAACGACGCGAACTATACCAACGAATCTCTTTAACGCTATAACTGGCGAGTAGAGTACGCGAAAATCTAACGATGTACGTAGAGCGCTGCGAAATGCATTATTCTGGACAATATTGTAATTTACAACTTTTGCTATTTTAACACGTAGACTGCCGTGTCACCCATATATTGGTGACAGAATTATTTATCCATACTTAAAAATGAATTATTACGCTAATATAATTATTGTACTAAATTTCGTTAATATCTGGGAAATGCAAGAAGGTTAAAGAACTTCTCGGTGTCCTAAATTTTAATTTTCCAATAGTTTTTTCATTAAATAAATTACTTCGATTTTATGAAATGTTTGAGGCCATTGCTTTGGCAGTCAAAGTGTTAAATGAGAAATATGTGCAAGAAACACAGATCTTGCACAGACCAATATATTCTGTGATTCCACGATGCAATAGTAAAATTTACTAACAATTTTTCATATTATTTGTGTCAATTTTGGGGGCAGGACTGTTTTTAAAAATGTCCAACAATCCGAAAGACAACCTATATGATTTTTGTACGCATTGCACTTCTTTAGGAAACGTGCCTGAAGTGTCTGTAACGCTAATACAATTTTATTGTCGCAGTTGTCATGCAGGAAACAATAATAATGTATTAAAATATAAAGTGCAATCGATAAGGAATAAAAAAAGCCTAGCATATTTTCAATTCTCTTTAAATCTTCTCCTAAAGATAAGGAAACCGATTAAGATTCAATGATTTGCTTCGGCATCGACGTTATCTTATCTACGAGTATCGTGAAACTTCTCAATGTATATTTGATTCGGGCATACATTGGTTACAATTCTTGATAGCAAACGTTTTCTCAAAGCGATCCGTGCAACTGAAGAAACAAAATACACATTGAATTAATACGTTGTTGCTGACTGTATCTTACAATGGAGTACTTCGCTGAATTTATTTAACCATTTATATATATATATATATATATATATATATATATATATATATATATTACGGCATAACTTAGACCTACTATGAGATCGGTATTAAAAAATAGCTTCTACAGTTTGATTTGTATATAATACTCTGGACGTTTTGTCCAAAATGCCTTTAATGCCTTTTAATTCATAATTAATGTTGGTAGATATGATCATTTAGGCCAGGGATGGGCATTTTTGTTTCAATTGAGACAAAACCGTCCCCACCATAGCGCCCACTGTCCCCCACCAGCATCCGCCGTTACCATAGAGGAAGGGAGTGCTTCGCCCGTCGCGAACAGTGCGCAGGCCTCGCGCATGAAAGAGAGGTTGGTGGGAGAAGCGCGTGTTTGAGGGACCCCTACCGTGCCCATCACAGATTTAGGCAGAATAATTTAAACGTACTTTGAAATTAATAGAAAACTGTGGCTTTTAATATAATCATTTAGACATTACAACATAATTTAAGCACACTGTACGATAGATATAATATTTGTACACTTTTACTCGTATACAACACTCTACTGAATGCCTTTAACTCTAGGTTGGTAGATATGATCATTTAGGCAGACATAATTTAGACGTACTGTGAAATCGATAGTAAACAATGGCTTTTAATATAATCATTTAGACATTACAATATAATTTAAGCACACTGTACGATAGATATAATATTTTATACAAATAGTCTTATACAACACTCTAATGAATGCCTTTAATTCTACGTTGGTAGATATGATCATTTAGCCAGACATAATTTAAACGTACTGTAAAATCGATAGTAAATAGGAGCTTTTAAGATTGTACCGTGTCCGTTTCGTCGGGCTCTGAAATTAGGGACACGCGTCTTTCCACGGTCTTTCAGTTTGCACTCGGGTACGCCTGATAGCCTAATCGCACGCAACGTCTAGCGTTTCACCCTTCCGAGGGGATCAAGAGTATTTCGTGAAATCAATTCGCGGACAATGCGAGCACCGGCGTCCTTGCCGCGATTAAGCTATCCATAGAGAGGCCTATTAAGCTGATCACCGCTTCGCAGCAACCTTTTGCACTGTCGGGCCGGCAGTAACGTTGCATAAGTTTCACGTTGGAACGGTTGGCAATACGTTCTGGCTAATCAGTCGTTCCTCCTAATCATTCGTTCCTCCTAATCATTCGTTCCTCCTAATCATTCGTTCCTCCTAATCATTCGTTCCTCTTAATCATTCGTTCCTCTTTCTACAGTTTTAGTTATTCTTGTTGCTCGAACAATTACATTTTGACCCAATAATTTTTCGTAGAAATTCTTTCATCTTGCTTCATCTTGAGCAAGGTCTTTGAAAACTCATAGAATTGTTTAAAAAAACGATGATTGGACTGGATGGAATTCAGCTAGAATGTTCCTTGCATACCTTACGTTCATATTTGTGTGTTGTAATAGGAAATTCACTGTAACAGAAGACTATATTCGACATGACGCAATATTGAGTCATCCGCCGTTAAGGCGCTTAGTCGAGCGGCCGGTGGATCATGAGCCGAAACTTAGTCGATCGCTTTCTGTAACAATGAGTGTTGCATCAGTGCAATATTGCATTAAAATATCTTTTAATTTAACATTTAGAACCTATCTGTAGACTATTTCGTTAAACATTTTGCTTCAAAATATCAAGTAAAATTAAACTCTTCTAAGCCTGAGGTAGATGTAGAATGGAAGATTATACAAAATTTCTACTTACATGGACATCATTCGATTAAAAGAATAATTTTACTGGTATGAATATTCCATGGACCTGACAGAGCACTTAAAACATTAATTCTAAGTTTAATAAGCGTACTATTATAAAATATCAAACGAAATAAATAAAATTACTGTCTGTAAAGCTTAACCAAGCTGAAGAATCGAAGTTTAAAATTTCAACTTACACGTACGCATTTTGTTTCAATCCTCGGAAAGGAAACTCTACAATAATTTTGCAGTTAGTAATACGTCACTCATTGAGTTTCTACTTAAACATCTACCGATTTAACCAAGAATTTAGTATACACTTTCAAACTTCGGAGTTAAATAGGACCGAGGCACCCGTTGGTCAAATGGAATATTTTCCATCAGCAAACTTTGCAGAAGTGTTAAACGTGTAACCCAGAGTTTATTCCGCGCGTTCTCCGATTCGAGCGTTTAACAGGGTCCCCGGTCTAATATCACGGAAGTGCTCGTGGTTCGCCAGAGAGACAGAGAGAGAGGGAGAGGAAGGGAGGCGGGGATAAAGAAAGAGAGAGGAAGAGAGATTCGAACGAGCAAATGGAAAATATGATGGAATTAGGGTCGGCCGGAATTGCAGAGACACGGGTCGCTCGGTCGGGGTTTTACGCGAGCGACGTTCCTCTCTCATTGATGCTAGGAAAAGTGGGCGTAGCTTGTCCTCTCGTCGCATCGATATTCAGGTGCTCGGGGACACTTGCCACGACCCGTAATTCGTGGTTCCGATGCCTCGTCACGAATCCTTGCGCTTCCCGATGACCGAGTTACGCTGGAAATACCGTACCCGCTTTTGCGAGTGAGGATCAAAGGCTAGGAACACTGTGAGCTCAAAGGAAAAGGAAACGTTCCGTCGGCGTGAGCTTCGTTAACCCTTCGGCAACGCTACCACCCCCACCCTCCATTAGGTTATCTCTACCAAGGTAGAAGAAAATTTCCTAATTTTTCACTTTGGCGCTACGAAATTCTGTCGACGATCCTTTGAGCTTAGTCTGAGTTCGATTTCTGATTCTAAGCAGTCCATCTAGGCAACCATTTGATTTAAGCTGGCGGATGTCCTGTTTCTGATGCCAGGTTAGGGGTTAGCTTGTTATATAATTCTTTGATTGCAGTGTTTTTGAGTTTGTTTTGCGTTTGTAGAGTGAATTTGCAGACAGAGATCTTTTAGGTCTGAAAGGTCTTCGATTCGAAGTTTGAGGCCTCTAGAAAAATTGTAGAGCAAGTGGGAAGCTCTGTAAAGTCTCTAGAACTATTCTAGAGCCTGCAGAAAAATTGAGGAGCTTTTAGAAGAGTTGTGGAGACCGTAGAAAAATTATAGGTTTTTTAAAAAAATTGTTGGGTCTCTAGACAAATTGTATAACATATGAGAAGATTGTAAACCCTCTAGAAAAATTGTAGAGCACGTGGGAAGCTTTGTAGAGTCTGTAGAACAATTGTAGATCCTGCAGAAAAAATTGAGAAGGTTTAGAAGTGTTGTGGAGCCTGCAGAAAATCGACGGGTTTTTAAAAAAATTGTAAAGTCTCTAAAAAAATTGTGAGGCCTCTAAAAAAATTTTAACGCCTCTAAAAAAATTGTGAGGGCTTTAAAAAAATTGTGAGACCTCTAAAAAAATTGTGAGGACCGTAGAAAAATTGTGAAGACCGTAGAAAAATTGTGAGGCCTGTAAAAAAAAGTGTGTGGGCCGTAGAAAAATTCCGAGGCCTGAAAAAAATTGTGAGGCCCGTAGAAAAATTGTTAAGCCTCTAAAACAATTTTAACGCCTCTAAAAAAATTTTAAAGCCTCTAAAAAAATTGTGAGGCTTCGAAAAAAATTGTGAGGCTTCGAAAAAAATTATGAAGCCTCGAAAAAAATTGTGAGGCCTCTAAAAGAAATTGTGAGGCCTCTAAAAGAAATTATGAGACCTCTAAAAAAATTGTGAGGGCCGTAGAAAAATTGTGGGGGCCGTAGGAAAATTGTGAGGTCCGTAGAAAAATTGTGAGGGGCGTAGAAAAGTTTGCCATAGAAAAATTTCAAAGCACACACAACAAACTTTTAAAACAACTGACTAATTGCGAGAGCGACGAAATAATTAGCACGCCTAAAATATAAAAAGAATCAATAATGCCGAAGTATTTTAGAGAAGATGTTGTTGGCGCAAGGTTCGATCTTAATAATAATGCCGAAGATTTGGTGTCTCCATCTACAGAATAACCCTGCATAAAAGGGACTGGAAGGTTTCGAAGGTTTCATAGGTTTACTTAAAGGTCCAGAAGCGCGAGAATCACCCTGTGTTAGCCAATTACCTCTTGATGTTTCCCAACTGCACAACATTCTCGCTGAAAAAGATATTCAACCTAGAAAACAGCATACAACGAGATAAACCCAACTTTATAATTTCTTGGAAAACGTTGACAATGGTAATGAAACAGTATCTAATCAAACTGACTCCAAGTGACTTCGTTGCGGAGCCAGTTATATTTATACAGTCATACTCGGACGTCCGGCGAACTTTGCATATCTCTGTTTCGGTTATATATTTTCGCGTATGTGAATCATTGTTATAATGTGTTCCCGGCGCGAGAAAGGGGAGCATCTCCTTTGGAATCCGGTGGCCCAGTTTCTGTCTGTCCGCGAGCTCATTTGCAATTTCTATCTTCCGTCCGGACGTTCGAGTTAATTAACCTTGAACGTTGTTGCAACGAGAGATTGGCAGGGGGTGGGGGAAGAGGAGATATACGGCTCCGGTGCAAACTGGACACCGCCTGGTTAATTGGTTTTCGAAACCGGGCTGGTTAATAATCCTTCATCCCCTGTTTTGCAGAAATCGAAGAACCCCGGGGGCCATTGTAAGTCCACGCGGTTAAATAAATATTGAACCGACTCCGTTGCCTGGAGTCTTTAATATATCAATCTGCTTCAGATTAACTAAATCAATCTAATGCGATTCATGTGCAACACTATTTATTTGTAGAAATTCATAAAAATTGAATCTTCATAAAATAACAATATGGAACAAAGAAAATAAAAATTGAAGTAATTGCAAGATACAGATCCCCTCAAACGTCTGCTTCTCCCACCAACCTCTTTTTCATACGCGAGGCCTGCGCACTGTTCGCGACGGGCGAAGCACCTCTTTCCTCTATGGTAACGGCGGATGCTGGTGGGGGACAGTGGGCGCTATGGTGGGGACGGTTTAGTCTCAATTGAGACAAAAATGCCCATCCCTGGTATAGACACTCGCATCTTTTTCGTTAACAATTTGAAAGGGGTTAGAAATAATTAAATACCATTATTAAACGCTTAAAATATTTTTTGTTTTGTATTTGACCAAGACATTTAACAGTGTAGAAATTATTATAATGTTTATAGTATAATCATTTTTAAACAGTCGAGTGCAAAGTGTTAATATAATATGGTAAATTATGTACACGCGTTCTCACAACCTGCAATTTGTGTCTCGATTCATCATTCCAATCGACACCGATAAACTTCATTCTCGTCGCTACTTTTTCTCTATCTCTCTCTCTCATTCTTTCACTCTCATATCGATATCACGCGCCAGGTACAATAAAATTAACCTCGCGCAACAACGAAGCTGTCGACGCGTAACTTGTTATCGGCTCTCGTCGAGCTCTGTGCAACGGTGTTCGTCCCGTACTTCTGACCCACTATCCGACCTTTAATCGCGCCGACAGGACGCGTCTATTCGATTAAAACTTTCTAAAAATTACCGTGCTCCATGCTCGGCTAGTTTTGCCTGTGTTCCCCCGCCACCGGGGGAATTAATCGGAATTTCCGCTGATAACGAGCTTCTGGGGGTACGCACGATAACGGCGAAAAGCAAAAGCGCGAAACCGAGAGTGTTTTGCACACGTAAGATCTCCTGATAGATCTTCTATCTGACCATTAGTCACATTGTGGAGTTAATTTTGTTAGAAAATACTTATTGAATGAATTTCTTATCACTTTGACTGCCAATCAAACAACCTCAAAAATTTCATAAAATCAAAATTATTTTTTTTAATGAAATAAGAATTAAAGAATTAAATTGTATAATACTGAGTAGTCCTTCAGCCTTGTTGCATTTGTTACGTTCTAACCAAAAATGATACAATGAATTATTAGAGTAGAAATTAATTTTTA
This sequence comes from Sphecodes monilicornis, assembly GCA_913789915.3. Classification (NCBI taxonomy): domain Eukaryota; kingdom Metazoa; phylum Arthropoda; class Insecta; order Hymenoptera; family Halictidae; genus Sphecodes; species Sphecodes monilicornis. The sequence continues at coordinate 23,167,307 of OU565291.1, forward strand.
CATCTGGACAAATAATTCCGTTACACGGGTGACACGGCAGTCAACGTGTTATTCGTTCCAACCAGTGATGCCAGATCGGTTAAATCGAGGGGAATACAATTTACCACCTCTCTGATGACCAGAGTAATATGTGATACGTTGCGCGGCACGTCACGTGACCAGTCTACGGTCTTAGTGGGGGATGTTGGACTGTGCTCAGACAGTGGAATGGGATAGTGGAAGGGGAAAAGGAAGAGAGGAAAATCCATCCAGTTTTGAGTGTTTCTGGCATCACTGGTTCCAACACATGTTGTAACAAGGTGGATAAGATCTGCTTCGAGATTTATCTGACATTTAGTCAAATTGTGTAGATACTTTTGTCAGAAATAATTGAATTAACATAATCGTTTTAGCACACTTGTACTTAGACTGCGGGTTTGATGCATTTATGACGAAAATGAGCAAGTGCAATTTAATGCAGTGGACAGGTTAAGAGAATTTTAATTGGACATCATTGCTATTATTATATAGAAAGTTATTAAAGAATGAATGGAGTTTTGTGTATTTGATGAAATGAATTTAACACTAAACCTGCCAAGCATTAAAAGTATCGGTAAATGTTGCCATTTTAAAATAAGGACACTATATTTGTTCATATTGTCCGTAATTTGCAATATAATAGATGCTTGAACAAGGAAATTGATTCCATTATTTTTCGTAAATGAATTTTTATAATTTCGATAACTGTAAAATATAAAACCGGTCATTTGACCATGGTAGGTTTAGTGTTAATATTGCAACGAGGCAATATAAAATTGATACACAAAACGACGATCATCTTTACTCCAACACAATCATTTTAAAAATTGTCTATCAGAAGATTGTTGACTTTATACAACATGATGGCGAAAGGTTTAGAACGGATTGAGGATGGAGAAAAATTTCATTATTTCAGGGTTGATGGAAAAATGGTATAAAAATTGTGCAACGCGAAACAAATGTCACAAATGGTTCTGGTGTCAGGGATGGGTCCCCAGTGACACAGTGGGCAAACGCATCCCAGAGAATAGAAAACTCGTTAGAGTCGGGTCACGAGCGAACGTACCGCATCGTCGGGGAAATCGTATTTCCCGATAAAGACGGATCGGAATAATGCATCGTAAGCTGCGCAAGCGAATTCGTACAACTTGGCCGCTACTCCCCCCCCCCCCCCCCTGTGCATCGCCGTGTTGCACGATGCGTTTTAATCGATAATCTTATTTTCGATCAAAATAATGCTGTGAACTTTTCCTCACGCTCCTCCCGATAACCATGCCGCTAAGCCGGCCAATCTCGTTAACGTACTATACCAGGGGGAAACACGCTCTTCAACGAACATGGTGACGATTCGACTAACTTCAATTGCATCACCGTTCGATGCCAGACTTCTCGAAGCTTCGTCGTGTTCTATTAGGTCCTAAATTACTATATTGACCATAAATTAACCCACCGACAGCGGAACCTGGGTCTATTTGACCCAGAATATCAAAATCGACATTTAATTACTCATTTATTAATTAATCATTTTCTGGCGATTAAATTAATTGGACAGTGGTTACGTTAGATAAGGAAAAGGGAAGACTAATCGTCTCTGTAAGAAGTACGTTCAAAAATTAATAAATATAACTCTGAACGGTCATAAATAGACTGCGGATTTTATGCATTTATGACAAATATGAGTACTTGTAATTTAAAACAGTGGACAGATTTTGTTAAATCGAGGGAAATACAGTTTACCACCTCTCTGATGACCAGAGTAATATGTGATAGGCTGCGCGGCACGTCACGTGACCAGTCTGCGGTCTTAGTGGGGGACGTTGGAGTGTGCTCATGGTAGTGGAATAGGATAGTGGAAGGGGAAAAGGAGGAGAGAAAAATCCACCCAGTTTTGGATGTTTCTGGCGTCACTGTCTTGGACTATGATTTATTTTATGGTTGCAGTGATTAGAACTTCTTTGTAGTACATAATTTGCTAGAAAAAAAAATTTATCGTTTGTCTATGTATTCTACAATGACTACATATCAACAATAACGAAATAAAATTTTATTTCGATTCAATAGAAATGAAATTAGTTACTCGAGATCTTTATCACGAATCTGACTCGATATCATAGTGCAAGGGATTCATAATTTCAACAAGTCGAAAATAATATTAGTTTGTTCTGAAATAATAATAATAGTTTTATTAATAATGAAATAATAATAGTTTTCTAAAAAGGCAAATGTCATGTATAATGAATAGGAAGCTCGAGGAAAAAATGGAACATCAACGAACTATATCTTTTGTATATGCTCGTGTTGCCCGACAATCAGAGTAGGGCATAAATCAACTAATGATTAAAAATGATTAATTGTCTCATTGGTTGTTAGTCATAGCAAAGTATTCATTAGTCAAAACTAAGCATGAAATTTATTATTTTACGGAAGATTACGGAAACGAACCATGTGATAAAAAGTCTAATTCATCCAATAGTGGTTCACTGTATCCATTTCCGTAATACGAGTTTTGAAATTTTGCATACACGTAAAGTATTGCATACTTAGTTTTGACTAATGACCAATTAGTAATTTTTAATTATTAGTTGATTTGTGCTCTACTCTGCTGACAATATTAAATGCACACGTTGTGAAAGAAACGTTTCGGACAACCTAAAACAGGATTTTTATCTTCGCTGAATATTTTAACTGTTTTGAATAAATCTGCTCAATTTTTCACTGCCTAAAATTGTTGACGAAGATCGAAACAAGCATCTTCGCACCCCAGCTTAGGGTGAATTCGTTCGCAAAGGGTTAACAGTGTTCGCTCCTGTTTTTTTCATGGCGCCAACACTGGAGTATCCTCCCCCGCAAGAAGAGGAACGTTTCCCCCATCGATTTCTCCGTTTCCTTCCTTCCGTCCCCTCGGGACAAGTGTTTTTATTATTCCGTGTTCTGTTCGGTCTTTCGTGCTACAACCGTTTCGAGCAAGGTCGATATTCTGGTTGTTCACGGCCTGAGGGGTGCGCGACAGCGATGACATTTACGAGTCAGGACCCGCTTATGGTCGCCAAGTCGCTCGGAAAACTCGTGAAAATCCACGGATTCACTTGGACACCCTATTCCTGCGATCCGATGGGTTATCGGGGCGACGGTCTGTTCTATTCGAAAAGTACACCGGTACTCGCATAATGGAAGCATTTGTAATCCTGCTTGAATTTTCGAGTCCCACTATCGAGTCTCTATACGGCATAAAATTGTGGAAGATCCTGGAGAGAATCCAGAAGCTGTTAAAAATTCCGCTCCTGAGGATTTTATTTCCGTGTCCTGTTCGATCCAATTTCTTTACACTTGTTCCATTCTTCAACCCTTGCACGAAGATTTATTTTACGATTACAATTATTAGATTCGACGTTTATATTCTACTAGGAAAAGAGGAGAATTTATATTTATTGCATCACCATTTTTCAATGGCGTCCAATCATTGACTCTGATAACACAGAATTTCACTTCAATTTATTGAAAATTTAATTTAATAAAAATATTCTGATTCTGCTCGAAGTCTTCATCGCGAGTCTATCTCGATATTATAACACGAGGGATTAACATTAACTGACAATTTATCATCCGTAAAAATATTTCCGTTCGATGAGTTCACTTGTCCGCGGTATAGGAAAGCATGAACTATGGCAACGTATAATTCAGCCCTTTGTACGATTTGATACGCGACGCGCGTGTTTGCTGACCGGAAGCTCCCTTACCGGAAGTCGAGTACTCTGAATATTCATTTAAACGGTTCAATCGGTACTACATCCAGACCTAGATCAACGGTATCGTTTCGGTTTCGAATTGGAAACCAGTATTCCGCAATCGAATTCCCTGGTTCTGTCGATAGTGTCTGATTCTGCAAAATGGTTCATAAATATTTATAATGCAGCTTTCATCTTTTTTTTTAACAGTAGAGAGTTAGTGCAGTGGAAAGATAAAAATTGTTGAAGAAATTGTGCACAAATAGTAGGTACAGAGGAAAAATAAAAATTGTTGAAGAAATTATTCACAAATAGTAGGTGCAGAGGGAAGATAAAAATTGTTGAAGAAATTGTTTACAAATAGTGGGTGCAGTGGAAAGATACAAATTCTTGAAGAAATTGTTCACAAATAGTAGGTGCAGAGGAAAGATAAAAATTGTTGAAGAAATTATTCACAAATAGTAGGTGGAGAGGAAAGATACAAATTGTTGAAGAAATTGTTCACAAATAGTAGGTGGAGAGGAAAGATAAAAATTGTTGAAGAAATTGTTCACAAATAGTAGGTGCAGAGGAAAGATAAAAATTGTTGAAGAAATTGTTCACAAATAGTAGGTGGAGAGGAAAGATACAGATTGTTGAAGAAATTGTTTACAAATAGTAGGTGGAGAGGAAAGATAAAAATTGTTGAAGAAATTGTTCACAAATAATAGGTGCAGTGGAAAGATAAAAATTGTTGAAGAAATTGTTCAGAAATAGTAGGTGTAGAGGAAAGATAAAAATTGTTGAAGAAATTGTTCAGAAATAGTAGGTGCAGAGGAAAGATACAAATTGTTGAAGAAATTGTTCACAAATAGAGTGCAGATTGCATCCATTTATAATAGAGATGATTACGTGCGATTTAAAACAGTCGAAAAATTAAAATAGTTGAACGATAAAAACTTCTGGCATTGAAATGAAATATTGGTATCTTCAAAAATATGTTTAATAAAATTGTACAGTTGTGAAAATAGTATGGGTTCTTCATCCACGAGTGAACAGATTGATCGCGGTTTCAATGGCCCCAAAAATGAATGAACTGAAAAGTCAAGAGATTTAATAGTGTACTTATTCTGTCAGCGTAAAAATTAATTTTTTAGTTTATTACTGAAGAATTTTAGTAATCGCGTTTGTCGTCTTTTGTGTTTCAGAGAGGAGGTGCAAGAGCACACGGTCAGGTGGAACGCGAAGTTCGAGTTCCTCTGCAAGATGAGTGCCAACGCGTCCACTGTTGTCCTGGACCCGTGCATCTTGAGGATATCAGTCAGAAAGGTAACTAATCATTTTGAAAATTATTCTTCTTGAAATAATTCTGTTCTTCACGACTCTGTGCTAAATCGCTCATCGATTTTACAGGAATTGAAGGGAGGCAGGTCCTTCCAGAAGCTCGGCTTCAGCGACCTGAACCTCGCAGAATTTGCAGGAGCTGGACTCTGCAGAACGAGGTGCCTTTTAGAAGGCTACGACGCGAGACATCGGCAGGACAACTCCATGCTGCGTGTCTCCATCAAGATGAATATGCTGTCCGGAGACATTCTGTTCAAAGTGTAAGCTACAACTGCTCTGGAAACCGAAAAATCACTGTCGACATATCAACTAAAAAAATATCAACCTCGGACAGTTCCTCAAAATTGATTTAGTTAATGAAACCGAATGTTGGAAAGTCAAGTATCATTCAATTGAAAATATAAATACCAAATATCACTTTGAGTGCCTGCTCAACAGATTCAAAAACTCCAAAAAACAATAGTAATTTGTTCCTCCAAGGAAAAATTTTAACGAAAAGCTAAGATGTGTGATCATGAAAATGCTCCATGAACCACCTTGCATTTTGCAGATCTCAAACAAATTGTATTCATAAATCTGTACAAATAATTCCGTTTCCCATTTTTAGTAGACACAGCACTCAAAGTGATATTATCAACTACGGGATCCAATATAATTGAAGTAATTTAGATACTCCAACCAAAACGTAAATCCTTAAATGTGAAACCTTGAAGGGTTAGGAAGAAAATGAGAAGCCATTGGAAATCTTTGTGCCAAGACCGTGTCAGTCCATCCATTGAGAAATATTGTACTTCCTGAACTTCTACATATTATTGTACATTGTTGCCCATTTTCTACAACGGTCAATTTTCAAAGAATTTGTGAAAGACCATTTTCTAATTCTGGACTGGTCCATCCATTCAGAAATATTATACTCCCTTAACTTCTACATATTACTGTACATTGTTGGCCATTTGCTACAACAATCAATTTTCAAAGAAATTTGTGAAAGACCATTTTCTAAATCTGGACTGATCCATCCATTTAGAAATATTATACTCCCTTAACTTCTACATATTACTGTACATTGTTGGCCATTTGCTACAACAATAAATTTTCAAAGAATTTGTGAAAGACCATTTTCTAATTCTGGACTGGTCCATCCATTCAGAAATATTATACTCCCTTAACTTCTACATATTACTATACATTGTTGCCCATTTGCTACAACAATAAATTTTCAAAGAATTTGTGAAAGACCATTTTCTAATTCTGGACTGGTCCATCCATTCAGAAATATTATACTTCCTTAACTTCTACATATTACTGTACATTGTTGCCCATTTGCTACAACAATAAATTTTGATAGAATTTGTGAAATTTTCTAAATCTGAACTGATCCAGTCTTTACACCAAGGATACCAACTGAATACTAGCGAGAACAAGGATTCTTAGCATTGTTTTCTTAAAATTGATGAGTCTATTGTTTCCAGACCGTCTCCATCGTTGAAGCAAACGCAGCTGGCAGTGCCCGGCGTGCCAGGTGTGCCAGGTCTAACCGCAGACGAGGTGGCTGGATCGGATAGGTGTCCTAATCGGGAGGATTATGTCTCCAGCGGGTCGTTAGCCGGCAGTATAGCCAGCGCCAGCAGTGGTTTCGGCAGTCTTCCTAAAAAGAGGCCTGCCCTCTTTTCCTCGGGTAATACTAGATGGCCTATATGTCGTTCTCTCTGTAGTGTTTCTCGCTTGGAAACCACGGGATTCAATATTTCTTAGCAATAGACAAAATGCTTGAAAGAGTAACAAACGTGTCTGAAGGGAAATTGATTTTTCAGAGCTTCTAAGTGGGACGGAGACGTACGATCCGGTGACCTTGAGCGAGATCGTACCCCCGTCGATTCTTCCAGTGGAGACCCTGGCCGAAGCGCACACGGAATCGGGACACTCCCGCAACAGCAGCAACACCAGCCAGCTGAGCAAAGGATCCGGCTACGGTTCCTTGAATTCACACAGTCAGCACAGTAGGCAGAGCAGTAGTGGTGACAGTGGCCACATTAGGTAAGGCCACCGCAGGCCTCTCCCGAGAAGCGAAAGCCACAGAGAAAAGATTCCGCCTTAGAGAGGGTCTCGGCGAAACACAGAAGGGTCCTAATCACCGTGTCCAGAGTTCTCTTCTCGATACTTCCAGTAACACGAATACGCGATCACTGTCGCGACTCGTTCGACCCCTTGCCCTACGATCTCCTCGGCTACTTCGCTAATTAGAAATTTGCCGAAGAAGCTCATAATACCTGGAAGAACAGACAAATTTATAACTATTCTATGCACAGACTAGGGTCGTCCTTGGATGTAGAAATTAAAAGTTTCTTCGTAGTCTTACGCTCATAAATTGTGACGAAGAAATTGAACAAGATTTTCGATTGATTAAGCAACTAGAATTCTAAGCTGTATTAACATTTTCAATACCAGCACTTATTTCATCGTTAAAATACTGTATGTTCTTATAAAATCGAGCGAGAAATGTTGTCACAGAGAAGTTATAAATTCTCTGAATATAATTCTGAAAATAATCTGATTAAATAACAACATGCACAAAATTATTCTAATTCTCTTAACGCGAAAGTGTTAATTCTTTGCCTTATAATTTAATTCCAGAGTTTCATATTAGAACATACTGTTTCATTTTGTCTGATGCACTAGATGTGCACCGATGGAAACTATAACGATTATGTATTGCTTTAAAATCGGTGTAAAATGGTTAAGCTGCTAACATTGTTAGCAAGTATCACAATTTAGGAGGACTAAGAATATCAGGACCGTCAAGGACTACCCTAGAGTACACTGGGGACCTCTATGTAAATTCCAATTTCTGTGGAGTATTGTTTAAGAATCAGAGCAAGAAGAAAATCAATTAGAAAGTAAACGTTCGAAGTAAAAATCAGTTTAATTTCAACGTAAAGGCTTAAACGGTCCATAGAGGCCAAGCACAGTATTGAAAGGGTTCAGAACAGATTAATCAGACTTGAAATCGTCGTTATCAAAATTATTGAACATCGTAAGGCAAGGGGTGAACCGCTTGCTACTCACTGGGATACGTCGTCCGTTCTGTCGATCCGAGAACCGCGATCGATCGCCTCTTCTAACACTTCCAATTCGACGTGGACGACAAGCGCGCATGATTTTCGACGGGGTTTCTATGGAGGAATTTTTCCGTACACCTACATACAAATCAATCGATTCAACGATCCTCGAAAAGTATCGAGAGACAAGTCTAAACAAAGACACATATTAGAAGCAAGATGTAAAACGTTCAAGCTCTAACAACTCGCACTAACAACCTGTTATACTGGCGCCGCTATCGGCGTTCATCGCTTATGATCTCGCTTCTCGAATTCTACGCTTCTCTATCTTGAACTCTGTATTTTCTTTCTATTTCTATCTCTCTTTGTAGAATGACAAAAGTTTCTGTAGATCTTGACTGAACAGTTGTACACGACATGAACGCCAAATCTCTCTCACGACTGACTACGGGAAGCCATTGACATTCAGACGACACGTGTCGCGGATCTAATTTGCGAACGACGGACGGCCGTTGCCGGAAAAGCATCAAGTCCTCCAAGGAAAACTTCTTCTATCGCCACTTGATTTATTTTTCTTTAACTGGAGACTCTGGATTCTCTTCTTGTGTATACAGGGTGCGTCACTTAACTGTGCCACCGGAATTTACTCGTAACCTACTCGTTGCATGACAAAAAGTTTCAAATAAAGGTTTCTTCGTATCAATTAAGACATGCAACGTGATCATTAGCTTTTTGATGTCTTGATAAGTTTATCGATGTACAAAGTTTGTGAGTTTTTGTATAATAATTTCGTATAATAACTTCAAGATCGACTTCGTCTCTCGATAACGAAGTAAAATGTAAAAAAACACTAATAATGATATTGTATGCACCGGTTAACGTCTAACAACTTTTGTTTGAAACATTTTTCTATGCAACAAATAGGTTATTAGTGAATCCAGGCGAGACAGTTGTGACAAGTGACTCGCCCAGTATATTTTTGTAAATGGTTCTGATACTTATGGCTGCGCAAAAACTGTCTTGTGGATCACTTGTAGTTCCTATAGTCAATAGGAAAAATTGTTTCTTAATGTTTTGTCTATTGGAAAGGCATTGATAGTAATACGAAATGATTGTACCGTAAAGAAGAAGCTTCAGAATTTTGTTGTACATATTTTTCCAGAGGAAATTATTGGTACAAATTGCAAAAATTTATACAACTTAATCTTCCAAGTCAATCATCGGAAATAAAGATTAGATAATTCTGGGAATATTAACAAATCGAATAGAGTGTAACAATATTCTGAAATGCTTAAAATCTGTATTGTAATTATTATCATTAACACATTAATCGAGGTGGTTTTTCAATCTATAACAAAAATCACTGTACTTCTGACAAATGTACTGCTAAAACAAACCCTCGAGGGAATGATACCTCAGTTACGGGTGTGCGAGTACCCGTAATTTGCGAGCTGAGCTGAACTCGATGCGATTGCTCGAGCCGAGTCGAGCGTTTGAATTTCCGAACTACTTGAAATAATGCGAGCTACTTGAAAAAATCAACCGGCTCGAATATTCGAGCCCTCGTAAAACTTCGATTTACTCGAAAATGAATTTTCAGCTCGAAATTTTTCGAATTACTCGAATATATTCGAACAGATCTTTAACTTTCGAGTTACTCGTAAAAATTCGAATTACTCGAGTTACTCGAACAATCATTTATTTACTATCAAATACTATTCTAACTATAAGGAAGAAAAATATGACGCTAATTTAATGCTTCTGTTTTATTTTCATGTTTTCATGAAGAAAACATATTCGAATTTTTACGAGTAACTCGAAAGTTAAAGATCTGTTCGAATATATTCGAGTAATTCGAAAAATTTCGAGCTGAAAATTCATTTTCGATTAAATCGAAGTTTCACGAGGGCTCGAATATTCGAGCCGGTTGATTTTTTCGAGTAGCTCGGAAAATTCGAAGGCTCGATTCGGCTCGACAGACCGATCATTACTCGACTCGAAATTCGAATACTCCAATAAATCGAGTACTCGCACTCCCCTAACCTCAGTGCACATAGAATAACACCTTGTCTAAAGAAGTTTTGCTACCCAGCCATAAATATCTATAACGCTCAGCGATCCCCATGGCGCAGCCTGTGCGCGAACGTTTCGATTCCGCGTCCATCCTCTTTCCGTCTGAACGGCGTACCGTACTCGCGTGTTTATTATGATTTTTGCATGCTTCAATATTTGTGTTGTGATCTTTATAGGTCACCCTCCTGGCCGGTATGGGCTCCACGTATCCCGAACCCTTCCCAGAGCCTAGTCCCAGGTTGCCACCAGGTTACAAAGCCTGAGACCAGCCTGGAAACCGTCGAGTCCCCGTCCTCGTATTCCATGATGCTGTTGGACCCTCGTAACCGGTTCTGGCCGAGTTCGAGTCCGGTTTCGTCGCGCGGCAGCAAACTGGACCCGCGGAATTCGAAGACGTCCTCGAGCGTCGCGGCGCGTCTTTCATCTAGCGAGTTACAGGACGTGATCATAGGCTCTAGGAACGGTATAGCGAACAGCGTCGGCTCCTCCGACGTCAACATCGTCGACGACGAGGTGGTCGACGTGTTCAAGGTGCCGCAAGACGTGCCGCGACTCTCGCGGAAGAATTTCGAGGTGAACAGCTTCGATCCTCGGAACGAGCGAAACGTGATTAACAATGACAGAAACGGGCAACAGCAACGCAACAGCTTGATCACGTCAGTCGTAAAGCCGAGGATCGGTCAGCCAGGTTGGAGAACATTTTCGAAGACCTGCGATTGTATCGAGAAGGGTAAGACCAGCCCGGTATTGCGACTGGCTGATCAAGCCAGAGCCGTGTCCTCCCCTGATCCTCTTCATAGGCCCGATAACCCCAGAGCCTCGCTACGTTCCGCGACGACCGGTCAAACCCTCAGGTAGGTTTCATTCGTCAACGACTTTCTCTTTTACCAGTTTTTTTTTCTCGTTTGTTTCTTTCGTCGCCACCGTCCGGTTACCCTAAATTTATTGTCCCCTGGGTCCAGAGAGATTCAAATTCGGGCTTTGGAAAATGTTGCGATAGTGATTCCGGTTCTTGAAGTGACCACTGTGAAGAACCTTTGTTTTTGTACAACTGTTGTGGAGGACTGAAATTTTCTATGTTGTCTGTTTCGGTTGTGGTTCAGCTTCTGGTTTCTGTTTTGGTTCTCAAACTGTCTTGGATTATTGTGTAGGCTTTTTACTGTAATTAATTGCAACGATTGTTGCTGCTGCAAATTACTATGTATTTACATGCATTTTTTTTATAAAATTATTATGGAGGAAGAAACGTTTGTACATTAAGCTAGTAGCATGGATTGACACATATTTACAGATTCAAACACACACACACATACACTAGTTCATTCAGGCTAGAATATTGTTTATGTCTGACTTCATCGATAAGTAGTGGGAGGTCATAATAAATTTTAATGCAGAAAATGGAGAAGAAAAAGTAATCAATTGTGTTAGGTGAGTTTGTGCCCGATTCGTTGTTGTATTTTAATACAAAATCGGTCAAGAACTTCTGCACCGACTAAATTGTAATAATTGCTATTATTAAATAACTGTAACCGAAACAGATAGTAGGTGGAAATTTCAGAGTAACAGTTATTCAGGATAAAGGTAGTTCGCAACTGCACACAGTTGAACAAATTTACAGGTATTTCTCTGAAGATATTCTTTTCAAATATTTGTGTACAAATCTAGTCAATTTTCGAAGTTACTCGAGCCCATCACTATCAACCCCTGTTGCTTCACTTCACTCCCAGCGTCTCAGGGCTGATAAAAGCAACGTTCGCTGCTTCCAGGATCGAATCAACACTTCTTGAACGGTGGACATTTAAGAACTTGAACTTGCCAAGAATGCTTAGCTTGATGCAAAGTAGTCTTTGATCCCAGCTTACAACTTCAAACAATCGACTCATTGCTAAAAGTTCTACCTCTTGGACTTCTCTTGACCCAGAAAAGAAACCTGACTTAAATTTTGAGGCCAACTTCTGTTCCACAAATATGTCCATCGATCTAGAAACACAGATTCATCCTGGGAACAGTGATCGTCGCTTTTGTTGCGATGTGTATCATGTCTTAAACCATCGATCAATCCAGCGAACGTGATATTGTTCAATTCCTCTTTGCCTGTTAACAGATTCCTATCCACCTGAGAAACAGTTCTCTTTTGTTCCGATTTGAATTAATTTTGTTTTCAGTTGGAGGCACACGATTTTAAAAAATATGATCAGAAACATATTTCTTCAATAGACGACAACTGATTAAATTGTACAACTTTAATGAAACAACTTCGACTGAACTTGAATTAGAATTTCGATTAGACAACTGATTCAGATTCGATGTTTCTGTTGTTGTGTTATTGTATTAGAAAAAAAATGTCTTCAATAGACAACTGATTAAATTGTACAACATTAATGGAACAACTTTGATTGAACTTGAATTAAAACTTACAACCGATTCAGATTTGATGTTTCTGTTATTGTGTTAGAAAAAACAATTGTAAAGAAATGTGTACAAATTTTTTGTAGATTGTGGAGGAATCGTGTGCCTCGAACGCTATCGCTTCCGTTTCTCACACGCTTGTGTTATCTTGTATCAAGAAGTTCCTTGAAACGATGCTTGCGACGAGACGATCAACGATCGAGACACAAACTGCGCCGATCTAAGCTAATAACGCTTAACCTATCACTGACGGTCGCGATATATCACCAATCGAACACGACAGAGACACACTCACATCGACACACTATAGCTACCAGACGAGCTGTCGCTTCGCTTCATTAACCGTGAGTCGACTAGAGCTGCTAAATCGAAGACGCGCCAAACGTCCACAACAACACATATCCTTGTTCCTCGTGAAACCACGTCAAACCACGACTGTCTGTCGATCGCCAAGGACAGTTCGCAAACCTGACACCCTTCTCCGTGCTGGGCAAACTGCTTGCGTTATCGTTTCTCCGCGGTTTCCGAATTCTGTGACGAGCTATCGTCTACCTTGACTCGTTACGGACCAAGTGTATCTGTAATATAGCTTCGCTTGAGCAGAGGATGCACTTCGTTGGATGCTTCAAACCATGTCAAACAATATCAAACTTAAACGTTTCCTGTTTTACAACTTCTAAAATTTTGTATCAATGGAACCTTCATCGAATAGAGTTGATTCGCATAGCTTTTGAAGATCTCCATTGATGTTTCTATTAAAAATTTCGAGCAGAAGGAATGTTAACGAAATGCATCCGGGAACGCGTAGAGGGTGACTATAAACTATAGTTAGTCTATAAAGCAAAGGGGAGGATGTATCTCGCTGGACATTATCATTGCGTCAATCCGCGACCAAGTGCTCAGAATCAAGCATTTTGAAGTTCGAAAGGAAATTGTATTTTAGTAATTTATAAAATATATTGTTGATTAAGTTGTCAGCTTATGAATTGATCTTGTGAGGCTAATTCTGTGATTTTCATTGTGCATTTGGCTGACTCTCTGTAGCTCCTTCAAGTCTGGACAAAAGTAAAATGAGAAGTAAGTGATTGAGGTTAAGCCGTTTTTTAAATTATAACGAGTAAATTACTTTGTTAACGCGTGTGACCTACTGGGGGGATATTCACAGGGTTTTCTGTGCTAGTGCTACAATTGGGAGTGACTTATTGGCTCACAATTGAAACTGTTGATATTAGCCCTTTGCACTGCGATTTTAACGTGCCACTAAGAATTGCTAAAAATCCAACTATTGTATGAGAAAACAGGCTCGATTTCCTGTGCACAAAATGAAATAGAAGTGCGAAATAGAAGATCGAGAGAAATGTCTTGATTTTGGAAATAGCTTCGATCTTAAAGGATTAAAAGATTGACTAGGAAGTCCTGAACAATCAATTGTAAATTTTTATAGAAGCTCTGAGAAACTCCGGCATAACCTCCAATAATAAGCTAATGAAAACTGTAAATGTAATCTTCATCACAAGAAAAGCTCTTGGCAATGGAATCTACATTTTTAAAAGCCACGGAATATCCCTAGTAGGTAAAAGCTGTTTAATTAATGGCTTCTTTCACTGGCGAACAAATGAAAGAAAAATAAGATCAATTGGCTGACTTGAAAGAGGTTGCAGAGAGTGAATGGTTAAAGTGGTTAGTGAGATACATCCTGAGAAAGGGGGGCAACATTAAAGAAACGGGAAAGGAGGAAGCGAGAAGGGTCGGAGGAGAGGAAGTGTAGCTTTGCTTCCAGTTTGGATGGCTTTGTGAATCCTTGCAGGGGTATTGGCGGAGGCCACCGGAAGTTGCTGGACGGGGCGGGGGGCAAGCTGGCTACGGTCGCCACCAGCCCAGCGGACTCCGAGGAGTCCTCTTTAGGAGTACCGGAAGTCGTTCCACCGAGCTCCCAGCACCGAAACAGCATAACCCCACCGTCAGTCCATGCTTTCGTCTTAATCTGTCCTTCTTCTTTGTGCGTGTATGTGTGCGCGCCGGGTGTCTCTGTCTATCTATCTCTCTCTATTTATCTTTCTGTGTGTACGTGTGTGATGTGTCCCCCCTCCGTGGCTTGTATTGTGCAGAGATAATAAGTTTGCTATTCAGACATCACTGTTTTTGCCATGGAAACTGATTTGTACTATTGGGAGCTGAAAAATTGGTAATGGAGAATTTGCGGGGAGTCAAGTGGGGGGGCAAACTTCTTCTATACCTAATGTAGAATGTCCCCAGTGGGCGTGGCTTCATTACTCTTAATTTTAACAAAGCCAAGCCGCTAGATTATTAATCTTCGTCTACATCTGGTTTAAAGTGTTTCTAATGGGCGTGGCTTGTTTGCCCCTGATTTTAAGAGAGCCAGAGCAATCTGCGGGGAGAGTACGATTTCCGTGGCCCCTCGTTTTGAGGTTATATTTGTGTTCTCGGGGTTATTTCACGAAGAAAGTGTATATATAACATGGTGTCAAATTGGTCTGGTGTAGCCGGTAAAGTAGATTTCCTGTTTTTTATAAATTTGCAACTATCTCGGTAACTATGCGAAATATGGCAAAATATCAAGAGACCTTTTTTGTAGAAAATGAAATTTTATTCGCATAATCTTTGCATTGTAGTCATCCAGAATTTGAACTAGTAATGGAAAAATCATGTGAATAGAATTTAGTTGTGGTTAGGTCGTGGAGGGGGCGGATCAAAACGAGGGGCCACGGAAATCGTACTCGTACCCAATCTGCCATAGGCCAAACTTTATTTATATCTAATTTAGAATGTCCCAAGTAGGCGTGGCATCGTTGTTCACGATTTTAGCGAAACCAAGCTGCATTCCATAGATCAATCTTTGGTTTACCATGTCCTCCTTGAGCGTGACTCGTTTGATCTCTATTTTAACAGAGCCAGAGCATTACCCCACGACATTTCCAAACAGTGACGCAACTATTAGACACTGATCAAGTCTAGCTGACTTGTCATCTCTGCTTTACCTTATCGCATTGAGGGAAATTTAAATGAAGGAACCGGTACCGGTCAATGTTGACATCTTGCGGCATCATTGGGCATTGCGCTGACTGTAATCGGAAATCTCCGATCGTAAATCAATTATTCTTTTGGGAGTCTTTCTCTGTTGTAAACAAGTCTCTATTTCGAAACCTTTTAACCCTTTAACGCTTATGATACAGCATTCGAACGCCCATGGACGAATTCTATCTTGCATAAGAGAACAACAAATTTGTTCATTCAACTCAAATAAATACAATTAACCATCCGCAAGGTGTTAACCCTCCGGATGTGCCTTCGTCGCAGAGCTTCTGGATCCACGTGTACCGGTTGCGTTGCCTAATAAAATATTAATTAAACGCTTGCGATTCGACCGTGAAGAGCACATAACAACGTTGAGTAACGGTCGAGCAACTCAAAAAAAAACAACTAATTATTTAAAGAACTCGCAATACAAAATGCATGATGTAGGATTTTCCGAATATGCATATCTTCATATCTCTAAATATTTAAAATCTTTTTTTGCGCGCAGACGTTGTCATATAAATTATTTGCTGTGCTTTTTGCCCAGCCGTTGCTCGTCGGGATTCAGCTTCCTGGAAGCATAACTTATCCTGTTAGCATTTGCATAACGGAGTGTCTCGAGCGTGAAGATTCGCGACTCGGATCTGTTCAAGAACCGTCTCGAAATCCGAAGATCGAGTGATTCTTCAGCGGAAAACGCGGATCAAACGACGAGACCGTGCTAGATCCACGACACAGCCGCTTATGGTTGCCCTGATCCTTGAACAGGTCCGGTCTGATCCCTCCGGGGTGATTTCCGGTCACGATCGAACCCTGAGCCGGCTTGTTGCATGCGAAGCACACGTTACAGTAGCTCTCGCTTAAATTTGCAATGTATTCGGAAGAAAAATTTTTGCGTTCAGCTCGAGGTAGTAAAAGAGTGGGGATGGGTCGTGCAAGTTTAACGTTTACAGGTTCAGCAAATTTAAGCGAGCACTACCGTACTTCTGCATCCGCGAAAATATGGCTGCCGACCCGGCCGCTTCTGCACATTTTCGCAAGTTTCGTCATTTTCGTTTGACCATTCAGCTCCTCGTGCTTTCTCAAAATGTTCACCCCTGCAACAAACTACCCCCGCCGCCCACGCTTCTAACCTTCCGTTTCGTTCGCGTCGCAGCACCTCTCGCATAACTCCTTTCCGTTCTTTTGCATCGAAGAAAGCTCGTCATTGCACGCCTTTTGTCGCAGAGAAATAATATTATCGATGTTCCTCGGTCCAAGCAGCACTGGGGCGCGAAAGTAGGCTCCCGTGGCCCGATGCTGCAAATTTACACAGCAGTATAATTCGTGATGCCTGGGAAGAATGAGATTGTGCGCCGACATTTGAAGTTTGCGACAATTTTTAATGTAGTGGATTTATTTGGCACACAGGACGCGATTTAATTCGATGCCGAGCCTATCGGTGGCTTGAAAACAGTATGGTAACCATTGGAAAGTTTATTAGAAGCTGCCAACAATTTTTTGAATTTCTTCATTTTTTTTTAAATTGCAAATATGGAAGTGGCAGAGTTGAAAGGGTTCTGCGTTCAGTCAGGAGGCTGAAAGGGGTGGTCTTTGGGAATTTTTTTCTGGAAAACTGGAAGGCTTTGTTAAAAAAATATTTCTTGCATTCAAAACGCAGTATTTTGGACAGTACTTCGTAATTTATTTTATTTAAACATATTTACTAATTACAAACTTCTGGCTGACGTTCCAGAGAATCTCCTAAAAGGCTAAATGATCATTGATTTACATATATTCAACCATAACTTTGCAATTGATAGATATTTTTAAAGAAAAAAATTATGTGATACTCTCTATGATATGCCCTATTAAATAGATAAACATTTCTTTCAGAAAGTCTTACAGTTTTCGAGAAAAAAAATTCCCAAAAGTCACGTCTCCTAATGAATGACCATTTCCGGTGCTCATTATCATTCTTGTACCAATGACGTCTTGGTTCCTGTTATTGTAAAATGTTTATTTTTTTTGCGTGACGCGCCGTACAAGCAACAACAAACCAGTGGAAGCATTGTTCGGTAGGACTTCGGTAAAAACTTGTTTCCGTACGTCTTTAGAAAACTCAAAGGATCTTTTCAGCTACCCACTACTCCAAGTTCGCACGTCAATTAAACTGCTGTGAAACATCTTACTGTAAATACAGAATGTCTGTATAAACGCGGAGCAACGGGCTCGTGAGACATCACGTTTTGCATTCGCCTGCGCAAATGCGTCACTATTTAAATATCGTACAAATATTCACCCGGGCGAGCACATGCTAAACATCTCGCGCAGTTGAACGTTGCTCCGCGGTCACATGCCTCCTTTTTTCTCCTGCGCGCAAAAATTGTATTCGCGGAGAACAATCCGTGGATCGCTTTGTTTCCGTGCCAGTGCTCGCGGAAACTGAAGACTAACGTTTAGCCACTTCAAGGATATATTCTATAAGGATAAATAAAAATTTTGAAACGAATCCTTCGCACTTATAATTGTACTTTCTGCAATTAAAGAATAGCATCAATTAAACGAGGCAGAAATGCAAAGAATTGTGAACACGTTGAATAAAGATGGCGTCCATCTCTAGAAGGACTCAGCCTCGAATCATAGAAAATATATATAAATCATTTATTACTGCTTATTGCCTTCAATATTGCTACTCACTAATTGTTTGAAATATTCTGAAACAAAAGAATTAATTTTTATTCGACATTTTTCACCTGGTGAGTTTGAATAGACTCGCCTACGTCATTCTAGGATTAACCATTCCGTGAAACTGACGTTTTATGTACATGCCAGAATCCTTGAAGAGGTTAAAAACAAGCATATAGAATTCATGGGTTCGACTGACAGGCCTCTGTGGCTGTTTGTTTTCGCAGGAATCCTTCCGGCGGTTCAGGGCTCAGTGAAACGGGATCCTTGGATCGGGCAAAGGCCGCGTTGGAACGCAGGAAAAAGGCTGAAGACGGCGCCGGAAACCCCATCCTCTGCAGGGTCGAGGTCACCAGGCCGAACCCGGACTCCCTCATCGACGAGCTAATCAAAGCAACGAACCTAGAACAGACCGACCTCGAGAGCTCCGAAAGTAAGTATTCTCGACTGTCCATGGTCCATCCCAATTTCTCAGACACGCGTTGTTGCCAAGCGTTAGTTCCCCGTGAAATCCTTATCGCGAGGATTCTGTGCCGACGACCGTGATCTGAAGATCGCATTCATCCTCGACTCTTGATTTTCAATACAGTGGTACTTAAAATTCCTTGATGCATTCTTGCTTCATCACGAATACTTTCATCGTAATAATAAATTCCGTGCGTGAAAAGCTTCGAGCTACAGTCATTCATCGATCTAAGTCCTTTTTCGGTTCCCTGCCGGGACTTAGATCGTGTAGGACACTATTCTTTTGTGACCGCGTCGACCGCGCCGAACGTAGAAAAGGACAGCATGCAAACGCGGACCGCGCGGCCGAAGGCGCAACAAAAATAGCGTATCGGTGAGACAATACTAGTGAAATAATAAAACTTCTTTATTTTTTATTATTTTTTTATAGAACTTTCACGAACATATTCGTGGCATTTTTCTAATAAAAATGATACTAAATATGATATAATTCCGATGATATTTACTTGTGTAATAAACGATGAAAGTGTTGGACGTAAAGAAGGACAGCGTATAGTGGAGCCCCTCAAACGCCAGCTTCTCCCACCAATTTCTCTTTCATGCAGCGCGCACGTGTTACGTAGGCTGATGTCTCGTGTCTTCGTTACCCCATTGTACCGCGCTTGCTGGAAGGGGACAGAGGGCGCTACGGTGTAGACGGTTTTGCCTCAATTGAGGCAAAATTGCCCATCCCTGGCGTATAGGAAAGAAAGAGATGACAAGAGTCGTGGCCACCGGCACAGTTCAAAGGCCCGCGTGTCCGTAAAATGTAATGCCAATAAAAAACTTCCATCGTTCATCACACAAGTAAATATCATCGGAATTATATCATATTTGGTATAATTTTCATTAGAAAAATACCACGAATATGTTCATGAAAGTTCCATGGAAATATAATAAAAAATAAAGAAGTTTTGTAATTGGATTAGTAGTGATTCACACCGATATACCCGACCCAGAATCAGGTTACGCCGCATGTTTACACTGCTCGGCGACCGAGGCAGCTCGAGCTCCGCAGTGGAAGGAGTAGGCCAAGTGACATAGATCGCAACGTTCCGTTGGACTTAGATCGCGGAATTACTGTATTGTCAGAACTGTACACGAAAAGTTTCCTTTGACTCTAGACAAAAATAGAATAAGATTACGTCAATGTTTTGTGATCGTCTGGATGTCGCGCCAGGCCTAGGCAGTCACCACGTGAGATGCCTATCGAACGCTCATAAAATGTGAAACGATCGTAATCTTGATCTTAACCTCGGGACGATCTTATTTCTCGAATTCTCGGACCTGTGATGTAAATCACGGCATTCTTAATGACTCGACCCTCGTCGGGGCGTCATTAATTTTAGTAATAACGATGTCATTGAAGCTAGAAAGAAGTCGGGCATGCAGTTAAGTAGAAGGGTAACCGGTCTGCAACTTATGACCTTTGCTATGTTTATAGAGACATCTGTGTACCGTGGAGAGAGATCTTAAGTTGCAAAATACAAACTGAAAGGCGTAGGGACGAAGTGGCTACAGGAAGCCTCATCTAGTAAATCTAGTAGAGATAGTAGATGCTAATAAATGTAGCAGAGCTGTTAGAGGAAGAAGGTAGCAACACCGTCGACTAATTATTTGTTTGTGTTTGTTTTAGCGACGGGGCTGCAGTTGTTCATCGCGAAGGACGGCACGACGGCGCTGGGTAGCCACGAGGTGAAAAGTCAGATGCCCGCCGGTGTGTTCAAACAGGTGGTCATGGAGGAGAACAACAGGTAACACGAAGCTAATACGACGAGGAGGCAGTACGCAAGACAGGCCAGCGCCACGTTCTCGTTGGCCCTGGTGCCAGAGCTCGTCTACGAGGCCTGCGAGCCCCGGTAGTCGCCGAGGACAACGATGCTGGACGAGGGAATCGTCGAGGAACGGGAGGAACACCGGAACGCGATCGCATCCCGAGCTTTTTTGTCGTCCAGCCACACCGGAAGCTTTTTCTATTCTTCCTGTCGTTCTCCGTTTCGCGCGCAGCTCTGCACTCCATCGGCCACCGTGCAATTTCCGGTTGCACCATGTTCGACAACGCCTTGTCGAGTTCTCTGCATCGTCGTCGTCGTCGTCGGTTGCGCTCAAATTTTGTCGCCGTTCCCGTATCCCCCTTTTTTTAGTCACTGATCACGTTTTTTATTAACCGTCTCTCGAAGCTCGAGCTTGGATCGAGAGCTGGTCAGAGGCTCAATGGCTGTGGCGAACGTGGACCACCGGAAGTTAACACTTTAGCTACTCGAAGACTGTTAAGAGGAACACTGACACGTTGGCTGTTGAGCGTATTGGGTTTTTTAGGAGAGTTGTTAGGTTTTTACGTAGGAAGACTTGTCTGATGTATTATAGCATTTATTTATTACTGATAGGTACCGTAAACCCTTTGCGCTTGAAGATGTTTTAACATTACAGCATTGGGTTCCCTGTTTACGATAACCGGGTTAATTAAATGCAATTGATTGATACTGAAACAATGTCGCAGAAAAAAGGCATGGATTTTATGAATATTATGGTTATAGTATCGACAGTCAACGTGTAATGCTCTTGCTGTAGTTGAAAAGAGCTCAGCCATTTTCTTTCTTAATCTCGAATGATGTTAGATTGTATTCTGCACAAGTTTGCCGGTTTCCGAACAAAAAAGTTATGGCTGTTGAAGGATTTACTGAAAAGATCTCGATTATTTTTGATTCCCGAGGAAACTGTCGGTAGTTAAAGTGTTAAGAATCGATCGGATCGAACTTTGCTTTTTGTAACGAGGACTGACATGTCAGATGAACTGTGCAGAGATGAGAAGACTGATTGTAAAATGTACCGCTTGTAATTGAACAATTTTAATTTTAACGAACCTCATTCTCTGAGATCAAGATGGATCTATCTATCGGATGCAGTACAAATAAATTTGCAAAGCTAAAGTAGACTGCAAATTTCATGCATTTGTGACGAAAACGAGTGACTGCAGTTTGAAACAGTAGAAAATTAAAATAATTGAAGAATGTCGGTAAAATTTTGATGATTAAAAAAAAACAATGAAATTTTCACCTGTTTCCTGTCTCTTGCAGCAGAAAATTTTAATTGTGCACAAAAATCCGCAGTCTACATATTTAATTTTGCAAATTCCATCGAACGAAGCAGCGAAAACAGTAGTGGGGAGGAACCGTCTACGTTGCTAGCGGCCAATCAGACTCGGTTTCCCCCTCCTAGTCGACTTCGCGTATCTGCACAGTACATTGTTGGCGAAGACAGAACGATTTCCCATTGTGTGACCGATCTATCGAGTTCACAGGTGTCCGTTGACGTTGATGTGTGTCGAGTTGCGTGCAGAGCTGTACCAAGAGCAAGGGAAAAAAGCGATTTCCGGCGCGGACTCGATTTACAATGTAAATGTTAGCAAACGTTGAGCTGTGCGCACTTCTCCTTTCTGCTTGCGTTCACGGTTCCTTTGTCGTCCGCGGAACGAACAGCCACTGACAGAGACGACACAACATACAGTGGACACTCTGACAGTCAGAGGAAAAATCATTCTGCTGAACTGGGAGATTTCGATGCCACGAGTGCGAAATTGAGGCCGCCACGTACAAAAAAAAACGGACATAAGAAAAACCGTTAAAAAAACCCGGAAAAAACAAGCAAACAAACAAAACCGACCGAACCGAAGAGCAAAACGATTCTTTTCTTTCGTCGCGTTCGCTAATATCGTTCATGGTACAATTTTTAATATATACCTACATATGTATATACGTACACGCATGTATGTTAATTAATTATAATATCGGTTCTTCTATTCAACCGCGAGGCCCAGTGGACGTCACGAACCACGTATTTATTTTTATTCTCGGATTCGCTCCACTTTATAGTATTTTCGTGTAATATATATGTATATATACATATATACATACATATACATATATGTGGCGGGGCCTGAATAGGCCCAGTTTTTTTTCCTTTTCGTAATGTTTTTCAAAGCGTTCGCGCGCGACCGCTCCATTGTTTCCGTTCAACGATCGTTTTGTAAAAGCGAGACCAAAAGAAGAAAAAATGATATGGATAATTATTGAGCGTCAGCCGATCCGCGTCCGAGGAGACTGCGAGATAAATTGTATTGGATCATTGTACCTCCTGACCCCACCGGGAACGAGCTACGATTCCATTCGGTAGACACTTCGAGTCGGTGGAACGAGTTCACCAACAAACAGTGCCACATTATTTAATTCTCGAGGCTGGACGTTTTCCGTGATATTACTGTCTAATTATTATACTCTCTCTATCTCTCTCCTCCTCTCTCTCTCTCTCTCTCTCTCTCTCTCTCTCTCTCTCTCTCTCTCTCTCTTCCTCTACCTTTCTCGCGCCAGTATCGTGGCTTGGAAACCGTTATAATGGCGACTCCAGTTCTTGAAGCAGTTCCAAAGAACTTTTATTTTATATAACTGTTAGGAAGAACTGAAATTTACTATTATCTGTTTCGATTACAATTCCTATTTCGGTTCATGTATTCATTTTATTATTTTTTGTACCAGTATTGGCTTCAAATGGTTCCAGAATCGAATCCAGTGTCAGTATGCGGATGCTGATGCAAAAGAAAATGTTTAGAGACCGTTTTATAACAATTGAAATTAATTAGCGATTTATACCCATCATTGAGAATTTTATTTAACTGTAGGAAACATTTGTTACAGTTCATAATACAGGTGTCGGTAATTATTGCATTAAAAGGAAAAAGACATGTTTAAACGTTGATCTCTAACGAAGCATTGGAATAAATAAAGCAGCAACATATTTTTCCAACAGTTTCGATTTCCTGTTTTCATTCTGTGCTTTACTTTATATTGCAATTAATATATAAATATGCGATAGAAAAACGCGATTAGTAGAATCTTATTTGAAATGACATAACAAGTTATTCTGGAATCGTTTCAATCGTCATTAATTGATATTACTTATTATTGCAACTGCCGATTAATGTATGTATGCACATTTATTATAAACTCGTTATAAGAGAAAAAGAAACTGTTATTCATTTCTAACGGCGCGTATATTATTCAAAATAGCGGATTAGTTTCTATTTTGAAATTTTTACAAAATACGCACGATATTACAGATTTAATCATATACATGAAAATTTATGAAATATATTCCTGTGCTCCTGTGCATACTTAATTGAACCAATACACAATAATTTATAATGTCTGACTTCATTATGGAGCAGCGGGAGGTCAGAATAATACTTACCGCTGATAATATAAGCAAAAACCTGTTCTAGCGTCGTCCCCGAACTGAAAGATTCTGTTTATGATTATGAAAGTGATGTAAGTGAAAATACGCAAATTCATCTTTTTGCTTTTCATTACGTCGATTTATTTTTACAAGTAATTATATTTTGCATTGAAAAATTATATACTATATATTACAGGCCTGGTCAACCTGATGTATTACATATTAAATATTATCACATGGTAAAATATTATTTTCTCAAATCAGACGCAAAAGTCTAAACATCTAGAAGAAATAACAACTTACTACATTTTCGATATGGAAATCAAAATGGAACTATAAATCGAAACAGATAATAATTAGAAGACGCACTTGCTAATTAATAAAAGGAACATCTTCTCAACTGTTTTCGTGAGGACATTTGTAAAATAATTTATAATAATTATTTTAGGGACGGTTCCAAGCCCCGGCCTGCACCCTCTCAGCTCGCCACTCAAGAGAATAGAGGACTATAGCTCTCGCCTTCGGTTTTTCGTTCCGGTGCGATTGGCGACTGCATTAGCGATTCGTTGTATATATAGCCGGTAGTAATTGTTGCGTAGGTAAAACGGCTGGTGTTGTTGTGTGTATAGAGCGCGCGGAAGAGACGCAGCAAACGAGCGAACAGGTGTAACTTGCGAATTTGAGAACAACGAGCGACCATTTCGGAAAGCTTCTGGATCGAAAAAAGTACTGAGAAATCAACAATCAAACCGCAACTCAATTACAATTGATACAGTAATTGAAACGTGCTACAATGACTATTTTATATTTAACACTAAGTTTACGGAGCACTAAATGTTGCTGTTTCACATTACTTTGTAAAAATAACGAGAATTCTCATGGGTGTATCTTTACAATTTCAATAATCGCAAATCAAAAATATTAGAGCCTGTCATTTGGACAGGTCCCGTAAACATGGTGTTAATAATTTGCTAAAGAAATTCTATTTAAGGCGTGTATAAATGCACTCGAGTTCGCATTTCCTTGTTCAGAGAATATTTTGAGTGGAATGAAAAATTTTTTGATTTAACCAACTGCTGAATCAGCTTCGAGTGCAAAGAGTTAGGCCCACAGTGTAGAAGATCACTGTGACCGATAGATTCTACCGAATGGTGCCAAGGTATGCATTCTCAGCGATCGATCTACACGCGATCTAGCCAGCGATCGGAAGCGGTCGCTCGATCCCGATCAAACTGTAATATACCGAGAGGATTCTGAAAGCGTTGCGACACCTTGCTCGGCGTGAAAAGAGTGTGATTTTTTGCCGAATGGTAGACAGTCGATCCAGCGATTCGGAAGGCCGTTCGATCATGATGGAAGCTGTAAATGTATAGCGCTCTCAAGAGCGGTGCGATAATTTTCCCGGCTCGGTGTAAAGAAGAAGGGGAGCGTGATATTCGACGAAGAGGCTGCATCTCTTCTAATCGCGGCGTTTCCCCCCGAGAACCTGCTCCGGAGAGCAAACACAACCTCTAACATGACGCACGAGGAAGGAGCAAAGACAGGTTCGGGGAAAACCCGTTCTGTATATATAGGTGTGTCTGAAATTTCGAGGAGAGCAGCGAGAGCACTTCCAGCGGAGACACCGAGCCGAGAACGGTGAACGAAGAATCAAAGACAAATGATCGCGAGCGACTCACTCTGTCCCTGAATCCTCCCATGGATCAGCCCCCTCTCCACACCTCTTGAACCCTTTGCCCCTGGTTCCGCGTAGATCGGTGGTCTTCGAGCTTCGTCGACTCGCGAAATACTTGACACTTTTCGGACGGCCCCTTTCTTTTTGTAATTAAATTATTGATTATTTAAACAATCCCGACTGAATTGATTGGCTCATGCTGAGCGGAGAATGTTGTTGACGAATGCCCGAAAAATCGGAGCAATCGGTTGAACAGAGCTCGAGTTAAAACTAGATTGATAGTTGTACCTTGTAAATTGCATTTAATAGCAACAGTTTGTATACCTTGTTTACGAGTTAAGAACTATTGCGTCTGAGAATTTTTTCCGGGGATGCAGTTACATTTTCCAAATATGAATGCTCTAATTTTCTGAATTTTCTGAAGTGCGCAAGGATTAAGAGATTATTTTTACGATTATAATATAGAGCATAATATTTTCTGAACATTTTATTTACGATCTTCCTCGTATTGAGACTCGGTCCAAGCCGTTCTGAAGTGTCAAGATCATAAATTTTCTTTGCGGAACCTCCACCGTCGCCAGCAGAAAAATTGTAAAACCCAGATCAATCTCGCATATGTACAATTTGTAGTTTTCCGGGTTTATTCTTTGAAAATTCCATCAGCTTTTCATTTCAACTCGCGGAACCTTTGAAGAACACAGGTTCCGCGAGCACACAACTCGAAGACCACTGGCGTAGATTAACGATGAACAAAAGAAAACCACAAAAAAAGAAGAACAAAAGGAGAGAAGTGTGGCAAGCTAGTAATCGTGTGCACAAACCGCTTTCGCTCCGAGAGTCAGTCTAGCTCCCCGTCCCCTCGTTTCCGGTTACTGAAAGGACCCATAACGATCCAACGATCGTCCTTGACTCGTTGATCATCGTCGGTCATCGTTGGATCGCGGTGACGGTCCTGACAGTGTTCGTTTCCTTGCAAACCAACGCCGATCGGGCTGCGACGGCTGTTTCTTTGGTTTTCTTGATTCCTCGGGGCTCTTGTTGCGCGTCTGATCCAATCAGAAAATCGAGGTTACAATGTATGTAGAGTTTTAGCTCTGATTGGTACCCCCCACCACCAAAGTGGGCGTTCCTGCAACAGTGGGCGGCGCTACGGCAACTCCCACTTCGAAAATAACCACACACGCGAGGGGGATTAGCCGTTCGACACTTAGGCCGCCTTTGTGGGCGGAGCCTTGATCTTTGGGGCGTGTCACCAACATCTGACCGACGTGCAAATCCACAGATTAACCCTCACCAAGTGGAGGTTTTAATAATTTCATGATAGTCTTAACTAGATCTGTTCAAATCCTTATGCATAAAATTTTGTTGACACATTTCTGAACCTACTTCCTCGAAATTAATGTTAATGTTGTTACTAAAGTTAATACGGATAAGTAATCGTTTGAACTGGTCATTAGAAAATTAGAATCTCAATGGAACGTTCACTTTACGTCAAGTTGGACCTAATCCGAGGGTTACTGAACGCTAGCCACTAATATCTAGAAATTCCCAAAATATTGGGGAAAGCCACTTCGTCTCTAAGGCCCGCCCCATGCTTCCAACCCTTCAATGCAAGCCTAAGTACACGCCCCCGGGCCAGGTTGCTCCGCCCCTTAGGCGTTTGGCACTTTAAATTGGGTTCCCAGGTGCCTGCAGCGATCGGATTGCTACAAACGACTTCGTCACGATCCCTTAAAACCTCAAACTAACTTTGTTTTTTTTTCTTTTTTTTTTAAGTTTCTCTAGAAAGAGTTTGCCTGTAGCATGGCGACCCAGTTTAAATTGTATCCTCATTTGATTCTGAATCCTCGTGTCCACGATATTCTTGATCTAAACAGTACAGTGATGCCTCGATAATTGTCGCACATCGTCCTTATAAAGTCTTTAATAATCAGTCCTCAAAAGACAGATTAACAACCCAGCTATGACAACTGTATTATAAACACGTATTTATGACAACTATAGAATCATGCGCAAAAACGTCGTTTTTGTTCGAAAAAAGCATTTTTTCAAAATATTATTAACGCCGTTGTGGAAGATTAATCAAAAGAATTTAATTAGTGAAACTAAAATTGAAAAGACAAAATTGATCATACTGATCGCTGATCACAATCCAATTTCATTTACTCGACTGCGCCACAATAGAAATTAATTTATCAACCATCCGTGGTCAACCTGCGGTGTTTATATCCGGAATGAAATTTCACTCTTGAATATCTTTAAATATTTGACGTTTTTTTTTTAATTTCTAAAAGCCTAGAACAGGGAATAAAAAACCCAAGTTGTCCACGAAAAGTGCAAAAAACATGTGTTAATAATTACACCGGAAGACACAGATGAGAAAAGTACAACCGAGGGAAATCCCCAAAAGAGACAGTATCAGTTCAACATGGTTTAACACTTAACATCCAAACTGTCGTCAATCACCGAACAGACTTTGACACCGGCGACAGTTAACGAGGCAAGACTATAACGACTACAAAATATCGCGACAGAGCTGGTTCGATGTTAGGCGGTCGTTTGGCAAGGTCGAATTTAGAAACCTGTAGTCTGAATGCTGTCAGGTTAAGGTCGCCTATCAGGACCAGTTTTGGTATATTCAGGAGGGGATGACGACTTTGAAGCGACCTTGAGCGATCAGTATCCTTTACGCCCTACATACAAGTCGAATGAGATCCTTGGACAACTTCCAGTTCTCTCCGCGGCCTTGCCTCTCGCGTGAGAATTCCAGATCCCAGAAAAAACGCAAATTGCCAATTCCTCGAAGGAGTTCAGTCACCGTGGTCCCCGAACATAAGCGAACCAGAGCCTCGAACTTTGTTCCACCCTCCCCCCGTTCATCCTTCCTTTCTTCTTCTATCGTTTCTATTATGAGTACAGTATTTTTCTATACTTGTCAGCAATCTCGGCGGTTGTTCGCGCGAGTTTCGACGATCCAGATCTAGATAGGATCGAACGAGGATCCTGGAGTTTTCCGACCACGCGCTCTATTTTTTCAAGAGCCTGAGTGCTAGATTTTTATTTGGATAACGCGCGTCGGGCAGCTTCAGGTCCCCGTTTTCAAAAATTTCGCGTCGGAGAAGGGGAAACGATCGACGCGAGGTTTGCTCGAGCGACCTTGAATCATAGTCCTTTGGTTGATTTAGCGAGTTCCGCGTCGCACGTGCCTCCCTTTTGCAGCATAATCCTTCGAATCGGTCAGTCTAATCCTCCTAGAGACAAGCTGTCGTCCAGTTGTTCCTTGAACGACCGTGAACAAGAATTTTGCAACGTGCTCCTCGGGCTTCGAGGTCGTTGAAACTCGCGCGGGACAAGCCTGTTCGATGACCCTGATCGTTTCAGTGAATTCTGGGCTGGCTCCTCTCCCTTGCAGGGTTTCTCCATTCTTTTTCTTACATGGACGAGTTCGTTCGGTTTCCTTCCTTTTCTTCCTTCCCGAAAAAGCTTTCATCCTCTTTTACTCCGACAACGCCTACCCAGACCGTTCTCATCCAGCGGATATTAACGTTGTGATATTTTACAAATATTGTAACGACTACTCGTTATCGTCTCTGTGTATTATGAATTGTATTATAAACGATTCAGTCTTATTTTTTTTTTTTTTTTTTTTTCGAACTGGCTTCTAGGCGGCCCGCGAGGACCACAATTTTCAGTCCTTTTCTTTCTGATTTATTGATTGTTGACGGTTTGTCTGATCCTTACTTTGTGAGATGGACGCGAAACTACCATGTGCTGATAATAACACTTGGAAAATCATAGACTGGCGTCTTATTTATTGTCACATGCCTGATCTTCCTTGACCTCTGCGTCCTGCGATCCTGGATGATCCTGTGAAATGCGGTGAGAAATTTTCTTTCATATTTTAACGCTGGATTTTTTGGTGCCATAAAATCGCATCAAAGGGGTCCTTAGACGATCAATAATATTGTCAATACGCCCATCGACATAAATATTGGCGAGGTGCATCGAAAGTGCATATTGACCGTTTAGAAGGGGTTCAAACGCAGTGTGAATATATTGAAGCATATTGATAGAAATTTTGATTGAAGGTTTAGGAGGTTTAGTTGTCAATATTTCGTCAGTCTCGACTCGGACGTCGTACTGGTCGTACAGACAAAATGGCTGCCAGAGGACACAACTGTTTTTCAAAACAACAGTGCGTAGTCGCCGTATTGATAGCTAGATTGACGAGATTACTGAAACGTATTGACGGGAGCTTCAATATTATTGGTCAACCTATATTGACAATATTATTGATCGTCTAAGGCAGCGATAGGCACGGTAGGGGCCCCTCAAACGCCTGCTTCACCCACCAACCTCTCTTTCATGCGCGAGGCCTGCGCACTGTTCGCGATGGGCGAAGCACCTCTTTCCTTTATGGTAACGGCGGATACTGGTGGGGGACAGTGGGTGCTATGGTGGGGACGGTTTTGTCTCAATTGAGACAAAAATGCCCATCCCTGGTCTAGGGGCTCCTTTATAGCGAAGCTTTTAAGGTGTTAGTCCTGGTCGTACAGGCAAAATGGCTGCCAGAGTACACAACTGTTTTTCAAAACAACACAGTTTTTCAAAACAACTATTGATAGCTAGATTGACTAGATTATTGAAACGTATTGACGGGAGCTTCAATATTATTGGTCAACCTACGTTAACAATATTATTGATCGTCTAGGGGCCCCTTTAAGATGTTAACATTTTGATAGGAGAAAGATGAATATCTACGTGAATTTTTCTGTTAGTTTTTAGATCGATTTGGTTCCTGCTGGTGCAAATAAAAAATATCATTGATATTACACCTGCCAGGAAATATTCGTTCAAAGTCAGATCAATTTGATTCATAGGTTAAATTGATCCTGATGGAATTATTTGGACAAAACTATTATTATTATAAAACTATTATTATTATATATCTTTTTATCGAGAATGAAACGTTGACTTGACTACTGCTGCAACCAACATGTCCACTCTAATATTTATATAAAAAACATTGACAATATTATTGATCGTCTAGGGGCTTCATTATAGCGAAGAGTTTAAGATGTTAACATTTTGGCAGGAGAAAGATGAATATCTACGTGAATTTTTCTGTTAGTTTTTAGATCGATTTGGTTCCTGCTAGTGCAAATAAAAAATATCATTGATATTACTCCTGGCAGAAAATATTCGTTCAAAGTCAAATCAATTTTATTCAAGGGTTAAATTGAACTTGATGGAATTATTTGGACAAAACTATTATTATTATAATACTATTATTATGATATATCTTTTTATCGAGAATGAAACGTTGCCTTGACTACTGCTGCAATCAATATATCCGCTCTAATATTTATGTAAAAAAATTCTCGTCCGAAACTGATGAAACGTCGAATTTCAGAGACCGGAAACTTCCATCGAGTGAAGCACAGCCATCGCGAAGTCAATGAATCAAGGAAGCGAACGAATTAAATCATCCAGCGTGTAGACTTTTCCGAGCCATTATATAGGAATAGATTTAATAACAAACGCTTGGTAATTAAATACTTTTTGCCAGAGATAGTATAACTATCAGCAAAACTTCTGCCAAGTCAAAGTGCACTGATGACTAATCTTCGGTTGAAGACACGCGTACAAATAATGACCATTGGTCTGCGGATTTTATGCATTTACGACAAAAACAAACCTGGTGCAATTTACATCGTAAAGCATCTAGTAATGATGATATACTATTTTTAACTTATCAGGTTTATTCGAGAAAGAATGAAAAGAAATTCTGGATGATTACTGTGTCTTACAAGTGATGCAGACAATTTTTATTTTGCATAAAGATCCACAGTCTACTGATCACTGGACTGCGGATTTCTATGCAAAATAAAAATTTTCTGCATTAATTACAAAACACAGAAACCAAATAAAATGTTCTTTCTTTAATGATGTTAAAAAACCGGAAATAGTATATCGATGCACCTAAATTCTTGTAATATTTTTCCTGTTTCAGTAATAGTTGATTTTATACAGTAAATGCATATTGATCACTAGACTGCTGATTTTCATGCATTTATAGATTATGAAAATTTTCAAATAATGCTCTAATTTAAAATTCAACAGAATTTAGTACTATTTTTATTCATTTGACATCTACATAGGCTACTACCACCGAAAATAAGATTTTATGTGATTCCACTTTCTAAACATTCGTCTCCAGAAATTACAAATTGCATAAAGATCCGCAGTCTAATCACAAACAGAAATATTCAGCCTGTTAATTAATAGTTTTCCAACGAATTTTTGCTTGGTGATATTTTCGGTTGCAGTTCCCTCGAAAACAGGTCTCGGGTCAAAAAGGCCTTCATATCTGTAGAACATATTCGCGCGTGGTCCATGACATTAGGCTCCCTTCCAGGACCGAATGGGAATGTTTGGGACAGATGCTCGTAGTCCAGAGTCAAGGATACATCTCGACGAGTCTCGGAAAGTTTCCTGTCTCATGTCTAGTTTCGAACCTGTTCAGTGCCCTTTGTTTACGCAATTTCCAAAGCTTCGTTCATTATTCGCGGTCGGTTCCAGCCTTGTTAAAACACCGATCTATCGTCGAAGTCGAGGAAGATAATGGCTGTTGCGTGAATTTTGTGAAGCTGTTTGGTAAGACCCAACAACTGCCAAGGCCTCGAGGTGAAGAATACCACTATCTATTACGAGGCTTGTTCGATGCATATTTCGTCAACGGGCCATCTGATCTGGCGACATGCGAGGGATTACCGGTTGCCCAGGTAAGATCGATGTAGATCTTGATAGATTCGTGATCGATCATGTTTGTCCCATCCTGTAAAAATAAACGAAAGATTGATCAGATACACGGTGTCCTCGAGGCTTCGTCGAAATCGTCGATCTCTCTGTGAAGATAAGTAAAAATAGTAAATTGGGATCGTTAAATCTTTGCTTAGGTCCTCGATTAATTAGATAATTTAACGGTCAACGACCGCGGGAACGAACGACTCATGCTGCGATGGAAAGTTTCTGTTTTGGAGGCGTTGAAATTAAAAAAAATACTACTTCATAGTTCATACAGTATTAAGGCATTGTGTAGGGAATTGAAAAGTGTACGGAAAAATGAAGTAAGGAAAGTTTGTGGTGAAATGATAGCCTGTAGAAAAATTTGTGAGACCTACAGGGAAATTGTGCGGCATATGCAAAAATTGTAGACCATACGAAAACTTTATGGAACTTAGACGAAAGTTGTAGAACCTCTGGACAAATTGTGGGACCTGCAGGAAAATTTTAGAGCACACAGAATAATTTTAGATTTTTTTCGAAAAACTGTAGAGCCTCGAAAAAATTATAGGCCTTCTACAAAATCCGTAGGGTCACTGAATAAATTGCGAGGCTACTAAAAAGATTCTAGAGTATACCATAAGATTGTGGAGTCTTTAGAAAAATTTGAGAATTTGTGGGATCTATAGACAAATTTTAGAGGATGCAGAAAAGATTGCAGAGCATTTCAAAAAATTGTAGAGCCACTAGAAGAATCGTGGGACTTCCAGAAAAATTGTAGAGTCAGTAAAACAATTGAGGAGCTTCTAGAAGAAATGTTGTATGTTATAGAAAAATTGCGGAGCCTCTAGAAGAAATGTTGTGTGTTATAGAAAAATTGCAGAGCCTCTAGAAGAAATTGTGTGGCTTCTAGAAAAATTGTAGAGCCTCTAGAAGAAATTGTGTAGCTTCAAGAAAAGTTGTAGAGCCTCTAGAAGAAATTTTGTATGTTATAGAAAAATTGCGGAGCCTCTAGAAGAAATTTTGTATGTTATAGAAAAATTGCGGAGCCTCTAGAAGAAATGTTGTGTGTTATAGAAAAATTGCAGAGCCTCTAGAAGAAATTGTGTGGCTTTTAGAAAAATTGTAGAGCCTCTAGAAGAAATTGTGTAGCTTCAAGAAAAGTTGTAGAGCCTCTAGAAGAAATTTTGTATGTTCTAGAAAAATTGCAGAGCCTCTAGAAGAAATTGTAGAGCCTCTAGATGAAATTGTGGAGCCTCTAGAAGAAATTGTAGAGCCTCTAGATGAAATTGTGGAGCCTCTAGAAGAAATTGTAGAGCCTCTAGATAAAATTGCTCTAAAAAAAATCGTGCTCTAAAAGAGCATACGGAAAGACTGTAGAGCCAAGGGAAATATGATAGGCCTTGTGAAAAAATGGTGAGGAACTTGCAGAGCCAATAATGAAATTTAGATGCCGGCCGCGATACAATATAATCGCCCAACGATCGCGAAAGTGTTAGCTAACGGATTATCTAAATGATCTGCGGCCGGCCCGCAATCGTAACAGTGGAAGACGGCGGGCACAGGTGAAATGTTCGAGACCAAGAGTAAAATCGTCGGAAAGTAAGCGAGAGGGAGAGAGGGAGAAAGAGAGAGTGAGAGAGAGAGTATCTATGGGCGTAACAGAGATTCGCGGTCGGGCCGTTTGCTCGCAATCCTCTCTATTACATCGCGGCGTAACATCTTTCCATTGGGTTACGGGGCCGCGTTTGTTCTCGTTCAGACGTAACGGATCGCCGCGATTTGCAACCGTGAAAGCGCTCGCATAACACTCATCGTGAAAACGACGTATCGGTACCAGCGCACGTACGCACGGAAGGATGTTAGATCGGACAGCCGTGGATTTGTCCACGGCAGAGAAAGTCACCGGTTTCCTCTTCCTGGTTCTCGGAGATCGATTTTCCCCGACCGACACATCCACCGATGAATCAGAGACACGATTGTCCCGTGTCCTCTCTGGCTTCCGCCGATCTGCTCGACGGGTTCACGTTGCATCGATTGCAGCCGCTGCAGCTGCACTCGCGGAACGGTGAACCGTGTCAATGTCGGTGAACAGGTTCTGCGAGATCGGATTCCTCCGCAAGATCCCAATACATTGGAAATGCCTCCTTCTTTTGCAAGATCTGCTGAAGAAGGTGAACATTCCAGGTATGTCCCTGCAAAAGTGAAAATTCCGATTATTTTGGAACTTGTTCACTACTAATCTTCTTTCCGTAAACTGTACAATTTCTGTACGCGTTTTACTATTTTTCTATAGACATCTCTTTCGTGAGCCCTGTAGTTGTTTCATGTGTTTCACAATATTCCCTGTTAGAAAAGTCGAAAATAAGCAAATGTTCGAGGCAGGCCATGTGGCTCTTGTCAGTGCGTTGCCCCCCCCCCCCCTAAGGGAAAGTCCTTTAGGTTGGGGGTGTCATAAACAAAGAGGCATATTGTCGAAGGCGTTCTCACGGCTTAGGATTTTTGGGCAGCAGGACATTCTTGTTCTGACTGTCGTCTTGTACAGTTGCTATGAATAAAGACTCTTGGTATTACGCCCACATTTATTTCAATTAAACATATCGCGTTATCCACCCCTCGGTTTTAATTAACATACATCCCATAGTTGCAATTTTTTAAACAACTAAATGTATCTTAGAATTTGTCTTGTTTCAATTTAGCTATCAGAATTCACTTTAGCGTCCTATTTTCTGTTCATTTTTCCCGATCTATCTTGTATAGCCTTACAACAAAGTTCCACGGTTTTTACAATAGTAACAATCGCCTACGGTGTGTACAGTGCATAGTCTATTTGATAAAGCCAAGAGGAAAATTCCTTACGGAGCCGGGAGTCGAGCAGTTGGTTTTTGCTCTAACGATTTCGAATATGACGCAAAAATAGATATTTAAACTTTACGAGCGTCGCCCGTAGAAGGTGTAACACATGACGTAACGTTTCAAAAACTAACGAGACTTCCAATATTCTCGAAGAGTTATACACCATTCGACATAATGTTCGGAACCACGCAGCGTTCCTCACCGAAATAAATTTATAAATTAAATTTATAATTAATATAATATCTTTAAATTTGCAATTTGAAATTTTTTTAAAAACACTAAATAATTAAAAAATGAGGAAGCTAAATTTATGTGAAATTATGAGCTAAAAAAAATTATCTAAAAAATTTAATTGTCGTCGACGCCGCTTGTAATACGGGCTAAAGCATCCGCGCGAAATCGATTTGCTCTCACCGAGGCAATTGAATTCTACGGGTAGCCATTGTTTTCTCCCGCTGTATCAAAATGCAATTATTTCGTTCGTTGCTCCAGAATAGATGTGCAACTTTCGCGAAAGCGATATGTTTCTTGTTCGGATTTCGAAATCGGTAGTTTTCCTGTATGCTAGACAAATTATTAACATTCGACCATAAATCCCAAAGACCTCTGACATCATCGGATCAATTTAGATTCCGAGAGGCTACGCGACGCGACGGTAAAACAATTTTTATGGCAGATTTACATGCGACCGAATGGGAGTTCATCTGACCCGACGTCCGAGAAACCGCGCGGTCCGAATTAATCCGTGGACGGTGAACAAAAATGTTGCGACCGAGGCAAATGAAATTAGATTTGGAAACGAGCATGACTCATCAACTTCAAAAATCGATATATTTTGCTTTAATCAGCAACGAAACACGTGGCAATAATGTTCCTGAAATTTCAAGCAGAATTTCGAAGCAGTTTAATGGCGTTTTGAGTTTCTCCGGAAGCCATTTACTTGAAACTGACAGGCACGATAAAAAACAAGAGATCGAAATAAAGTTGTATTTCGTTTTTAAAAATTTCTGTTCAAACTTATACGTCACGTTCAAGAAGATGTTTGTATGCATGGAATTGTTATGCAGAGAAATGTTGGTCTTAAGAACTTTCTTAAAAAGTATTCAAGTGGAACAGATCGTTTAGAATTTGTGTAATAATAGTTCTGTGGGAACAGGTTGTTTTGTTAACGTTTACTAAAAAGGCAAGATATGAATTTTGAACCTTTGAACTGTGACAGTAGCGGCTAATAAATATTACTTCAATATTCATACCTAATGTGAGAACGTTTTTACTTCCTTCGATCTCTGGAAAAAAAACTATTCAAAGCATTGCAATATCCCTAAAAACATGCATAGAAGAAGCAAATTATTTTTTGCTTTTTGCGCTTTTTTCCTGGTTTATTAGTTCATCAAAAATGCAGAGATGGAAGAACTAATATCTAGCTAGTTTCCATCTGTGATGAATATTAACACTAAACCTACCACGGTCAAATGACCGGTTTTATATTTTCCAATTATGGAAATTATAAAAATTCGTTTATGGAAAATAATGGAATGAATTTCCTTGTCCAAGCATGTATTATATTGAAAATTGCGGACAATCTCAATAAATTTAGTGTTGCCATTTTTATAAGGCAACAAGATACTTTTAATGCTTGGTAGGTTTAGTGTTAAAGATTATAAAATGTCTGGCGATTTGCAGATGCGACGATAAAAGTCTTGTGTGATTCATTTATAAATCCATGGTGGTCAAGCGATGGAGTACAATGTCAGAATTTTCAGTTCTGCATACTTGAAGTGCAGTGGTCAATTCAGGTACTAGATTTTATACATCAAAATTGATGACATTACTTTTTACGCAATTAGACTTCCAAGACATACATACTTCCATCATTTTCGCTAAAACTTGTCTTCTACTCTCCAGCAAACCAAGCAAAAAAGATATCTATTTCTGCAAGACATTTAACACGGAATAAATTCATACATATTTAACGAGCATTCGACAAACTATGCTAAAACTACCAACAAGGTCTTTATCATTTTTAGCATTTAAATAAACGACCACTTCCCCCAGACACTCAGTGCGCGCATTATAGTTGCTCGTACGTCACGTTCTCCGGTTCAAAGGTACTTTTGCAAATTATTTATGTTAATATCCGCCCTTCATGAATATTCTACTCCATACTATTTGTTGAGCGATATTCGTTTGTGGAACACATCGAAGAACCTCGTCTTTCGAACAATACAGCAGCAATTCGCAACGCGTTTGCGAAAGGCGGCATAGGAGGATGTCACGAAAAAACTGACGGGTCGTCGTCCTTGATCTTCCGCGGCGCTGATCTTGATGTATCATCGTGACAAGGAGGGTACAAAAAAACGATCGTGATTGCATAAGTTATATGCACGATCGATACACGAGCGTAAGAACCAAATTATGATTGCGCAATCAATGGGAAACGAGAAAATCCTCGAGTTTGGTGGGAAATAAAAAATTCAGTAAAAATTGCGATCGACATGTTGGAATATGATGGTCAGGGTGTGGGGGGGGGGGGGGGGGGGCGGAACAAATAGTATACTGTACGCGAATCGAATATTATGATTTCAGGGGATTTGCATACTCATGTCGCGGTACGATTTATAATCGATCCTGCGTGCGTCGATCGTTTTTCTAGGAGCGACGCTCGACGCCATCTTTACGCTGCTGACGTCCATTGTGGCCCTGCAACGGCGTTACGCGATCTAGAATCATTGTAGCTTTCTTTAATATTATTTGGATAGTTATCGAGTTATTTGAATATTATCGAGGATAGTTAAATGTTTGTTAACAACGTTGTTTAAGAAATTATGCTGCGTTCTGGTCTAACTTTCGAGCGACGCGACGCCTCGTTTGGAAATTTTCTTTTCGCCTTAGGGCGCGTTCGAGATTCGAAAACAGAATGGATTTACATCCGCCGCCCTTTTACGGCGACTTCGTTTGTGTGAGAGCAAAAACCTGCTTCGCAAGGTTTTAAGGAACTCGTTCTAGACGAGTAACTCAGTTTAACTGGATTGAGCCTTTTTATCAGTATACTTCAGCCTCTACCTCTTCGAGTCTCCGTGAGATTTGACCCGAAATAACTCCGATGCATTTTAACGATCTGTTATTTTAATAAATGGACTGCGGATTTTATGCATTTATGGCAAAAAGTGAGTTTAAAAATAAGAACGTGGATATATTATTTTACCATTTAATAAGATCGATAAAGAAGAAAATTAATTTTATTCTGTTCTCCGTTTCTTGCAATTGACTCAATTAATTTTTATTTTGCATAAAGATCCGCAGTCTATTAATAAATGATCTTGTTGAACAATTATTACTAGGCTACGGATTTTATGCATTTATGGCAAAAATCAGTTGGTACAGTTTAAAAAAAGAAAGGAATTAAAACAATCTAAGAACGTGGACATATTATTTTCCATTTATTAAGATCAATAAAGAAGAAAATTAATTTTATTCTGTTTTCCGCTTCTTGGAATTGACACAATCAATTTTTATTTTGCATAAAGATCCGCAGTCTATTAATAAATGATCGTGTTAAACAATTATTAGTAGGCTACTGATTTTATGCATTTATGGAAAAAATGAGTAGGAGTAATTGAAGACAGTCGAGAGAAAAAAACAGTTTAAGTATATATTATGTTTAAAATCCAATTTTTAAAGAAAAGAAGAATTTGTATTTGGCTCCTGTGATTTACAATTGACGAAGAATATTTTTATCTTGCATAGTTATCCGCGGTCTAATTATCCCAGCTAAATTGACGGGTACAGCGCACAGTCCGAATACTTTTCGTGATATGTCGTAGATCAATCCTTAATTGATAGATAGAGTAACAGTGTTTTCTTCTGCAGAGGATTACGATTTTCCACGAGCAAGTGTCGTGCATCGAATCCCGGCAGTGAGAAGAAGGGGAAAGCGAATAAAAAGACGAAGAGGTGAAAACCTCTTGCATAACATTGATTGCTAGGGAAAAGGGGTTTTTTTTTTTATTGCATCTACGTCATTTGGGTACATCACTCTTATCTATTCAATCCTTTTGTGATCAAGCAACACACCAAAAATAATCTTAAACCTTCAATATTCACAACTTCTTACCTAAACTTTCATTTCGAAGCTACAAATTGTTGAAGATATGCACTAAGTGGTCATCCTGTGATATACTGCGTTGCCCAAGGTGGTTCGGAACCCACCTTAATAAACTATAGGTTCTTCACGCACACTTCCATACACATACACACACACCCGTCGTACACTCACCGATTATAGTACCAAATCTTACTGGTCCATCCCTTTCGCTAATAACCTTGGCAGTTGGGGCGACGTTAAAACAATAAATAAAAAGAAATGGTCCTCCACATCAAAGTGAACCCTCCGAGGAGGATTCAAGAATCGACACAATGCTAAAAAGTCAGTATAATGGAGGAATAAAATATCAAATTTGTAAATTCAGTAATTCAGGACTGAAATAAGATTAGAGCTAAAATTAAACAATTTTTCTAAAGAAAATGAAAACAACCGAATTCATTTCTTCGGCCCCAGTAATTTCAATCGTTTCTCAAATTCCTTTCAAATTCTTTCTAAATAAAATCTACAGATCAATTATTTAAATCGATCACAAATAATGGATTGATATGCAAAAGAGGCAACATTTTCAGAAGCAGTCAATCTAATAAGATTAATGCTAAAATTAAACAATTTTTCTAAAGAAAATGAAAACAACCGAATTCATTTCTTCGGCCCCAGTAACTTTAATTGTTTCTCAAATTCTTTTCAAATTCTTTCTAAATAAAATCTATAGATCAATTATTTAAATCGATCACAAATAATGGATTGATATGCAAAAGAGGCAACAACATTTTCAGAAGCAGTCAATCTAATAAGATTAATGCTAAAATTAAACAATTTTTCTAAAGAAAATGAAAACAACCGAATTCATTTCTTCGGCCCCAGTAACTTTAATTGTTTCTCAAATTCTTTTCAAATTCTTTCTAAATAAAATCTATAGATCAATTATTTAAATCGTTCACAAATAATGGATTGATATGTAAAAGAGGCAACAACATTTTCTGAAGCAGTCAATGAAATAAGACTGAAGCTAAAATTAGACAATTTTTCTAAAGAAAATGAAAACAACCGAATTCATTTCTTCGACCCCAGTAACTTTAATCGTTTCTCAAATATTTTTCAAATTCTTTCTACATAAAATCTAGAAATCAATTGTTCAAATCGTTCACAAATAATGGATTAATATGCAAAAGAGGCAACAACATTTTCAGAAGCAGTCAATGAAATAAGACTATAGCTAAAATTAAACAATTTTTCTAAAGAAAATGAAAACAACCGAATGGATTAATATGCAGACAACATTTTCAGAAGCAGTCAAAAAATCGTGAAATTGTCTCAAAAGATACACAAGGGTCAAGTTTCTAGTACATTATTATCGATAGTTACTTAATAGCCATTTATAAGTCAAAGATGAATAATTCAAGACGCTCAAATGGATGACCCAACAGTTCCAGCAACCATATATTCGCGCGCCAATAAACTGTTATGCAATCGTGAGTGTTTTCGGCAAGTTTAGCAACCCGCAACAGCCATCCAAACGCTCGTGTAAAACGCGTCGGTGCTTTCACGGTTTCCGTGAAACGATAAATCAAAAGTTCCTTGCAAAAAGATCCGGTGCATGGACTCGCAGCAAATCTGTCCGGCATTTTCGTGTTTCGACGTGGTGTACGACGGACGGGGATCTATTCAGGGCGCATGCCTTCTTATGTTTGCTAGAAAAAGTGGTCCATAGAAAGTTCACGCGTCCATTGCGCCCGTTCCGAGAGCGAGATCGTTCGTATTGGCCGTTCGCGATTACACCATTTCACATCTTTTCCCCGTCGTCGCCGCTAATTTTCGCATCGTCAAGGAAACTTGCTCTGCGTCCCCTAAACGCCCCACAGTTTGATCATTAGCTGCAAACACTTGTGAAATGATCGAGGAACTCTGGATCCATCAGCGCGGTCCAAATTTTCTAAAACGTTTGCGAGGAAATACTCGTTGCTTCTTTTACACTAGGTTCACGCCATCTTGACGGGTTCTAATATTTTTAATTTACGATTACAGAAATTGTAAACAGGCATCCATTGACAAATAATCCATAAATTTATTTTATTGGGTATTAGAAACAAAATGGCTGTGAAACTTTAGGTACACGTTGTTTTTATAAATGTAGAATTGTTAGCTTTAGTGCTCCGTAAATCTAGTGTTAATTAATTTTGATACATCGAGGAGCATTCGAACGATCAACCAAAAAAAAAACTGACAAAGTCAATTATTTATGTACCTTAAAAAAAGAAATAAATTAGTATTCTTAGCATACTACTAGTCATTACTTGATCTTTTTTTAAGGTACATAAATAATTGACTTTGTCAGTTTTTTTTTTGGTTGATCGTTCGATATCAATTTGGAAATGTGAAATTTTTAACCTACAATTTTAACCTATCAATGATCTTATAATTGTGTTTAACAACTCTATAATACACTACTAGAGATTCCTTAGAAAATTTTTTAACAACCGTAGTTTCCATCGTGAATACAGCGGCAACTGCAAGTAACAGGATTTAATAGGTTCTAATTAAATTATTATCTAAAAGGAAATCTCGATGTTAACTATTTGATGTGGAACAACTATCAAGAATTCCGTAGTACTATCATAAATCTTCGAAATAAATTTTCTAATGTTCCTAGACCGTAATAGTTATACAAAAATGAATATGTAGTGCTAAGTGTGGATTATAGTTTCTGCACCTTGTAATTGACGCAGCCAATGTTTATCATACAAATCAGGTTTTCTGCATAGGAATCGTAACATCGGTCACGATGTGATCAGCCGGTAACGCGTTCACAATAGATTCTGACGCGATGCGTATCTAAATGGAAAACTTAAATCCGCGATTCGTCACAGAAAACTATAAACAAATATGGGGACAGGTTCTCCATGGTCAAACAACTAAATGCACTCGGAGCCTCGACTCCTTTACATACGATCAACTTATTTGTATTATTATCGTGCAAAAAAAGAACCCGCAGACCCACGTCACTAACGACCTCAGCAGAAATGGTGGCCTGTTTCGTTTTACTCTTTCGTTTTCTGCGACCTCCATCCTCTCGGCACTCGATAACGAAAGTCAAAAAGGAACCAAGTACGTGCAAAAACAATTAAGAAAAACCGGACTCTGATCCGTCGGTGGCCTCTGTTGTCTTCGTGCAGGTTGTCACGCGAGCCAATTTGCAGAGGTGGCCGGCCAAAAGATTGTTTGCTCGTTATTTGTTTCGTTGCGTCTCTCGTTTTTCGCCGAAACTCCATGATCTTGGTAAATCATTATGATCTGTCTGCCCATTTCGAGGAAACCGTGCTCACGGCCGCCGGGGATTGGAAAACAAATAACATGGCGCTCTATTAATTTACATTTGCATAGAAATGTTCGTAGATATCTATCAAAACGTTAAAAAATAACAATTTCATGCAATAACCATTTGTATAATTTCGCGATATAGACTGCGCTGTTAAATGTCGGCTCATCAACACTAATAATAGTTTATGTAAAAACAAAAGTATTCTAGTGCTTTGAAAACGTCTTGTTGTCACCTTCAAGTAATCAAAAATTTAAATAATTTAAAAATTTAAATAATCAAAAATTTCCACTGAAAATTTCAATGCAATCTCTACAGAGTTTTTCAAGGTTACTGCAATGTCAAAGAAATAGAAGCATTATGAATTCTCTTCTATATCCTACAACTTTCGCCGGAAGCATTTTTTCGTATCGCCTGTAATTTTCAATTAGCGCAATTTTGAGGGAAAAGAACCAGTTTTCTGATAAGTTATAAACAACCTCGGGCAATGTTTAACCTACCGGTGCGTGTCACT
This sequence comes from Sphecodes monilicornis, assembly GCA_913789915.3. NCBI lineage: Eukaryota > Metazoa > Arthropoda > Insecta > Hymenoptera > Halictidae > Sphecodes > Sphecodes monilicornis. The sequence goes on from OU565291.1 coordinate 23,210,602, forward strand.
ATGAACGCACTTACTGTGCCCCAACGACGATATTCGTCATCGTCCTCTGCGTCACCAGCTGATAATTCTCATTGTTTTTGTCGTAGTTTTTGCTCATTTCCGTTAAACCAAAAAACATTAATCCTCATTTTCCTGGACCTTATTGTCAACGTATCCATTGACGCCTGGCAGTTATTTTCCTGGATGGAATTTATTCTTAGTATGTCGTACATGATAATCCACTTAGAAGGGAGAAAACATTCATTTCTAACGACGGCGACAAGATATTCCATTTAAAAACTAGACGGCTACAGTTAACACTTGATTTCCTATGTCGTTGATCATTATGCTGCAGACAATGTTCAAAATTTTATCTGACTTTACGGTATGTCATTAAAATTGATTCAAGATCGTAAGTACTCAAGGACAAGAGCTGTCGTCTTCCTGTTTGAAATACATAAATTTTTCTTGTTTAATATTCATGGTGCCCTTATCATTAGATATGAATGTGTAGATGAATTACACAATACATAAATTCTTCTTCTTAAATATTCATGGTACCCTCATCATTAGATATAAATGTGTAGATGAATTACAAAATAGAAGAAACATTTGAAGAATTTAAAATTGCTGTTGCGTTTTTTGCGTCTGATTGTAATTATTATGTGTCTTGCAGTGACTGGAAATAACGTTTACATTGCATAAAAATCCGCAGTCTCCTCGTCACAAACCAGACAAAACACGAACACCGAAGAAAAAGATTTACAACCATAATATCTTTCCTGGTTTTTATCTCGCAAATCGCTGTAACATATCGTTAATCGAACTATACAAACAAACACTTGAAACCTAGCAGTTATTATTAGCGACGGATTCCTTACTTGATTTTTTAATAACCACAACAACTTTGATTGTAAAACAGTAAATCACTTTCAGTAACTGAAAGTAATTAATTTCTTTTACAATCGTTCTCCACAATAAGGAAAGATCTGAGCTACTTGTACAGCAGGGATGGGCATTTTTGTCTCAATTGAGACAGAACCGTCCCCACCATAGCACCCACTGTCCCCCACCAGTATCCGCCGGTACGAGGGAGGGAGGAAGTGCTTCGCCCGTTGCGAACAGTGCGCAGGCCTCGCGCATGAAAGATAGGTTGGTGGGAGAAGCAGGCGTTTGAGGGGCTCCTACCGTACCCATCCTTATTGTACAGCATGATCATGATTTCGCATTGAACATAGACAAGAAAAACGTCTTTTATCAAACTATAAAATCAATTTTTACTACAATCTATTAGGTAAACCAAATAAGGTTAAGATCTACGAGATGTGAGAATGTTGTAAAAATTATTGTTGTGATAAGTATGCTGTCATATATGACCGACATCAATTCTTATTCAATTTTAAAATAAATTTTTACTACAATCTATTAGATAAAGGAAATAAGGTTAGGATCTACGAGATGTGAGAATGTTGTAAAAATTATTGTTGTGATAAGTATGCTGTCATGTATGACCGACATCAATTCTTATTAAATTTTAAAATCAATTTTTACTACAATCTATTAGGCAAATGTAATTTTATTAGGATCTACCAGGTGTGAGAGTGTGATCAAAATTATTGTTATGATATGCTTTATTTTTCTATTTTTCAATTATTAAATAAGTTATTTTACATGGCTTTCATGGACATGTGGCACTCAATGTGTTAAGAAGCAACATCCCCACTCTATAGCCAGATTGCACTGTACGCTACGATCAACAGCAATTCCCGATCAAAACAATAACAGGATAGTTCTCGCGAAGCTACGACTTAGCCGAGGAATCGTTATGCAAAGGATTACAAAAAAACTAGTCGTTCTCATTTCCACCTGCCGGAAGACGCCATCGGATATCCTTGTCGGCCAGTGTCCTACTATCTTCGAATCAGAAAACACATAACCAAAATGTTTCTCGATCGAAATCTTGTCCTTGTCCTCCATTCTCTGCACTTCCACCGATTGGCACACAGGATTCTCTCCAAGGTTGAGCATAAATCACAGATTGTAAATCTTTCTTACGAAAATGAGTAGATGCAATTCGTCGGGTGTACAAATTAATTCGCAACCATTCATACGTGAATTTCTTACCCCTTGCCATACAATTTTCTTTACGGCTGCAATAATTAAAACGTTTTTACCCCCAAAAAATGTTCCATAAAAGGAATGAAAATTTATTTTTTTGCATGACAACATTTACTTCAATGCTTAAATATTGATTGATGAATCTGGTTTCGGCGCTAGGTTCGATCTTATTGAAATCAATAAGCGCCGAAACCAGATTCATCAATATAATTCATTTCGATCGAAAGAAATTACACTTAAATATTGATTACGTAAAAGTAAAATTTTATTTCGTCTGAAAAGAAAGGTATTTTCATATTTCATATTTTATTTTCATATTTGTTGCACCTTATTTAAAATCTTCATCGCGAGTCTGACTCGTCAAAATATAGCAAGTGGTTAATTATTTACAAACAATCAAAATACATTGTATTGTCGATAATAATATTCTCAACCAGCTACAAATTTGCTATTATTTACCACGAAGCAAATTTAACTCTCTGCATGACTTTGCAGTTACAAACACACACACACATACACTCGAAGTCGTAGTGAAAGGAAGGTAGAATTAAGATAATAAAAATGTTACCACAATCAACGTAAATGCAATATAGTTTACACCAGTGATTCATACGCATCAAAATGTGTAAGCGATTGAAAGTGTCAAGTATATAACTAAAAGCAAATATTAAATTTCTTACGCATCCTTTTCTGTTAGCACTAGTCCGTAAAATCGAGTGAACACTCTTTCTAGTAAACAATTCATCCTTCGAACAGAACCGAGTATTTACTTGAAAAATCTACAAAAATGTTTCACATCTCTTCATGCGTATATCTCAGCACGGGTACTATGACAAAATTGAATGAAAGAATGACTAATTGAATTAAAGGAAATCTAAAGAATTTCTGAAAGGTGTTAACGCACTTAAAAGGTCCAAGTCGCGATAACGATTTCATCACAGTGCGTGTACCAATTAAGACGTAGCCGAAGGCAACCATAAATTCTCCCTAACCGTTCATAATGGATCATAAACGCATTGCTCCGCAAAATTGCATCAAGAACGAAAGTCAATCAAGCTAAAAAAGCCTGATCTACACGATTACTCGTCCCGGGTCGATTCCCCGAGTAAATAGCTCTTCGAATTGCTTCTTCCCGGCAAATTGCTCGTACTTCCATCGCGAATTTAACAAATCCTTTCAGCTCTTCACCTTTCTTCGAAAACTTTCACCCGTGTCGCACCCGCGCGCGCGTTTTAATGCCTCTATTCGGCGGGCAATCTCGCGAGCCGAGCGCAATTAGCATTCTCATTTTATTGACGGGATACTAGGTATAGTCGCCACTCCTTGCTACCAGTGTTCGACTTTATGAAATTTCGCTGACACGTAATCGCCACGTAATATGCGCTCCCGAAGCCGTACCGGTAGAATTAACCCGGCCGAGAAGATGATGGCGGCGTTTTGTAATCGCGATTTTTCCCGCATGCTCCGGCCGATAGCCTCCCTGTGCAAAAATGACCCTCTATTCATCACAAATTACGGTCATATCGATTATCGTCTTTCATTCGCGTTTTAACGTCCCTGTTACGCAATTTTATTGACTGGATTTATAATTGTGATAGGTTCGCAGTTGCGTGTGAGACGAAAGTGTCAAAATTCCGACGCGCCAAAATAACGAACTGCCATAAACGCCACAATGTTAATCGTATTTTGTCAAAACCTTGTTCTGTAAATTTGCCGATAACTTAGAATATAATACAAAGTTCGGACAAGTCTCATTCGATTCGTTCTAAGGTTGTCGAAATAGGAACAATTTTTATTATTCTCTATTGCATAACATATTTTTAAATGAGTGCAAAGTCATCCTCCTGGAGGAAGAGGTCATTTTTTTCTCGAAACGGACAGGTCAACTTGATCGTACTCTGATCAAAAATATAAGTGAACAAATGCAACTAACAAAAATATTTACTTGCAGTTTAAAGACTTGTCTATACGTCCAAATTTTATTGACTGGATTTATAATAGGGATAGGTTCGCAGTTACGTGTGAGCCGAAAGTGGCAAAATTCCGAAGCGCCGAAATAACGAACTCCCATAAACGCCAAAATGGCGTTTTGTCGAAACCTCTCTAAATCTGCCGATAACTTAGAATATAATACAAAGTTCGGATAAGTTCTAAGTTTGTTGAAATGGGAACAATTTTTATTATTCTCTATTGCATAACATTTTTTTTAAACAGCGCAAAGTCATCCTCCTGGAGGAAGAGGCCATTTTTGTCTCGAAACGGACAGGTCAACTTGATCGTACTCTGATCAAAAATATAAATGAACAAATGTAACTGAGAAAAATATTGACTTGTAGTTTAAAGACTTGTCTATACGTCCAAATTTTATTGACTGGATTTATAATAGAGATAGGTTCGCAGTTGCGTGTGAGCCGAAAGTGTCAAAATTCCGAAGCACCGAAATATTGAACTGCCATAAACGCCAAAATGTTAATCGCGTTTTGTCAAAACCTTTTTCTGTGAATTTGCCGATAACTTAGAACATAATACAAAGTTCGGACAAGTCTCATTCGATTCGTCTAAGTTTGTTGAAATAGGAACAATTTTTATTATTCTCTATTGCATAACATTTTTTTAAAGAGTGCAAGGTCGAACCTCCTAGCGGAAGAGGTTATTTTTTTCACGAAACGGGAAGGTCAACTTGATCGTACAGTGATCAAAAATATAAATGAACAAAAGCAACTAACAAAAACATTTACTTGTAGTTTAAAGATTTGTCTATATGTCCAAAAAGAGTTTATGCTCATATCGTCAATAGTTTTCTAGAAAAAGAATTCATTAAGATCACTTCCAAACGATTCTCGCTTCACTTCCGAAAGAGTCCTTCATTGATGTAGCAGGTTTAAGATTGATCTGGTCTATTAAAAGAGTGGAAAAAAACGTTTAGCAATGCGTCGAGGTTTGAAAAGATCGTTCATGTTGTAAGATCAAAAGATTTGGGACTTCGACGAGTGGTATATTCCTCTATTAATAATTTATGGGTCTATTCGTGAAGCCACAACCGTTTAATCCTCCACGGCAGAGATAGCAATACATAGAAATCGAAGAGAAAGGTAACCGGCCAATCGTGAGCCTTAGCCGTTTCGTAAATTTGCATTTCTCTAGACTTGGTACGTCGAATTGGTCACGGGTCTCGTCTATTTGCTTAACAAATCGCATTGTCTCAGAGGTGTCAAGTACGTTCTCCACCGTTGACCGAATCGTCTTTACTGTCAATCCTCTCTTCCCGTTGCTCGTCGCTCGTTTACAGTGCTATCAGTTTGATTGTCTATTTATTGCAACATTCTGCGCTCGAGGGCAACAACGATTCATAATACTACGACCTTGCGCTTGCAAAACTTTCGTTTCCTCGTGTGCCACGAGACGAAACAGCGAACTAACAGTGACACTTGACTTCTGCCTCACGTTGATGGCCGTGTGTAAACACCGTTCGTTTACTTGTCAGTGTGACATAACTCAAAAGCCACGGTTTTAGGAAGAAATGTTGGAATGCACGTAATTGTTGCCTATCGCAAACAACGTGAGATTTATTGGAAAAAATTACGACAATAAAATGATGAATCTAGGTGGAAGAATATTCTATGAATTAAATTATTTGATTTTATTTGTGTAAATATAGAACGAGTTAAAATGTTCTGAATTATTACTGCTTTGTGGAATTAAAGTTGCATATTGTGGATTCAGTTGTAACTGATCGTAAATGTACATAACTGAAAAGGAACCATTTGCAATCAGGAATTGTATAATTCTGAACTTTATTAATCAATAAAACAGCGACTGAAAATAATGGAAGGTATTCATGTTACACTAGTCGGAATTTTAAATACTGATACCAGGAAAACAGCGTCTCATTTAATCCCAGACGTATCGATATTCTTGTTTGCTCGAAACTATTCGAAGTATTGACATTGACACACGAAATTTCCGATTTCCGAGGAATCGTAAATGTTTAAACTGTTAATGTCACCCACGAAAATAGCCAGCATAAATTCACCGACGATGCAAATCATCTAAACTTCTATCAATGTTCCTTGAATCGATTCCGATCCGGGACCACCGCACCGGAGCGCGTTGCGCAAAATGGCGGCCGAGCAGAACAACTTTAAACACGAATTCGTATAATATACGATTATTGTGCAAAATAAAATGTTTCTAACTCAACCGTACGAAACAGGAATCTAAATAAAAATGTACTTTTCCTTTCAGTCATTCTACCAATTCGAAAATAATGTAACAACTGCGCTATTCATTTTTAAATATTTAAATTTCATTTTAAATCCGCAGTCTACTCATGACAATTTGTGGGTGTGACAATTGCGTCGGAATGATTAATAACGTTCACCAAATGTTCACGGTTTAACACTAGGTTTACGGAGCACTAAAATTGATTATTTTACATTGCTTTATAAAAATAATAAAATTGTATATACTTAGATCTTCAGCGATATTTATTATAATATGTACACAAAAAATAAATCTATTTAATAATTCCTCGCGAATGCCACCTTACACTCTTAATAATACTAAATTAAAATTTTTTGAATCCGTCATTTTGACGGGCCCCGTAAATCTAGTGTTAAAGGACCAGCCAAAATTCTTTCACAGAATTGATCATCACTGGAGAACATTGTTCGCTTTATATTGTCCAAAAACAATTCCGCACTAGTTCCAGATGATTTTCATTCGATATTAGCAGTAGTTCTCTAATAAATTCTCCAAAATAAATATAATACAACTTCTAACAAAATCACGACAAAATGGCACCGTTTCACTCTCGAGTCACCAAGTTTAATTTGCTCAGCAAAAGATTGGATTAGATCTGCGAGTGGGTGAGTTTGCTCTATCAAAGAGCATGGATCTATGAAAGAGTTAGAGTATCATAGCGCAAAAACAGTCGATATCCGTTCGGTGAACGTGCGCGAATCGTTCTAACCACGATCGGCGTCGAACAACGCCTCGACGCCTGTATGGTGGGGCACGGGTTCTCCGCGGCTCGACTTCAAAGGTACGACGACGCCGACGACGACGCAGGCTATGAGGACAGCTTGCTTTCCATTCGGATTCTGTGATTAGTTCTCCTTTGCACGGCAGTCCTTTCCCGGTCGTCGTATCTCCTTGGCCGGCGTCTGCCCATGCAAATAAATCGTGACCCCCTCCGTGGATACGGTCTGTCTGTTCGGGATCGCGGCAAGGTGATCATCGCGGTCGTAGGATCCACGGGAGAGATCAACGCGCACACGTTACTCGGCACCGGTGTACGTTTCGGTTTTCAACCCCGATCGTCGGCAACGAACCGGCAGTGCTACTCGGTACGCGAAACCGTCAGCTTCGGACGGAGTTCCAGAAGAAAACCGTGGACCAGATTATCGACCGCGATCCACCGTTTTTACCGGGACATGCTGTACAGTTCTCGTTATCAGTGAAGAACGTATCGATCAGTGATTCGCCGACAGAAACGATATGATCTTCCGAGTGAAGGTGTTGCTGTTGGCCGCATTATGCGTGCAGGGTTGTCTCTCGACTGTGGCTGCTGAGCCTAATCGGGAGACCATGAGGGAGACCATGCCTTTGTATACGGTCCTCAGCGAACTGAACCTGTTGAACACCACGCAGTGTCGAAACGAGTTGGAACAACTTCGGGATGCCGTGGACCAAAAAATTCTGTGGGCCATGAGACGTTAGTAAAATTTTCCTTCGCTGTCGCTGTCGAAGAAATCGAATAGCTATCTTTGGATTTAAGTTGATTTTGTTTTGGTGGAGTCTAGGTGTCGTGGGATGTTGGTAGAAAAATTGCCACGCTTTTCTCGGATAGCTGTCTTTGGATTTAAGTTAATTTTGTTTTGGTGGAGTCTAGGTGTCGTGGGATGTTGGTAGAAAAATTGCCACGCTTTTCTCGGATAGCTGTCTTTGGATTTAAGTTAATTTTGTTTTGGTGGAGTCTAGGTGTCGTGGGGTGTTAATAGAAAAATTTCCACGCTTTTCTCGAATAGCTGTCTTTGGATTTAAGTTAATTTTGTTTTGGTGGAGTCTAGGTGTCGTGGGGTGTTGGTAGAAAAATTGCCACGCTTTTTTCCTTCAGGGGTTGAATCATCTTCGAGTTTCAGGTAAATCTCTATCGGTAGAGTCTGAGGGCCTCGAGACGTTAGTTTAGTGGATTTCGGTTAATTGGAACGCATTGAGTTGTAACAATGAAGCAGTTTACTGTCTCAATAATATTCTTCAGTAATTGCACTGAACAAGCAGCTGCTCCGATTAACCGGAATGCACTGTAAAAGAATTTCCACGCGTTTCGTTCGCTGTGGTTGCTATAAAGATCCAGTAACAATTTTTTGAGTTTGGTTTAATCCTTTGTCGGTGAAATAGGAGCCACTGGACTATAGAAGAATTTCGCATAAGGATCGAGTAATTATCTTCAGGGATGAGTGAACCCTCTCTCAGTAGAGTCTAGGGACCATGAGACGTTAGTACAGTGCGGTTAATTTGAACGTATTGGGATATTAATTTGAACCCAATTAACATGTTCATCGCCCACTCGACAATCATAAAAATGTCACAAAATCAAAGCAATATATTTAACAAAACAAAAACTAAGAATTACTGTTTCAAACCTCTTCTATTCCTCAGATCGTAAGGGAATTTTGTACATTCAATTTACCAACGTAAAAATTCATTTTCAATTCTCTATAAATAATTCCGTCACCCAGATATGAGTGACATGGCGATGAAAGTGTTAAGCTACTGTCCCAGTAGTTTATTGTTTGTTTCCCTTCTTCGCTATGTATCCCGATCAACCGGCGTCCTAATTAACGAGAATCCACTGCTGGAAGAATTTCCGCGGTTTTCTTCAGTATCCTTGTCAAAGAGATCGAACGATCATATTCGGGATTGGGTCAGTCCTCTCTCGGTTAAGTGTAGCACCTGACTGGAGAGCTTTGATTGGTTGATTAAGTATTTCGACGGTAGCGAACGGTGAGAGGAGGGTTGGGAGTAGAAAACCGCGAGGAAGCTCCGTGGCCAAACGAAACGAGACGGAATGCGCGGACTGTTTCGTAACAGGCTCGTTTCCGTTCGCGTGTACACAGAGAGACGGTTACGCCGCTGGATAATTCGGGCCGATAACGCGTTCGACGCTTGTGCAACTCTCCGCAAACGCGGGCCTGTGTGTCGCGATTACGCGACGATCCTCTCTCGATCATCGGATTTTTCGTGGGGCCCGGCCTCGCCAAGGCAACCCCGACAATCGATCGTCTTTCTCGCGACTTTCTTCGCGTTACACAAGAAACTACTTTCGTAGGAGGCTCGGAGACGCGATGCTACAAGCCGGATCAATGCCGAGTCGATTCTTCCGAACTCTGTTGTGTTTGTTCCACGATCAGCCATGATTAGGGTTGTTGCTACCCTATTGGATCTTGACAGCGCGATATGATTTCGATCGGTCGCGGAGGTTTCGATCTTGATGGAAACTCGGTCGGTGGATTATGGCCGAGATTAGATTTGCTGAGGATTGGGGGAGAGTTGGTAGTGAGGTACTATATTTTGTTTGGTAGTGGTCATCGTAAGGAATGGTCATCATAAGGAATGATGTAATTAGAATGAAGATCAGCGACATTCTGTGGCAGGACGGTTCTTGTTGGTGCTAGAATATCAGAGACGCTCGTTAAGATGAATTTCAAGAGTGATTAAAAATATTAGAGCATTTTGTTGAGTACATAAGTAATGAAACAATTAGGAGGAGAAGCAGAAACATTCTCTGCGAGACATGATTCAAAAGAGTGAAGTAATTAGGACAACGTAGCAGCGACATTCCGTGTCAGGATAAAATGGTTCCTCTTAAGGCTAGAACGTAAAAGATTAAAAAGTTACAGCATTTCATTCGGTTGACAAGTAATTGAACAATTAGGAGGAGAATTAGAAACATTCCCTGCAAGACATGATTTAGAAGTTTGCAGTATGTGGGGCAACATAACAGCAATGTTCTGTGTCAGGATAAAATGGTTCCCATTCAAGCTAGTACGTAAGAGATGAAAAAGTTACAGCATTTCATTTGATAGACAAGTAATTGAACAATTAGGAGGACAATCAGAAACATTTTCTGCAAGGAATGATTCAAAAGAATGAAGTAATTAGGACAACGTAGCAGCGACATTCCGTGTCAGGATAAAATGGTTCCCGTTCAAGCTAGAACGTAAAAGATTAAAAAGTTACAGCATTTCATTTGGTAGACAATTAATTGAACAATTAGGAGGAGAATCAGAAACATTCTTTGCAAGACATGATTTAGAAGAATGAAGTAATCAGAGCAACATAACAGCAATGTTCTGCGTCATGCTAGAGTGGCTGTCGTTAAATCTATAAAATCAGAGACATTCTTCAAGATGAATTAGGTTTAGGTGCAGGTATAAAATGCAATATCTCGTTTGATAGGCGAACAATGAAACATCTAGGATGAAAATTAGAGACATTTGTCAGGATAGGTCGTTGACCTTGTGATTTTACACGTCGACTCACTATGAATTGTTTGTTTATGAAGTTCTGGATGTTAGTGGACGTCCCGGTTCCGGATTCACTATTGGGAACAATTTCTGGCCTGGTAGTCGGTTAGAATGCAATTACATCGAGTATAATAAGGTGCTACCCTTGTCGAAGAATTACTTGAAGAACGTGTCGCAGTATCGCGACCCTAACAACGAGTTCCCTCCGTATCCTGTGCACTACTACATCGCGAGGTTCAAGCATAATAGCACGCAACAATACCACTTTGGAATTGCGGGCCAGGTATGCTCAATTACTATTATTTCTAACTATTACCGATTATTATTGGCTTTTATTGGTGTCGAGTTTACTGATCAACCATTTTGTATTTTACAAAAATGTAGCTGCCACGTTTGCCACGAAATCTTTGCATTTTTCGCTTGAGCCTATCGTAAGTTTTATTTACGAGAATAAATTTGAAAACAAATTGATGACACCGCAAGATCTCACCCATATTGTATAATTCAAAGTAATGAAGTGGAACTTACCTGTGAACAATTACGCGAGAAGACTTTCTCACCAATGCAATACATTTTCACTTAACAATTCAGTCGAAAAAAATCCCCATGCACCCTCCAAAATAAAGTTAATTTTTCAGAAATAAACCGAGCAATTTAGAAATAGTAATCAAAGGAAATTAGGTGAAAGAAAGTTGAATGAAAATAAATTCGGAGAAGTTTAATGGCAGCTTCGCAGCAACAAAAAATGAATTACCATTGGGTTTGCATATACGGTACATATTTTTTGTTTGTCGTAGCATAAACACTGAATCCGATAAGTAGACGGTAGATTTCTGTGCTTAAAAAATTTAGAAAGATTTTTCAGGAACGATCTCGTACGGTGCAAAAAGTCTAATGAAACAGTTAATAGGTGTAAGCGACGAGCCGCTTCATTTCGTATTCCCGATGCTTGACCATAAATGTCTTTATTTGCATAAATTTGTTTCACAGATTGGCAAAGTTATTACATCTCTATCTTTTCGTTGTGGACACCTCCTCAGCTTGCCAAATATAAACGAAAATACGAGATATTTCAAAAATATGAACTCTGTTAAAAATATGTAAAGATTGTAATAATGAAACGATTTACTAAGGTTTCTGTCAACTATTTTCGTTGCAACATTAAGTTGAACTCGCAACAAAAATTCCAACATTTATCTAAAAACCTGCGAATATTATTTGGTGCTCAGTGAGGAAGACATTGTTTTTGCCCAATGAATATTCCATCTCTAGCAAATGTATGTTCACGATGAGTGTTCAATTTTGTTTCGTTCCAAGAAATTCTTTTGCCTCTTTCCGCGACCCTGTGCTAAATTCAAAAGATTCTTCGAAATGTTTCAAAAGACATAATCAGATTCCAACGCTCGATGACTTGCTGTTTCGCGACATAAAATTAGCGGAGACTCGCTAGGACCGAATAAATAAATCGAACATTCCAGTATTATTAGTATCAGATTTTAAACCATCCAAATAAATAATTCGCAAGATAAAAGGTACTTCAAACACCCAACCTCGACGACGAAGTCATGCCTAGAAACTTAGGGGATTATCTGTACCACTCAAAATCCTGGCAAAAGCTCTCCTGGATCCTTAGATCGCTGCGTATCTCATTGTGTCATGGTATTTTAGGACAACATGGTTTTGGGATTGTGCCTGCCATCATCCTGCACCGTGGACGAGTTAGAAGTAATCATGGAGAAGATCTTCCGTGATAGGACTCTCCTAATTGGGCAACTATACTCCGCGGACTTTAAGTTGAGCAAGGTGTCCGATTTGACGGATGATCACCAGTGGCTTCTGAACGGCCAGAAGATCATGGCGATGTATGTATCCAAACATAATCAACCGTTTCATAAAAATTCGGAACTCGTTTCCCTTGATCTATATACTGCGGATTTTATGGATTTATGGCAAACATGGGGAGGCGAACACAAAATACAAAAAACATAAATATTACATTAATATTATATTATTTTATTAAATATTACATTAATATTATTTTATTAAATATTAAATTAATATTATTTGATTAAATATTACATTAATATTATTTTATTATATATTACATTAATATTATTTTATTAAATATTACATTAATATTATTATATATTAATATTACATTAATATTATTATACACTAATATAACACTAATATTATTAACATTAATAAAACATTAATATTACTGGTAGATTATTTACAACCTATTAAAATTATTAAGAGAAGAAATCAATCCGTATGTAAGTCCCTTTTCTTGAAATTGGGGCGAACAATTTTTATTTTGCATAAAGATCCGTTATCTACTGATTAGTATACCGAATCGATGTGTCACGTTTGGTGTCGTTTAATACCTAAATTTTCCCTGTAAACACATGACCGCATGGTTTTTAATAAAAGGATATAATCTTCGACGATTGCTGTCACCTGCACGGATTCGTTCTATGCCCGTGACGGAAATGCAAAACAGGACGGAAATGCTTTTGCCTGTTGCATAATGGCCGAGGCGTTCCGAAAATATTGACACAGCGCTATTTGTTTGCTCTCAGACTCACGCTGTTGACGTCCCTTGGCCTGGTGGTCGTCGGCACGGTGTACGATATCATGTTTTATCAAAAACGACTGGAGAAGAAGAGGAAGTTCCTCACGTTCGAGAACAATAACACTGCTGGTGAGCACGAACGCCACCGATTCAAGATGGCCGCGCGATCGGAAGACCGAGATCGATGGCCATCGATTAATGGAGCACCACCCTTGATTTTTCGTCAGAATTGAGCAAACGTGAAAAAGAACGCGAGATTCAACCCCTCGCATTATAGACTGTGGAGTTTGTGCATCCGTGACCGAAATGAATTTGGCGAAGACATTCAACAAAATTTGACGCCATTGTTACACCATTAGAGTCTCGAAATAATTATGCAAAAAAGTATTTCATGTTTATTTCATTTCTGTCGCTTACAATTAATTTAGAATATTTTTAGTTAGCATAAGAATCCGCAGTCTGTTTAAAATTCAGTCGGACAAACAAATTTAGTATTGAAGCATTTAATCATACATGTTACAAACAATATCAAAATCTTACTAAATATCTTTAACCCCTTGCGCTATGATTTATTTTACGGTTACAGTGATTAGAACTTCGCTGTCGCCCATACTTTCTTGGAAGAAAACGAAAATTTATATTTATTATATTCCTGTATATTCTCCAGTGACTATGTATACTTATATCGACAACAACAAAATAGAAGTTCATTTCGGTATAAAGGAAAATTAATAATTTAGTGGTTAACATTATTCAATAATATTATATAATGGGTAGGGGTTAAGACAACAACAAAATAGAAGTTCGTTTTGGTATAAAGGAAAATTAATAATTTAGTGGTTAACATAATACAATAATATTACATAATGAGTAGGGGTTAAAGAAGTTTAGTAAGATTATGATCTTGTTTGGAAAATGATCGAACTAAATATTGTAAACTAGATCAATGGCAGAGTATCTATGGTCTCCCATGGCAATAGGTCAGCTGCATCTGACCCGTCGATTAATCCTAAATTGGTAATCGTAATCGAGAAACTATGATTGAATGCATACAGAATTGAAGAACGACGTGGAAGCGAAGCGCGAGCTGGAACCGGAAAGCCTCTCCTTGGAAGAACATAAACCGGAGACTATGACAGGGAAGATTCTAATGTGTTTCTCAGCGAGCACGAATGCAAAACAGATTTTCACTTTAGAGACTGGATCGGACGCGATACTAACATTGAACGGCATCAAGACCTTAAGTATGGTGTGGATAATTTTCGTGCACTCCGCTTACTATACCAACAATGTCATGGGTAAGGGATTCCGTTAGTTTCCTTTACAACTCGTTTACATTTCTGGGGGTTGTGTATCGTGAATGATATCTTTACGAAATATTCCAAATTTTCCTGCCATTTCTGACCTTGTATGACCTTGAAGGTCATTGTGTTGTATACGGGCAAATTTGTCTTGACTCACGCTTTCATATGATATAAAAGAATATATAGCATTTCATTTAAAAAATTGGAGGTCACCTTCATTTCTAAGAAAATAGTGCAAACACAAGAAAATTACATACGCCATTATGTTACTTACCAAAAACAGTATTACCTTTCCCTCTATCATTTTTTTAAAATATTTATTATTTGCAGCAAAAATTTTGGCTAGTAATAGCGTGAACACCCTGTATGTAGCTTCTGTATCTTGTAATGAATCCCGACAATTTTTATTTTGCATAAAAATCCGCTAGCAACCCAGATAGCACCGGACGTCCATAGGACGTCCGTTTTACGTCCGATAGGTCCAGTGTCCGTCGTGTACGTCCGTGGGACGTACCTCGGACATAAATTTCGGACGTCCCATGGACATCTGTTTCTACGTCCGTGGGATATCCCTCGGACATAAATTTCGGACTTCCCATGGACATCCGTTTTTACGTCCGTGAGACATCCCTCGGACATAAATTTCGAACGTCCCATGGACATCCGTTTTTACGTCCGTGGGACATCCCTCGGACATATATTTCGGACGTCCCATGGCCAACTGTTTTTACGTCCGTGGGACATCCCTCGGACATAAATTTCGGACGTCCCATGGACATCCGTTTTTTACGTTCGTGGGACATCCCTCGGACATAAATTTCGGACGTCCCATGGACATCTGTTTTTACGTCCGCGGGACATCCCTCGGACATAAATTTCGGACGTCCCATGGACATCTGTTTTTACGTCCGTGGGACATCCCTCGGACATAAATTTCGGACGTTCCATGGACATCCGTTTTTTACGTCCGTGGGACATCCCTCGGACATAAATTTCGGACGTACCACGAACGTGGGACTTAGATTATTTCGTACGTTTTCGGATGCTATATTGTGTTTCTATTATTATACTCAAAATATAGTTTATGAATTTTTTCAGATCTTTAAGTTCGCGGCGCCGTTGTTTGAAAAAAGCTAATTTTTCGACGTTTCTCCTGTGAAAAAATGAGCTAATCTTCAAATTGTTAGATTTTATTTATTCTGTAAGTCTATTGGACACTGATAAACTTGAACATTTCATAGAAATAGTGGAAAAATGAAATTAACTTGATTAGTATTACGATTACCTCGTACATCAGCGCGCATAGTATCTGAAAATATTAATCGTGTTACCAAGAACTCGGTTGGGTCAGCGCGTTAGGCGCTCGACTGTTAATATGCTTTATACTAGGTTCGCGTCCGGCATAAGTCCACTCTTTTTTATTTGATCAATTCCTCTTTTTCTAGCTATGTGATAATCAATGGTATTTTTGTAGAATTCTTTTAAACCAATATTTACATATTTAGAAAATGTTTTAAGGTGAAAACACGCTTTTATATGTCCGACAAACGTCCAATTAACGTCCGCTCGGGACGTCCTATGTACGTACTGGGATGTAACTGGGACCTCTGTCGGGCATACCTGGGACATAAATCGGACATATCGTATGTCCCTGGGACGTACATATGTCCGGTACGGACGTACATTGGACGTCCGAGTGCTATCTGGGAATTAGTATTGCTAGTATGTTACCGTGTTTCAGTCCGTTTCTAAGGGTAACACATGCCCCATTATTCGCTAATATAATTAGTTAATACAATTTTTTTTCGATTTCAGGCAATGTAACGTTGGGCGCGATGTTCACGAGTGGGTTCCTTGTGCAAATAATCAGCAATGCGACGTATTCCGTGGACACGTTCTTCTGCATATCCGGGTTCCTGATGGGAGTTATCTATCTGAAGGCGATGCGCAAAGAGAAACAGGCGTCGACGTTTGGTGTGAGAGTGATGCAGTTCATTCTGCAGACCATCAAACGATTCATTAGGTAAATGCGTCTGAAAGAAAAGCTGTATTGTTCAGGAATCGAAATCATCAAGATCATCCCTGATATCATCGAAACTGAATTGTCTTTCTAAATCGCTGCCTTTTTAGGCTCACGCCAGCGTACATGATCGTGATAATGATCGCGGTACTGAACTACGGTTACTATGACCAGACTGCGACGTATGAGATATTCGAGTACCCGAGCTACCATTGTTCGAAATACTGGTGGAGGAACCTGTTGTACATCAACAATTTCTTCTCGTGGGATGAATTGGTACTGTACACGTTATTTCTTTAGAAATCATTTATTTTTCGTTGCAATTGACCTTGAACGACCTTGAACGATCTTCACAGTAAAGATTTATTTTGAAGCGTCCTATCAGAATATAAACGAGAAGCATATCATTCTATTTGAAAAAGACACGGTCGATCTTTATAGATCTCAAGTGATGGGGCACTAAGCCAGTTTTAATTAACGAATTTTTTGTTCATAAACAGCAAGCGAGATACGGTGATGTGTTTCAAATGCTCCACGCGCTTCATATTTTATTTAAAACGTTAGTTGTTTAGTGTTTTACAATTACAATCTCTCATAATCGATGGCACATGCGTATTTTGTAGATTCTTATCAATTAAATATATATATGTTGAAAATTTATAAACGATTAATAGTTATGACTGCTATAGTTAGACAGCGGCTCTTTAAGTAAATATAAAAATTGTCTGCATCGATTGGAAGAAATAGGAACCAAATAGAATATTTTTTCTTTCTCTAATGATTTTTAAGTTTCGGCCCATTTTGAATTTGGCCGTCCCAATTTTGTCATAAATGCATAAAATCCGTAGTCTAGCTATAATCCATGTGAACGGGATGACTTGAACGGTGTATCCTTGTTTCAGTGCCTCAGCTGGAGTTGGTATATAGCCAATGACATGCATTACTTTCTGTACGGTACTATTCTGCTGATGCTGTACAACTGGTAAGTAATCCCATTTGTGTCCCCTTAATCTCATTGGTCTGATCTCATAATTTGACAAAATTAAAATATTGCCCATGGAATAGATAATAGTGATAGTTTGCACAAATCGGCGCAGACAAAAGATTTAAAATTAGAGACTATTAATTAACATTTTAATTTGCGTTTATTGAAGTTGCGAAGATGCATCCATGAGGAGTTATTCTTTGAAACTTTTTCTTTGGTCATATGTACTATATTATGAAAAGCTAGCTAAAAATGTGAATAGATACATTTTTGTTATTTTTATAAAGTAAATGTAAAATAGTGACTTTTAATGGTCCGTAAATCTTGTGGGAAAGTACAGTTTAGACTTGGACGATGTTCGAACGATTTTTAAGATGTAAAGCTAAATCCTTGGTGAACTGTTCCAGGCGATCTTACGTCGGCTTGACCTTGGGCGGTTTAACGTTGCTCGCGTGTGCGGTAACGAACGGATACTTGGCGTACTCTCTCGATTATGTTCCCTCGTAAGTATCTCTGAAGTCATTTCTCATAGAATTGTAGCTTCTCAACTTGTACAATTGTCTTTCTGTTTTTCTTTAGGGTGGACGAAGTGCACCGGACAATGTCAGAGTTGTACATGCGTCCATGGCTTAGGATTGGACCATTCCTTGTGGGATTGGCCGCCGCGACCATCATTGACAAGATGAACTACAAATTGAACCTTACGACGGTAAAAATACAACATTCTGTTAACTTGAAATTACAATTTTATATAATTGTTACTGGGCTCTCTAAGATCCTAGTAAAATTTTCTATACACTAATGTTCACAACTGCATCGCAAAATAATTTCAGATTACCAGACTGAGGATTTTTTTATGCAAAATAAAAAATTCTGCATTCATTGTACGATGCAGGGGCTACATTTATTTCTGTTCTTAAACATTTTAGTGAATTGCATATAATACAACTGTATTTTTAAATTATTGGAATATTTTCACTGTTTTGAATTTGATCTCATTTTTGTCATAAATTTGTAAAATCAATGTTGAACAATATATAATCCATATGTGTATTTCTGAAAATTTGTACACAATTTTCAAATGTTTCAATTGCGACTTTTAACCGAAATGGTAAATGGAAATCAGTTTTACATTTTAATACAAAAAACGTGTTAAGATAATAAAGATTTATGTCGATTGAAACATGTTAAATAAGAATTAGTATAAATTTGAACAGGGGCCACGATGATTCCGGCGGTGAATTTAAGAGTCAAAGTAGTCCTCAGGGTCTAAGATTAAAAAGATTAAAGAAAAAAACATAGGGATGTTTTGAATTTGATCTCATTTTTGTCATAAATTTGTAAAATCAATCTTGAACAATATATAATCCATATGTGTATTTCTGAAAATTTGTACACAATTTTCAAATGTTTCAATTGCGACTTTTAACCGAAATGGTAAATGGAAATCAGTTTTACATTTTAATACAAAATACGTGTTAAGATAATAAAGATTTATGTCGACTGAAACATGTTAAATAAGAATTAGTATAAATTTGAACACGGCCACGATGATTCCGGCGGTGAATTCAAGAGTCAAAGTAGTCCTCAGTATTTCTGAAAATTTGTACACAATTTTCAAATGTTTCAATTGCGACTTTTAACCGAAATGGTAAATGGAAATCAGTTTTACATTTTAATACAAAATACGATTTATGTAGATTGGTACATGTTAAATAAGAATTAGTATAAATTTGAACAGGGGCCACGATGATTCCGGCGGTGAATTTAAGAGTCAAAGTAGTCCTCAGGGTCTAAGATTAATTTGAATATTCCAGAGAGCTAAAGTACTCGGCTGGACCATGAGCGTGCTGTGCAACTGCTCCATTCTCTTCGGCGGTGTGGAAAAAAACATCGGGATGCACTTGAGTATTATTTACACCGCCCTGTCCAGAATGCTATGGGGCGTTGGCCTCTCGTGGCTGATAATCGCGTGTATAACGAACAATGGAGGTAATTAAGCTCTTTTTCCTTGAACACTAGGCTTACGAACCACCAACGGTGACTATTTTACATTACTTTATAAAAATACCGAAAATGTGTCTACTCAAATTTTTAACCATTTTTTTTTTTTAGTAATACATATCAAAATAAATAAATTTATTGAATAATTCTTCATAGATGCATCTTTGCAATCTCAATAGTCATAAATAAAAAATATTAGATCGCGTCTCGCAAATCTAGTGTTAAAACAGATTCTTCGATTACTTAAACTCTTCTTCTTTCTCGATCGTAGGTATTGTGAACAAGATCCTGTCGCACCGACTATGGATACCATTTAGCAGACTAACTTTCTGCACTTACCTCTTAAACCCACTGCTCATAACTTCGTTGAACTTGCACAATACTTACCCGCACTATTTTGATGTGCTGGGAACGGTCAGTTGCAACCTAACCGAAGGAACGACTAATTGAACAAACTCATAACTATAATTAATTTGTTTTTTTTTTTTTTTTAGGCTAACACTGGTGTCGGTTTGATAGTGGTCTCTTACATCTGCAGCCTGTTGCTCTCATTGCTCGCGGAGGCGCCTGCCATAAATATACTGAGGATTATGACGACTCCAAACAGGAGGATGAAATGAGTGCGTTTAAACAATACGATTTCCAATTCATATTCCCGGATGGTACTCCACCCCCTTCGCTACCATGAACAAGACATCTCGTTACCAATGTCGTTTTCTAAAAGTGCGAATTCATTCGTCGTTCAAAACCTTTTTGTTTTTCATTATTTCCTCATGGAACTTTTAAATATTCTTTGCTCGGATTCAAATGAAACCAAACGTGACACGATTACCTACATAATAAATTATTGTCTCTCGTCACTTCTAATAGATGAAAAAAATAGTCGAACAAGTAATCGCGACCCAAATTATGTTTTGGCGTCATTTCAATAAGAAAAATGTCTTAAATACAAAGAAAATAATTCAGAATGTTTAAAGTTCTGTCATTAGATTAGTACAGTAATGCTCAGTTAAATATGAATCGGTCCAGAAGGCATCAGTAACGATCTTTAATCGAGCACGACTGTCTTGCTGATGCGCTGGTGTGGAGATCAAGGAATAGTGCATCTGTACACGATGCAAGTGTCATTTCGGTCCCTAAGTTTTCCAGACATTGCATTATCTTGTACCGAGTAGCGAAAGGGTCAAACGACTGACTGGTCTTCTTTTTTTGCAGGAGTCGGCGTTTCTTACATACCACGACGATTGGGAAGGAGGACAGCCTCGTAGAGAGTGGATTGCGCAACATTCGTAAACGTTCTGCGTTCTCTTTCCTTTTCTTTTATCAACGAGCGTTTTGTACATAGCGATTGCGAAGTTCTTTTAGTCGAACCGCCGCTGGCTCCAGCAAGAGAGAGAGAGAGAGAGAGAGAGAGAGAGAGAGAGAGAGAGAAAGAGAGAGAGATGAGAGAGGAGAAGGAAGGAAGCATGGAGAGGCACGTTTTACGATGAACTACAGATCGTTAAAAGAGGACGGGCAAATTGCGTGTCGCGATCTGCAACTATGAGTGGACCGGGGAATGTATCCTGGCCGGCGCCGGTGAAGTCAGCGATCGATTCGCTCGAGAGGCTTGTTCGCGTCGACCCTCCTCGAGCTGTTTCTCCAGTTGCTCCTTGAAGACTAGAAGCTCCCTCATTCGTGGATAAACGGGATCCTTTGGGAGACCGAGGAGAAAACACGATGAAAATATTTAGGAAAGAAAAGACTTTAGATGATAGTGTAAAAACAAAATTTGACAAAGATGGATTGTAAATAGAATGAAACGGAGTCTCTTTTAAGTTCTACTAACCTGCTGTCGCATACTAGGATTCCACCTACAGTATACGCTCTTCCACGGCTTTATGTACCTCATGCTAGCTTTCGTCCGCAAGACCGGTTGGTAGGTCGGTGATGACCAGTATAGAGGGTTCTGGTATAGGGATAATTGACTGTTCGTGTACGACCACAGGGACACGGTTTTCTGCTTAACCTGGGCCTGTACCCTCTCGCGTTCGCTGTAGACATTATGGTAATGATCAGCATATCCTTGAAAAATTCGCGGATCGTACGATTGCTTAAAAGTCCGCAGTTCACACTGTCCAACTGATTTGTTTTCTAACTTTGTAATTTTTTCGAGTGCTGTAGATAGATCTTGCTTCAATCCCATAATTTTCAAGATACGTTGAAATATAGCCGAGATAATTGACGCGTTAATCGCCTCGCTCTCTTTACGCATCGTTTAAACATGCTCTAATGCTCACAATATTATAAAAACAATACACCGTCGTATTTTCGAGAGTTTAAAAAATAGTTCCACGCAAGGATCGTTCAGTTGGACAGTGCTGGTTCTCGGTAAAAAGTCGCGCGACACTTGCCTGCTGTACAAAAACGTGCCGAATCTGCAAGAATACAGATGGTCGAGTATAGTGATAAGAAAGTGTTCGTTGAACTCGAACGCGTTGGGGTACTGTAGGCTGATCTGCCATACGCAGTCCACGAACTGCAGGAACACCGGGGATCTGTCAGCGTCGCTGTGGTGCTCGTCGCCATGACCGATCCTCTGAAGACAACGTCCTCGCGATTAGAACAATACACAGGAAATAAAACATTGATAGATTAAGTAATCGATGACTTAATATGTCGCACCTGTTGGAATTTGTGGCCGAAACTGAGCCACTCCTTTTCTATGAGAACCTCAAAACCTTTGATAGTTCTGTAATACGGATCTAACATTAACATGGCAAGAGCTGTGAGCTGCAAACATTTACAAACATTAAAGGGCACGTATATTGCAATCAGGTACACACGACGTATCTCGTAATTACCTGCGCAGTTCTGTCCCAGCCGTCGGAACAGTGCACCAGCACGGAGGTTTTGTGATTGTCGACTTTGTCCACTATCTTGAGCGCCCCGGCGAGCACGTATTTGATATGTTTCAGCCAGACGGTGGATTCGATCCCCGACAACCATCTCGCTTCATCGATCTTTGGAAAGCATAATTCTGAAAGGTAACGAATACCAATGATAGTCGTCGTTGTCCTACCACGAGCTCAGCCGAGTCATAAATGATTAATTGCGCTAACAATTCCCGCCGTCCGTGCTAGGCGATCATTTAAAACACGAACCAATTAAAAGAACTGGCTCGCAACGGGCCAAATACCTTTCATTTTTCTAAGGCTTTCCCTCATCACGTGAATATTAGGAATGTCTAAAAACACTAGCTCCGCGTTTTGATAATCGTCTTCGTTCTCGTAGCCTCCACCCTTTGCCTTGTTCGCCACTGCGTTCGGCATCGGTCGGGCGTCCATAATAAATAACTTGTGACTCTGCGCGTTCGCATCCATGATCAGCTGAACGTATCTCTCGTCCTCGCGACTTCTTTTGCCACCAACGCCCACCAACGGCTGGGCGCAACGAGTTATAGTCGCTTGACTCTCTGGATGGATCCACGAGAGCACCGGAAGTCTACCTTTGCTCCTGAACGCCGCAGACGCTTGCAGATCCTCGTCGGTCGCTGCAGCGGGCACTGCCCACACGGCAGGGTAGCTGTCGCATATGGAATACGTGTCGTTGATCTTTGATATTTTCCACATATCATTGTTTACGCCCTGGAAATCATAATCTCCACTTAGTTCTTAATGTTCCTTTACTCTGGGCTTGTTCCCTAGCATCAACGAGAATAAAGACAAGTGGCTGCGTAACGCATTTACCATCCTCTTCAACTCTGCAATGGGCTCGTACACGTTCCAGCCGTTCTCGGGGAACGTCTCGGAGTATTCAAAGGCAAACAACGGTAGCTTATGAGACAACGGGAATGAATACTGTTGCAGTTTCTCAAAGACGTCCCTCCGCGAATGATTCTCCTGCTTGTGGGCGAATCTGAGGTTACGCATGTCCTTGCAGAACGCCTCGATTCCATAGGAATTTTCTCTCCTGCTGGATGCTCCACCGACCTTCTCGATTCTGCTTACCACTCCCAGAGGCACTTCGACGATGTACGGTGTCTCGCGGTCCACGCTCCGAAAGTGAAGCTTGTAATTCGTGACACTAAGGATTCCTCTAGCTGGTCCTGAATACGGGCACAGATACGTTACCTCGTGAGCTATGCCCTGCATCCTCTCTCCATTGAGGAGTGTTGGACCTGCGTCTCCGCTAGACAAATTCTGCAATGAAATACATCAATGCTGAATTAATGCTCAGGCTGATCATTTTACTCGATTTTGCAGGATGAGACACATAAACCAGAACACCTGAATATTTTACACCTCTTGTACAAGGTCTTTCGAAGGTCATTAATGTTTCTTAAGCGGAACTACATATTTTTTAGACTTCATAACATAGCAACTGTTTTCATATTATGATCTTGAAATTACTTTCCTCTTTAATACGTTATTCCAGCTTTGATAGCAATACAAATATGTAGATACGTGTTCTGTTGTACAAGGCCCATTCCGTGCATTTTTTTAGTAAAGTAAAAGTGAAGAAAGCATACCAAAAAACGAAACGAAAATCAAGATGAGTATCTGAGAAAGGAAATTCTAGCCGCACAAAAGCATTAAAATAAGAAAACTGCGTTGATTTTGTTCGTCTAAGAACAACTCACTTTTACTTGATTCTCTTTTCTAGCTTCTAAAGCAGAGACAATATTGTTATCTGTTGAAGTAGAGCTCGAAGAAAAACTTTTGGAATGAGATGCTTTCTCCCAGCTTTCCTAAAGAAGGTTGAATGCTTGCATAGAGTTAGAAAGACGTAAAGATATGTTAGCGAGAGACCAAATTCGATTTATATGAATGTTTGTGTTACCGATTCTTGACCCATTTTGGAATTGAGCGAACTGCTCTTACTGTCCGAGTTCAGGGAGTCTGAGCTAGCGTTTTTAGAATTGTTCTGCTCCACGTTCAGAAGCTCTGCGCTTCCTCTTTTCTCCATGTTTGACGTTCCAATAGTTCCTTATTCGGTTACTTTTAATGGAACAATGCAATTGTGTACAATTCTAATTGCTACATCTGAAAATATAGAACAATTTAGAAGCTCGATACTGGAACATGTGGCAATTAAAATTCCAGTGTCATAGTTTCAGCGGTGCACAATTGCCTGTGCCGCTTAACCTCAAAATTACATAAACATTGCATACAGCATAAATAGGAATTTAGATAGTGAACTAACAAGGTGAGGTTACAAGGGCATCATGAAACGCGCGAGAAATTTCAACAGAATGCATTACGCAGAGTATTTATTTTATAAAAAGAATTTTGGAACAAATGCAGCCACGCCCAGAAGTATTATAAGCGACATATTTATACGCCGAAAAACGAGTAGACTGTAAACTGCGTTTGTATACGAACAATAACCCGGTACACTAACCTCGCTTATATACGATTAATTACAGTACTCGGGTAAGTTTGATTTCCATCAATACAACTTTTATTTGACAGCCATAGTCTGCGTCTGCGGCTCATACAGTGGAAGCTAGATCGAGGATCCTGGAAAGCCGACGGAGACGGAGTTCGAGTTACGTTCACCTGTAGCGCTGGCGGGGAGGTGTATTGAGAATGCACCTGTTGCCCCTATGCAATCTCGTTATCAGCAGAGAGGAATGAGAGTGCTCACGCCCGGGTTTTGGCCGTACCCGGTACACTGCTGCCCCCTAGTCTAAATCTAGCCTAGAACAGATCCTACCACTTGTAGTTTTATTTTGTTCTATTTTGTAATTTATTTTGTGAAAAATAAAGAATATTGGTTACAAAAGTTAAAGTGTTCTTCTTTTTCCCACCCTGTACATATTATCCTAACAGAAATCTAAAAATTTCGGAAAATTTTAGAAAACCTCGAAAATGGAATTTTGTATTAGGCGAATATGACAGCGAAGAAGGTAGCACGAAAATTTGGTGCGACCTCTTTTACCATCATATTATCCTAATAGAAATCTAAAAATTTCGAAAAATTTTATAAACCTCGAAAATTGAATTTTGTATTAGGTGAATATGACAGCGAAGGAGGTAGCACGAAAATTTGGTGCCACCACTTTTACCATCATATTATCCTAATAGAAATCTAAAAATTTCGGAAAATTGTAGAAGCCCTCAAAAATTGAATTTTGTATTAGGCGAATATGATATCGAAAGAGGTGGCCCGAAAAATCAGTAGTTCGAATCAACGATAAGTCAGACGTCACAAAATGTTTTTCCAATTTTCGCTACTGTAACATTACCAAATCGGTGGTGGAATTCAACGCCAAGTTAGATGGGTGTTATTTTTGCGGATATCAGTAGTATAAGTCACCGACAAGTCGGACGCAGGGGAAAAATTAGTGGTTAATAATTGTATAGGCAGATATGCTTTTTTAACAATATTGTCTTTATTTATTCATTGTTGATTCATACATAAAATGTTCGTATTTTACATAGCTTATAATCCAAATATTTATAACATGTGTGTAGACTGGGTCAGGTGTACTTGGCTGCGGCCGCAGGCGACGTACAGATAATTATATGAGGTGATTAGTCTACCGCTGTACTGCTATACCTCTTGCCAATTGTGGATGATACCGATTGCCCAGGTCTCACCACGAGGAAGTTGCTACACGAGAGACCTAACAACGAAGAAACAATTTAACAAAATTTATAACACTTTATTGCCCAGGGCTCACCACGAGGAAGTTGCTACACGAGAGACCTAACAACGAAGAAACAATTTAACAAAATTTATAACACAGACTTAAGTCTGTATTTATAATTACGCAATATTATCGTTGTCGGTAAAATAGGAAACTAAAATCATAAAAATAGAAATTTACATTATCTTATGCGATACATTCTGCCGCGAATTGCAGCAACTGTCGATAACTTACCATACTGCTTGGCTAAAGGTTTCGATATTCTGCCGTGAGTGGCAGTACCAGTTATCGACGTTTCCGTCTCCGTCGGTAACGTGTGTCTATCGGCTTCAGCGTTTTGCCACTACGTCGAATGGCGCTGTACGGACATTTAAAGAGAGCAGATGATTCTTGCCGGAATTTACATTGAACCTTATAGCAAAAGCGGCACGATTTAATTGTCCCACACAGAACCTAATGAAATTTTTTAAATAATTGCTATATTAATTACGCTATAAAAAAATGTCTAAGAATAAAGTTGTACCGCTTTAAGGAGCGCATCTAATGATGAAAAGACACTTTCATCGAGGTCATTAATAGACGAGGTTTTAAGGTCATCGTTACTTCTTTTAATGGAACCTTATATCTTTTTGTTGATGTTTCTATACAGCTTAAAAAGACAAATCCAACGACCTTAATAACTTTACCTTTCGGATAATTCGTTCTACAGATGTTCCCGTTCAAAGATGATTAAAATTTCCTAGTGCACAGAACATTTGCAAGAATATTTTATATTTTGCAATTTATACTGTGACGGTGTACAATGTGTGTATCGACTAAATTATACAACTTTGACATGTCCTCAAATAAAATTAGAACAATTCTTCCAGATCCGATTACCAAGATAAAATACAAAAAATACTGAAGATACAGAGTAAAGTTCTCTACAGTTTCAAATTCTCGATGTTTCTGTTTTTTCCAATGCACGATGCACAGCTCAGTGAAACAATTGCACAATACTTCGCCTGGTAACGATGCCCGTTTGACGTCACAGTTTGGACATGTCGGGCGCCCGATGAAGGCGTTCAAAAATTCCCAGTAATTCACCAACAACATTAACAATGTTTTCCCGGGCCGCAAAATCCATCGTAAAAATCATAGGTCAGCGGAAATATCACGCCGGCGAAGAGAACATTAAGGTGCGTGGTCTGCTAGAAAACAGATCTCCAAACCGTGAACGATCCCTAACGATTCCCTAAATTTGCTGGCAATCCTAATCATTCTACAAACTAAACGACACATCTGTTCGATGCGCAGGTGACGTTGATGGGAGGCGCAGGCGAAATTGGCCGGTCCCTGTCGCAAATGTTGAAACAAACCTCGAAACTGAAAGGGCCCATTTTGTACGACGCTGCTTCCTTGAACCTTCGACTTCCGGTCAGGTTCCACACCTTCTCCGACGGCCAGCCGCTAAAACCTATCGTGAGATCTCCATATTCCTTCTATTTCAACTAAAATCCAATTTTCATCCTTTCGTTCCGACGATGTTATCCTTTAGAGTCGTTTAAATTTGTTCATTTTCGTAACAAACCATATCCGATTGTCTGCTTTAGAGCTCGTGGATGCTGACCATGATGGAAACACCGCGGTTAGTGCCCCGACATCCAGCAATCCGAGAATCCGTTGCTTATTTCGCCAATGGTCCATCAAACGTGGCCAGGGTACGTTATCCACCATTCTCACAGATTTTTTACAGACTAGGCTTCTCTCTGCAAATTTAATTGACAAATTTCTCATCGAACAGACTGAAACGGAGGAACTCGTGGAGGTTCTACGTCGACTTCCGGTCGCAGAGGGAACGGTGAACCCACTGAGCAAGACGAAGGCGATCGCTTCACAGGTAGGTCGTTGTATTTCTAATCGATAGCTGTTTGAATCGTCGATCGTTCCGAAATCGTCTCGAACGAAGTCGCGAGGGTTGAATCGGTAGATCGTTCGATCGCGTTTCATTATGATCACGAAGAATCGACGGTGATGGGATGAGGAGGAGGATAGGGATGCGAATCGGAGGCTGGTGGGGCGCCGTTCATATGTTAGTTTCTTCTTGCTCGAATTCTTTTTGTTCGAATTGTGAGTAAAATCGGCGCTCCATCGGCCCTGGGACGAGGACTCCTGATTTTGCGCACCCATCAACCTAATTCAGATTCGATTCGGGTCTCTAAGTACACGAAATAAATTCAATGAGAAATGAAAGAGAAAACGAGACGAGAGAAGAGGATCGTATTGTGCGCTGATAATTCGCTAGTAACAGGGATCGAAATAGACAACTTCGCATGTTTCGATTTCGAAAAGATCCTCAAGAATAAGCAAAATGATTCAAAATTGGTAGAAAGACTACATCAGTCTGTTTTAATTCGAACGCGGAGTTCACTGTGAACTAGACTAAAGTAGAGCAGTTAAAAATGAACAGAACGAATCACAATCATTTAAAAAGTTACATGCATCTTCATCAATTTTAATAGAAAACTTGAGGTTTGGTGGGAACTAGAGTTCTCCAGTAGAAAATGAACAGTCAACTAAAATTGTTGAAAAGATTAGATGTGCCTACCTGAATTTGAACATAAAATGTGAACTTTAATGTAAACCAGAGATGTCCATCTAAAACTTAACAAACAGAACCAAAGTCATTGTATTTTAAAACTAGACTGCGGATTTTTGTGCTAAATAAAAATTGTCTAGGTCTATTGTAAGAGGCTGAATTTAACTAACAATTTCTCTTTTAATTACCTGATATTTGACGGTATTTATTTTTGTAATTAATGCATCAAATTCGCAGTCTATTTCTAATCAAAAGCGTTCACGTTTGAGAGGTCCTCTGTCTGTTCGCCATTTTCTAAAGTTTCGCGGTGCACGTTCTAAACGAGAGTCTATCAAGAAGTTTCTCTTTCGATCCCTGGCTAGAGGGTCGTAGAGAGCAGCGTATAAAATTACCGGGCCTCTACACGTCCTTCTGACGCATCCTGATCACGTTCGAGAGGGTCGCGCGGGTCCTTTCGAAATATCCTTTTCCCCCGGAGGGAACGCAAGACGAGAGACGATGGATGGGGGGCGATGAAAAGAGACAAACATGATCGACGCATCGACTCTCACTTGATTCTCGAACAACGAACGAAGAAACAATCCTTGCTATGGAACAAGGATCAACGATCCTCGTCGATGCGTCGATCCGCGTTCGAAGCCATCCACTTCGAGGACTGAGCCTTCCGTTTCGAGTTCCTATCGTCTCCTAGCACCCCTGGCAGAAACTGTTCGATCAAAATGGCCGATACGATTACTTAAATGATCATTTTCGAGCGTTTATTCAATAGGGAAAACAGTATCGGTCACATAACAATTATTACGTTAGTAGAATAGTAGATGTTTCGTCTGCTAAATCATGAAATACACTGTGTAATGTTACTAGGGAAGTTGTAAAAGAATTTAATGGAACGAATTATTAAGACACTTTTTAATACCTCGGAACACCGATTAAATATTAATAAAAAGATAAATAGTCTTGTTGAAGTCGATCGGATGCTAGAGATTGCCAGAAAAGCTTTCACAACAGTTGTGAATGATTGAAACTTGAACCAAAATCAGTGTCCAATATTCTTATTCTGTAACTCGTAAGAAAATGTTGTAAAAGACAATCTTCTTCGTACACAAGAATGAACATAACCTCTTTTATTATCTGTAAACAATTCGCTCGGTATTTGAAAAATACAGTAGGATAAAATAAATACCATTCTATCAGCCTGTTCAGACGCTAACTGTTCTTAACAAATTCTCAACGCGATTAATAATCGGCAAATGATCATAGACGCTCGATTTGTCGACCGAACACTTTCCGCCAGGGTTATACCGCCTCCATTGATTTGGAGGCGAGAGATCGCTGAAATCGCACTGACCTTGAAATCGTCTCTCCGTCTGTCCTCAGGGGGACAACGCGTGCTTCGGCCACGGGATTCTTCGAGGTCCCCGGGTCCTCGGTGAGATGGGGCCCGACAAGGGCCGACAAGGTGCTCGGATCGTCACCGAGATCTATAAGCAGCTGCCCGATCTCGCGGATCGGCTTGGCCGGGATCGTACGAAACGCGGAAATCGGCCAGCGCTACGACAGTTGTCCACATTTACGATGTCGACTGAAAAAACAATTTTCGAGAACGTGCAGGACCATGATCCTGCGGGAAACATTGGTGAAATTCCTGCAACAAGAGCCATGGATACCCTGAACAGAAAGAGAAAGAAAGACGACAAGAAATTGAACGCAACTGCTGCGTCCATTGCAGAAAAGAGTCCTCCGAAGGATCTCGATGATCGAACAGGAACAGAAAGGAAGAAGAATCGCTGCAGAAAGTTGAAGGAACAGAAAGGATGTGTAGAAGGTTCATCGAAGATTGAAAAACGAGGCAGCAACGTAAAATCTAGAAACTGGACGATACCAGCAGCACTGTCGGATAAAAAGCCTAAGTTGTTATACGGATTAGTGCAGCAGAGACGCACACCCATCGCCTGGTTCTTCTCCAGCCTCTTCGAGAACCGGAAGAACGATGTGTTTACTGATTTTCAGAGCGTTAGAAAGCAGAGTAAGGCGAGAAAGATGGATTCCGTTCGAGAAAGGGTTGATCCTCCGACGAAAATCGTTGGACAAGACAGACAGGAGATTTCCACTTCCGTGACGAATTTGGTTGACGAGCCTGTTGGAAATTTGGAGGTTCCGGAAGCGGAATGTGCGGTTGAGAATGTAAAGGAGGCGAAAGAGCAGATCGATGGATCCTCGGTGCAGGATCTCGATGAAACGAGGCAGACGGCCGCGCCGTCGTCCAGTTACGAGACGTTGAGCGAGCTGAGCGATACTCCGCAAGAGTTGAGGAGCATCTCGTCCAAGTTATGGCGATTTTTGGAGAATCTGAGGGCCGGGAGACGGAAGTCCTCGTCTCTGAGCAGTTTAACTTCCTACCATTTGGACTCGCTCTTCGAAGAAGGCCCGCCGATTTATAACCGCGTCGGCGGTGTTCGTTTCTTCTCGAAGAGTTTCCACATGAAATCGAGATTCAAGGACAAGCAGAAGAACACCGGTTCGAAAAAGAGCAATTCTGGCAAGAAGGTTGATAGGAAGAAGGATAGTTCCTGTGCCAGTGGCGATGGTTCTTCCCGCAATAAACCGAAGGATCTCTATGGACCTCGTTGCAAGGAGCCCGAGTCCGATTGCGGCAAAGGAGGGGACGTCTGCAGGCAGTACAGAAACGAAAAAATCTATGGGGCTAGTTGCAAGGGGGGCCAGGATCCTTGTAGTAAGACCAGGAACGTTGATCTGTATGGGAAACCTTGCAAGGCGTTCGAGGACGAATTCGACGGCGACGATCCTTTGGAGAAGTTCTGGAAGGACAAGGTTTACGGAAAGCGCTGCAAGAAGAAGAGCAATGTCTGCGGGAATCCGAAGTGTGAAGACACGAAGTGCAAGCAGGCGAAGCCTTGCGGTGGCAAAAAGAAGGATTCTTGCGGCAAGAGCAACTCGAGTTCTTGCGAGAAACCTGAGCAGCCGGGCTCCTGCGGAAAGAAGCCCGATCCTTGCGGGAAGAAGCCTGATCCTTGCGGGAAGAAGCCTGATCCTTGCGGGAAGAAGCCTGATCCTTGCGGGAAGAAGCCTGATCCTTGTGGGAAGAAGCCTGATCCTTGCGGGAAGAAGCCCGAACCTTGCGGAAAGAAGAAGCCTGATCCTTGCGGCAAGAAGAAGCCTGATCCTTGCGGCAAGAAGAAGCCTGAACCTTGCGGCAAGAAGAAGCCTGAACCTTGCGGGAAGAAGCCTGATCCTTGCGGGAAAAAGCCTGATCCTTGCGGGAAGAAGCCTGATCCTTGCGGGAAGAAGCCTGATCCTTGCGGGAAGAAGCCAGAACCTTGCGGCAAGAAGAAACCTGAACCCTGTGGCAAGAAGAAGCCTGACACCTGTGGCAAGAAGAAGCCCGATACCTGTGGCAAGAAGAAGCCCGACACCTGTGGCAAGAAGAAGTCTGATTCCTCCGGGAAAAAGGATAAGGGAGATTGCCCGCCCGTGTTCCGAGCACCACAAGGATGTCCGAATAACGAAAAAGGCGGAGGAGAAAAAGGCAGAAAATACTCGACCGACTCAAGGATCCACAGTCACTGCAGTTTTTCGTACAACCAGGATTTTCTTTCTTACCCAAGGATCGTAGACAAATTCTCCATGCCCGAGCTCAGATCTAGGATAGAACCACGACGGAACTATCCGTTTAAATGGAGTTCCGTCGATAGATAGAGTACTTGCTCGTCCTGAACAATCAATGAGATCGGTGGAATATGTTTCGTCGTGTCTGAACCTCGTTTGCGTCAATAAACGTCATTGCACTCGATTCTCGTGCGATTTATTGAATCGTGTGATTCGTTCGCTCGTGCGGTAGCGGAACACGTTCGTTGCCATCATTTGTCTCGTTGCTCATTGTTAAAATATTTTTATTAAATGTAACGTACCTCTTTTATGAAACATTGAAACACATTTAGCGGAAGAAAGTCGAAGAATCTCGGATTATTATGCCCTGTACTATGATATTAGATATATAATGTACAAAATTAATTTGACTATTTTTAATGAAACTGCGAGATTGCGTACGTCATTTCTCTGTGACGGTGGTAGCGGACGTGTTAATGTATTACGTTGTCGCATATGGAACGTCCGATTTTGAACAGTACAAACTTTTTTTAAATTAACTTCTTGACTTCTTAAATTGTACTTGGTCGTTCCATATTTTAAAGATTGTCGTTTCAATTTTGTTACAAGTAAAATTAAATATCTCACTAAAAAACTGAAGATGTGTCCTTGAAGATCAGCTTCGTACCTTAAAATAATGTACATTAAGCTTGAAGACTGTAAGAGTACTTTTTCATCGAAACTTTTCCTAACATTTGCATTGTAAAATCGGAAATTTCATTGGTGTCAATCTAATACCATCTTTTTATAATCGATTTGTCTTTGAACATTTCTATTCGAGAAACATTGGTCCCTAGACTTCGCAGGGTCTAACGAAGTAGCCTGTACACCATCAACCAGCATAAGCTCTTGACAATCTGTTTGAATCTGCTTTGAATTCCAGCTGCAGCCGACGCCAGCGTCCCCAAGGAAGCCGCAGTCGATCGAAGTAAGTTCTTAAAAAAAGAAAATCGTTTTGTGCTTTGTCCCCTGTAACCGAAATTCGAGAGACGATCTCAAAAAACAAAAAAAACAAAAAAATAAATAAAAAAGCGAGAGTAGCATAACCACTAGACTCGTCGCTATGGCTCCACCTCCCTTCTGCCTCTTCCTCATCACCGAGTCGATTTCACCGCGAGTATCGAATTTGAAAGCGACCGAAAACCGAACAAACAAACAAAATCACAGCTCAAAATCAAAACCAAAAAAATCAATCGAAAATATGTCGGATGATCCTCTCTCCCCGCAGAGGACCGTTCAACACGAAATCGAGGACCGAAGCAACAGGGGCCCTTTGTCGATGAGCAGGGTCTCGGGACACCGCGAGCCTTCGATCATCGACGACCCGGTACCGCTAAGTCATATCGAGATTGTCGTGCATCACGACAGGCTGCGCAACGACGACTATTTCCCCCAAGGCGAGGAATTCGAGGACGAGATCGGCTACGACGTCGGCCAACTGTACATAGACTCGGCTGCAAGAGCGTACGAAGAGGAGGCGAGGAACATGATGCCGTACGCTTCGAGCTCGACCAATCAGCAGTCGGACAGTTTGTCCTTTTAATAAAGGAACACTTTTGCGCGTTCGAACATCCGCCATCTATCCACACGCTCGATGTTCACCGCGTTGATCATTCGTTCTACATTGGTTTAAATTAACAAGAAATTTTCATTGTTCGCGGAGTGCGCCTTGCGATTTCGTCGCTCTGCGTCTATCGGAAGTTGATAAGTCGGCGAGCAGGAGGGGAGGTGGGGCCAGGCGACGGTGAAGGCGGAAGCGAAAGCGAAATCGAAATCGTTGACAGCACGACACAGATCTTGAACAATAACAGCAGCATATCACATCCATACTGATATCCAGGCGGTGAGACGGGGAGAGATCCGATTCGGCGAGCCGGACTGTGGCGAGGATCCGCCGGGATGGCCGGTGCGGAGCCCTTGCCATCCGCCAAAGGGTCCCTGTAAGCCCCTAGGTCCGCCGGGCTATCCGCCGAAACCAAAACCGCAGAAAAAGCCGTTCTGCGTCAAGTGTCCGGCCAAGAAACCGTGCAAATCGAGAAAGTGTTGTTAGGTGTCGCTCGAGAGACAGAGGGTACGTGGAGAGTAGCGGCTAGGGACCGGGTGTTCGCCACTTCTAGCGATCGAAAATCTGTTGTCCATAGCTCGTGGTGCGCTCGATCATCGTCAACCATCGTCGAGCTAGAAGCCGGTACTGTCTTGGATCCACGTTCGGCAAGTTTGCGATCGGCGCTTGGAACGGAACGCCCGCAAGGCCGCCGAATGTCGGTTTGGTGTGCTCGAGGAGCTTCGGTACGGGAAGATCGACGTCGTCGGACCCTTTGCTCGCCTCGTTCGCCAGGGAAGTCAACAAGTACTCGAGGCTGCAGCAGAGGAGGTTTTACAAGAATGGTGGGAAGAGGGCCCCTGCGGACTGTACACCGAAGTTCGCTCCGGATTCCAAAAAATCGGGCAGTTCCCCAGAGAAGTGTACCCCGCGGGGTCCACCCTGCTGCCGAAAGCGTCCCAAGAACCCCCAGTGCGCGCAACCACCTTGTCCACCGCCGTGCCCTTGTCCGTGCCCCCCGCCACCACCGGAGGCACCGCCAATGAAGATCTGCTACCGGAAGTGTCCTCCGCCACCGAAGCCCCCGAAACTGCCCAAGTGTCCCAAGATCCCGGCCCCGCCACCTCCACCGCCGCTTCCCAGGATGCCCAGACTGCCCAAGTGCCCGAAACCCTGTCCACCACCAGCCCCGCCCCCACTACCAAGGTGTCCACCACCACCGAAGTGTCCGGAATGCCCGCCAGAGAGAGTCTGTCCTCCACCTCCGCCCTGTGAGCCATGCCCTTGTCCTCTTCCCTGCCCCCCACCCTGCTGTCCTCCGCCTCCGCCATGTCCGACGTGCCCTCCGCCAATTCCCTGCCCCATACCGTTACCTTGCCCCCCACCGCCGCCCAAGGTCTGCCCTCCGTGCCCACCTTGCGCAGAGTGCCCCAAACCCCCTCCGTGTCCTCCGCCACCGCCCTGTTGCCCTTGTCCTTGCCCTGAGCCGCCCCCGCCATGCCCCTGTCCCAAGCCTTGCCCCCCTTGCCCGCAAATGTCGCGACCTCCAGCCTGTCCCAAAGACGTGCCATCCTGCCCTAAATGCGAGACTGGGGGCGGCAGGTCTGGAAAGGGGTTCTCCAAGAGGAAGATGTCCACCTACCAGGGCTCCTCTTGGCGCCTGATCAACGCAAAGCTCCGCGTTGATTCGGCCTTGACGGAGAAGTCCTCGAAACGCAATCAACCAAGTAAAACGGGCGAGGACATTTTCGAGGCGCAGGCCAGGGAAGGGTCCTCCGTAGAGGCTTCTAAAAATCAGGGTTGGAAGTCTGGAAAGGGGTTCCACAAGAGGAAGTTGTCCACCTACCACGGCTCCCCTTGGCACCTGATCAAAAGGAGGCTCCACGTTCACGCGTTCCTGATGGGCAAGCCCTCGAAACCCAAGCCACCGAGTTGTAAATCTACCGACGACATCTGCAGCCATCGGAAAGCGTCTTGCGTGAAGACCTGCGACACTAAGAGCGAATGCGGTAAGAAGAGACCTACATGCCCGGATCAGAAGAAGAAGCCGAAGAAAAAGAAGAAGAAAGAACTCTGTCCAGATTCCTGCATCCCCCGGGGCAAGTGCGTCGTACCGCAAGTCCCAGTCCCGCCGAAGATGGTCTACGGACCTGCCAAGTGTCCCAAACCCAAGTTCGTGCCTCCGAAACCGTGCCCGGACGTCCCTAAGGAGGGAATGGACACCTGCATGGATACTAGGACTGCTGGCAAACAGGATGAAATAGTCTGCATACCACCACCCTTGCCTAAGCCGCCCTCCGATCCTGTGATCCTGTGTCCCTGCCCACCGCCGACCAAACTGCATCCTGGCCCGTGTCCGTGTTACGCGTTCAGCAAGGAAGTCACGCAGACCGTCCCGCTGCCCCCGTGTCCACATAAGGAGAAGTATGTTTGCTGCAAGGACTCGTTCTATTGCATACAGGAGCAGAAGGTCTGCAAACTGGACAAGGGTTGCGACAAGAGAAAGAAGAGGAAGGAAAAGAAGAAGAAGAAGCCGTGAAGGTTAGTTGTAGTACCTTTGTTTTCGAAGTTGTACGCAATTTTAACAGT
Source organism: Sphecodes monilicornis (assembly GCA_913789915.3). Lineage (NCBI taxonomy): Eukaryota > Metazoa > Arthropoda > Insecta > Hymenoptera > Halictidae > Sphecodes > Sphecodes monilicornis. Next base: position 23,247,128 of record OU565291.1, read on the forward strand.
CTCTTTTCATGTATAACAGTTCATGGCAAAGATGAGTAGATGTAATTTAAAATAGTGAAAACCGCTGTCGAATTATAAATCATTGATTGAATTTTCGTATCTCATGTATAGACGGTAGATTTCATAAGATCCTATTTATCCAAAATAGGAAAAGATTAGAAAGATCTAGAAATAATGTTATTTAATTAAATTAATTTTTATTGGCCATCTGTATCTCACTATCGACGCAGAACATTCTTATTTTGCATAAAAATCTTATCCATCTTCCAAAAACATGATAGTTTACAAGTCAAGAATTCGCGATAAAGTAAAGATCATTCTCCTTAGAAAGATTAAGCCACTGTGCGATATCAATTAAATGTTTAACTGGTTCTTTTGTTTGTTATTTAGGTGAAGAAGATGGTGTCTCGCGAAGTCTGTCAGATATCATATTCGGTCTCCGGGATCGATGCTAGCGTTAATGATTTTGATCGACTCGTTCGACTGCGCTCGGCTCCGGGATCGAAGGAGCAACGCCCTCAAAATTCTCCATCTCGTTTCCTCGATCCTTCTAGATCCTCTCGATCCTGGGAACGCTAGAGATGCGAGTCGAACGAACCGATCGCTCGTGTGCGTTCTTCGCCGCTTGTCCGACGTCGAGTTCTCGTCTAAAATTCACGAATCGTGTCGAAAAAGCTGGAAAAGCCTCTATCTTTCTTGCAATTTGAAACGATAATAGCGTTCTCTGTTTTAACAATTTTCGAGACGACGAGAGACCCTCTTCGGCCGAGCGGCGCACGACGCACATTTGATTTTTTTCGTTGTATAAGAGATGTCCAAGTCAAAATTCGAACAAACTTCGCCGAGAGTTAAAAATAAAGGAGAAAACGTTCTCTTCCTTGTCGGTGGACGTGGATGACGATCATGAGCCACGACGGCCTCGGGAAAACGCATCAGCAGCCGCAGACTTTGTCCCTGTCTCGATCGAAATCCTTTGTAACTCTAATCGCAAGGCGCACAGTCCGCCAAGAAAAACAGATTTGTTCAGTACCACGTCAATAAACTGCATTGAACACAAGTCCACTACTGTATTAATTTATTTTCTAGTTTTTCTGAAGATACCGACCAGTACACCGCGGATATGCAAAAATGAATAGGAGTTGATGAAACGAGTTTTAGAATTATCAAAAGAAGCAGTACATTTCTGTTTTTCAGTAATTTCATAGGGAGTAAATTAATTAAAATAAAATTTAGAGAAAATTCAATATTAATATCAAAAGAAACAGTACATTTCCGTTTTTCAGTGATTTTATAGGGAGTAAATTAGTTAAAATAAAATTTAGAGAAAATTCAATATTAATATCAAAAGAAACAGTACATTTCTGTTTTTCAGTAATTTTATAGGGAGTAAATTAATTAAAATAAAATTTAGAGAAAATTCAATATTAATTTAATTTTTAACTTCTGTTCGTACTTGTCTCGAACAGCTTATATTTTGGATAAAGATCCGCATAGTTTATGGATCGGATATCAATGCGTTGTTCAACCTAGATTTAAATAGATTATCGTCTTCCATAAGAGTGATCATTATCTGATTCTACATTTCTTTTCTTTATTCATTTATTTTATTCATACTGTTGTGTTGAAACCGCGAGCGTGATTGCCGCGGATTACTTGTTCGGTTTATTAAATGTATCACACTAGTTTTGGTAGTAAGTAAGTATATTTAACAAATTGTATAGTCTTGTCGTGCTGCGTTTCGTTTGAAGCGACTTTTCTAAGTGAATTCGGTGTGAGAAATGTCCGGTATTTATACCTTTTTGGTGTTCGCGTAGCGCACCAATCATGTATTACATCGTTTGGTTGCAGGTGGTTTGCATGGTGTCGCGGGCGGTCGCTGCCTTTTCGGTCGCAGGGTTTTTTGTTTGGCGAAAGTTAGATATTGTCGAAAGTACGAATGACTGACGGAAAATACATGTTGTTCAGAGACTGAACACATACAATTTAATTAATTTCATTTGAATTTACCGGTTTTAACACTATTACTACCAAAAGTGCCAAAAAGACACTTCTTAAAATTTGAATGAAAAATTGATTGAGACTGTAAAGATGCATTAAAAGAAATCTCTGAAACTTTGTCTGTTCTACATAAAAAGATAAGTCGAAATAGAAATACGTAAAACCACGGCAGAAATAGTGTCAAAGAGGGTGGTTTTTCAATCCTACCCTGAAACGTGAACTTACCTGATTATTGCAGCAAGGTATAAGATCGATAATAAATAGTAACTTGCGCAAAAGATGCAGTTTCGCGTCGTCGATTGGAAACGCGTGAATTTGACAGCGTCCTGGTCGTTTCGCGCGGATTTGTATCGATTCTAGAAAGGTTCCAAGCCATCGCTGGCAGCCGGGGTGTCCGGATGGAATTCCAGAAGCGGAAGAGAACGGCGACCAGCGGTCGTAAACAGGAAATCGATCTGCACAGTCGGTGATATCAGTTGCATCGTTTCGTTCGGTCTGGCCCCCGCCATTCGTGGTGCTAATCATCGCAATCACCATTGCACAAACGCGCACGATATTCTCTTTCTCACGGACAGGATCAGATGTATCTCCAGCACTGCTACAAGTGTCCGACTACATATTTGCAATCTTAGCAATATGGCTCTTGCTCGAGTTGATTCCGATCGCTCCACCACTCTATTTTATACAAACACAGACATTCGAATCGTTCGTTTCAAATCAAATATATCGGAAATAATAATTCCGGTACTTCTCATTTCAAGGATTAACACTAGAACGAGCACTAAATGCTACTGGCTTGTAATCCTTGCAATAACAAGATTGTATTTATTCAAATTTCGTACAATTTTCAGTCAAATATACAGTGGCCATCAAAAGTGTTCCTACGCCCTTTAAATCAGAATAACTTTCTTAAAATTTGACCAAACTACTTGACTTCTTCTTAGCAATTAGAAGCACCATCAATATAGAGAAGTTTACTAAACCCTTACACCTGAAAACATATTTATAATTTTAATATTTGTAAACGAAAAAATTAGAAACCAGTCATTTTGGATGGTCCGGTGGTTCTAGCGTTAACTATCTATTTTTCATTATACTTTGACGATGTTAGATCTCGACATATAGTATGCACGTACCGATTTCGCCGGTGATCGAAATGGAGTTTCCAAGAGAGGCGAAAAAATCGACTTCTGGCCAGATAGACAAACCGCTGCGTGAAATCGATTACCGAGGGAGGAATGTACGTTCGATTAGCGGGCTCCGGCGCCGGAAACCGTAAATCCCGGGGTTGATTCAACGAATTTGCGAGCGTCCAATCGCGTGGGCCGTCGTGTTCGCCGTACAACAGCGGCCGCGGAAGAAGGAATTGCTATTAAAAGCGGTTCGTTACAATAATATCGACATTTATATACGAACCGGCTCCGGCCGGAGGAAACGTCGTACGGCGGGGAGGCAGAACGGGAGGGGAAGGACGAGGGTTCTTATCATTTTATTATTGGGGTGAGCAGCCCTCCGTTCCAAGAACGACGCTTTACTTTTACCTTCCATTGTCTGTCCCCTCTCGTAAAAGGCTTAAGGGCCGTTTCCAAACGCTCGATTCGATTATCCTCGACGGATTTCGCTTTTTCCTCCATTCGCGACGCTTCGTTACTCTCCGAGACCGTATTCTAATCGGCGGAACGCCTCTCGATTTCTAGTTCGATCTCTTAAGACGAATTTACGCTTCTTCGCTATGAATCTGTATCGCGGACGAATCATTGGCAATATTATAGTAGAATGATGCGTGCAATTTACAGGAGGACCTGAAGACAATTCAATGTTTAAAGCAGCACTGAAAGAATCGGCTGATGCGACAACTGAAATTTTTATTTCTCAAAGTGAAAGAAGAGCGTATGTTACCAATTGACCAACGAATTAATTTTTTATCTTTATGCAAATTTCATGTTGAGAGGTTATGTGAAAATAATTATGTCTGAATACGTTACAAGAAATATACAGGGTGGCCCACATAACTCTTAACAGCTGAATATATCGAAAACTATGCCATCGATTTTACTGTTATATCTCATCATGGAAATATCTGACAAAATAATGTTTCAGACAAAATTTACTTGTTTTTTCCTGTAGAATCTAAATATGTAACGTTTTATAGGGGGTTCCATTTAAAATTATAAAGGTACCCCCCCCCCCGTAAAGGAGAAGACGGGGACACTTCACGTTATGTAGTTAGAAAGGCCCTTCAGATCCATGCAATTTAAGACCAAGAACTTTAAAATCGATGGCATAGTTTTCGAGATATTGATCTGTTAAGAGTTATGTGGGTCACACTGTATATTTTAATATTGGAAGAGGTTGTCGGAGGTGTCTGCAAGACGGGCGCACAATTAGAACTGAAAACGTTCCCAAACGCGGCGGCGGCGGTACGTACCTTCACACCTGAAGGAAGACGGCATGTTATGAAAGAGTCGCAGAAGGGAATCAGGTATTTCCCGATATTTCTAGGGTGTGGAGTTTTCGACAAGGTACAGCAACCCTTGTTTTACCTTTACATTTTGTAGCACACGCCCTTCTACTTGACGTACAGCATTCATACTTTTTGAATGATTGAATTTAACACATTGCGACACTAACCGTATCGGTAAATGACCAGTTTTACATATCTTATTTCAGAATTATTGAAATTGTAAAGATACTTCCATTAGAAATTGAATAAATAAACTTTTCTATTCAGGCACATATTGTTATAAAACTTGCGTGAAATCTTAATAAATTCAGTCTCGTAATTTTTATAAAACAACAGTATGCCAGCTATATTTTTCCTCGGCACGGTTAGTGTTTGTTGTGACTGTAAGAAAGTGTAAATCGATAAGTGCTATACCTGGGCTCTAGATTGTCGGCATGTATAAATATATAGTTAATTGTTGGTGGCGTGTCGTTCGACAGTAGCGTCTTTTGTTTGTTTGCATCGAGAAGTTGCAGTCTCCTCCACTCAGTCATATGAAACTCAAGCATTTGATACATATACAGTGAAGAGCAAAACTGAATCAGCACCATTTGAAACAGTATAACTTTTTTAAAATTATTACAGATGACTCGAGTGTTTCTGAGAAGTTGGAAGGATTATTTTATTACAAGATGAGTAAAAAACTTTTGAAAAAAATTGCAATTACTCGGAACCGCGGAAAAATAGTAAAAGTTGACATTTACGACTTTTTTATCAGAGCCTGTATTGAAAATTTAAAAAATTGATAATGTACACGCAAATAAATTATATATATGCTGAAAATTTCATCGATATTGGTTAATTGGTTTATGAGTTATAAACGATTGAAAGTGGTAATAATTGCAGTTATAAGTCGAAAATCGTGAAAAATTGCAATTATTACCACTTTCAATCGTTTATAACTCATAAACCAATTAACCAATATCGATGAAATTTTCAGCATATATATTCAATACAGACCCTGATAAAAAAATCGTAAAAGTCAACATTTACTATTTTTTCATCGGTTCCGACTAATTGCAAATTTTTCAAAAGTTTTTTTACTCATCTTGTAATAAAATAATCCTTTCAACTTCTCAAAAACACTCGAGTCATCTGTACCAATTTTAAAAAAGTTATGCTGTTTCAAATGGTGTTGATTCAGTTTTGCTCTTCACTATATATAGTTTAACATATTATAATTAAAGTGTGATAATAAAGCATTGTTTCTATTATCCCAAATCTCCTTACAGTGACATAAAATTACTACCGGTAAAACAAGAATTCATCGAGAAATTTCAAGAGCATATCCAGAAGATTACATGCTCTGGAGGATTAAGATATTAACCCCTTCGCTTACAATATCGTCTGAGAGACGTGATGAAGATTCTGAACAGAGTTTAATAAAGATGTATGTTATTAATTTCCTTTAAACCGAAATATAATTCTATTTTGTTGTTGTTAATGTACAGTCATTGGAGAACATATGTAGACATGCAATAGATATACATTTTCTCCTTTTCCTAAGAAATTATGAACTACAAAGAAATTCTAATCACGAAAACCGTAAAATAAATCATAAGGCAAGGGGTTAACATTCTCCATGGAGAAAAACTTGAAACAAACGCAGAATGTCTGGTAAAGGATCGTTCTGAAGTTGGTTGTTTTTCCGGAAAAATGCTAGTTAAGTGAACAAAGCGTATTACGTGAATCGCATTACGTATCTTGGAAGCATTTAGGTTTATCGTCCATCGCGGAGGTTTTCGGTGGTTTGGAAGTCATTCGGTGTAGGTTGCACGGTGTTCGCAGGTCGGAAGCATCGCCGAGAGGGGGCCCGGGTGTCGGAGCCGTGCAATTCCGGAAGATTGCGCTCGAATTTAGTCGGATCGATCCCCCCGATTGCTCGCGATTGCTGGTTTTGCCGGTGTCTGTACCGCGCGAGATATCGCGAGCATTATCACGGGCGTTCACCGTGATTGGTCGGATCCGAGGGTATCCTCTCCTTTTCCTCCCTTTCGTTCGACCAATAAGTGACGTTACCATTGGAGAAAGGGTCCGAAGGAAGGGAGCGCGAGCGACTGCTAGGGGAACTGCGAGAGAAACGGAGAGAAAGCTAGAGAGCGAGAGAGTGGGAGAGAGAAAGGGGGGATAGAGAAAGGGACAGAAAGACGAAGAGAGACGAAGAGGACGAGAGGACGAGTGAGGGGATAGGGGAAGGGGAGAATCAGTCGAGGAGACCAGAGGATGAGCGCAGGGAAGAAGGGGCGAGGGGGACTGGCAGCGGGTGCGGAAGCTGCGAGAGGGCAGAAAACTCCACGTGCGTTGAAGTGAACCAAGAGGGAGAGGGAGAGAGAGGGGGAGGGAGAGAGAGAGAGGACGGGTCGAGGCTGCGGATGGAAACGAGCGGGATGGATAAACTTCGAAGCGACTGTCCCCGAGGCTGATGCATAATTCAGGAATCGTCACCGGCGAGGATATTGCCAATTTGGCGTCGATGAAAATACGATCGGATTTGTCGGCTACCCCAGAATGGGCTCGTCCGACGTACATCCAGTGAATTTAACACCTTCGCCCGACGTGTCGGCAGCGTACCGTGCGAAATTGCATCGGAGCCAATCGCCGGATCGCCTCTCTAATATCCTCCTTGCTTTCCCGCCGTTCCAACGGTTAATGGGCTCCCGTACTGGCGCTTATCTAACCGAGTCTCTTATCCTCGCCGTCTCCGACTACGAAAATTCGTGGGGGAACCGCTGATTCCACCCTTCTTGGTACCGTCTTGGTATTAGCTACTAGCTAATAAATAAAATTGTAAACTAGAAAATAAATTGTCATTCTCAGAGTTATCGGATGCTGAATTTAGGATATTCCAGCATTTACCATGAATTATTATTTTCTATAATCGTTGCCACGTATCTTTTCATTTCAATAAAACACCGTTCGATTCGATACAAATTTTGATTCCGCAGCTGAAAGAGCTTTTTTAGCTTCCTCGTAGTCCGATGATGATTTGCGGTTAGTTCGATTGAAAAAAAAGGGAACGAATTTCCAGGCGCGGCCTATGTTGGTAATAGTTTGATCGGCTTTGGAATTATTATTACTTGAGCCAACTTCGCGGTATCCTTTCATCGATTTCAGATGAGCCCTTTATGCGCATTATACCTCCATTAGAAGCGCGAAAGCCCGATCATTCTTTTTGACTCGTTCTCTCGCACTCCGGCCGGGATTTCCATTTTCGAGAAACGCCGCTTTCCAAGCCTGATGCTGATCGATGGAAGATTATCGGTTTTTCATGGTTTCCTCGTGGAAATTCTGGAGGGTCTGTCGCGACGACGCAAAGGGAGTTGATCGTTGAACGTCCGTCGATTTTCCACGGCCCCCCATGCAATATTTATGACGAAACCCGGGGAGAGAGAGACCCGGTGAAAAGAATACATTCGTTGACAAATTGAATCGGCGCACTTTAATTATCCGATTATGCGATCTTAGTGGTCCTGGAATCACCGGCGCCATCGATGAACCATAAATAAAATCTTGGAATTAAATACTGTTAGTAGTTCAATGAGAAAATGTTAGCATAAAAATTGTCTGAATTAAATATAAGGCATAGGATCTACAGAGATATTTATTTCTTTGCTTCATACTTTGAACGAGTCGAGAATAGTACAACAGTGCCTTCAAAATTTTTAAAACATTTCTACTGTTTCGCGTTCAATTTAATAATTTGAATTTAATTGAAACTTCATTTTAAAATCAAATCTTATATCCACCACATTGGACATTTATTTATTTCTCAGAAGTAGATCGCGGATTTTTGTGAAAAATAAAAATTTTCCGCAGAGCCACATGGATTTTTATCTCTTTTCTGAATTATTTTAATAATATTCAGAAATGGTACAACATTACGTAGCTAGTACAATTGACAAGAAAGTAATAATAATAATTCTATCATGATTCAGATCATTTTGCGTCGACAAATTCCAAGGTTCGATAACCACAATCGATATAGCAGGGATCAAACGCGCCTCCCTGTTTTACCAGCGAGATTTACGGGCGTGGTCGATAAAACAGAGACGTTCGATCATTCTCAGTCTATTTTATCGACGAAGATTTATCAGTTGAGATGGGATCGCGCCCGAGACGGGGCGACACGATCGATCGGTGGATAGGGCTGCGGAAAAAGCGCGATCGCAAATTTATTCGTCGGTGAGGGCTCGGTGACTTGGCCAACGGGCACGAGAAGGCGGGAAGAGCCCGAGATTTATGGCAGCGGATGCGCAAATACGGTGGAACTTCCTTGTATCCGGTTTGGCGAAAACTTTCCTCCGTGCTCTCCCCTTTTTCCCTCTCCCTCTCTCTCTCTCTCTCTTTTTCCACCCCCGCACGCAGACGGACGTTCCAAATTTCCATCAGGATCAGCAAAAACCTTCGCTGTCGGGTAAACTGCCGTTTTAATTAACCGGCCGGCGACAGAGCTGGCTCATCGATTAATTAATATCACCCGCAGACGACGGATTTTGCTGGATATTATCCGCATTCCTATTAGCCGTTATTTTTTCAAAAATGTCATTTAAACGACGACCTTTAACGACTGTGATTTAGTTGACTGCGGATATGATACATTTATGGTAAAAATGAGTATGTACATCAAATGCAAAACAGTTAAGACATTTAACACTAAGCCTACCGACGCATTAAAAAATGACGAGATTAAATTTATATGGACATTTGGCTATTTTTATAATGGTATATGTTTGATTTAAGAAATTTATGAAATCATTTCCTATGACACGAGACTTTATAATTAAAACAATTCTAAAATTAACACTAATCCTACCAATCATTAAAATAACGGCGAATGTTGCCTTAAAAAATGGCAACCCTAGATTTATTCAGATAATCCGTAATTTCGAATATAATAGATGCTTGAACAAGGAAATTTATTCCATTATTTTACATAAACGAATATTTACAATTTCAATAATTGGAAAATACAAAATCGGTCATTTGACCGTGTTAAGTTTAGTGTTAATAATCTGAGACCGGCAATTTGATCGGCGCTGGCATGATTGTTAGGTATGAACACCTCTGCGTTATTTTCAACAGCTAAGAATGATTAAAAAGTTAATGTCTATGTGGATCCTATACCCAGTATAATTAATCCAAACAATTTCTGCATAAAAATCCGCAGTAATTAGCGGACCCGCAATTTTTAGGCATCTGAAAATTTGTTGCACGTAGGTGAACGGTGATGTTTGCAATTCATTTTTAAGCTGAGAAACCTTTAAGTTGGCTAAATAAATTGTTATTTTCTTCCGGAGTTTAGGGGACGATTGGCGCAAGTGACAAGTTCCGGAAATATTTGCCAGCTGCAGTTAGAAATTGAGGTCGCGAGTGCTTTGGAAAATTCCAAGAGGAAGACGACGAAACGAAGATCAAGCGCTTTTTGACTCGGTTGTTTAACGAGGCTCGAGGCAATGGGTTCTATAACGTAATTCCAAACAGGCCGGTGCTTTCCGCTTTCGCGGAAATAATCAAGCACTCCCAGGTCCCAGGCGATTTCGACGGGAGGGTCCATGAATCGTGGAAACTTCTTGTCCGGTTTACACTGGAGACCCACGGAAACAACCCGAGGAATTTTCAAGGCAGGGAAAAGCGGCGCGCGATCGGACGGGAAAGGCTAAATTAGATTCCGCACTTGCTGGGGGACCTTAACAGAGGAGGTAAGCGCGGACAAACATCTTCTTTCAACGGGAGCAGCCTTTCCACGGGCTCCACCACTGAGAAAGGATCGTCTAAACCTACCTTTAACATTCCGTAACACATACGCTACGTTGGATCCTGCCTGTTCATCTCGACACCAACACTGGAAGATCATTGTCATGAGTAGACAACGGATTTTATGCACCTGCAACAAAAATGAATATGAGTTATTTAAAACAATGAAAACATTAAGAGAATTGAGTAGAAACAAATATTAATAGGCTTTTTAAAAGTTGTGCTCTACTAAATGGAAGCTTAAATTGAAGGATCGATGATGGATTGACAGTGTATGTCTACATCAGGGATCGGCACGGAGGGGCCCCTCAAACGCCTGCTTCTCCCACCAACTTCTCTTTCATGCACGAGACCTGCGCACTGTTCGCGACGGGCGAAGCACTCCCTTCCTCTGTAGTAACGGCGCATGCTGGTGGGGGACAGTGGGCTTTATGGTGGGGGACAGTGGGCGCTTTGGTGGGGACGGTTTTGTCTCAATCGAGACAAAAATGTCCATCCCTGGTCTACATGATCGATGCTAGATTATATTACAGATGTTAAAATAATTTCCAAATGATTCAGACTTCTTGATATTGTCCCTAGCTATCTTCAAACTCTAGAAAGCGAAAAATAACGCATAAGAACAATTCTGAAATATTTCTTAGAGACAGTGCAGGTCCGAAGGGATAACAATAATTTGTAAATGATTCAAACTGTTTGATATTGTCCCTATCTATCATGAAACTTTAGAAAGGGAAGAATAACGCATAAGAACAATTTTGAAATATATCTTAGAGTCAGTGCGGGTCCGAAGGGTTAACAATAATTTTTAAATGATTCAAACTTTTTGATATTGTCCCTAGCTATCTTTAAACTCTAGAAAGCGAACAATAACGCATAAGAACAATTCTGAAATATTTCTTAGAGTCAGTGCACGTCCGAAGGGTTAACAATAATTTGTAAATGATCCAAACTTTTTGATATTGTCCCTAGCTATCTTGAAACTTTAGAAAAGGGAAGAATAAAGCATAAGAACAATTTTGAAATATTTCTCAGAGTCAGTACGGGTCCACAGGGTTAACAATAATGGTGCATTTCCCTGTCAGGCTTCGTCGAATCGCAAAGTACACTTTCAATTGAAACCTCGAAGCCAGCTCTCACAGGCACGATTCTTAATAGTCTGAGAAACTGTTCAACCTTTCTTTTCGGGGTTGGTGGAACACAGTCTCGAGCCACGGGCAGGGTGGTCGTCGAAACAATTCGACGAGTGATCAGGCTCGTATTTGCGCTACACTTGCGCGTTTCCACGGTGGCTGGTGGGCTCTCGTTTCCGTTTCGCTTACGATCGACGTCCACCTTCGAACCCCCTCTTTCTCCCTCTTTTTCCTCTTTCTCCCTCTTTTTCCTCTTTCTCCCTCTTACTCTCTTTCTCCCTCTTACTCTCTTTCTCTCTTATTTCTCGCTTGGAGGCCACCCCTAGTCTCCCTCCCTGCGTTTCTCGAGGCACAATAAAGCGTCCAGTGTTTCGGAAGTCGAGTCCTTTAAAATTTTCTTGGCGAGCGCACCCTTTCTTCGCGGCCGGGCTGCGAAGTGAACGTTTCAATCGCGAAACCACGCTCCCACGAAGCAACCAGAAATCGACACTCGCATCGGCTACGTTTCGAGGGCTCGATCCCCCTCGACTTCTCGAGAGGAACGGGGCTTTCGAGAGCGTCGAGAGCCACCTTCGAGGGCCTCCTTCACGGAGTAATGCGTCCCGAGGGCGATGTATCCCGACCAGGGAACGGTCACTCGATACTTTGACTCTGAAAGTTGAAAGGACCTTCCGAAATCGCGAGGACGTTGTGCTCTTATAACAACGTCGCCTGGATTCGAAGATTTCAGCTCCCAGGATTTTGTGACCTTTACGAAAGATTTTGAGAGTCTTGACTACTCCATTCCCATGTTTCTTCCTGCATATCATGGATCATCTTCAATTGCACCCAAATGATAAATTCTTGAAATGTTTGACGGTTTATATGTTTTCAATTGTTAGTAGACTGCGGATTGTATGCATTTCTGAGAAAAACTGGATGGGTTCAATATAAAATAGTTAAAAGAGTTTTATGACACTGATATGTTATTTTCGGACTGTTACAATTATTCAAAGAAGGATGACATTTCTATCTTGTTCCTGCATATTGCAATTCAGGCAGATTCTTTATTTGATTTTGTATAAAAATTAGTCGATTGCGGATCTTTATACAAAGTATGATCTTTCCTAGTCAATCGTAGAGAACAGAAGTTAAACAAAACTGTATTTCTGCGTTTGACCATTTAAATAAGTCTAAAATAATAATATACTTGAACTCGTCCAATATCTTCATAGTTTTCTATTTCTCCTATTAATGTTTACCATACATGCATAAAATCCGTAGTCTACTTATCAGCAAAAGTAATTTACTTTTACTACAATAGTCAAATTCAACAGTCTGCAGAAGTTAAGGGTTAGTATCAATGTTCGGTATCAAGTCTCCACCCTTAGTAATCATGTTATATTTACGGTACTGTCGAACCAAGCACCGCGTCGTAGTTAATATTAATTGCTTATTTAATCTGCGAGAGGAAATATCGCGACGCAATTTTCCAGGGGGGCGGTTCCCACCCCTATCACGGTCTCCTAGACCAATCCAGCGACCCCTAAGCTAGCCCGTCGCGTCGATTAGGTGTCACCGTCGAGAATCGAGTGGCTCCCGATGATCTTGCTTCATTGGCTCGCTTTTAACCCCTTGATATTTAACCCCATAATTAGCACGACGTCAGTCGGCACTCCTGGAAATCCCCAAGTGTCCTTGGCGTGGCGTTCTGCCACCATTTCGTGTTTCACTCGTGTGCTGAAGATATCCGACGGGGGTGGGAGAGTTGCAGTTATGAGAGAGAGAGAGAGAGGGAGAGAGGGAGAGAGAAAGAGAGAGAGAAAAAGAAAGAGAGAGAGAGAGGAAGCAACCCCTCCATTGGGGGTTTCCGCAGTACCGTGATTTTCTGATTAGCAGCGGGTCGACTGGCTGCGGTTAACCGTTGTTAGGTTGCTGCTCGATTGGTATGCATGGGCTGGGATTCGTGCCCATGGTACAGCCCCTGAACCCCAACCAACCTTCTCTATCTCCTACGTCATGGACGCCGCAGAACGAGGACTGCTTTGCTGGCGGAGCCATCCCCTGGACCCATGGATGACCTTTTTCCATGGTACTCTTTTTAGTTTATGCGGATCGGTCTTGTCAGTCGATGGTCCCATCGACCCCGTATTTCAACCTGAAATCGGGATTATTTGTGCGTTGGCACGAGTGGACGAATATGTTAGTCCCTGATTGATCAGGTGATCTGTAACTGCACTTCGAATTTGTTTGTTGTAGGGAAAAATTTGTTTTTTCAACGGAGTCTTCAAAAGCTGGAAACAGGGGTGATGGGGAATTTTCTGCACCATTGTTTAACACGTTAAGCGCCAGTCCAGCACGTGACAAAATACCAAGACATCGAATCAATTTTTTAATGGAACCAGTAACTGATAAGTCATGATTTATTACAGTCACTGTTTTTTTAACTTTCTTATAATTCGTAGGTCCAAATAAAATTTTGGTTTACTCCGCCTGCCACTCTACGAAATAACGTTGAAATCTAGTGAAATAATTACGTTAGTCACGAATGACTGACGTGGCAGTGGACATGTTAACGACGACAGAATTTTTGTTCGCTGAACAGTGATATCGAGTAATATAGTTTAACGATTGTTTTTTTCTTTTTCAAGATTTTAGATGTAACATAACTTTTCTCGTATTCAATATTTCTGTTTCGTTAGTAACCCGTTGCGCTATGATTTATTTTACTGTTGAAATGATTGTGTCGGATGACAGTCTCTGTTGTTCATAATTTCAAATGGTTAGAAGAAGAAGAAGGAGGAAGTTTATATTTATTGCATGCCTATGTAATCTCCGATCGCTATACAGGATTTCATCGGTAACTGTCCCAAATGTCTCGCACATAATTGTCCCTGAGATATCCCCACTACTGCGGGGTGTACCCCCTTGAGGGGCCACGAAGCTCGAGAGGCCTCGGTCGCCGAGAAATATGCCACCATGCGGCTCGGGTATATCGGTGAGACCACACTAATCCGAATTTCCAACTTCTTTATTATTCATTATTTTTTTATGGGACTTCGATGACCATATTTGTGGCATTTTTCTAATACAAATCGTACCATATATGATATAATTCCGATGATATTTACTTGTGTAATAGACAATTAAAGTTTCGGGCGCGAGGAAGTCATATGCCACACGCTATCCTTCCTCGCGCCCGAAACTTTAATTGTCTATTACACAAGTAAATATCATCGGAATTATATCATATTTGGTATGATTTTTATTAGAAAAATAAAAATAATAAAGAAGTTGGAAATTCGGATTAGGTATGTTTACATTTCTCGGTGACCGAGACCTCTCGAACTCGGCTATCCTTCTCTACGTTCGGCAAACATTAAACAATGATATCCCTCGCGCATAATTGTCCCTGCGCAGACCCGTGTTGTGGACAATCATCGATGAAACACTGTATATTGACAACAACGAAATAAAATATGTTGAGAAGAAATTAATAACGAAATATTGAGTAAAAGTCTGACTTGGTGTCATAGTTAATAATTATAGTACATTCAAGGTGTTAACAAAGTACGATTTTAATTTATGTTCATGATGAGTTCTCAATGAGTTTGCGTTTCTGCAGAGACTCGCAATTCAATTCTTGCAACTAGGGCACGTTTGTGTTTGCCATCGAATGGACGCATGTACTTATGTTACGACCTAATATAACAGTTTTCGAGGTCCGACGGAAGGAGTTCCTAAGCAAGGAGTTCTCTCGAAGCATCAAAAGAGAGAGAGAGAGAGAGAGAGAGAGAGAGAGAGAGAGAGAGAGAGGGCGGTTGAAGAATAAAAAATTAACTGTCGACGCATTAGCATAGGCGTATTGCATCACGATCATTAGGCGCATGCGACCGCGGCGTCTATTTGCGTACGATCGCTTCCTTCCACGCGTGCTATTTGCCCTCCCCATGCAATTTCGAGGAACTCGCGTAACCTAAACGCACGATTTTCCGCGGAACAATAAAGATCCTCCGTCTCGATAGCCACGTGCCTTCCTTCTTCATTTCTCTTCCTCTCGTCCTCTCTTCCTCTCTCTCTTTCACTCTGTCTTTCTCGGGATTGTTCGATTTCATTGGCGAAGCCGACGCTTCTACCCCATAGAAACGCCATACGAGTTGTGGTTGCCCTGTACTCGACCGTTAAATACACTTTCGAGAAAGATTTTTCATACCGAGGGATCTCGAGTGGCTCGCTCGCTTCTCGACGACTCTCCAACATGCAACTGGTAGCGAACGATTCCGAGGCTCTTGACAACGCTCATTGTCGACGGGGGATGGGGCGGCTAACAGTCAGCGTTCAACCAGCGAAAACCACAATGGGAGTCTGCTATAGTCAGAGAAACGGCATACCCTATGGGAATACGAGAACCATGTCAAATTCGATTAAGGGCGAATTTGTTTTTTTGGTCTGCAACTCTGTTAACGAGTTTACTGTGGCGATCTTTTTGCAAAGCGATGACGGGTGTAGTCGTCAAACGCAGAGTATTTTTTTTATTTGCTTGTTTCATTTCGTCTTGACCTCTAAACATTTTAGATATATTAAAATTTACGAATATAATTTAGTTTTCGCCAAAATTACAATTTAAATATCAAATTGTAACAAAATTTTACGCATGACGAATATAGTCGTCATGACACCAAATTCTGCCACATCTCCATGACGGATATAGTGGTCAAACACATACTTAAATGGTTAATCTAAACTTTATCAATTTAGTATGTACTCGAACATTTCTGGAATGTAAACCTTGGTTTAACACTAGATTTACGGAGCCCGTCAAAATGACGGATTCAAAAAATTTTAATTTACGGTTATTAAGAGTGTAAGGAGGCATTCGTGAGGAATTATTAAATAGATTTATTCTTTTGTGTACATATTACAATAAAAATCGCTGAAGATCTAAGTAAATACAATCTTATTATTTTTATAAAGCAATGTAAAATATTCAATTTTAGTGCTCCGTAAACCTAGTGTTAAACGAATTCTGAAATCACACTCGAAGGTTCCACGTGTGCCACACGTTAGACGCTCTAAAAAAATTGCACGTGAGGTGTTTTTGAACAGAAAAATTTGATTTGATACGTTGACATGTTCTTCGAATTGTATAATAAGTTTCAAACAGGTTCCTCAAACCGTTTTATTAAAAAAAAAATTCCGGGAAGTGCATCCGCTATTTTCACGGTTTTACATAGGCCACATACGCTTGGTGTTGTAAAACTTCGTACGCAAGGTATTTCTAAACAGCAAAAGTTTATTCCATGTGTTACAAATGTTATTGACAATCTCATTTAATCATTTCTTTAAAAAAAAATCCTGCACCCTATTTTGAAGATTGTACTACACAGGTCAGATATTCGAGGTTGCAAAAATTCGTACACCCGGTATTTCTCAAGAGACAAATTTTATCTGATACGTCAAAATGTTATCGAAGACGTATGCAAAGTCTCAAAGAGTTTCCTCGGACCGTTTCTTAGAACAAAATTTCGAAAGTACACCCTATTTTCAAGGTCGTACAGAGGGCGTTCCTCAAGCTTAAAAGGATCTAAACATTTTGTTTTACATGTTGAGACGTTGAGAGCGTTATAGTATGAGACCCATCCCACGGCAGTTTCGATCGGCAGAAAATAATCTGTACGATTTTATCATCGGTTGAATAGCGTTGCTTGTCAGTGGCGGTTCCTCGGCATTTTTTTCAACGACGGGCATTTATGTGGTGGCGTGCCACTTGACAGGACGCACGGCGTCACGGGGTAATCAAAGTGCCATTATCCATGGGAAATTCTAACCCCCCAATCTCTCCAGACCCCTCGACCCCCACCCCTTGCCACAGTGTATATACATGTATTCATACGACGAGGTATATCGTACCGCGACGACGCGTCTTCTCTTTCTCTCTCGCTTCCTCTGCAGCGTCACTGTATTCCCCTAACTCTCTCTCTCTCTCCGTTCGCTCGTTTCTCGTCCCAGTTCTCGGGGGGAGAGGGTGGTTTCGCGGCGTATCGGCTGGGGTGGTCGTTATGTAAACCCCTGCCTCTCCACCCTCTTGTAACGCGCGTTACACGGCGGAGAAGGGTCGACGAGTGGCGTGGTGTCAAAGCGGAGTCAACCGCTGAAAAATGGCAGCGACTTGTCACGAAGGATTCGACGTGCACGTAACTGTTATCGGCGACGATTCTAATTGTTCGCGCTGGCGAATTTGTTGGCCGATGTTCGCCAGCCAATAATCAATAACCTCTAGTCTTCGTTAGTCATCATGTTGCAACAGAAACACTTTCGCTTGCGAGTAGGAATATGCTCTAATTTCGACGATTTAGCTGCGGCTCGTTCGAAACCCGTGTTACCGTCACTCGTTGACGTGCGACTCGATATGCGTTCGGTTGTGTCATTAATTCATACGTTAGACAACTCGGAGATCATTTAATGTAGCGCGGGAAACAAATTTTTTAAATGGCCGTTTGTCATTTTATGCGTTTCATCGTGCGTTGCAATCGTTGTAAGACGGTTCTTGTTCTGTATATTAATTTTGCATGATTATTAGACGGATGTTTGTGCAAAATTAAAATTCTGCGCATTCATTGCAGACAATGGGAAACAAATCAAATTCTCTTTCTGTTTTGTAGTTTTATTCAGTAGCAAATAATGTGTCGATATTCTCAAATTCTTTTAACACTAAACCTACCACGGTCAAATGACCGGTTTCTTATTTTACAATTAATAAAATTATCAAAACGCTTTCATGAAAAGTTATTGAAGAGCTTTCATTGTTGAAGTATACATTTCAATAGAAATTGCGCAGAATCGGAATAAATTCCGGTAGTTTTAGTGTTAATCTTTCTACTGTGTCAAATTACACTCAACCATTTTTACTATAATTGCATACGATCTACAGTTTCATAATTATATTGTGCAAATAATGTCCTGTGTGAATTAATGTTCGGCTATGATTTAATAGAAGTCTTTTGGAGCCAATGATTTTATGTATGATTGATCGTGATTCCTTGTGATTGATCTTCTTTGTGAAGGATTGATGTTGTGATTTTTGTAGACTTGATACTGGATAGTTTTGTATACAGTTTGCGACACGTTTTGGCGAGCATTGTTTCTCCGGTGAATAAACAAATGCCTCTGTAATCGGAGAACATGGATGGAATAACAGTTTTAGTAACGGACAGCCGCGTACGTGATTTCTAGGTACGAAAGAGTGGCAGCCGATTCGGCCAACCGACCAAGGAAGAATCGAGTTGCAGACCCGCGAGAAAATCTCTGGAACGTCCAGGTGACTCTCTTCCGCGTTCCAAGGTAAACTCGATCATTTCCTATTCCGCACCGATTCGTACGCGGATCGAGTTCGCCTCGAGGCATCCATGTTTTAGATCGCGTGGTTGCAGGTTTGTCTGTAGAGTAATTTCATTAGGAAACCAACACTTTGTTATTTCTTTATCTCGAGAGGACAACGTGGTGCTTAGAACGCCGTTGGAAAATATTTTAACCGTGTTTTCACTCATTGTACAAAATGTATGCAAAATTTTGAAGAAGTTTTATAGAACCGTTCCGTAACAAAAAATTCCGAAAGATCATCGTATTTCGAACTTAGCATATAGGGCAGCCTTTAGAGTTTCTAAAAACTTGTACTCGAGGTATTTTTGTATAGAAAAATTTGGTTCGATATGTCGAAGTGTTGTTAAAAATGTATGGTAATTCTCAAACCGTTTCATAGAGTCATTTTTAAAAAAAAAAATTCCAAAAGTGCATTCAATTTTCAAGATTTTACATAGATCATCCTCTGGGGATGATAAAGATGTGCATATACAGGTATTCTTGTATAAACAAAATTTGTTTTATATTTTGAAATATTGTTCAAAATGTATGGAAAGTTTAAAAATTTTTCATTGAGTCATTTCGTAAAAAAAAAAAGGGTAAACTTTCAATTTTGCACAAGTGCTATCTCC
The DNA here is from genome assembly GCA_913789915.3 of Sphecodes monilicornis. Classification (NCBI taxonomy): domain Eukaryota; kingdom Metazoa; phylum Arthropoda; class Insecta; order Hymenoptera; family Halictidae; genus Sphecodes; species Sphecodes monilicornis. The sequence goes on from OU565291.1 coordinate 23,266,486, forward strand.
GAGTAGAACAAATCTGTTTTGTATTTACAATCGTTGTACCAACATTCTTTAATATGCATGAAAATTTTCAAAATGCTATGCAGAACAGATTCTTTAAAGAATAATTCAGAAATGTCTCTCCATTTTTGGAATCGAACTGTATCAATCGCGTTGGAAAGTAGCTCGCCTAATGTGTCGATGTTTCCGCAATTTCATCGAAGAGTTCGGCATCGGATCGCAGCATTCTCGCGCACTATGATGTCAAAACGGCGAGCGCATGAGCGAGGAAACGCGCAACGCGTTCAGCCACGTGTCGTCACGTGTCGTTGAGTACGGTCAAACCCCGATTTACTACGGGCTGCTGTCCACGTGTCCAAATGAGCAACACTTTGAATAATACTCACGTTGCGCGCGCGGAGGCACCACGGCCAGAGACCAGGGACAGAGAGGAGGCCAACTCCGCGTCGAATCCCCGCGGGACACGGTGTCTCTATATTCTGTAATGCATAAATCAAGGACCGGCAAATGGCGTTCCTCGATCGTGTATTACCGTAACACCTCGCCGGTCCCTGTCGAATATTGGATAGACGCGGTCGAATGGAGGACAGCAAGCGATCGCGGATCACGTTGCCATCGGCAACCTCTCCCCTCATTAAATTGGAAAGTACAGTTCGATACATCGTCATTTTCACCGCGTTCATCTCGCCTCGCGTTCGTAATCCGTTTCCATGACGAACGAATCTCGCGATTTATCGAGTTCGAACTCCCCGCGACAGATTTAACAACATGTGCCGTATGCAGGGATTGAAAATTGTTATAATATCGGTTCCGGTTCTTGAAACAGTTATGGAGAACCGAAATGATGTTATAACTGTTACGAGAATATCGGTTCTGGCTTATATCGGTGACGATTACGGTCTGGAGAACCGATATTATTTTGGTTCTGTAACTGTTATTTTTCGATTCTGTAACTGTTAGTTTTCGATTCTGTAATTGTTATTTTTCGATTCTGTAACTGTTATTTTTCGAATCTGTAACTGTTATTTTTCGAATCTGTAACTGTTATTTTTCGATTCTGTAACTGTTATTTTTCAATTCTGTAACTGTTATTTTTCGATTCTGTAACTGTTATTTTTCGATTCTGTAACTGTTATTTTTCGATTCTGTAACTGTTCTTTTTCGGTTCTGGGTTTCGGTTCTGTCATTCTGTATTCTATTCTGTATTTTGTTCGGCGTTCGGTCTTCTATATTTATTATTTAAGTAGTTATTTTTTTTTATGTATAATTTAAACAATTTTTAAATATTTACGTACGGCCCGTACGTAAAACCTTGAGAATGGGGTGCTCTTATTGAATTTCTTTATCAGAAACAGTTGGAGAAAGCTCTTTGAAATTTTCCATACATTTTAAACAATTTTTCAAAATATACAACAAAATTTTTTTATTATGGAAAATTGTGTATAATAAATTTTTAATACCTCCATAATGCGCACTGTATAAAACAGAAAATGGGGTGTGATTTGGGAGTTTCTTTTTTAAGAAACGGTTGGAGGAATCTCTTTGAAACTTGTCACACATTTCGAATAACTGTATTACAGAAATGTATACTGTGAAGAATGCGCTATGATATATATGGTATATGTGCCCAAATGTGTTGGACGACCCAGTATATGTTGGTTTCCATAGAGGTGACTTGTTTGTAATATTTGAATGATGTATGTACGTGTCTTTAGTTCAAAGCATGTTCTAGTTCATGTAATTTGTATCTATTCAATGTAAATATATTATATTCAATTATTCTAAATATTTCATTGTGCAAATATCTGCCACATATACCGTCGTATTTGGGGGAGTGTACTGAATCATTCTTTGTAAAAATCGTTTCAGTATTGTTTGCACTCGAAACAGAAAAAAGTCGATTTTTCCGTGCAAAATTAAATTCCTCAGAATAGTGACAGGGGGACGCAAGCGAATTCTGACATTTCCAAAGCTGTCGCGTAGAATCCTCGGGACAAAAATCGGTGACAGTCCGGTGTCGGGGAGGGTTGCGTCCATTTTTCCGAGGCTACGGACAGCTTCGGTTGTAACTCATCGGTCTCCCTGTCCCGGACGATTCCGTCCGTTATTCACGTCGCGACGAATAATCGGAATCAATTCTGGTCGTTCCTGTAAATGGACACGTCGACGTCGAATCGTCGGGAACGTCGGCCACCCCTTGCCCACCCCTGATGGCAACGTCTAGGGGTTGCTTTTACGGCGGCGATTTTTTCTTGTTCTGTCTGCTCTCGACCCGTAGTGTCCCGAGGCGGCGGTTTTACAGCGTTTTTAAAATTAACGCCAGCCTAGATGACCGTCTGCGACCCTCGTACCGGTTCCTCCTCGCGTCCTCGTGTCCGTTTTCGACGGATAAAAACGACGCATCGCGTTGTAAACCGTCCAGCAGTTAACGCTAGACGAGTTCCGATGCTTGACTGTGCAACCCTTTCGAATCTTCGCTGACGATCTCCTCGTCCTCGGCACGTAAAACGTTTCCTCTGTCGACGGAAGAGTCCCTGGACGACCATACTTGGATGACCTATAGTCCAACGAGTCAGTGAGAGCCTTTTCATACGGTGACGCAAGAATAGGGATTCGCTTGTCATATACACGAGCGTATACATATACAGCTGTACAGGGTGATACGCTGGATTGTGGACCTAAAGACAATGCCGCGTTTTTTTTTGGCTACATTTAAGTATTGATGAAGAGGCGGACATTGTTTTTTCGCGACTATATTTCAGCGGAGACGGTTATGCACTACAGCGTTACCTCATCGACGGATCTCTTGGATAAATAGAGGGGGAAATGGTATAGTTGAAATCTGAGTGACGTCACGCAGCTATAGTATAGTCTAACCTCAATCCATATGTACTTATAGACAGGGCATAGGTATAGGGGTGCATAGTAAAGTACCGACAATTGACGTGTCAAGATAGTTTAAATTGATGGATCGTGTTCGAGACGAAGCACGCGTTATTTTTAACATTTTCTTTTTTAAATAAAGTAAATTATGAGCAAATAAATTATACTGATTTCATATTATCAACACATACATTAAAATATTTAACTTTTTCTAAATTATAGTTGATAAAATGAGTTAGCATTATTTAAAATAATAAGAGTAAAGTAAACATGAATAAGTGATAAAATTAAATTCTATATATTACCGTCTATTACCTCTAACGCTTTAGATTTACGGTACTGCGACTGCTCAACAGACTATAGCACGTTGCCCACAACTTTCATCTCGTAGATCCGTGATGGACACGGTAGGTGCCCCTCAAACGCCTGCTTCTCCCACCATCCTCTCTTTCCTGCGCGAGGCCTGCGCGAGGCCTGCGCACTGTTCGCGACGAGCGAAGCACTCCCTTCCTCCATGGTAACGGCGGATGCTGGTGGGGGACAGTGGGCGCTATGGTGGGGACGATTTTGTTTCAATTAAGACATAAATGCCCATCCCTGGTGTACAATATGAAAACGTGTGTTCTGATTACCTGGCATTATAAATTCTTTTATATTCATAATAATATGAATTCTGCAGTTGAATCTAAATATATATTGTAATTTGGTGGTTCGGATTATTATTTCTACTTCGGGACATCTTGATTGTTTTGTGGAGCGCGAAATCCAAGCTACTAAATGTTACTAATTTAAACAATTTTCAAGCGAGAGGAACACTCCTGTACTTGATATAACTTGAATAGTTTTTTGACTTTAGTTGCCATGTTGGGAAAAATACATTTTTTTGTAGACATAGTGCGTGCTATAACTCGTCGAGACATGGTTATTGACCTGAAGGAATTGAGTCTTACGTAGTCGATTAAAAATGGTCGTATAATAGTAAATTATTTAGAGAACAAGCTAGAAAGTATAGAAGGTCAAAATTTTTCAAATGCTACTGTCAACAAATATTTATATACATTCACAATAGTTTTGAAACGTTATTGACTCAGATATGTGTATCTGGTACCCTATGGTGGGAACGGTTTTGTCTCAATTGAGACAAAAATGCTCATCCCTGTCGTAGATGATTTAATCTAGGCTATAAAGCAATTGTCTGAAATCGATTCTATAAGCATATATGGTCTAAGACCCAGATACTATCACGATCTTACAGTTCGGCTCGTGACGACACTAGGTACATCCGCTATTGGTATATTCTTTAGTATCCATTACCACCTACTCAGTGAATCACCCTGTATATTTGTCTCCGTACGAAAAGCTACATAAGTGTGAGAGAGTCGAAGTTATATTTCGTAGCGAGTAGAGGACGGACGCTGGTGTTTTTTTGTTTATCCACCCCTGATTCGCCCCGTTGGATCGAGCACAGCAGGATTATGCTACAAGCAAACTGTCCTCGCAGCGCGTAAACCATCTCCGAGGACAAAAGTGTCGGCTCTCTACAACACGTAGAGCGTGTTCGACACGGGCTTGAATTGCTCTTCTGTGGTAGACACCCCTCCTTCACTCGGACCCCGCGAAATTAGTGCTATCAACGATCCAGAGACTCGCATCTACCTTTCCGAGACGCGGTAATTACTCCGCGAGACCTCCGGCCAAGGTAATGTCCGCGAGGTAATGTCCGCGGACAGGTTAATGATAGACGGGTACTGTGAAGCACGCGAGCAAATGCTGCATGCTCTGTTTTCGATGTTTTGAAACATCCTGTATCATTTTCTTCGACGTTAATTGTTTCTTTTGAGATGTTGCTAGTGTCCTCTGGACAATTAAAGTATGTATTTTATGGTTAGAGGTTAGGATATACGCTTTCAGAATTTTTTTGGAATATGAAGTTCTTTAACAGTCGGCGTATGTTTTTAATAATATTTCAACCTGTCAAAGAAAATTTTTCTGCTCAAAAATATCCGATATACTAATCTTTGAAATGTGTTATGTCCTATACGAAATCTAGAATATAGTGTACTTTCGAAATTTTTTTTTTTTTTGAAAAACGTGTAGATTAAACTCTTTAAGGGTTAAGGTATATTTTTAACAACGTTTCGATGTGTCAAAGAAAATAATTCTGGTCAAAAATACCCAGTGTACAAATCTTTCAATCTTAATACTATATCCTCTGTAAAACCTTGAAAATAGGGTGTACTTTCGGAATTTTTTTTAGAAAAAATGTGTAGATTAAACTCTTTAACAGTTATCATATGTTTTTAACAACATTTGCATGTGCTAAACAAAATTGTTCTGCTCAAAAATACCTACTTTACAAATTTTTCAATCTCAATACTGTGACCTCTGTAAAACCTTGAAAATAGGGTGTACTTTCGGAATTTTTTTTAACAAAACTGGAAGATGAAGCTCTTTGAAACTTATCGCATGTTTTCAACAACATTTCGACGTGTCAAACATCTGGTCCCCGAAAATGGATTAGCATAAAATTTTGTAAAACATCATCGAACAAAATAACCTATTGTATTGCAAGAAAAATAATTTTTCGAGTACACGGGCCTGCGTCCGGTCGAGCTTGAATATTGATCTCGCATTTTCGTATATTTCGCCGATGAGCGTGCCGTAGTGGCGGATAATAATGATCATTGTATTGTGGTCGTGGGGTCGATATCTCGCGCGAAACTCGGACAGGAAATCACTTCTGGCGGTGGTAGCACGCGCGAGGGCGTCCAGGCTTTGAGAACAAACGCGATCGAACAGGCCTCGTTTGCCACGTGTTGTTCGACTTCCGGCGTAACGGGTGCTGTCAGGCTGACGTTGATTGTCGACACAAAGCGTCGCGGTTACTTATTTTACTAATGGGCTTCGCCAGCCAGGCAAACGCGTCGCGACGCCTTCTCGAGTACTCGTTCCCGTTCGTTTATCGCGGACGATTGCGCTCACGGTACACTCGTTTGAAATTCATTTTTTTCCAAGTGTCCTACGATTACCGGGTGTTGCGTCGTCGATTTTTCAAAACTATTTTTCAAACTAGCAGTCCCTCGATCGCTGAAACGCCTTTCATCGGTATCGTTCTGTCCGCGAGCGGAATGATGGATACTCATGAACGTCGACAGATAACTCGCGACGGAAGTCCTCCAGGTGTCATTATCGTTATGGCCTCCGCTTTCAGCCACGGCGAGAAACGATTACTCAAGAGTCGAACGCGTTTACGCGACCGTCGCATGCTAATCCACGATAAACTGACGAAAAACATATCGTTAAAAAATGCTTTGCAACGCGAAGAGCCATTTTTCTTCGGACGTGTCACCGGTCACCTCGATGCAACTAAATTCATACCACTTCGACTTGTTCTTTGCTATTTTCACTGCTGACTTAACAACCGTGCAAATTAGATGGAATCGGAGTAATTTATTTAGCGAAATGGAAAACGAGAAGTCGATTTAAGATGTTAATTAAATCATCTCTTCCTTGAGATTCAAATTGTATAAATAAAAAAAAAAGATGTTAATTGCTCTATCAATCGCACTCGATCTGTCAGCGCGAAAATGAACTTTTAAGCGTAGGTAAATTATTTAATAGGTGTGGGTGGTTAGTTAATGATCATTCATAAAAATTTGTCTGTTCCTTTAATAATCTGAATAAGTTGCTGACAATATATTGATACTTTTCAATTCTTCTAATCTTTTTACTGTTTTAAATTTCACTCACCCATTTCTGCTATAAATGCACAAAATGGAGTTTCTGGCGGAGTCGCAGCGAAATAAAGAAACCAAGGCATTTCGTTGACTTACGGGGTGTAATTGAAAGTTTGAGCTCGCGTTTTAAGGTGATTGGTCGGTTCGGCTGGCTATAATATTTAATATGCGCGACGGATCGGTCCCGACCCTCTCTAGTTTTCATTCGCGTAATCGAAGGTAGGAAAGGTCACCCCGCATTAACTCCAAGAAACTTTACGCGGAGAGTCACGAGATTCGACAGTTATTGCCAGTTTATTCTTGCGGAATGATGGCGATTTTCTCGGGGGCTCGCAATAAACAAGCGGGCAACCGTGCGATTTAGTTGCTCGATGTTTCCTCTCGTTGTTTCCTAGTGGCTTTTATCCGCAATCGAATTAGCGGCGTTTCGAGAACTTGGCTTGGCACCCGATCCTCCAACAAATCATCGAATGTACGATTAAACTAGTAACAGTTCGGCTTAGACGAAGGAAAAGCACAGAAATCAGTAATTAAATTATCTGTTACATTATACCTTGTTTTCCGAATAAAACGTGATCTTTTAGAATTTCTTCTTTAGAAGACGCTAATGGACCATTTCTTTAAACGAGCACGTAACTTAAACAATATACATGTACTTCGAGATAAAGAAGTGAATTAGAAACATTTTTATAATTTCAGTAGTAATGGAAGAAAAAATTGTGTAGCAATCATTTTGACTTGTTTGGTAGTTCTAGTTGTTAACACGTTGACTGCCAAGCGCATTTTCCATGGTTTGCCCAAGCCGCCAACGTGAATTTTTCATTATGCGATGCATATTATGTTGAAATATTATTTGCAGCAAATAAAGTGAGTTATAAAATCATGCTTGAAGCATTTTTCGTGCATTAATTTCTAAAAAACCATTATAGTAACAATGGTATTATTGAAAAATTTATCAGTATCCATATTTACTCTAATTATGTACTTTCATTATTTGCTGCGTCGCCGGACACCGGTGGTCCCCACGGCGCTGTAGCCAAGTCGAGTGCCGGTCACCGGTGACCCCCATGGCAGTCAACGTGTTAAAGATAAATTCTAAATCCATTTCTAGATTCTATTAAATAGATTAACACTTGCATCGCCATGTCACCCATATCTGTGTTTCGGAATTATTTATACAGAATTGAAAATTAATTTTTACGTTCGTAGATTGAGTGTACAAAATTTCCTTACGATCTGGGGAGTAGAAGAGGTTTGAAACAGTACTTAATATCATAAAACTAAACTTCTTGGTTTTTGTTTTGTTAAATATATTGCTTTGATTTTGTGTAAATTTTATGATTGTCGAGTGGGCGATCAACGTCTATTAAAATTAATAATCTGGGACCGGTGAATTTGATCTGCGTTGCCAGGTTTAATATCAAAGAAAAAGTGTTAATCGTTGGAATTGACGAGTTCGGAAGCAAAGATGGTTCCAGGACAGCTTCAAACAGGCAGTGCATGTTATCTAGCATAGGCTCGTAGATCACGATCGGGATCAGGATCGCGAGAGCGCGAAACCCGATAGCCTGATTTCCGGAAACCGACTCTGCGGACCACACCTTACGGGAATCGTCAGAACGTGACTAGTATGGGAATCGAGTTTGGTCAGTCATGATATTCATGGCCTGAGACCACCTCGGGGCCAACACCGGCGACCCGATACCCCGCCAGTTATTTGATCTGAGGACGGGAGATTTGAATATTTCGGGCAAAAAAAAGAAGGGATTCATGTATATTTTATTCTCGTTTGCGTCGGCGAACAGAGCAGAGCAGAGCAGAGCAGAGGAAAGAGAGCACACGCTTCGTAGTTGACACGATGCTGGACCACGCGGGATCCTGGCTTCAAAAGGATCATCTGCGGACCGACTTGTGAACCCAGCAGGTGTCGCGACTCTTGGGACCGAAAGGAAACTCTGGAAATACATCCACGACCAAGAGCAGACCGGAGAATCGTCCGGTCTCGTTCATCTTCCAGAAAACACGAACACAATTTCAATTTCGACGGATGCTGAACAACCCTGAAGAACTAGAAGCCTAGGTGTTTCTATAGCCTAACATAATCTTGAGTCATTTTATATTTCAACCAGCAAAATTTCTTTATAAATACATAAACGTCCACAGTGTAATGTTAACACATTATTTACCGGCGATTATTTCAAAATTTTCGAACATCTATGGTTCTTAACACGTTGAGCCTGGCGCCGAATTTGCTGTCCTTTCCGTTCAGCCAGCAGCCGGTAAGCGATACAATGTTGTAGGGTATCGCCGAAGGATAAAGAATTCTTCTTTGTTGCTTGTTATTCATAAATTACATAAAAAGGAAGGAGACATACATAAAGTCCGAAGGTATTGTTCGAAGTGTTATGATAACAATTCAAAACTATTTGGACGAAAGACAGCTACAAATATTACCAAAAAAGTTGTTACGTATTGTAATATGTGTAAAGATAAGCCGCATTTTTGTTTGGAATGTTTCAATAAATTTCATTAAAACTACATTTGATCACATTTTATTGAGACTATATTTATTTTTTAACTTTAATACTGTCGGTCCCACGGACCGACGGCAGTCAAACGAAAATTCTAGTGCCGGTCCACAGGGACCGGCTCCGGGCCCAACGTGTTAAGGATTTTTGAACGGATCTTTCCACAGCAATAGCAATTTCTAGCCAAGGTTCTGAGAAAGTTGCAAATTTCGCAACATGTGTGTCCATAACTATCCATTTCTACAGGGTGTCCCAAAAATGTCTATAACCCTTCTTTTATCTTGTTCTATTTGCTTCTAACCGGTAGCTACCTAGCGAGCCATCACCGAAGACTCAAAGCTGCAAACATCAAATTCAATTTCTTTTGCCTAGAGGCGCGAACGCCATAATTTCGTGTAGCTATATCTACTGCGAGTTTCAATCGTCGGTGGACCACGCGCATCGACCAACACAAAAAGGGATGTTCTTCATCCGAAAATCGGCGTTTGCGGTCGGCCGGACGTCTTTCTCGGGCGTATCCGCAAATTCGCGAAACCATAGCCGTCTTTTGAAAGCGAGAAATGGGGTGTTAGGTCTTCGAAAGCAGCTGTTTAGTCCTGGATATACCTCGACAAAGGCCGGCGCTAATCCAAACGCAAAATCGTGAAACCGCGGACAGAACGCGAGGATGCGGCGCTGCGGGATTGCTATTGCGCGTGGTCCACTTCTCCATATGTTGCGGGGCCGCATTATGCGCATTATAAGCATTATGCACGCGCGTGCACCTTCGCGCGCCGCAAGATTCCGTGATCTCGGCGGCCAGCTGGCGCCTTGCGCACGCCTAACCGGTGCATCTACTATACTAGACTGGCCCCGGGCGTCATTTACCGGCGCTGACGCTGTTCTTCGGATTTCCTCCCGGGACAGGAGATCGCAAAAAGGAAGACCGGACCTTCGCAAAAAGACGAACCGGCAGGAACACGAATAGGAGACTTCCGAGACACATGACGGACGCGAGCAACCGCAACACGAGATTCTGGTCGCAACTGTTTCTCGAAGGCCGCACGCGATCAACAGCCCTTTCAAAGGGTTCCACCAACGATCCGAATGCTCAATCTCGGTCGCAATGAGAAATCCTCGCGTAACAAAGCCTAGCGTCCTTTGAAAGCCTAATCGAGAGTTCAGACAATTAATAGACCCTCAGAAAAGTATCGTTAATTTGCGACCAGTTTCCGATTTGCGACCAATTTCCGATTTGCGACCAATTTCCGATTTGCGACCAATTTCCGATTTGTGATCAATTTCCGATTTGTGACCAGTTTCCGATTTGTGACCAATTCCCGATTTGTGACCAATTTCCGATTTGCGACCAGTGTCCGATTTGCGACCAGTTTCCGATTTGCGCCCAGTTTCCGATTTGTGACCAGTTTCCGATTTGTGACCAGTTTCCGATTTGCGACCAATTCCCGATATTTAATAGTTTTACGCGGCCGCGAGTATGGTTCCTCTGCACGGAAGAGCTGGAGGAGTTGGTTGTAAATGTATTTCTAAAGTATTTGAATGAGTTTCTGACTTTTTCATTTTGCCAAAGTATTTTCCATCGTTGACTATAAACTATTCACTATGTGTATGAAGTGAACCAAGTTTTGCAAATCGATCGAGGAATAAATGGTAGTCTGATTGGGTCATATCTGGTGAATATGGCGGTTGTAGTGGCAGCCATTGAAAACGTTACACTGTAGAAAATATACAGGGTGTTCACGTTATCACTAGTATGTAATTTTCTTGTGTTTGCACTATTTTGCTTGCAAAAAATATTATTACTTCTTACTCTTTCATTTTTTTCTAATATTTATTATTTGCAAGAAAATATATATTATATATAAAGTATATATTATAAATACGAAACTAATATTTGTTACTACACTTACCGAATTCGTCTCAATATCCACTAAAAGACAGCTGTAAAAAAATTGATAAAAACTTCAAGGTGACATTGAAAATGTCTGGAAACTCTTGACAAAAAAGGAGTTGACAATAAATTTATAATAATCGTCTTAAAGCTCTCTCCGAACTCTTCTATATTGGATAAAAGAATAATTCGTTCAGCCTGCTAATTACAAACTAACGTAAACTGGCCCCGTTTCGTCGTTCGCCCTGTATACAACGAGGCTAATCGTACATAAATTACATTGCGTTGTCTTAAAACATCAACAAATGTAGCAAGACCAAGGCTAATTGACTAATTTGTGCTGCACACCTTTTGCGTAGGAATTTCTGCAGCCGCAGCTCTTTGTCGCCGACATTTCTAAAGAACCCGTACATTGTGCAGGATACAAAAATTCTGTTTACACATTGAAACGTTGCTCGAAATTGCGCGGAACGTTTCAAAGATCTACACCGAGTCGTTCGTGCAAGAAAAATTGCCGATGATTTGTCCGTAGCGCCCGAAGATTCGTGCAGACAGATCCGCAGCAAGATCGAGACGCGGGTCGAAAAATCGGCAATTTCGCGCGAAGATCGTGCCGCGTTGTGTTCGGTAAAGCGTCACGCGATTCTATGGTGCAAATTGCTCAGGCCCGGTGCGGTGGTTCCTTCCCGAAAGCAAATAGTTTCACACTCGACGGACACTCGAACTCTGTTGACTGCAATTTCACGGTCACGCAGAGAAACAACAAGTCTGCCCGGAAGGCATCGATGAAAGACTGTTATGATAGTTCTCGGTTCTTGTTAGTTTTCTGCGGAATGTATCTCTCGGGCCTGGAGGCAGCTAGGACACGCTAGCATCATTGTTCGCTACGAAATCATGGCGACCTAGGAATCTAGACAGAAACGAGCGACCGTGCGCTGTTGTTTCGTTTCGCTAATGAGTCGATTATTCGGACACGCGATACCGCGGGGAATTTCTGTTCTGGATGATGATAAGTCCGAAATTCGCTGTTCGTAGAATCGTTAAAATCTAACTCGAATCTCCGAGCTGTCGTTTGGTGGATGGTATTAATAGTTAACGTTCCCCGTACGATCCTCGGAAATTTCATATTGGTTTCTACCTTTCTAGGCGAGAAGGGGTGGCAGCCCCTACCCCAAAATAATAGACGAATTTCGAATTGAGATGGTTCAAACTGACTGCAAATCAAACCTACTACAATCACTCTTTTTTCGCGAATATCTCGGAAACTAAGGCCGAGCGACGGATAATGTATAAAGTTGTTCGGAATAGTGTCCTTGGCAACTTATGTCAAGGTCAAGGTCATCGGGGATGCCTCCCATAAAGTAAATATTTACCCAGAAAAATATATGTAACTCCTATAATATTGATTGATTCTACTTTAAACAAATCATATATGTACTTCCAACGTCCATAATTGTGTATGAGAAATTGTAATGTAAAAAATTTCACGGTTTTTTCTGAAAAAATTCGTACAACTCGGTAAAATAAAACGGCAGTTAAAACCAAAATACCCCCTTAACACATTTACTTTAAAACATACTCCAGAAAAAAAGTATGTAACATGTAATTTTAATTGTTTCTACTTTTCGAAAATTGTGTATGTACTTTAAATGCCCACGCGAACGAGTGTGCAAAATTTTAATGCGAAAAGTTTAACAGTTACCTCGAAAAAAATTCTTACAGATTAGTAAAATAAAATGGCATTGTAACTCGGAGCATCCCCTTATTGTAAAACATGCTCCACAAGAAAAAATATATAAATCCTACAATTCTTATTGGTTTTGCTTAAAAATTTAATTTATTTATTTCAAATACCCATGATTGTGTATATAATATTCTAATGCATGTAGTTTAGCACTTCCTCTGGAAAAAAAATTCCTTAAAATTATTTAAAAAAATGACACTCGAAACCTACTGAAGATTTGATGATTCCAGACGAATATTAGGGGCTGTTCGGACCCGCCGCGACATTTTTAACCTCGATCCCGGTTCAGGGGCCGCAATCTCGTGCAATTTGACGCGACGCGGCTTGGGCGTAGTTGAAATGCATCGCGCGGAGTGCATCAGCGCTCAAAGCGACTCGATGGCAACCGCCCCCGGGGCTTCTGCGAGCCCAGCGAAGCGCGCTGATTGTTCCTAGTCGCGATTTTAATGCCGTCGAAGCTTCAGACGGGCAAATTATGATTCAAAGCGGGCCGCGCCTTCCGCGACAGCAAATTCGGCTTTTTCGCGGCCGCCTCTCGCTGTTTTGTATGCGGCGGGAGACGCGTCACGGGCATCCTCTCGTGATTGGTGCGGCTTCCTCGCAGACTTTACCACCGTCGAAACTATTATTCGCCACGCGAAAAGTTCGCGACACTTCCAGCAGGTCCGCTATAGGCCCCTCATGATAGCTTTCGCAATTTTCGTGTAGCCGAGCAGAGTTCTCCCGAGAACGCGATTTAAAGTTATTTCAACTTATATTGATCATTTTCTAACGACGGTGTCAGCAAATAGGTTTAAAGTCAGGTATAGTGTGTACGAAATTAGACTGAATTTATGTCGTCGTTTTGTTTATTGATCATTTCGTCGTAGAACCTTTGTAACCTCTTTTTAATACTTTATTGATCATTTAGGCTGCAGATTTTCTGAATTTACGACAAAAACGAGTAGGCGACAAACAAAAATGGAGGAAACAGATGGATTTAACATTACTGGTACATTATTTACAACCTATTAAAATTATTTAAAGAAGAGATCGATTTTTATGATACTCTCTTTTGTTTTAATTGATACAGAAAATTTCTAATATGCATAGCGATCTTCAATCTATTAGCCACACTTCAATTTCTCTGATGGGCTGAACTGTACTTTAGAGGACCAAATATTTTCAAGTTTTCTGTATGTCATGTTACACATTTTCACGAGAAAATGATAGACGTGTAAGTTTTAGTACACGAAATTCAAGCTTTGGTTATCGGAGTTCACTCGTTGAAATGTTATACACGTGTAAACATGAGCAATTCTAAGTGTTTTTGACTGGTTAGAGCGTCGCCATATTGGATATTCGTTGGGTGGTAGAGGTAAGACTAAGTACATAGTACTGAGCGCTATAGTCCAAGTTACTTTGGGATTAGTTCAAAGTGCTCAACTTTACACGCGTATAGCTTCTAAACCAGTGAACTCCTAGCAGTAAGACTTTCATTTTCGGTCTTTTCTCTTCGAAATCTATAGGACTGCATAACAAAAAGTTAAAAAAAATTGGTCCTCCAAAGTACAGTTTAACACTCTGATGGTTCTCATTATTTTATTCTCTGCTGAAAATATTCTACAATTTCTGCAAATTATAAAAACATTTTAATTTCTACAAAAATTTTAATCCTAATAGGGGATAGTTTTATTCCACGACGAGTGTATTCGTTAGACAATTTTTATTTTTGCATAGAGATTCGCGGTCTACTGATTGGTTATTTCGTAATTTAGTCATCTAGAGTTAAAGACAGAAGTACCTATAAGCAAAATTGAGTCTTAACCATTCGTAGGATGGATCGTCGTTGTCGACTTGTTTCCGAAACGAGTCGAGGACAGGGGTGGGGGTATAGGGAACGAATTTGCTCGTTGAATCCATCGAGAATGGAAATTCCGAGCGGTCGTTGATTCGACGCGGCTATGGCCGGGATTTACATAGTCGAACGGGTGGTTTCACCCCTGTCTGCTCACGGATATTCGCGTCGTAATCGAACACACCACCAAAGCGACATTGATCCTCGAACCTTCCGCGTTCTTTCGGGACGATTTCTTTTAGAAAGGCGCGCGACAGCTGGAAGAAAGCCAAGGTGAACGAGGAATCGCGCCGCGAAATCATCGGATCACGCTAATCTACGATCGTTTTACCCATTGTCATCCGTGGGTAATTCGTTTCCACGAAACGCAACCTGTTCAGAGAATCCGAAGATAAATAAAGTGAAACCTGTGGCTATTTATTTTTTAAACTCGTACAGGTAGATTTGTACAAAATGGATCGAAGCAGAATTTTGTTCTTTGCGCAATCAGTGATTAAAGCTTTAATACTGATAGGCGAAGTCTAATGATAGGAATTTGAATCATTATGTTATACCAAAAGAAAGTTAAATAATCATCATCTCTACATATATTAATCCCAAATTAAATTATTAGATAACATTGTTGGGGGTTAGTTTGGTGGTTCGCGATTGAAATTTCCATTGCTACTGAAGTATCTGTGGCGGCTATTTTCTATGCTCGTCAACAGAGGGACATTACGACAACACCTTTCCCGCTACTACCTGAATCTTCCTCTGTTTGTATATATATCGTCCTAAACTGTCCTTACAATATCCCGCGTCTAAGGCACGGGTCCGCTAGATAGCCTTACTGATGAGTCCTCTAGCAGGCCTAGGACGCAACGCTTCCTTCTCCTTTTTCCTCCTCTCACACACTTTTCAGCCGCCATATATCTATTACAAAATCCTTATCAATGGGCGGTAGACTTTAAAAAATTACGAAATGATCGCAGATATGTAATGTGTTAAGTGTCAAACATGCACCAAAGTCCTGAGAAATTTAACCACTTGTTTAATTGAACCCGTAACTCAAAAGCCGAAATATATTGTAACCATTTGAAAAAGCTATGGAGGGGGACAGTTTAACACTTTGATCGCCATGTCACCCATATATGGGTGATGGAATTATTTATGCAAAATTGAAAATTAATTTTTATGTTGGTAGACTGAGTGCACAAAATTTCCTTACGATCTGAGGAATAGAATAGGTTTGCAACAGTAATTAATATCACGGAAATAAACTTCTTAGTTTTTGTGTTGTTAAATATATTGCATTAATTTTGTGTAATTTTTATGATTGTCGAGTGGGCGATCAACGTGTTAAGTAGGACACCCTGTATAATATTTCTTTTTGTGATTTAGAGCCACATAATGTACTGACAACGCCTCGCCGTTGAAACCTGCGACAACCGAACTATACATCGCGTAATAGTCGCAGCAATTGTCCAGATCCGTGGTCACGAGCGACTGGCGCACAATAAAGATGCTATCAGAAAACAACTTACCGTTTTCGTTGTCCAGATGTAATTCGGTCGTTAGGTCAGGCGATCTCGCACGGCGTCCTTAGATTCTCGATAGTCCTTGACATTTCACGTGCACTAACACACTGACAACAACACTACGGTAATGCCTCTATGTATGTGGAAGATACGTACGCGATATTTGTGAACGATTTATCCCCACTACCGCGGAGTGTACCCCTTGAGGTGCTCCGAGAAAGAGACGTATTCTCGAGGCAATTCAATTAATTATTACTTTATGGAACTTTCAGGAACACACTCGTGAATGTAGTACATTATTAAATATAATAAACGAATAGAAATTATAATAAACATGTTTAAATAAGTCTCGTCACTTTTTGAACCCGAATTGAATGACACAAGTTACGAGGACACGTTTACCGAAATACAAAATGAACTTTCACTGTCGCACGCGAGTGAACGAATGCTCTAAACTGTTTTTCGGTCAGGTACCGAAGGTTACACTTGGAGTGGGGGCTGTACCCATCATTCTACCTGTGGAATCCAACCGCCATCAAAACAATGCGGGGCTGAAGGAAAATTAAAATATTTCCAGGTCATTTCCACGTCAACAGAGATGAGTCAAAGGGTAATATGGTTATTATGGTTCAGATGTTATGCGCTGACGTAGTTGAATACTAATTAAGTTAATTTCATTTTTTAATTATTTCTGTGAAATGTTCAAGGTGTATCAGTATCCAATAGGCTCACAGATTGAATAAAATGTTACAATTCGAAGGTTAGCTTCGTTTTTCACGGAAAAAATGGCGAAAAAATCGGTTTTTATTTTTTTTAACAACGGCGCAAGAAACCGAAAAATGTGAAAAAATTCATATGATACTTATAATAATATATCGGTACTGTAAAAATATAAAGTTAGTCACTCTAGAACTTCCATGTGAAATCTGCATTTTTTCAATTTTTTTGATGTTTCTGACGTTTTACAAGCAGGTTTTTCAATTTAAAAATCTAAAACGAATTGCAGAATATGTATTCGGTTGTTTGACATGTCTCAGAATTTCTAAACTCGGTTAACGAGGGCAAATAGGCCAAAAACTGATTTTTCAATTTTACCCCATAACTACCCTCCTGATCAAGATATAGGGTTAAAATTTTACACAATATGGTTTTTTTGGATGCCCTATCGAATGACCCATCCGCGATATCATTCGGCTCAAGGGCAGTTTTGACCATCTTATCCGGCTATACCCTTTTGCCAAATCGTGAGATAGTGCGATTCAGGTGGCTCCAAGGGAAGCTCCGATTTTTTTTCGAGTAAACCACACCAACCTAACCGACCAGTAAATATTTTTAAACATCGTGCTACATTTTTAGAAGCGTGTAATCATTTTCTTCCAAAGTCGGGAAGGTGTCGAAACTCTGTTTCGCGTTTTCCAGAAGCGCGATTTGCGCAGGGGTTCCAATATCCGTGGAGCAATCTCCTGTCGAGCAGATCGGTGAGCATCGAATCAAATTAGTATTCGGATATCCAGACAATCTCGGCTGTAGACTATGCATAGAAACGGGCGGCGCAGAGGTGTGCAACGCCGGCTGGTGTTCGCGTCGTATTTGTAGTACCGGTGTGGTGTCGAGTTCAATACCGTCCAGTCACGCGAAATCAAACCACCGTAACTACGAGAACCGGTACACACTATGAATCCACCACCTGCCCAGGTAATAACCGCGATAACGCACGCCCCGAAATCTTATTAATTTTAATGCCGGGCGAGTCCTTCCGAAATGAACGCACCGAAGCCGATACTACCCCCGTTTCTCTTACAAACTTCCTTTTTGTCGATCATTACTGTTTTCATAATTGACTCGACTCGGGCTGATAAACGAGCACAGAATTATGGGAACGAAGCCTAGACTATCTTCGCAATAGAAATTCTAAGAACAAATTCCTATAACGATACCTAAACACATTATCTACCGGCGATTATTTCAATAACTTTTGAAAGTCTATGGTTCATGGCTGAGGATTTTGTAATAGATCCTTCAATAGCAATAGACACTTTGAATTACAAACTAACAACTCACCCGCAATAACGTAATATAATAATTTCGTTCGGTGTATTGTATGAAAGAACATTTTTAAGGTACAGCATAATTATTGAAAAGCATATTTACAGGTTTCCGGTGAATTGTTAACTCATCTGAAATAACGTAATTTAATCATTTTGTTCGGGGTATTGTGCGAAAGAAGATTTTTAAGGTACAGCACAATTATTGAGAGGCTTATTTACAGGCTTCCGGTAGATAAATTGTTAACTCACCCGCAATAACGTAACCTAACAATTTTGTTCGTGGTATTATGCGAAAGAAGGTTTTTAAGGTAAAGCAGAATTATTGAGAAGCATATTTACAGGCTTCCGGTAGATAAATTGTTAACACTAACTTGTCCCTGATTTTTTCTAGTAAAGTTATTGAAATTATCAGGATGTTCTCGTGAGAAATGAACGAATATGTTACTGAAACACGTATTAGCGATTAATCCTTTATCCTGCTCGTTTCATCGCGAAATCAGTCGTTGATTCATTTTCTGCGAGTCGAGTCAGCGTTGATACGTCTTTATCGACGAGGTTTCAATTTTCTGCCGGTAGATTAAATCTTCCGCGAGGCATCCGCGCCTCCATTAACGTCGAAGGATATCTCGAAAATTGCGGCTCGCCGATCAGCCTCGGATCGAAACACCGTTGAAAGAAGCCGACCGCTCCCTCGGCGTTATCTGCGTGAAAAATTAATGCCGGCGTTGATCCCGAAGATATCGCACGATCCAACCCTTAACCACAGCCACCGATTGCCCTATCATTTCGATCGTGGGGTGGGAAAGCCTGCTTGCTTCTCCACGGAGTCGTAATTGCGCCGATTGCGCGGCGGCTGGCCGTCATTAGCCACCAAAGAGCAGGCCTAACCTCTTAGGGGAGACCGGCCGGAAACCATGGAAATCGGACGTGACGTGGAAGGAATAGTAGAATCGCTTTGATAGAAAACGTGGAATTTTGATTCGCCGTTTGGTCATTTTTCTAGAACGCGAATTGCTGAAGCTTTGCGGCCATTTTGTGCGTGTCTCCGAGAAATACAGTGACTCGGTATTGGAACATTAAACAAATAAAATTTGTAGGTTAGGCTTAAGATCTGAAAATAATACTGCACCTACATCAAGACACAAGCATCAAGATTGTATGTATAAAATTTGGAGCGAATCCGATTACGATTGTTATGAATAATTCACTACAAGTATGTCCTGGAACGTTTCCGAGGGTTCGTTATTACTTCCGGTCTGAAATCGCCATTGGTACTGAATAATACTTTAATCAATGCTCAGCCCTGAGTAATAAGCGTTAAAAATTTATGAAATAGTTGCCTGTAAGTATCGTGTTTGTTAGGAAATTAATGATGGAAGCGCATCATGTCAGTGAACGAGCTATCGCGATGGCGTCGGCGGTGGTAGCGCGCAGCAATTGCGACGGAATCGATAACGGAGAAAATCAGGATTTTTATTACGAGCCGGTAACTGCGAAACGATCGTGATCACTCGTTCAGTGGGCCTCTGGAAGGGCATCCGTTCGGCGCGGATCGAACGAAATCAAGGGGCAATCAGGCCGCGAGCCAACGAGGGTGAAACAGCCATCGGAAACCCATTGCGCGGCCGCGGCGCGGGCGTCATTAATTTTATAGGGGGCGATCGCCCGATGAAAATTGACAAAATTTCATTGCCGACGTTTTAGAACGCAGAGACGCCACCCCCGTAATTGGATTCACCCAATAAACGAACTTTCCATGGGTGTTTGCCAATAATGGTCGCATCGACGCGGTCTCTCTCTCTTCCTTTTTTTAATTTGGCAGACGTTCTGATCCTGCGGAAACTCGTATTGCAATGCAGCGATTACTGACTGGTCCATCACCAAAAAGAAACCTGTCATTTTCCTTGCTAAGGTATGAAAGAAAGTTTGATGACTTTACTAATCACTTTTGTCAACCCTTGTGTATCGGTTTGACAAATTTCATCAAGTAGCAAACGTCTCTATATGTATTATATCTCGACTGCATTATGCAAAATAAAAATTGTCCGCGTTAACAAGATTTACTGATGTCGATATATATTATTCTTCAACTATCAAAATTAGTAAGACAAGAATTAACATTCTATTTGGCTTCTACTCGTCGTAACAAATGCAGATATGTTTCATTCGGCATAAAGATGCGCACTCTAGTTATAAGCAATTTTTAGTAAACCTATGTTACGATTTGTCGTTCAACTTGGAAGAACAAAATATGGACATTTTTTTGTCAACTTGCAACTACTATGAAGGAGTTGGAGATCAAATTTAGATTGACTGATTAATGAAACCTTTTTGAATTCGGTTTCTTTCCATTTTTGGGTGCTTCATCGAATAGCAGAGCCACGCGGTGATGCTTCTACTAAATTGCATGTAGCATAGGCTAAAATATTCGCAGTTCGATGAAAATTGGCAAACTGATGTACAAACGATCAGTAAAGTTGTAAAACGATTTTCGATCGGCAAATGGAAGACGCACTCTCACCTGGTGGTGTAAAACGCAGGTGAGGGTGCACGGAGGATGCGAACGGTGACACAGGAAGACGTTTTTAGTGGTCAGCAACAAATTTCGAACGATTAAATAGTCGTAAAGCGAGCGCAGTCGAGTTAAACACGGATATCCTCTTAAAGGAGTCGTTTTGGCCGTGCGTGGATCTAAATAGAGCCATGATTAGGCGAGATTAAGGGGGCGAGAGGGATACGGGGCGAATACCCGTTCCCTGTTAAGATAAGACCACCGCCGCCATACTAATCGTGTCCGTTCCTCCCGAAGATAGAGCGTTTTAGGACCTGGGTCCTCTCTCCGGGACCGGTCCAAACAAAACCATCGAGAAATAAAAGGACGATCGTTCCGTTCCGAGTGCGAAAGGATCGATTTACACGGCACAGTTTCGACCGTTGTTTCACGGCAATTATCCCAGTGATTCGATAAAAGGACGTACGAGCCGGCGAACGGTCCTTTAAAATGCTGTTCCAGCAGAAATAATAAAAAGCAGTCTTAGATTGTTGCATATGAAATGTCCGATTCCAGAATGCAATTTTCACGAATCGTTTTAATTCAGAAATGTTGTAATTTAAATACTATAAAGATTATCTTCTTTTCAATTCTCGATGCTTTTATTCTCTTTTACAGGAACAGGATCATTGGAAGGGAGACTTTGCACATGTGAGTCAATTGTTAATATTTTTTAGCGAAAAAATTTTGAAAGTTGGTCCACAGTACAGACGTTCATGTACAAAAGCTATTATTATGAAAACATTATCTGTGATTCTTTAAAAAATCTACAAATATTACCTTTTCTCCAATTTTCGAGGCTTTTATTCACTTTTACAGGAACAGGGTCATTGGAAGGGGGACCTTGCATATGTGAGTCAATTGTTAATATTTTTTAGCGAAAAAATTTTGAAAGTTGGTCCACAGTACAGACATTCATATACAAAATCTATTATTATGAAAACATTATCTGTGTTTCTTTAAGAAATTTACAAATATAACCTTTTCTCCAATTTTCGAGGCTTTTATTCACTTCTCTAGCAAGAGGATCATAGAGAGACCTTGAATTTGTGAAACAATTGTTAATATTTCTTAGTGAAAAAATGGTAAAAGTTGGTTCACAGTTCAATGTTTCATGTACGGAAACTCTTATCGCGGGAACATTACATGCATCTCTTTAAAAAATTAATGAAAATCACGATATTTCTCAATTACCGAGATCTTTATCTACTCTTCAAAAGTCGACGACCTCGTGGAGGATTATTTTACATACTTCAGCTGCAGGTGAATATTTTCCAACAAAAAATTGCGCAAAGTCGAAATAAATTTACTGTTGCCGTTTCTACAAAACTAAACACGTGCTTCGGGTAAGATTAATTTAGTTTAGTTTAAAACACATTTTCAGTGTTGAGTTTAGCACTGGACCATTGTGTTGTCCTCTTGTTGGTCCTCGGAGAACAGAGATCGGAATTTCGTGGTTCGAGCATCGAGTTTGTAGTCCGAGAAACTATTATGTGTATTCGCACGGTATCAAAACCGGCGTAGCTCGTAACTCCGTTTGATCTACTGATTTACGCGGGGCGTTATCTTCTTACCGTGCGAGTTACGGACCCCGTCAACACGAATTACCGGTGGTTTCAGGCTGAAAAGCGAGAACCGGTCGTCGCTTACGCGATTTTCTGATTCCGAAAGGCCACTCGACCGCTCCCGTGCAACAAGATTTCGCAATAACAACGCTCGTAGTCGCGCGCCAACAGAGATACGCCGCGGTGATAAGCCACGCGTAAATATTCGATTCGTCGGGACGTCCCCGAGGATCAAAAGGATCGCAGGATCCACGGGATCTCCGAGTCCTCCTAACGATGTAGAAGCATCTTCAACCTTCATACCCTCCGCAGGAAATCACCGCAATTGAAAACTGTTATTAATATCAATCTCTTATGAACACTCGTATATTTCTTATTACTAGACTGCGAATATTTATGCAAAATAAAAATTGTCTGCACCAATTACACGAAAAGAAAGTCACGCGAAAATTTATTTCTTCTCTTTTAATCATTTCAATATGTTGTACACGATGTACCAACAGTTTTGCCAGAAACAACCAGAACTGGTTGCTTTTTCCTCTCCTACTTTTCCCCTTCCACTACCTGAGCACAGTCCAACGTCCCCCACTAACACCGTACGCTGGTCACGTGACGCGCCGCGCAACGTATCACATATTCCTCTGGTCGTCAGAGAGGTGGTAAACTGTATTCCCCTCGATTTATCCGATCTGTCATCACTATGTACCAGTAGTATAATAATCTGATGTTTCTTCCATTTCGTGTTTCTCCTACTCAATTATACCATGAATGCATTAAAATCCGCTGTCTTTCCATTAAAATTCCTATTTCAAGGAATTATTATATTCAAACTACATATTAGGTTGTCCCAAAAGTTCGGTTTTGAATTAATGCGCACAATGCAAATTCAACCTAATTTTTTAAGAAAGCAAATTGCATATGTAAAAATAAACTTAGGACGTAAGAAAACATTAACGAACAGATTATCACGTTCTTCGTATGTGCTCGTGTTATTTAGCAATATTAAAAGTTCATACTGAGAATGAAATGGTTGAAAAATATTTATAACACTAAACCAACCAGTGTCGGTCAAATGGCCGGACTGGAATTTTTTATTTCACAATATTTAAAATTATAAAGATGATTATAAAGATATATAAAGAAATTATTAAGAAGATTTATATTACAATAAAAATCGTGCAAACATTAGATAAATTTGTGGAGATTAAGATAGTTTTGTATTCATTGGTGAAGAGTTTAGAGGATAGGTGGCGCATCGGTATGAGTATGTATGAGGGTGTATGTGAGATGTGAAAGAAACATGCGAGAGTGTCCACATGCGGGAATTTAAGTTTATATAATAATGTTAGAAGATTAAGTACTGTTATATCTCAATTATATTCCTTATATTTTAATAAACAGTTTCTTCTAAAAATTAAATGCGGCCTCACAAAATTCAATCATCTCTTTCTTAGAAGAAAACATAGACTAGCTACATTTAGTGCTCGGTAAGTACAGTTTTAAAAGTGTTCTATTAAATTTGTGCAGTGTCTTTAGAAGGATCTCAATATTGGCACTAACATCTGCTTTCTTGGACACATAGACAATAAAAATTGCTGGAGGCCAGGATGAACAAAATAAGAACAATTATGAAGTGATGAAAGCAGTTTTAGTGATCCGTAAATCCAGCGTTAAAGCGTTCTCTCGTTTGTCGAGAAAGTTTAAGGAGGAAGGTGGTGTTAATCAGTGATCTGAAAGACCGGCTGGCGAGGTATACCGAATGAATTACCGCTCGCGTGTGTTATTTTTATCGAGAATGAGGAAATCGCACGGAGTTCAGGGCAAAATCGGCGAGACATTCTGCAAAGGTGGCGACAGATAAATCGCCGGTAAGGTCTTCGAGATCAAGCTCTTATATAAATGGGAACAATTTAGTTCTAGCGGCCCCGGGGCAGCGGATATCTTAATTTCGTGTACATTTACCTGTTCGAAGAAAGGGCGATCCGAGACGGAGAGCACGCGTATACTGCTTTATCTGGCTGCGTGGTCTTGTAGCTAATTTATAAGGCGAGTTAACGGGCCGATAGGGGACCTGTTCACAAATTAAACGTCTCCATCCACCACCGGCGTCCATGCCACGCCGTGGAAAACAAAAATTTCGAAACGAACCTCTTCTCGTCTGTTTCCCCACTTTCTCCAAAACTAAAACCAAATCGAACGGATGCTATCCTAAACCAACGGAGACATTCCCGAATCTCTGGCTAATTCGCGAATTTGTTGCTTGCCACTGCCTATGGAATTTTGGACGAGCGCACTGAACGCGCCAAAATTGTAACGAAAGATCAAACGCCTCCGAAAAATTGATTTTAACCCTGTACACTCGAAATTGTTTCAACTCCAAAGCCAAGAGATTTTTTTGACCTGGTATAACGCAATTCACTTTCATTTATGCATACGAAGTTTATCACAATTACTTGTACTTACAACATTTGAATTTTTAGCAATTTCTTAGATACTGTTTCTTAGAATTGTTTTGAATAAAAGTATGGCAATTTTTAACTAGGTTTTAAAGTCACGTGTGCTGAGAGTTGAGGGAAATGGTTCAAGCTCGCATTATGATAAAAATCAATGGGCGAAATGCAAAATAGAAAGAATATTTCAAGAACTTAGAAATGTTGTTGTACTATTTTAATCTGCTTGCAATTATTTAAAAAATAAATAAATCTCTCACGCTCAAGTGTCTTGGAAATAATGCAATTTTGTATTTCGCATGAAAATCAGCAGTCTATCGATGATCGATGGTAACGATGATCATCGTCGCGAGAGAAAGCAGCTCACGCTAATGGACGATCATCGTCGAAGGAACAGTCCGTCGTCGTGCAGCAGAAAACGCGAAGCGTGGTGATCAGATAATAAGTTTCTGCGCAGGTTTTTGAGCTATCTGACTCCTCCCCGGGGGCTTTCTCATCGCGTGCGTGTCGCGCGAAACGCATTATCACCGCGACAGAGTTTCGTAATCTACGCGGTCCGGCCGTTTATACTTTGTAACAGGCTCTCGTCCATCGCATCGTTTACTGGCATGACAAATGGTAATCGCGCTTTGTTCGTTCCACGTCGTTTTATCTGTCCCACCCCGCCATGCCGCAACGGCCGGGACTTATCGCGGCCCGTCGTCCCGCTGTAATATTATTTCTCTGCCTCCTACGATTGTCTTTCGGCCGCCTCGGGAAACGAATTATTTTCTCGGATCGCCTGAAATACCGTCCGCGTTTCCACCAGCGAACGTCAATGGTTCCGCCAGGCAAGAAGTGCTATGAAATGGGCCGTTTTTTCAAAGGGTATGGGGTGAAAATAAAATTTTTATTTCTCAAAGGGTAAAATAAAAAATTACATTATATCTCATTAACATTGCCTAACGAAAAAATTAAGATAGATGCTTCGAAGTATAGCCTTTCGCATGCAAAAGGTCCCGTTTCAGAAAGAGTACGCATGTCTCTTTAAAAAATCATAATGATTACCTATTCTTCAATTACGAAGACTTCTGCTCACTTATCTAGGAAGAGGATCATTGGACGGGTGACGTTGCAGATGTCAGCCAATTGTTAACATTTCTCAGCAAAAAAATTTGAAAAGGTGGTCCACAGTATAGTCTTTCATATACAATAACTGCTATTACGAAAACGTTAAAAGTATTTCTTTAATAAATTCGCAAAGATCACGTTGAGATCTTTATCTACACTTCAAATGCGATGAAACCTCTTGAAGGATTATCTCAGTCACTTGTTAACATTGCCTAACGAAAAAATTAGGATAGATGCTTCGAAGTATAGCCTTTCGCATGCAAAAGGTCCCGTTTCAGAAAGAGTACGCATGACTCTTTAAAAAACCATAATGATTACCTCTTCTTCAATTACGAATGCTTCTGCTCACTTATCTAGGAAGAGGATCATTAAACGGGTGACGTTGCACATGCCAGCCAATTGTTAATATTTCTCAGCAAAAAAATTTTAATATGTGGTCCACAGTATAGTCTTTCACATACAACAACTCCTATTGCGAAAACGTTAAAAGTATTTCTTTAACAAATTCGCAAAGATCACGTTGAGATCTTTACCTACACTTCAAATGCGATGAAACCTCTTCAAGGATTATCTCGTACATCTCAGTCACTTGTGAACATTGCCTAACGAAAAAATTAAGATAGATGCTTCGAAGTATAGCCTTTCGTATGCAGAAGACCCTGTTAAAATAACTTTACCCGTGTCTCTTTAAAAAATTCGCAAACATTATGTTCCTTTCCAATTATTGACCCGTTGATTAACATTTTCTTCGATTTGTGAAATGAGTAAGATTTGTGAAGTCTGACAATCGGCAGTGTAGCTTGTCGGTGGTCGCGCGAAACCAAGGATAGATCGAATCCAGCAGCGATGGTTGCGCGTCGGGAGCAGTGAGCCACAGAGAGACAGACAATGGCTGCGCAGGTTGTGCAAAGGCAATGCCATGCTAGATCTGAGTTATGTCGAGCCTATGCTATGCTAGATCTGAGCTATGCCGGGTGTGTAACGTTACACCGTGGCAAAAAGTATGCGAGCCGGCAGATCGGAGATCGGGCAGGTAGGCCGGCAGGTATTTGGTAACGAGAAGCACGCGCGTGACGCGAAACGCTGGAAATCAGACTACCGGCTCTAAAGACTGGTCTGCCAAGTGTGTTTTCATCGCGTCCCGTTTCTTCGTGTTTCTCTATCCATCGCATCGGCGGCTCATCGAGCCATCGGTCCCGGCATTACGTAAGCAAACGAACCGCGAGAGAACGCGGCTTCTCGCCTCTCGAACCACCGACGGTAATCGAATCTAACTGTCCCCCGTCTCTTTCTCTCATTACCGTTATTATGTGTCACCGAAGAGAACCGAGAGCCCCGCCGAGCGTATCGACGACAACGTAATCACCGACGATTACCTTCGTCCGCTTTACTGATTTTCAGCGGACGCGACCAGAAGATAGAAGAGAGACGCCTGTGTCTTCTACCGGTACTCGCTCGGAGATCGATCCGCCTCGAGGACGGGAGGAAATTCCATCCGAGCGCGGCCACAACAGAGACACTTAATAAACCAATTATCGTGCCGCGATGCATTCTTCCTCGCGAGTCAGCCGCAAACAATACCTCGCGAAATTAACATTTTATCTGACGGTCTTCCGGCGTCAAGTGTTCTCCGATCTTTCTCAAATTTTTATTTCGATGGTGGAGGGCCAAGGATATTTTTGTTTTCCTGATGTATCCCATTCCCGAGCATCTCCGATCAATTTTTGTTTCTTCCTGCTCCCATTCGATTAGGAAAGACCAAACGAACTCCGAGCAAACGGTTCTGATTCCATCGGTTCGGCTGTCCATCGTTGGTTCCGCGACCAGGGGGTGTCGACTCCTTTGTTAAAATCACGGACTTAAGGACTGTGCATTATGCTGCGGGGGTGAGGCGAAAGACGGAAGGGGTATCAACTTGTCGGCCATCTTGGATGGCAAACACTGTGGTGCGCTCTATAGGCAGTGTTGGGATATGGCGCAAGATTTCAGGCGCATGCGCGGCGATTTCAGCCTCGGTAAAGTAAGATTCTCGATAAAATGGGGTACCTTGAGCACCCAGCAGAATTTTAAAAAATTGGTATGATTTGATTCTGAAAAATGAGTGTATAACATGTGTGTTTGTTTATATTTTGTAACTCGTAGGACACGTCCTGAAGTCTTTTTGTCTGGAATAGATTGTTTCGAGACATTCGCGCCAATATAACTGTCTCAGGCCCCCACTACCTCTGTCATCATGATATAGATACATTACTGTTTTGGCCGCGCATGCGCGTGAAATCATGCACCATATCCCAACGCTATCTGTAGGCAACTGTAAATACTAGTTCAAGCGGGCAATCATGCGGGAAATAGATACACATAATTTATTTATAAATTTATATTGGAGCCGAATGTGCAATATTTTATATATATATATATATATATATATATATATATATATATATATATATACAGATATATATACAAATACACTTGTTATGCATTCATTTTTCAGAATCAAATCATATCAATGTTCCCGCAACGTTATGTAGATGGCAACACTAGTTTTGCCATCCAACATGGCCGCAGTCTACCATCCCTCCCCGCTCGCGGCACGACCCCTCTCACCCATAAATCCACTTTATGTATACGTACAGATGTTGTACATTCATTTTTCAAAATCAAATCATAATAAATTTTGCGAAATTAGCGGGGCGACCAAGGTACCCGATTTTAAAATCGC
Organism: Sphecodes monilicornis; assembly: GCA_913789915.3. Lineage (NCBI taxonomy): Eukaryota > Metazoa > Arthropoda > Insecta > Hymenoptera > Halictidae > Sphecodes > Sphecodes monilicornis. Next base: position 23,295,066 of record OU565291.1, read on the forward strand.
CGCGCATGCGCGTGAAAAGCGCCAAAATTCCCATCACTGCTTTAGCTGAGAGGGCGCCCTGAACAGTGTCTTCGAAAAAGTACGAGAGTCGTCACCCCCTGTCCGCGACTCTGAAGGAAAGACAAAGTTTCTTTGTTCGTTATCTGGTCGGATCGATCGCGTTGGACACCGATCTTCCATTGGAGCTGGTGTCGCTAATAAAACCAAAGATCCACCTACCTGGCGGCGGCTACCGGGGTCCATGGTGTCTCGTATTCCAAAGAGATCCTATGGCAGATGATCCGTCATGCGACGGATTCAACGGTGGTTTCCGGGCCGGGAGGGACAAACGGAACACATCGAGCTAGGGATACCGTAAAGTTTCGTCTTTATTACCGAGGACGCGGCGAGGGCGGATGGATCGAACACAGAAAACACAAGAAGAAGAACAAGAAGAAGAAGAAGAAGAAGCGAAGAAGGAGGTGGAGAAGGGATTGAAGAGGGTTCGGAGAGGAGAGAGGCGGTCAGCGAGAAGAGTGGGGAATGATTGATGCAGCCCGGTTATCGGGGACACGGCCCGAAGAAGATAGCCGATCCACGGGTCTCATTACCGCGACACGAGATGCTCATATTATCGTTATTTTTATTAAACACCGCTCGTACGTTCTCGCGCCAGGGACCCGGCCACGATAAAATCCCCTCGCACTGGGAAACGTTCGATGAAATATTAGCCGTGTTCGATCCCAGGCCAGGCCCTCCTCAGCATTTACCTCCGGAGGTGCGCGTTGCGAAATCGTCGCGACGATGATCACCGGCGCCGTCGCCCAGAGAAAGATCCCTCGGGCTGAGAGGAACGAGATATTAGACTTTTACGGGACTTTCCTGGAACCTGGCGAGCACAAGACCGATCCTCGCTTGCCACTTTATCGGGCCATGCTCGTTTTCAGTCTAGATTCGCGGATCTCTCGCGAGCTCGCTCGTGGGAGGTTCTCGGGGATGAGATTGGACGATTGGTGTTGCGATCATTGGTGAAGAAGCATGATAATAATAATAGCGACTCGGTTTTTGGTAAATATTATTCTGTAGATGTTTCAGGGAATGGTAGTGTTTTTTTCTTTTTATTTGCTTTATAGCGTGAAATGATCGGAGAAGGAAATTGATTCGGGTAGATGGAAGTAGAGAATTGATTCTTTAGCACGTTCACTGCCACGTCAGTCGTATGTGACTGACACAATTTTTTTACTAGTTTTCAACGTTATTTCGTAGGGTGGCAGACGGAGTAAATCAAAATTTTGTGGGACGTACGAATTATAAGAAAGTTAAAAAAGTGACTGTAATAAATCTTGACTTATCAGTTACGTGTTCCATTAAAAAATTGATTCGATTTCTTGGAATTTCGCACGTGCTGGCGTGGCACTTAACGTGTTAGAATAAGTCCAGGCGGAATGTTGTACGATTCCTTTTTTATCAAGACACTGTAGACCAAACGTTTGCTATTTCGTAATGCAAGCTTTCTTTGGGAGGTAGAATTTTGTGATCGAGTAGTTCGTATACTGACTCTCATATTTCTCATTTTGGCAAATCATCACGGAGGAAACAATTTAGGGAGGTGAAAGTAGAGGATTCATCCTTTAACATAAGTACAGTTAGAGTATGGAAACATTTTTTTCAAAAAGATACAGCACACCCATCATCAAGTATTTGTAATTCAAGCGTTGTTTGGAAATGGAATTTTGTGACAGAGTAGTTCACATACTGGCCCTCATTTTGTCATTTTTTTTCGTTGTGGGAAATCATCGTCAAGAAAACATAATGTGGAGAGATGAAAGTAGAGGATTCATCCTTCAAAATAAGTGCAGTTGGAGTGTGGTAAGATTTTTTTAAAAAAAGATACAGCACACCAATCATCAAGTATTTGTAATCCAAGCGTTCTTTGGAAATGGAACTTTGTGACAGAGTAGTTCACATACTGGCTCTCATTTTGTCATTTTATTTTTCATTGTGAACAATCATCGTCAAGAAAACATAATTGAAAGTAGAGGATTCAGCCTTCAAAACGAGTCCAGTTGGAGTACCATCCGATTTGTTTTTCACGAAGAAACAGGAGATTAAACATGGAAAATTTTTAATCCGAGAGTTTGTTGGACATCATAACTTTTTCTCATAGGTTACAAACGCACGATGACGCACAGTGCAGCAGAGTAACAAAGTATCAACCGCAACCAGCGTTGAAGTACGCAATGACAAAGGCAGTTGAACATCTGTATACTTCGAAACTACACTGGTTGAAGAGAGGGGGTGGGGGTGGGGGGTTAGAGGGTTGGTTCCTTAATGGACATTTAAGCCGGCCCTGGAATCAAAAAGCTGCTTGGGACGGACACGGTCGCTTGGCCCGTAATAATTGACTCGGCAATGCGTGTAAACCGCAACATGGCGTCCGGACGGATAATTAAGTAAGAGAATTAGGCTTCAGGTGGACGAGCGAGCGGCCGGCCGCAGGAAAGAAGATAAAACCATGAACGACCGGCATATGGTAGCTTTGTGACTGTTTGCTGTTCGCGTTCGTGCTCGGCCCGAAAAGGCTCGGTTGAAAAATGACGATTCATTCGGGATGCTTGACTTCTGTCATGACTACCGCTCGCTCGCGGACCCTCTCACCTTCCGTCCGGCTATGTCCCTTTCTCTCTCTCATTCTCTATCCCCCCCCCTCTCTCTCTCCCTCTTTCTCTCTCTCTCTCTTTGCCTCTGTCAACGCTGTCGGCCGAGTCCGAGTTCTCCCCTATATTTTTTTCATTATTCGTTGCTCGCGTGGCCGTTCGGCCGCGAAAACACGGCACCACAACCCGTAACCGCAACTTCCTCGATCCTGCCTTTCCATCGGTCTAATGCCTCTCATTGGTGTTCCAACGATGCGTGATCGCCGTGCACTAACGACGGTGCAAGTTAAAAGGATTCCCGATGACTCCTGGAACCGGTAATGATCGATATCAAACCGGCGAGATCGGGACAGAGGATAGCCTCTAGACACAGCCTTTCGCAATCGACTGCCTGCGTTGCGTTACCCTTGCTCGATCGAGACCAAATTTGTCTCGAACGGACCAAAATGATCAACCAAAACATTCGCGCGTGTCTGCCAAATTTTAATCTTTTGCAGACCAGAATTATTTTCGTACCTCGCGATGCGTCGAACGTATTTGCTTTCCCTGTGAAACGAGATTCAGGTTATCAAGGTATTGAAGAGCTCAGTATCGATAACTGGAGGAAATGTCCATTGGATGGAGCTATGCCATACAAAAGAAGATGACATCCTGTTTCATTGCAGTTTGTCGAAATTCAGATAGAAAATTTTTATTTTTGATAAAGAGCCAGTCTATTTATTGCGATGACTTGACAAAATTATAAAACAGCAGGATGATAGTTACATTTTCTCTGCACCTAATAAACTTTGCATTTGAATATAAAATAAATGGAGACCATCGATATGTAAAAACAATTCGCAGAGCAGAAGATTCGCCTATTCACTGATTTTGCAGATTTATTGGGGGTTTTAGATGTACAGTAATTTTTCTTTTTGGTTAAGCATGTTGTAGGTGCAATTTAAAGCGGTGGACAGATTAAAAATATTTAAGAATCTATCTGGTTCAGCTTCTTAACCTCTTGTCCTACAACAGCGATGTCCAACATAGGGGCCCCTCACGCGCCTGCTTCCCCTTCCTACTATCAGTTTGCGCAGGCGCAGTGTGTACTCACCCCGCCGACCAAGAAACCAAGTAACCGATCCGCGTGTCATAAAACAATCGACGATCATCTTTTTAACACTTTCATCGTCATGTCACCCATGTCTGGGTGACGGAATTATTTATACAGAATTGAAAATTAATTTTTACGTTGTTAAATTGAGTGTACAAAATTTCCTTACGATCTGGGGAGTAGAAGAGGTTTGAAACAGTAATTAATATCACAAAACTAAACTTCTTAGATTTTGTTTTGTTAAATTTATTGCTTTGATTTTGTGTAACTTTTCTGATTGTCGAGTTGGCGATATCTGGGTGACGGAATTATTTATACAGAATTGAAAATTAATTTTTACGTCGGTAGATTGAGTGTACAAAATTCCCTTACGATTTGAGGAATACAAGAGGTTTGGAACAGTAATTAATATCACAAAACTAAACTTCTTAGATTTTGTTTTGTTAAATATATTGCTTTGATTTTGTGTAACTTTTCTGATTGTCGAGTGGGCGATGAACGGTGTTAAATCGATGATTACGAGATGTTAATGACATTGAGGAGACACCGGCGCGGCGCGGCGTTGAAATTTGGCCCTCGAACGAACAAATCGACCGGTTACCGAATTTCCATAGGCGCGATCGTAGCCGAGGGCGGAGACAGAGGCCGCGAATCGGCTTGTCGGGAGCCGATGAAATTTTGCAGATTCACTTTCGCATCAGTTTTCCGATAATTCAATATAATAGGAACGCGCGAGCGCGAGTGCGGCCGCGCGCGCATGGTAATTGGTGTTAACGAACACACTCTGTCATTCACGACAGCGAAAATGACTGCGGCCGAGTGGAGTGTTTCCGGCTCACCGGCGAACTTCCGCGGCAGAACAATGGGAGCGCTTAACGCACCGGCGAAAGTCGTTAGTCAGTGTTATATTCCGCGTCGGTATGCGAGCCATGCTGGTCGAATGCGTTAATCTAATTTTCTGGGCATCGATTAACGCTGCCCGGTGAACACGAGCCTGCCCCGCCGATTATAAACGATCCCGGATTAATAAAAACACTTTATTTCTTCCCTTCGACTTCTCTTCCTACCTTATCTTTCACGGAAATATCCTACTTGTCCAAAATGTTTCATTTAAGGTTAATATTATACATTGCAACACTGAAGAAAATCAGTACCTTCAATTTAACGACTTCTACACAACTTCCTGAACTATCTTAAAAAATTTAAAGACAATAGTCCCAACGATACGACATAAACAAAGTTCCTCTTAAACATCTCCTTCATTGGCGTTCAACCACCTTTTAATGTAGATCAGTGGTGGGCACGGGTGGAACCCCTCAAACGCCTGCTTCTCCCACCAACCTCTTTTTCATGCAGCGCGCACGTTCGTTGCGTACGCTGTTGTCTCGTGTCTCCGTTGTCCCATTGCACCGCGCTTGCTGGAAGGGGACAGAGGGCGCTACGGTGTGGACGCTTTTGCCTCAATTAAGGCAAAATTGCCCATCCCTGATGCAGGTACACTTAGAGCGGAGACAAATATTGAAGCGTATCTATCTATTCATTCTTTTTTCAAAGATTGTAATTTGCATATTTAGTGTTAACGGACATTGTTACTGTATTCATTTGTATTATTATTGTATTGTACTGTATTACATATTATTGTATTTACTTATATTATTCCTGTAAAGTGAAATAAATCCAGAAGAGTATAAAATGCTTAATAAAAAACAAAAATAAACATCCCCTCAGCAACTGCTTCTGTAAAGTCTTGCAACTAGGATTTTTGAGGAAAAAAATTCCCTAGGTTATGTTTTTATGGTCGCAACGTTGTCATAATTTTTTTTCTGATATTAACCCCCCGGATCATTCTGCAAAATAAAAATTCTCTTTATTAATTGCAATAAACAATAGTCGGATAAAAATCTCGTATTCTTTCGTTAACTATTTCAGAGAGTTGAAAATAATGTATGGAGATTTTGGAAAGCTTTAAATGTTTAGACTGTTATAAATTCTATCTACTATTATCTTAAATCGATAAAATCCTCAATCGCAACGTTGTCATAATTATTCTTCTTGCATTAACCCTTCGCATCTTTCTGCAAAATAAAAATTCTCTTTATTAATTGCAATAAACAATAGTCGGATAAAAATCTCGTATTCTTTCATTAACTATTTCAGAAAGTTGAATATAATGTATGCAGATTTTGAAAAGCTTTCAATCTTTAGACTGTTATAAATTCCATCTACTATTATCTTAAATCGATAAAATCCTCAATCGCAACGTTGTCATAATTATTCTTCTTGCATTAACCCTTCGCATCTTTCTGCAAAATAAAAATTCTCTTTATTAATTGCAATAAACAATAGTCGGATAAAAATCTCGTATTCTTTCATTAACTATTTCAGAAAGTTGAATATAATGTATGCAGATTTTGAAAAGCTTTCAATCTTTAGACTGTTATAAATTCCATCTACTATTATCTTAAATCGATAAAATCCTCAGTCTATTGATTACACGCGGTCAAATTATTAAACAAATGTTTCAATACTTTATCACTTATTTTATAGAATTTAAACACAGTTATGGAAAATATCAGAAAGTTTAAATCACCAACAGATTACGGTAACATACATAGTATCATGGAATATCCATCAGGCAGAAAGAAGGGTTAAAGCACAGCGTTTTCGAGCGTACGAGAAACGAGTCAATTTATCCCCTCAACAACGCCATAGGGTTGAAGCCCATCACTGAAATTGTTTTTTCTCTTTTGTCGAGGTCCCATGCTCCGGAGCATCAAAATGGAGGACACCGTGAGCGTGTTAATCAAGATTTTCTGGGAATCGTGGCTCGTAGACGGTAACGAGAAAAGTTTGGCTCTCGCGGACCACCATCTGGCTCGTTGTTCGCTTTCCCAAATGATCCTCGCGGCGGCGATGAATTTCTAAGGCTTCGTTTACAGACTCGTGCAGCTCAGCGGGGATGCTAGATTCTTGCTTTTTATCTTGCTGCTACAAATTGCCGGACTCTACACCAGAAAGCGTTCCTTTTTCCTTTCAACACCAAAAATTGAAGAGAGTCCGTCGATCTCGCGCTTTAGCGGGCTCCCGGTGGTCGAGTGAAAGGAGCCGCGGGCGGCGGTCGGAAAAAAAACAACAATGTCCCCGAAAATTGGACGAAATTAGTGAAAATCCTCGTGGTTATATAGAAGCTGGCCCTGGCCGGGATCCAATTACACGTGGGCTCCGTTCACGTGGATGTCTCTCGAGCTGCCCTGTGGGCAAGCAGTCTCCCGAAATCTATTTTTAATGGCCCTCTCTCTTGATTCTTCCCTTAATTCGCGTCTACGTCACATCCGCCGTGTCACGATTCGAATATTCTGTCGCACGAGGTTGGAACCTGGACCAACAGGAACGCTGAGCCTTAACACTAAACTTACCGAGCACTGATGTGGTCAATACGCGTTACCTGATTAAAATGATAAACTACAACGATGAACCTAAGCTCATTTTAACCCCTTGTCGGTGACAAACAAGAAGGTCGGTGACGCGTCGAGCCATTTAGTTGTTTAGCCGTGTGCTCGAACTTGCGCAAAATGTATGCGTCTTATGACATGTATATTTCGGCGGAACGAAAGGAATTGTGAAATAATAAACACCTTTGGGCACAACTAATACTTTTAACACTTTGACTGCCAAAGCAGCGACCTCAAAAATTTCATAAAATCGAAACAATATATTTAATAAAATAATGATTACAGAATTAAAATGTGTGACACTAAGTAACGTTTCAACCTTCTTGCATTTTCCAGATATTAACCAAATTTGATACAATGATTACATTAGCGTAATAATTAATTTTTAACCATGGACAGATAATTCCGTCACCCATATATGGGTGACACGGCAGTCAACCGTGTTAAGGTTTCTGGGAAGTAATTCTGATCAATTCATCGGTGAATAAAAATGATTTATAATTTGAAAGTGGATAATGTATCGGTAACAATTTGTAAATTAATACTTAATTCAAATTAATAATGTTTTGAGAGAACTCGTAGAAAATAAGTAATCTTCGTTTTAGTGCTGTTTACGTTTGTCACGAATGAAGTTACCACGAGCTAGGCTCGCGTTGTTTACGTTTGGTCCGAACGAAGTACCGCGAGCCAGGCTTGTGTTGTTTACGTTTGGTCCGAACGAAGCACAACGAGCCAGGCTCGTGTTGTTTACGTCTGGTCCGAACGAAATACCACGAGCAATGTCGCCAGATCAACCCAAAACTTGGTTGACTTTCCTTTCCTCCTTTTCCCCTTCCACTATCCCATTCCACACCTGCGCACACTCCAACGTCCCCCACTAAGACCGTAGTGGGCTTTAGTGGGCGATCAACGTGTTAATACGAATTATGTTCTTTCACCGGACAACTGCGGATTTTCATGTAATATATAAATTGGCAATTTAGGAACCATATAGAAATAGAATTCTTTTCTTAGCAATCATAACATCTCTTCTGTTTTAAATTGCACCCAGTGACGCCAGATCCGTTAAATCGAGGGGAATAAAGTTTACCACCTCTCTGATGACCAGAGTAATACCGTGATACGTTGCGCGGCACGTCACGTGACCAGTCTTAGTGGGAGGCGTTGGAGCAGTGTCGCCAGATCAACCTAAAAAGTGGGTTGATTCGCCTCTCTTCCTTTTCCCCTTCCACTATCCCATTCTACTAGTGCGCACACTCCAACGTCCCCCACTAAGACCGTAGACTGGTCACGTGACGTGCCGTGCAACGTGCTACATATTACTCTGGTCATCAGAGAGGTGGTAATTTGTATTCCCCTTGATTTCAGCGATCTGGCAACACTGACCACGAGTCAGGCTCGTCCTTGTTGTTTTTGGCCCAAATTTCTTACCACGAGTCTCACTCGTTATTGTAGGCCAAAGGGTAAAGCTTGAAACCTCTGCTCTTGCAGGCCACTGTCAGTGTCGCCAGATCGCTGAAATCGAGAGGAATACAATTTTCCACCTCTCTGATGACCAGAGTAATATGTAACACGTTGCGCGGCACGTCACGTGACCAGTCCACGGTCTTAGTGGGGGACGTCGGAGTGTGCGCAGGAGTGGAATGGGATAGTGGAAGGGGAAAAGGAAGAGAGGAAAATCAACCCACTTTTTAGGTTGATCTGGCGACACTGCTCCAACGCCTCCCACTAAGACTGGTCACGTGACGTGCCGCGCAACGTATCACGTATAACTCTGGTCATCAGAGAGGTGGTAAACTTTATTCCCCTCGATTTAACGGATCTGGCGTCACTGGGTGCAATTTAAAACAGAAGAGATGTTATGATTGCTAAGAAAAGAATTCTATTTCTATATGGTTCCTAAATTGCCAATGTATATATTACATGAAAATCCGCAACTGTCCGATGAAAGAACATAATTCGTATTAACACGTTGATCGCCCACTAAACAATCAAGAAATTTACAACAAACTTAAAAGACTTTATTTAACAAAACAGAAACTGAAAAGTTTAATTTTCTGATATCAATTACCGTTTCAAACCTCTTACATTTCGCAGATCGTAAGCATGCTTGGTGCACTCAATTTACCAAAGTGAAAATTAAGTTTCAATTCTATATAAATAATTCCTAACCCAGACCTGTCCACGGTCTTAGTGGGGGACGTCGGAGTGTGCGCAGGAGTGGAATGGCATAGTGGAAGGGGAAAAGGGGGAGAGGAAAATCAACCCAGTTTTGGATTTATTTGGCGACACTGGCCATTGTTCAGTCTTCCTAGGATATTTGTTCGTGATATAGCAAATACAAAATTAGAGGAAGAGTTTATATTTAACTGACCGTGGTAAAACATTTGAAACGCTACGTAAATGGAATGATACGATGTCGGGAACGAACCAGAGGAAACATCCGCAACGCGAAGGGTTAAACAGTGTTGTCCGAGCATAAACGAGAGTTTCGATGAGCAGTCATGGCACCTTGTTGCCGAGGAGAAGGCATCGAGGCTTATCTGCCGCGTTACACAGTTGCCCGGTTAATTGCGATGCGCATTACGGTCCACGGAGCGAGCTAATTCTGAGAGAGAGGGGGCGTACGGAACCGTTCCGCGTGCAATTCCGTGTCTCACGGAAACGGACGGTTTCTGTACAGCGTCCCTAGAAATTTCCATTTTGCGTTTTGCGATCGCTCACCGCGTGACACCGGTCTCTCTCCGCGTTTGCGATTCTTTTGTTGTCGAAACGCGAGAGGAAAGAGAGACGCGCACACATAGAGACAGAGAGAGAGAGAGAGAGAGAGAGAGAGAGAGAGAGAGAGAGAGAGAGAGTGAGACAGGGCCGGACGGAAAAAATGCAAAACAGCCGAGAGAAAAATACGGTGTCGGGCGTTGTTGCGCGTGTTGCCGACCGCTGCCGCGCGTGTTGGACATTCACATACGCTTAGCGAAACAATTAGACGATTTTATCGCGGCGAACCGGCCGCAACCGGTGCATTCTGTCCCCTTCGCGAGCTGTGAGCCCCCAAGCGAACCGGAAGCTGCGTATACATACCGCCGACACAGGAGGATATAGAGTGCCCCCCCTTTATGCTTCCCTTTTCCCCTCTCCGAACCCCCTAGCGTGTTCGCGAGCGTTTCCGGTGACGCTCATTAACGCCCACCACGGATTTGTTATTCGTAATTGCGTACGGTTAATTCGATTTTCACGGATTTACCGCGCCACTTTCTCTCTTCTTCCCCACTCCTCTCTCTTCCTCTCTTTCTTGTTGTAGATTATCATGGTTATGTTCTTTCTCCTGGCCAGTGGTAGAATTCAATTTTTTATTCGCTCGCGTCAGGGGCACTGCGTGCAGATAAGATCGGCCGCGAATTGTTCTGATATATGACGTGTCGCGTAATAATGCTAAGTGGATGGAATTGCGACTGTGTGCGACCCTGTCTGCCGCCAGGTGAAACGAGCTCGAACCGCAGGTAGGAACTGCGGGCGCTGCACTGTTGTAGCTGAATCGCAATTTACTTTGGCTTTCTTTTTGTTGAACGCGTTAGGCATTTCGTAAGTTTCCTTTTAATAACGGCAATTTTAGTTTTGCCATTGATCCGAGGATTTCGGTTTATTTGCGCATAGAGGAACTTCTGATTGATGAACGATGCTATGAGCTATCGGCAAGCTGATTGGATGAACCATCTTTAACTCCTCACCGTGTTTGGACAAGCCAGATTCGCGACACAGATTTTGAATAGAACAAGTACGAATATTGTGCTTTTCTTTTTGGACGAAATAAAATTTTGCTCTTTTGTAATGAATATTTAAGCGCATCGATGTAAATGTAGCTATACAGTGGTATAGTGGAACAAATTAGTTTAGGATACGAAGGATGTAGAAGGGTTAACACTTTGATCGCCACATCTGGGTGACGGAATTATTTATACAGAAGTGAAAATTAATTTTTACGTTGGTAGATTGAGGGTACAAAATTTCCTTACGATCTGAGGAATAGAAGAGGTTTGAAACAGTAATTAATGTCACAAAACTAAACTCCTCAGTTTTTGTTTTGTTAAATACAGTATTTCATCGATAATTGTCCACAACACGGGTCTGCGGAGGGACAATTATGCGCGAGGGATATCATTGTTTGAGGTTTGCCGAACGTAGAGAAGGACAGCCGAGCTCGAGAGGCGTCGGTCACCGAGAAATGTAAACATACCTAATCCGAATTTCCAACTTCCCTATTAATCATTATTTTTTTATGGGACTTCGATGATCATTTTTGTGGCATTTTTCTAATAAAAATGATACCAAATATGATATAATTCCGATGATATTTACTTATGTAATAGACAATTAAATATCATCGGAATTATGTCATATTTGGTATGATTTTTATGAGAAAAATGCCACAAATATGGTCATCGAAGTCCCATAAAAAAATAATGAATAATAAAGAAGTTGGAAATTCGGATTAGTGTGGTCTCACCGATATACCCGAGCCGCATGATGTCATATTTCTCGGCGACCGAGGCCTCTCGAGCTTCGCGGCCCCTCAAGGGGATACACCCCGCAGTAGTGGGGATATCTCAGGGACAATTATGTGCGAGACATTTGGGACAATTACCGATGAAATACTGTAAATTGCTTTGATTTTGTGTATTTTTTTATAATTGTCGAGTGGGCGATCAACGTGTTAAAAGAGTAAAACCAGTACGATAAACATTGTCTTTCGAGTTTTTTTATTTTTTAATATGAAATCTCATATGAGATTTATTACACCGTAACATATATTACAAGTTATTACAATCCATATTTAGACACTAAAACATCAATAACAGTATGAATATAAAGAGACACCCTTAGGTACGTAGATTACATATATTTAAAAAAGCTATCATAGATACGCACGCTATAATATTAGGTTAGTTATTAACACTAGGTTTACGGAGCACTAAAATTGATTATTTTACATTGCTTTATGAAAATAATAAAATTGTATTTACTTAGATCTTCAGCGCTTTTATTGTAATATGTATACAAAAATATAAATCTATTTAATAATTCTTCACGAATGCCTCTTTACACTCTTAATAATCGTAAATTAAAAATGTTGGATTCCGTCATTTTGACGGGCCCCGTAAATCTAGTGTTAAGCAACCTATGTCCAACGGCAACTGATATCCTGCTCTAAAGAGCCTATGGATAAATTTTTTCCTATGTTCGTCATAAATGTTGCACTGCCATAGAACGTGGTTAAGCGTCTCCTGCTCTTGGTTATATTTACATTTGGTGGAAGATTTTTAGGATCACGATCGTTTATCTGTTACGAAGTTTACCTGTTAACACTAGAACTACCGAGCATTAAACGCGACTGGCGAATATTACCTTATAATAATGACAAGATTGCATTTATTCAGATTTCGTAGAATTCTTGGTTAAATATGTGCTTCAATAGAGAAACATACTAAAAAATTACTCATCAAAACATATTTATAATTTTAATATATGTAATAGAAAAAATTAGAAACCAGTCATTTTGACTGGTCCGGTAGTTCTAGTGTTAAAGAACATGTTTATTGTTATAGAACGTTTGGCCGATCGGTGTCGAGTGTTGAATAAATGCATTCCGCGTCTGTGCGGATAGTAATATAAATCGGTCTTAAATCGTGGATCAGACGATCGTATGGATCGAGAAGCCATGGGACAACTTAATCGATCGTTGAGGGACCATGGTTTTACACGGTCCTCGGGTTTTTACGAGCGATGGAGGCGGAACCGCGGCGATCTCCGGTTCTGTTCACGGATGTGTCGCGTCAATTAAGGTGTTCAGGTGATACACAGGCCCCCAGGAATCTAACCAGGGGAACGGAATCTTCTTGGCGCCAGGTAAACTCTTCGGGAATCGTCCCACGCGATGGGACACGGGACCCGGGGCCCCAGGAACAGGTACCACCGACGAGCTAATTTTCGTGGTGCAACAACGCCCTTGTTCCCCTTTCTCTATTCCACTGACACGCACGGAGGGGGGGATCTTCGTCGTTCTCGTGTTCGTCTTCGTTTCTCGTCCTCTTCTTTGTGAATGAAAGACTCCCCGGGGGCTGGAAGCGATGCTTCGATCGCATCGGCGCGACGCCCGAACGGAAATCCAGCCGAGAAACCACGGTCCATTGACTGGACAAGGGAAAAAAAGGGAGAGCAGGACCCCAGGACCGGTCGAAATCTCTGAATGAGTGTAATCTCGTCGCCCCGGGCGAGGGAAGAGGAAAAACGAGCCTCCTAGACCCCAGCGTCTCTCAATTCCTCCTTACAATCTTGCAAGATTTTATTATAATTTCGTTTTTTGAGACCGAGTGATTTTGAGAGACGCTGATCTTAAGGTACCTGTCCATATGAGAGTTTAAACTCGAGAGTTACTCTCGAGAGTCAAATTTGACAGTGTACACGGTATTGAGAGGGCTATCGGAGAGCTCCACGGAAAACTCTCGGAGAGCAAACAGAAAGATGAAAAACGCTAATGGACACGTTCAATTTTTCCCTCGGCGAGCAACTGTCAGCTATTGGGATCTGACATGGGGGCGTGGCCAATCTATATAGCCATCCAATATGGCGACGGAGAACGTGATTCTAACATTGTATTGTATTGCATTGATATCTTTCTTTTGTGTTTTCGTTTAAAATGTTTGTAAGTATGGGTAAAATTTGCAAGTGGGCAGGCACAAATCCTGCAGAAAGAAAGTTTGTTGAAGGAGAACGAATATTTAAGGCTGGACACGTCACAAATTGCGGGAAGAATGTGGCTGAAAATGGATGTGTGTCGTTTACAGAATTATGCTTGCAAACGAATGGGTTTGTAATGTTGACCATTTGTTTATTTGCCTTCGGAAAATAGTGGAAACGGAGCAACAAATTTTTGCTTGCTCTACTATCACAATCTTTCACAGCACAGTAATCGCAATTTTTTTTTGCTATGCGGTGGAAAAATTGGAGCTTCCATAACGTTATTTTTAATAATCACCTGTTTTAACACTGTAGGTTTATACTGTAATTGACTCCTGTTAACACTGTAAACTGCTGTAAACCAAGCCAAGCCTCGTTTGGAGTATTTCTACTTTTCGGCAGCAGACGGCGCCACTCAAAATGTCAGAGCCCAATACGAACGCCATTCATATTGCTGAGAGTTGTCGAGATAATTTTCACATATATGTATATTATATTGTATACATACTTATATATACAACAATGAGCGGGAAACACTGGTCTGACACAGAAGTGGAACAATTAATCACGTTGTACGAAAATAATGAATTTTTATGGAATATCATACACCCAGATTACAAGAATCGTGATAAGAAAAATAATATTTTCAATGAATTAGCAAAAACATTTAATTGTGATTCGAAATTGAATTGAAATTGTATAATTTTGCTTCTAAACTGTTGTGCATCTTCTATATGCAATTATTGTATACGTGTAGAAAATGCACCCATTTTATCGCGTCGCATTATCCATGGTTTAACCCCTTCGCTTACAATATCGTCTGAGAGACGCGATGAAGATTCTCAACAGAGTTTAATAAAGATGTATGTTATTAATTTCCTTTAAACCGATATATAATTCTATTTTGTTGTTGTTAATGTACAGCCATTGGAGAACATATAGACATGCAACAGATATACATTTTCTCCTTTTCCTAAGAAATTATGAACTACAAAGAAATTCTAATCACGAAAACCGCAAAATAAATCGTAAGGCAAGGGGTTAATCCAGCTCTTTCTCTGTTTGGAATATTTCTTTTTCCTTATTAAATACATTGCAACAATTGCAGCAAACTTTGGCACATCCATTCTGTTCATGAGTATTCTAATAACTATCAAGATTCGTCTGAGAGCTACACGCACGAAATTCAGATGGCCATATACCTGAGAGGACTTTCCGAGAGTCGACTGTCACGTCAATCTCCAAGAGCAAAAAATTTCTGAAGTACTCTCAAATGGACACATAAATTGAGAGTACTCTCGAGAGCAACTATCGACAAAAACTCTCAGATGGACACGTACCCTTAGAAAGAGAGACACGGGAAGAAGCAACGATAGAAACAGATCCGTGCGAATATACGACTGGTTTGGCGTGTGTTTGTGTGTAGGCCGCACGGGTGGACGAGGGTGTTCATCTAAGCGGCATTCCGCGGCGTGGCTTGACCAGAACGAAATTACAAGAAATGAAATGACACACCCACCGCGGATTATCTCTCGAAAACGACTTATTAAGGCCCGGGGAAGCTGGACGATCGCACACGATCACGTATTCTCGTGTCTCTGGTCCGTTAGTGTGCACACAGTGCAATTACTTCTCTCTCTCCACCCTTTCTCGTATCCCGTTGTCGTCGTCGTCGTCGTCGCCGTTCCGCAAGAAACTCTACGAGAGCTCGCCATCAGGTCCGATGATATGTAATTTCGATAATCAATCGCATGAACGTCGTTTAATTTTTATAATAACCCACAACCGCCTCTATATCTCGCATGGGAACAGCGCATTCGGTCCATCCTTCTCGGTGCAATCAAATCGGATCGCTCCCGCCAAGCAAATAAAACGAGATCGGCGAAATGATCGGTATCGATTCGTTCTGGGATTTCTACGAACGTGCGATATGTTTGGTGGAACTATCTAGGTGGATAATGATGCGTCTAACGTCGCCGAGTCTCTCACAATACGTTCGTTTTGCTCTTTGAATTCTCGATCGAGACGCGAGAGGATGCGTTCCCAGAAAAGTTAGGCTGATGGTGGTCTAACATATTGATTTCTATGTCTCTTGGTTGTGTATAGGTGGTATTAACTTTTGATTAGGCTTAGAAGTTGATTTTCATTGCGATTTATTGTGACTGAGTAGATTTTGTTAGGATTCAGAGTATGTGGGTTTGGTTTCGTTGAATTATATATTAATTATATATTATATAATACTTTGGATTAGGTTCGTATTTTTTGGGATTATCGTTTTGGTAGTCGATGTGGTAATGCAGGAGTTTTTCGATGTGTAAGGTGCTTTTAGTATTGGGTTTGATCACTCTCTTCTAAGGCATCGATTCAATCTAAAATTTAGAGGGCCTATTAAAATATGTCATGAACAAACGACTTCGTATATTAACTGAGGCGCCACTACAAATTGCTACACCATTATTCAGAATATTGTTTACATGATTAAATTTGTTCATATGTAATAAATTACTAAACATTTAAACATTGTATGAGGTACTATATCAGTTTCGTACGCATATAATGAAAAAAACTTATGTACGATGGAAATATTTTAGGTTAGAAGAAATGTTTGGTTTTTAGTTGAAATAGCTCCGAGTGCAAAGGGTTAATACAAAATGAATACAGTCGGTAGGCAAAGGTTCACACTAAGTATACCAATTGGTAAAATAAAGATCGTGTTACTGGTACGTCTTTAAAAAACTCTGGAGGATCCCCTTGTCTCACTTAAAAAGATCGTGACAGTAAACATACTCGAGTAAAAATTGCATTATAAACGAACGACGTTACGAAAATTGATAAAAATTATACAGGACGTAGCTAAAGGTTCACACTACCTGTACCAATCGGAAAATCGAAGATCATGTCACTGGTGCGTCATAAAAAAAATTATTTCCGCGACGCATGCTCCTTGTTCGCGTTTAATCTCCTCTTCGGAAATTCCTCATCCCGTCGTTGCGTCACCGTCGCGACGTATAATTTGTCCCGCGAAATTGCCCAGCATAAGCGACGTCTCTCGTCGACTATAGCCCAGTTGGAGACTATAGTACTCCGTGTCCCATGGACGATCCTCGCCGATCCCACGAGCAACGTCCGTCCGGGCCCCGACTATCTAAACACGGAAATAATGACCGTGGCTTATCGCAGCCACGAAGGTGGTACAACTTCTAATTATGTTCGTGGCCCTTCATCCTCCTGCACCCTCCTCCTCTCGCTGGCCTCTTCTCGTCCTCTATCTGATCCATCCGTCGGGAACTCCGATTTCCGAAAGCGAAAACCAACGTTTTTCCCGAGTCACGAACGGTCGAGCTGCTTCCTCTCTGGTCTCTTCACACTTTGTTGCACGGGCCTCGTTACTTATTGCGATTATGCTCGGCCGACGAACATGGCTTGATTAATAACGTCCGATTTACCGTAATTAACCCGGACGAGCCCCGAGTTGTACCTATCCGCCGGCGGTTTGCAGCTACAGAAACGATCTCGCTTATCGGAGACCGAGATCGAAGCCGAACCGACCCGCCTCGGGAAACGTTTCAATTCTGGATCCACCGCGAGCCGGGGAACCGCAGAAAATTGCAGTCGACTCACCCTCTATCTGCGAAGATGCAGTGACCGACGAAATTATGGAACGTTCGAGGCGTTTGAATATTTTCTGCGGTTGAAAGTAGGAAGTGAACGTAGTTTGTGCGATTCTCGAGAAATTGTCGATATTTTAACTATGGGAATTTTGATAAGAAAATAGTAGAATTATAACGCTAGATTCAATTGTTATTGATTTTTACAATAAACAGCTTGGATATGGATTACCTTAGATTGAGCTACAGTGGATCCAAAAATTATGTGAATTTTAAATTTACGATTCTCAAGAAATTGTCAGTATTTGAATTAGTATGATCACATCAAATGAACGATGGACGACGAAAGTAGAAGATCCAAGCTTCAAAATGAGTCCAGTGATACTGTAGTATCATTTTTTTTAACGAAATTATCAAAAATATCGACGATTTTTGGAGAATGGGAAATTTACAGTTCAAATACTTTGTGGCGGCTACTTCCTATGCTCGTCAACAGAGGGACATTGCGACGGCACCTTTCCCGCTACTACCTGAATCTTCCTCTGTTTGTATATACAGGGTGTCCCAAAAATGTCTGAGTTCCTTTAAAGGGGAGGTTCCTGAGGCCATTTGAAGCGACATTTTCCTTTGCAAAAATGGCCGTTTCGGCTTTGTTAAGGAGTTATTAACGAAAAACACGAACCAATCAGAGCGCGACCTAGAGGCGTGTTGGCAGAGACGGCCGCGCGCGACAGAAGTCGAGCGATGGTGATACACCGCGGTCGAAAGCAAGGAACAAACAAGAGAAGAAAATTTTTCGAGTCCTATGCCGGATAGTTCAAATTTGAATATGTTGTATTCTTTAGTAGCCTATGAACGAATCTCGAAGGATTTTTCGAAATCTTGAAAAATGGTGGATTTGCAGACGTGTAAAGAAAAGTGGCAACTTTTCTTCAATAAATTATAACACTAGGACTAACGTACCGAGGAAAATGAGATTTTAGGAGCTTGTAGTGAACACAGAAGAGTATCTATTGAAAATATTTCGATTTGGAAAAAATGATTTTTTCACCATTTACTTTGAAAAAGTTTTAAACAAATGCAATTTTCCTGAACTTTCTGAACTATCTTAAAAAATTTAAAGACAATAGTCCCAACGATACGACATAAACAAAGTTCCTCTTAAACATCCCCTTCATTGGCGTACAACCACCTTTTAATGTAGATCAGTGGTGGGCACGGGTGGAGCCCCTCAATCGCCTGCTTCTCCCACCAACCTCTCTTCCATGCAGCGCGCACGTTCGTTGCGTACGCTGATGTCTCGTGTCTTCGTTGCTCCATTGTACCGCGCTTGCTGGAAGGGGACAGAGGGCGCTACGGTGTTGACGGTTTTGCCTCAATTGAGGCAAAATTGCCCATCACTGATATATACCGTCCTAAACTGTCCCTACGACATCCCGCGTCTAAGGCACGGGTCCGCTAGATAGCCTTACTGACGAGTCCTCTAGCGGGCCTAGGACGAAACGCCTTCTTCTCCTTTTTCCTCCTCTCACACACATTTCAGCCGCCATAACTTTTTGGATCTACTTTATAATTAAATGAGAAATCGGTTGCCAATAGTAGGATTAAATAAATCTTGTCACATCTAATAAACAACAGCAATCAGTCCACTTCGACTGCGCAGTTGCTCGAATAAAGAAATTAATTAAACTGTTCATACAAATTCTAAATTTCACAAAACAACACCTATAAGACAATTATTTATTGTAAGCACAGAGTAGGGACATTATTATTGTTTTCTTGTATTTCAAAAATGTGCACATGCAATAATAGCGTAAATATCCGCAATGTCTTCACAATTTTAATGATTGCAGAACAAGAAATCCGAAAGGTTCGACGGAATTTGTTCGGAAGAAAAACGAGCGAACTTTCGCCTAACCCAACGATTTTGCAATAGGCCACGTGGAATGGTGTTTGCAGCGACTGTCAACGCGGCACGATGGTTTTCATCGGGAATCATCGGAAAAGGAAGAAAAACACGGCGAATTAGGCGATACGGGCGTGTCTAATGGAAAACTCTCGGTGGCGAAACGACGCGTTTAAAAATCGATTTGCGGTCCGGCGAGCCTGTGATTTCACTCGATAAATTAACGGACCGCTGTCAGCCGGGGCCGGTGATTACCACGGGGCTTCGGTGCGCGCTGCACTTTACCAATTTCCTCGATTACCGGCATGAAAAGCCCCTTAAGTGGCCGCCCATCGGCCTAACCGGAAGATTCGTGGCCCCGGCTCGGAACCCCGCTGAATTACTCGATAGTCCTCGAATTTCCTCACCTGTCGCCCACTCTCTTCCTTCCC
This sequence comes from Sphecodes monilicornis, assembly GCA_913789915.3. Lineage (NCBI taxonomy): Eukaryota > Metazoa > Arthropoda > Insecta > Hymenoptera > Halictidae > Sphecodes > Sphecodes monilicornis. The sequence goes on from OU565291.1 coordinate 23,314,927, forward strand.
CCTCTCTTTTTCTCTCTTGGAAACAATAATTTCGGTGACGAAACGTTTTGGAGGGACGCTTCGACTTCCGAGGGACGCTTCGACCTGCCGCTGATTGGACCCAACAGGTGCAACGCTCGAAAAAGGAATTTAACAGTAAACCTACCACCACCAACAACACAAAACCTAACGAGATTTTTTCATTTTACAATCATTGAAATTGTAAAGAGGTTTTCAGAAGAAATGATTGAATAAATTATCTTCAGTAGATCACATATTACAATGAGAACCGCAAAAGGTCGAAATAAATTCAATCGTGTGATTTTTATATGGTATTATGTACCAGTTATTTTTAAGACGAAATAAATTCAATCGTGTGATTTTTATATGTTATTATGTACCAGTTATTTTTAAGACGAAATAAATTCAATCGTGTGATTTTTAGATGGTATTATGTACCGAAATTTTTAATTTTACAATCATTGAAATTGTAAAGTTCCTTACAGAGAAGAAATGATTGAACAAATTATCTTCTGTACATATTACAATGAGAACCGCCAAATGTCGAAATAAATTCAATCGTGTGATTTTTAGATGGTATTATGTACCGAAAATTTTAATTTTACAATCATTGAAATTGTAAAGTTGCTTCCAGAGAAGAAATGATTGAATAAATTATATTCAGTAGATCACATATTACAATGAGAACCGCAAAAGGTCGAAATAAATTCAATCGTGTGATTTTTATATGGTATTATGTACCAGTTATTTTTAAGACGAAATAAATTCAATCGTGTGATTTTTATATGGTATTATGTACCAGTTATTTTTATGGCTCGTTAGGTTTAGTGGTAACACATCGACCGCCAATAGTGTGAGAGGTTATGTCATTATTACTGGACTGCGCATTTTTATGCGAAATAAAAATTGTCCAAGCCAACAAATTGTTAACACTAACGCGGTCAAATGACCGTTTTCACATTTCCCAAATATTAAAGTTATAAAAATTCATTTATGGAGAATAATGAAATAAATTGCCTTGTCCAAGCATCTTTATATTGAAAATAACAAATAATCTCAATAAATTTCGTGTTACCATTTTTATAAGGCAACGTCCACCAGATACTTTTAATGCTTGGTAGGTGTTAATAAGTCTAGTAAGTCATTGTTTTATGTTATATATGCATACGTATCAGATATTCCATAAATAATATTAAATATACTCAATGAAGTTTGGTCTCCTTCTAAATGACTTCGATTACTCATTACTAGACTAAAGATCTTTACGCAAAATGAACATTATCGTAGTCGATGGTAAGAAATAGAAATAAAAATGAATTGCTCCTTTTAATGATTTCAACAAGTCTCAAATAGTGTATGAATGTTCCGAAATTCTTCTAATATATGCGCAGCGTTGTGTTTCATTTATTCAGTTTTGTCATAAATTCATCACATCCGCAGTCTATTTATTACTATACAAGTAATGTAGTAATTATACTACTATCACAGTTGTTCTACTGCAAACACATCGAAGAAAAACATTCCTGGACGGCTTCCGCCGCTCTGATGGACGCTCCAGCATCTTCCACGGCAGTCCGAGTCGAAACGTGCTCTTAGACCAGCGCATGATAGTTCATCTTTCCAGTGGATCCTTAAAAGTGAACGTTAGCAAAGCATAGCTCAGTTTTCCGCTGGATCTACGGCTCCGTAATAACATGTCGTCGTGGAGGATGAATCGTGGCCAGTCAGATAAAGCCAACTGCTTTCGGGTTCTTGAAGAATAAGTGGAAGAGATGATCGGAGGATCGAGAAAGAAAGAGAAAGAGAGTTACAGGGGAGAAGAGACAGAGACAGAAAGAGATAAAGTATAGAAGACGAGGCTGCTGGAGGTGGAGAAGCAGAAGAAGGCACGTCGTGTGGGAGAGGCAGACGAGCAGCAAGGTAGAAGAGGAGGAGGAAGAGGAAAAAGAAGGAGGAGGAGGAGGAGGAGGAGAACGATTCAAATTAAATGCCGTTGAAACAAAAAATGATCGTGTAATGACAGCACCGGAGCCCTCCACCGGTGGCTCCGGCTATCTTTGAGCCTCGCTCGTTGTGGGAGAGAGGAAAGAGGACTGTGTGATTACCCATCGACCAATAGCCGTGCTCAGAGCGGCCATCATGGTCCAGGGAAGACGTGCAATCACGCGGTGAATCCAGCCTTGTGTCTTCCTCGCGAGGGCACAGGATGGATACCGTCTCCCGGAGGCACGCGTGAATCCTCCTTCGATCTTCTGCCACGATGGATGATCGCTGCCCCGAAATCCCTATCCTCTGGATCCCTCGATCGCGCCGTGGAACGCGATGCTCCGTAATAGGCATCGAATCGGTATCACAAAATGATCGTGCGACCAAGATACTATTATTATTAATATACCGAGGATCTTTTAGCAAATTCAAAATCGTCAATTGCAAGAAATAGCAGCCGTATAAAATGCCCTTCTTTTAAATCATTTTACAAATTGAGAATAATGTATGGATATTCTGAAATTCTTTGAATCTCTTCACTATTTTAAATTATAACGTTTAAATGTTGGGAGAAGTTAAATTTCTTGGGAGAAGCGATTAGTACTTGCAAAATGAATTTATTATAATTTGAAATCTCCTTCGATCTTCCAGGACTTGTTTAGCGATAATAGAGTTTTAAGATAATTATATCCTTTTGTTGCTTTTTCTCATTAAACTTTATATAATTAGCTACTCTTGTGATCTGATGTATTTTGCGATAGGGATTTACAACGTTAGATATTTTAGCGGTTCGAGCAGAGTTAACCTTCGGCGTGAGATCCATCCGTGCAGACACATGTTGCCGGTCGGCTCCCGTTGCACTGTGGACAGGCCTTTAGGCACACAGGATGCAATTACACACGGCCCGTAAGTGTTATCGTTAAGAGAAAAATGCGCGCTCATAAATTGCCCGGTTCTCGGTGGATGAGCAACGCGGTTTGCAACGATGTATCATGCAAATGCGGCAAGTTACAACCATGTAACTTTTGGAATTCATTAGGTTTAATTGTTACTCGATTGAGACGCCGCTGCGTTTTCATCGGGTCCCGGGATAATTGCGAGTTGCACCAGTTACCGTAAACTTTATCTCGTATCATAGAAATCGTTGTGGGAATTACGACAAAGTACCGCCGCGCCGACGAAAAGTTTCTTGCGGCCGAACCGACTACCAAAATCATTCCGGAAGTTCTTAATTGCTTCTCGCACATCAGTATAATTTTTTAAAAAATCTCCGGTTGAATCAATCCGAGATATACAATTTTACAGGATTTTTTACAGGAAGAACCAACTGGAGTTAAAAAAGACTTCTTAAAATATATTCGGACATGGACACAGTTTATAATAAATATTACTGCAGCCAGTGGGTAGCAAAAATTTGTGTACAATCTCGCATCATGTCTGAATACATTGCAAAAGGTTTCCCAGCTCTATGTTACTTAGATTCTTTGTAATAAATTCCTGAAGATGCTTCATTTTTATATGATTTAATGAGAAAGCGCCTTGATTCTGTCTTTATAGATTCACAAAGTGGTTCAGAACATTGAAACTCAATTCAACAAATCCTTTTCTATTAAAACAAAGTATTCTGATCTTTTTCAACTAATTTTCCATTTCTCTGACAGAGCATTGACAATATAAAATTGCAGATCGTCTGTCGCAATAGTGAACCAAATTGCAAGTCGAGTAGATCCAGCCGGAAAACTTCATTCTCTCGTAAAAGTGTCGCAAGATGAGATATGACAGAGACACTGGTAAATTTACAATGTAAATCGTAGATATCGATTTCATCGTCGAGATTTCGCATCGTTTATGGCAACTGCAGGCAGTCTTCGACGTGTATTTCGCTGACGAAGCTAATTACCGGCGTCGAATGTGGCGAGGCGGGTACCGTTGCCTGTTAGGGTAGCCACTAAAAGACGAGTTGAGAACCGTGAAAATAATTAACGTTATAGGGCTCACTGCTCATCAACGATGACTGTCGGATAACGCGTACTTGTTAAATTACATACGTTCGTCGGAGCACCGTGCGAGGCTACGGTACGTGAAAGCGGCCATTATCTAGTTTTACTTCTGCGCAACTGCGTTACACCTTGGCCAAACGTCGTCGCTTTTCGTGCCGCGGTTTTGCTGCAGTATTTCCCAACGATAAACCCGTGGAAACCCGCGTTTAAATAATCGTTGCAATCTGTACATTACGATTCAGGCTGTCCAGTCACTGAACAATTAATCTGCGTGTTTCTTAAAATTAGTATTCGCAAATCGCTTTTCAATTTCCTGAGATCTACTGCTACAAGAAGGCTTCGTCAGATGTAAGATGGTACATTCGAGGACACAATTGTAACAATATTTATATTAAACACTAAGATACTTAATTCTAATGTATAATTTAAGATTGCGAGACTAACGCTTTATCTACCGGAAGTGTATTAACCCCTTGCCCTATAACATCGTGTGAGACTCGTGCTGTAGAACAGAGTTTAATAAATACGCGTGTCATTCCTTTCCTTTAAATTGAATTAAAATTCTATTTTGTAGTTGTTAATGTACAGCTATTGGAAAACATATAACATACAAGATTGATATTAATTTTCTTCTCTTTCTAGGAAACTATGAACTATAAATAAGTTCTAATCACTGAAATCGTAAAATAAGGATTTATCCCTCAGGACAAAGGGATAATAGGATTTATAATATCAGATAGAAGCAATAAAAAGCATATTTTATATAACGATTCTAAACGAAATTATTAGATTATTTTACTGAGAATGAGTTTGTTGGTTAGTAATTGCTATCGCTGTTGAAAGATCTATTAACACTAGAAAGACTGAAACTTAGTATATACCTATATTGCCCAAAAGCAGTCAAAATGACTGCATTGTGAAAGAATAACTAATGTGTAAAGAAAGTTTAAAATTAATTTTTAATATTTTTTATATTATTTACAGTTATATAACAAGTTATTAGTAAATATTAACAAGAAAAAAAATTTACTTTTCCTGGGCATATTGATGACACTTTCATTTTCATCATTGGTGATCGACTCTTCTTCTAATTGAAATTAAAAAGCAGTCAAAATGACTTCCTTGGGCAATCTAGTGTTAAAAAGTCCTCAGCTACGGACTTCTAAAAATTACGAAATAATCTACATAATGTGTTATATTAGTGTAGTGTGTCAAAGTAATAAAAATTGCTAATTTCTAAAACTAATTGTACCGAACGGTACAAAGCGAATATGGAGGAGCTGTTTTTGGGATTTGCTTCGTTCTCTCGTTTGATTAAATGGCTCGGAATAATCCTGACAAATTCTTCGGCAATTCGGAGAATGATAATTCGCGAGTGTATCGCGAAAATCGGAAAATCTCGCGTATCGCCGGGTATCGTGGAATCATCGCCGACGATTTCACCGCGGCGCTCGTGTGAAACGCGGATAATGACGAGCATAACGTCGAAGCCGGGATAGCCGGCGCTTAATAACTCGTTAATTATCGTTTTAGGAAATCCGCGCGGCGCGCACCATCGCCGTGCCGCAGCCGTCCAATTACTTTTACGTAACTCCCGCGAGCAGGAACAACAGCGCTCTAACTCGCTCCTACACGCTCGTACTCCCTCCAACACGCTCGCGTTCATTTCTCCGCTCTGGTCGCGGTAATTGGTTTAATTGCGTTTCGCAAACGAGAAAAAAAAAAGGAAACCGACCGGAGGAGCATTAGAAAGAGAGCTGACGGAACAACAACGAGCGGGGGAGACCTTTATCGCGGAGGTGTCTTCCGAGACATATGCTTCCATTCGCGGCGACCCGCGCGAGGGTAAAAAGTTCACGCGCCTACGTATACTCACGCTCGAGATCAGAAAACGGATCCGACCGCGATTAGGGGGCAGCTTAACCTTTTCCCTGGCACCCTTTCACAATGGGAAAGCAACGCCGAGAGTCCTTTTCCGAACCCTTTGCCTTCTCGACTTTTGGTAAAGACCAATCCCTCTCTTTGATCGACTTTGACATTTTTTTTTTGACGCCTGCTACTTTAAATTCTTGTTACAAATATTTTTGTTTGTTCAAATTAAGATTGAAGATTACTTCTATATTTTGGAAAATGTGGTACTTCCTTTTGTTGCGTCTGAAAAAAAAATTCTTAAAGATTCGTCTGGACGATTCGAGATTTCTCTTGAAAACTGAGACTCAAATTTGAGATTTTTTTCGGACGTCATCGTCATGAATTTTTCATAAGGAAATATTTTTCTCTCTTCAATTAACTATTGAGAAATATGCCTGTATTTTTCTTAACGTGGTATTTTTTCCTGCGCTGGAAAAAAATGTTAAAAGAGTCGATGCCTTGACGATTCGAGATTCCTCTTGAAAAACGAAAGACTCTGGTCAAATTTGAGATTTTTTTCGGACGTTATCGTCATCAATTTTTAGTAAGGCAATATTTTTCTCTCTTCAAATAAAGGTTAAGGAATGTGGCTGTATTTTTCTTAAAGTGGTACTTTTTCTTGTTGCGTGGGAAAAAAAATGTTAAAAGAGTCGGTGCTTTGACGATTCGAGATTCCTCTTGAAAAACGAAAGACTCTGGTCAAATTTGAGATTTTTTTCGGACGTTATCGTCATCAATTCTTAGTAAGGCAATATTTTTCTCTCTTCAAATAAAAATTGCGGAATATACCTGTATTTTTCTTAAAGTGATATTTTTTCATACTGCGTTGTAAAAAAAATGTTAAAAGAGTCGGTGCCTTGACGATTCGAGATTCTCCTGACAAATAAATAACTCTGGTCAAATTTGAGATTTTTTTCGGACGTCATCGTCATCAATTTTTAGTAAGGCAATATTTTTTTTCTCTTCAAATAAAGATTGAGGAATATGCCTGTATTTTTCTTAAAGTGGTATTTTTTCTTGTTGCGTTGGAAAAAAATGTTAAAAGATTCGGTGCCTTTTTGATTCGAGGTTCTCTTGAAAAACGAAAGACTGGTCAAATTTGACATATTTTTCGGATATCCATCCCCACAATTTTGAATGAATAAATATTTTTGTCTCTTTCAATGATGATTAATGAACATTCATGTATTTTTTAGAAAGCGATACTTCTTCATGTTATGTTTGAAACAATTCTTGAAGTTGCTCATGTTCGGTTGGTCCGAGATTATTGAAAAATAAAAGACTCTGGTCAAGTTCGATATATTTCTTGGTTGTTTATACCTCCTCAATTTGCAGTAAAAAGTGTTATTGTTCGTAGAAATGGAGATTGAAGAACTGTATTGTTTAAACAGTGCTACTATCTTATGTATGTATTTTAAAAAATTCTTCAATGAGTTCATATTAAAACGACTCAACATTAATTGGACAATAATAGAAGAAGACTGGTCAACATCGACATTTCTTTTAGACGTTTTCATTCTCAGCTTTCGGTGCAATTTATTTTTATTCGTTCAGTTGAAGTTCTCATGATCATCCAATTTCATTAAATCATCTGCAGATGACGTTCCAGCGAAAGAAACAGTTCACACTGCTCGGCGTCCAATTAGGCGACTCACCGCGCGGAAGTTGCATTGTTCTTCGAACAGGAAAAAGAGTTCCGGGGTGAGCGACGACCGTCGAAACTTTCCTCAATATGTCTGTCAGCGTTCGCAGATCGCCAAGAGTTGCAATTTCGAGCGAGCCTTTGGGTTGTCCCGGCAAAACGTAGCAATTTGCCCCGTGGTTTCCGGCTGTATCGAAACGTCGATTACGCTCTCGCGTCCCGTCAACCATGGCAATTGAAATACTTTCGTCGGCTGGCAACAGGCCCGTCGCGATTCCTCGAAGCAATTAGCTTCCCGGGCGAGGAGAAGGCTCGGGTCGCGCGAGGACAGAGAAGAATCCCGCCAAGGACTGGCGTAATGATAACCTCGAAAGCTCGTCATCTTGCTAGGCGATTGCGATCTGCCAGGAAGCAGCTCGGGACACGCTTGTTCCACCGACAGGAGAAAGAACGCTGGAACGCAACAATGTTTCACGGTGAAGTTTCACGCGTGGAAATCGCGTGATCCGCCGGTCGACGAGCGCGCGAGGAAGCGGCCCGACGAATCGCGATCAAAATGCCACAGCGCCGCGCCGTCTTAATTGCGGCAAAAGGGTTCGCATAAGTTCGAGCATCCTCCTAAGCGAAAATTGAAATATCTCCCGGCGGCTGGCTGACTAACCCGCTTGCTAATTTCTCCGCTAATTTCCCTCGCAACAATGCCCGCCGTGAGGCCTACCCGGTTTCGTACCACTGTTTATCGCGGAAACGACGCGAGGAGAAAGTTTCTCCGAGGAACTCGCCGTTCGAATTGTAAATAATCCACCAGCTAAAAGCGAGATCTTCGGAAGCGGAACAGATTATTAATTAACGGGTTGCTTTTGATTCGAAGTACTCGTATCGGGACTCTTGTCTATTGCTGTTGTACTTAGGAAAGCGTAGCATGTTCTAATTGCGTCTATTCGAATTGCGATTTTATATCCTCGCTGGGTTCCGTGTTCTGTTTTTGGATTTTTTGGAGTGGTTTAACGGGTCATCGGTTCCCTTAGTAATTAATCCTTAGCGGACGGGGATTATTTTTAACATATTTTTTGATGGGTCGAATAAATTTTCTCTGTGAAACAAAATTGTTTGCTGAGGAGTTTAGTGTATGAATTAAATGAAGGGAAACGTGTTGTGTTCAGTAAAAATTTGTTTCATATTTTTCGGAAGTATTAATTGCATTAATAATTATTCACAGTCGCAGAACGGTAAAATTGTTTGGGCGACTGTCAGCAGGCACGCGTCCGCAAAGGGTTAACCTATACATTCTTTAGATTGAATTTTTATCGTACCTCGTTGTAACTAGTTTTGAAAAAATACAGGAATATTCTTTAATCTTTAGTTGAACGAAGAAAAATACATCTGACCAAAAGTTGAGGAGGCAGATGATTAAAAATAATGTCGGAGTTGATCAGGGTTTGCTATTCTTCAATAATGCCGGATCGTTCAAACACGAACTCGTGTAATAACCTTTTAAAATGCAAGAAAAGAAAGTACCATCAACAAAAATACGGGAATATTCTTTAATATTTGGTTGAACGAAGAAAAATACATTTCATCGAAAATTGAGGAGGCAGATGTCTAAAAATAATGTCGGAGTTGATCAGGGTTTCTATTCTTCAATAATTCCGGATCGTTCAAACGCGAACTCGTTTAATAATTTTTTAAAGCGCAACGAAAAAAGGTACCACTTCTAAAAAATACAGGAATATTCTTCAATTTTTATTTGAATGAAGAAAAATACATTTGAACGAAAGTTGAGGAGGCAGATGTTTAAAAATAATATCGGAGTTGATCAGGGTTTCTATTCTTCAATAATTCCGGATCGTTCAAACGCGAACTCGTTCAATAACTTTTTAAAATTCAACAAAAGAAAGTACCACTTTCAAAAAATATAGGAATATTCCTCAACCTTCATTCGACGAGAGAAAAATATTCCTTCATTAAAGTATTGTGGAGGGGGATGTCAAAAAAAATGTTGTACTTGACAGGGTCTTTTATTCTTCAAAAGAACAGTGGACTTCAAAGGAACAATTTGGTATAAAAAATGACAAAGATTATTTTCAAATGGATGAAGAAGGCATAAACAAATTTATATACTTAACAGAAACAATAGCATCAACGATTTCCTTTCCTGACGGAACAAACGTGCAGACAATGTCGGAGATAATTTCTGAATTAACAAAGAAGGGAACGCGAATTAATTTGTATGTACCCAATGAACGATTGAAGCAGACGGAGATTATTATTATTGCAAATCTGGATCCAGTAGCAAGTAAACCTGGTAGCGTACACCGGTTGGCAATAGCATTGTTTCAGAAATTTGTTCATAACTGATGCGCGATCCATATTCATGTGGGCACGAGAGAGAGTAGGAAAACGGAATGAGTAAAGAAAATGAAAGAACGAATTAGCAACGGAGCGCGTCCGTGAGCGCGCCGATTCTCCCCAGGGGCCGCTGATACGATCGCCTGTATTTAGCAACAAAATCGCTGCGATGCGAAATGTTTTTCACGACCGCCGTAGCACATAATGAACCATAGTTTTGCTTCCTGACATCACGCTAATTCGCCGGCATTACTGTGATTCGTATTACACGAAATTGCTTCGGACTCGGATACACGCCGCGAGCGCAAGCGATTCAATCCGCAATCGCGCGTTCAGCAAACCATGAACGCACGGAACGTTCGATAACGACGTCGCGTCGTGCCTCTGCGCCATGCTACGCGGATAAAGAACGAACGGCTAAGACAAAATTGCCGTTTCGCAGATGTCGTCGAGGAAAACCAGTCGGAATTACACGACGCCGGCCTGTATCGGTTTCCTTCGCGATCGTTCTTCTCGACGCACGGACACTAACGATCGTATGAAACGACGATGACTCGCGACTTTTATGCTAATTACGATGATTTATTTCTGAAAATTATGAGACCTCGGGGATATGTGGGGCACACTTGAATGTGCATTAGACAATTTTTGTTTCGTGACAGAATTCGCTCTGGAAAGTTTAAATTGGTAGTTCGATTGTGCTTTTTATTTTTATTGACTACGAATGAGATATGTAGAATTTTGCCTAGCTTAGACTAAAAAATATTTACAGAGTTCCCAGCGGACGGTGGTCCCAATCGACGAATTAGGAGGAACAAAGTTCAAAATTAAAAATAAAAAAGCACACGTATCAGTGAATGTTTTATGTACTATACTTCCCACAGAGACGCAGAGTGACCTCAGGAATGAGTTTCATTAACAATGAAACAAATGACGCAGGTAAATATCGCGTCGCATCGCGAACTGTTTTACGTTACTACGAAATTGTGTACAACAGGGATGGGAACGGTAGGGGCCCCTCAAACGCCTGCTTCTCCCGCCAACCTCTCTTTCATGCGCGAGGCCTGCGCACTGTTCGCTACGGGCGAAGCACTCCCTTCCTCTATGGTAACGGCGGATGTTGGTGGGGGACAGTAGGCGCTATGGTGGGGACGGTTTCGTCTCAATTGAGACATAAATGCCCATCCCTGGTGTACAATATGAAAACATGTGTTCTGATTACCTGTCATTATAAATTCTTTTATATTCATAATAATATGAATTCTGCAATTGAAGCTAAATATAAATTTTAACCCTTTGCGCTGGGAAGTATTTTCGCTCCATAACCAAACTTATTTTTTTTATCAAGAATATTTCTCTTCTATATGATTTTTATCATTTTGCAGAAATGAAACTGATATAATGCCCCATAGAATACTTAAATGTTTGGTAACTAATTTATTGAATATCAATTTAATAATGTAAACAATATTTTGAATAATGGTATAGCAATTTTTAGTGGTGCCTCAGGGTCACCACTCTAAGGGTTAATTTGGTGGTTCGGATTATTATTTCTACTTCGGGACATCTTGATTGTTTTGCGGAGCGCGAAATCCAAGTTACTAAATGTTACTAATTTAAACTATTTTCAAGCAAGACTAACACTCCTGTAGGTGATATAACTTGAATAGTTTTTTGCCATTAGTTACCATGTTGGGAAAAATAAATTTTTTTGTAGACAGAGTGCGTGCTATAACTCGTCGAGACATGGTTATTGACCTGAAGGAATTGAGTCTTACGTAGTCGATTAAAAATGGTCGTATAATAGTAAATTATTTAGAGAACAAGCTAGAAAGTATAGGAGGTCAAAATTTTTCAAATGCTACTGTCAAAAAATATTTATATAATTTCGCAATAGTTTTTAAACGTTATTGACTCAGATACTCATGTGTATCTCGTTTGACAGTAGAACTCATACTCTTCACATATGAAGATGGAGCACGACCGGAAGTGGAACCAGATCAAGAAAACTGTATTGCAAGTCAAACTGATGAGGAGAATACTGAATTGTCATCAGAAGAATTCTAAAGTAATAAACATTCAGTAGTCTTAGAAAGTTATGAATTTTTCAATCATAAATTCTATCGCCATATCTCGTAAACTATTAACCTCATCGACTCCATTATGGTCTCATTCAATTTAGAATGAAAAAATACATAAATTATGGTATTTAGAACTTTTTCCTCCTGATTCGGCGATTGGGACCACTGTGCAGCGATGCCAATCGACAACGAACCTCAAATTAGGCTAAACTTTGCTGCATCCTTTACACTTGCTTCAAAGAACGTTCCGAAAAGTGACGAAACGTGTGCGAACGAGTTATTAAATTGCCAGTTTAACCGAATTCTGCAGGGTAGACGCCGGGGAAACAGGCGCGAGACGAAGTTTCGCGGACGCATACATTTCGCCTATGTACTGTGTTCCCTTTGGCTGAAGTTTCGCCCGGTAGTTTCCGTATTAACAACTCGAGCTGTTTGAGAGTGGCTGAAGGAGAGGAGAGAGGAGATATCCTAAGACTCTGTCGGTTGAGCCCCCAAGTCGCGCTCCAGCTTCGTCCGTCTTGGCGTGGCTCATTAGCATAGAAACAGCGGTAAACTCGTGGCTAGCTTACCGAGCTAACAGCGTGTAAAATAACCGCTAAGTTGTCAAGACAATGCTCCTACGCACGTAGCACGTACCACCGGCGAAACAGGCTCGTGGCTGCTCTCTGTTGCGCCACGGGCTAAGTCCTTCGCGAATTACTTCCTACGACTCGCGGCATTGTCCGACCACCGGGCGAAACGTCGCCGAACTTCCGCTACCTTGTTCCTCTTCGTCTTATTCGCTTTACTCCTTGTCTTACCTCTAGACAACACTCATCCTGTAGGACGAAAATCGAGAAACGGATGGGGGAAAAAATATACTGTGGCTGCAAAAACGATTTCGAACGATCTTTTTCTTGGAATTGATTTTTTCGAGCTGGGCTACATTGCGTCGATGTCATCCGAGTCTTTTGTTACGAATTCTTCAAACAATTCGGACGATGTTCCTGTTGAAAACTTGTAGGGCTTGTAAGCAGCAAAATGTTAGGTTGGCAACAATCCTACGGAAAATAGTGTATATAGTAGTTAATAAATTGGTAACGTGTAAAAGAACTTTGGTTCTGTTATAAAAACCGGAAGTCAAAGCGTGCGTTCACTTTTCTAAGTTCCTGAGAATAATCCAGATAAATCAGAATATTAAACTGGTTGAAAAGAAGATATATCCATCAGTTCTCTTGATTTATTAACCTCGCGATGATGGGAAGGTGGGTCCATTTTAATTCAGGCTCAGGAACTTGACATTTATATTCGAATTTTCTAGCAGCCTGTCGAACCCTTCGAGGACCATGATGTGTCATCTGTTTAATTTTGTATGATCGACATTATTGCAAATGTTACAATAATGTTACAAATCTTGCAAATGTTACAATAATCTCTTGATGATTTCGGTTTTGAGACATTTTCCCTTCGAATTTTAAAATTCGAACCATGCTGCATGTAAACACGTCGCGGCACGATTACGATTTTCGTGGCCCCTACTTTGAAGGTTAAATTTGTGTTCTTGGGGTCATTTTAAGAAAAAAACTGTAATATTATAGGTACTAAATCGGCCTAGTTTAGCTGGTGAAGTAAATTTCCTGTTTTTATAAACCTAACCTAACCTAACCCAACCCAACCTAACCCAACCTAACCTAACCCAACCTAACCTAACCTAACCTAACCTAACCTAACGTAACGTAACCTAATACGTCAATAATATTCACTGCTAATTGAGTTTTAGTAGATATACATTTCTTGAATCTCGTATAAGCAATTCTGAACGGAGCCTTTACGTTCTCCCCGACCATCATTTCGGGAGGAGGACAGTTGTTCTGCAACTTCACCGAAATATAAATATACTCGAAAACTGCGCAACTGATAAAAAATTGTTATACAACATAAATTGTTGAAAATTTAATTTTCTACAAAAAAGGTCTCTTGATATTTTGCCATATTTCGCATAGTTACCGAGATATTTGCAGATTTATAAAAGACAGGAAATCTACTTTAACGGTTAAACCACGCCCATTCGATACCTGCGACATATACATTTTTTTCTTAAAATGACCCCAAGCACATAAATTTAACCTCTAAACAAGGGGCCACGGAAATCGTAATCTCCCCCATAACGCACCTAACAATCTAACCTTCCGTAATCAATTTTGAAATATTCCTCCGTTTATTAAAGATTAAATTGTAGGCTAAAACCGAGTAAATTTTCACAGCATTTTAAAAAAGCCACACAAGATACTTTGTAGTTCGAGTGAATATGGCCACCACCGAAAAATTGCTATTGCGCTTGTCTGCCAAAATGGCCGAAACGATGTTCGATCTCGATCCTGTCGGGCGCATAGATCCCGAGAACGTCTTGGCCGCGAATAAAAATGCATCGAGACGAGGCAGACGTGCAGTGTACGTGTCGCATGCGATCTTGAACCGCATCCAGCAATAACCGGAGTCCTAATCGGGCCGGTTCGTGCGTGTAATATCTTTATCGGCGCGAATCGGATGCAGATTCTAGGTAATTCTCGCCACGTAACGGTCGGAGATAGGTAGCATACAGGTATAGGTGTACTCGTGGTTGTGTCCGTGGGGAGGAGATCGCTTCCTAGTACACGATCGTACAATTTCCTACGGTTTCACGGATCGGACCGGTCGTTGTAGACCTTTTTCCGCGTTTCCCCGGGACGGTTCGCGAACCTGTGGCCGACCAATCGAAGAGGGAGGCCCGGCAACCGGCAATTTGCATGTTATGCCAGCCCGATGGCGCCCGAGACCGCTTTTTAAGGCGGTTACGACTATTACCGGTAATGCTCGGGGTCGTGCGAGTCAATGCCACGCGGGATCGACCCGCAGGATTCACCCGCGCGCGATCCACGAGCACACGATGATCGACGGTCGAACATCGATCCGACGAAAGCTGCTGGAAAGAGCGGCAAAATGTAAACACACGGGCATCCGAGATCTAACCACTGAGAATCCTAGCTGTTTCAGTAGAACTGTTCATTTTCTTGGAGTTAATTGGCCAGGTCGAGGCTTCCGTTCTTTTTTTTCGCGGAACCGGGAAATTCGGAGCTCGGAGGATTGTTGATAAAAATATGGAAGCAGTGTTTGGGTGCAGCTCGATTTGAATAGAACACAACGAGATGCGTTCTGGTTTTGTCAGACAGGGATAATTCTGTTTCTATTAGAACCTTAGTTAACCTTTTGACTGTGAAAATCGTTTGCAGAGGGGTGACTGGTATTCAGCTATAAATAGACTGCGAATTTTATTCATGTATGAGAAAAATGAGTAACTGTCAATTAAACACAGAAAAGTTAGAAGAATTTAAAAGTATTTATTATGTCTCTATCGAATACTAGAATTATGGAAGAGAAACAGAACAGATGCAAATTATTGGTTATATGCTACATAAAAGAATGGTTTTAAGGGGGGTCACAATGTGGTGTAAATGGTCTTGTTACGCATGAATGCGTACAGGCGCTTTTTTAATGCGCGTACATTTTTTGGGACACCCTGTATTTATATCTGCTTCGATATAAAGAACAACGAAAGAATAGGGGGAGGGGGTCTGGGTGTTAAATTAAAAATGAAATTGGAAGCAACGGAGCACAAAGGCCTCGTCTTTTCGACGTCGCCCCCGATTCGGCGGACAGACGAAATTTATTATTAACGCGTCTCACGCGTTCGTCCAGTCATGGTTTCGAGGATTGCGTAACGTCCGGCTATGGGGTGGTCACCCCCGTTCGCAATCTCGACCGCGTTGCGCTCGTTAGTGCGACGCGACGCGCGCGAGCGGCTGCAGGGCCGAAAGAAAAAAGCGTTTCCAGGTAATGGCAGTACTTTTCTATAGCAATTAAGATAATATTTGCATTCGGGGGTTGTGATTTCCTGCAGGTGTTTCGAGCGGCCGAGGAGGGTTGCTCGACTCTCCTTCTCTCTCTCTCTCTCTCTTTCTCTTTCTCCCTTGTTACTTGTACCGTGTGTTCCGCCTGTTACGCATACACGCTCTCCCGGAGCCCTCTTGTGTTCTTTCGTGTGTTGCAGCACGCAGCTGCATTGGCGTCGACCTGACGGATTTTTCGTGACTGACGTGGGGACCGCCACTGGTCATATGTCATGTCCGAAATGATCTAGATTTGCGATCGTCAGAGAATGATCCCATGACATTGCGAGCGATATTAAATTGCGAATTTAATGCAGTCCTAGTTCTAATACATTATTTTTTATTCTAAAGTGATATTTATGAAATTTGACAATACAAATATAAATGAAGCAGTCAAGCCTCCTTTTATCCTCGGGTACTCTGAAATGTTAGCTTTCTTTCTGTTTACATTATATATTGATTACTAGACCGCTGATCTTTATGCCAAATGTTTTATATTATTCACAAGGTACAGGAACCAATTTAAAATTTATTTCTTCCTTTAATAATTTTAATGAGATAAAATATAAAATATCGATACTTTCAAAATCCGTTTATCTTTCTACTATTTCTTGTTCCACCGGCTAAGTTTTGTCATAAATGCATACAATCCGTAGTCTATTGATTACACTTGTTCTAAACATGAAAATGTAAATGGATCAGAACAAATTCATCCCCTTTCTGTTTTTAGACATTCTAATATGCTAGCTTTTTGATTGTGTTGTAAATTGATATATTCGTTCAGAATAGGAAAATCTACGTGGTACACTCAAAAAGCACCCTCTTCTTATCCTTGGACACCTTAAAATTCCAGCTTATTTCTGATCGTGGTCTAAATTGACACTTTCCTTAAGAATACAAATATTTATATAATTATTCATGAAACACTAACATTACATATTCCTGAATACTATAAAATGCTAGCTTATACGAGACTATAAATGAAACACAAAAATTTCACCACTTTTCTACTCCCTAGTATATAAATACTTCGAAATGAAAATTTCCTTTCGTTGAAATAACGGATAAAACACACTGTGTAGAACGACATTTAAACATTAGATGCAATATATCCTATTTTACAGACTTCTCAAATTACCCATGAATATACTGAGGTCTTCACAGGGTGGTTTAGCAATCCCCAGTGAAGACAGGTACAAAATTTCATAAGAGTCAACAAAGTATTACGGCACGAGTACGATTTCCGTGGCCCCTCGGATTTCCGCCCCTACACGACCTAACCACAACTCATTCTATTCACATAATTTTTCCTTTACTAGTTTACATTCTGGATGACAGCTACAATGCAAAGATTATGCGAATAAAATTTCATTTTCTACAAAAAAGGTCTCTTGATATTTTGCCATATTTCGCATAGTTACCGAGATATTTGCAAATTTATAAAAAACAGAAAATCTACTTTACCGGCTAAACCAGGCCAATTTGACAGCATATTATATATACATTTTTTCTTAAAATAACCCCAAGAACACAAATATAACCTCAAAACGAGGGGCCACGGAAATCGTACTCTCCCCAAATAACTGATAGAACACACTAAACATTATTATTACAACATTAGATGCAATGTATTTTATTTTAGAGATTTCTCAAATTTCCTATGAATATACGGAGGTCTTCACAGGGTGGTTTAGCGATCCCCAGTGAAGACAGGTACAAAATTTCATAAGAGTCAACAAAGTATTGCATATATCGTCATCATTTCAATTTCCCTTACTCACAAACATCGAAAAGTCTGCAATCCATTTACAGACGCGTCGATGGCGTCCGAGAAAGGTTGTACGGGGGGTGAGTCTTGTGGAAATTGACGCGAATGGTGTTGCCAGCATTCCATAGACGAAGAGGCGCGAGTACAAGTGGCTAGTATGACACATATCAGGGGGTGCAGGGGTGAGGGATTGGTTTGCACGTACACACGCGAAAAGGGGGGCGAGAATTAGCGAGCCGTGGGGCTGGAACCATTGTGGGGCGGAGGTACGCCGCGCTATTAGATCTTTCTCATGCTGATAACACTGTATAATGGACTTAATCGCTTTGCGGCTGGCCCTCGACTAAATTTTCGTTATTTTTCATGGGTGCCCGGGCAGCGGCGCAGGCCACCTATCACCACGACAGATCTACTCCCGTTTTTCGGTCTCTCTGTCGTTCGCCCTTTCTGTTTCTCCCTTTCCTTCCTCTTTCTCTCTCTCCCCCTCTCTCTTTTGGTCACCCTCCGCTTTACGCTCGAGCTTTCTCTTTTCTTCGTCGGCCCTCAGCCGCCTCTTTCTCGTCGCTAGCCCCTTTGTTCCTCGGCCGCGAATCCATTGATCCCGCGGGACGCGGAACACGCACTTCCGTTCGCGCCGGCTCGCCGCCGAGCCGATCAAACACTTTTACGGACATCCATCGGCTGGGATTCGCTTGGAACAAAGGAACCAGCAACAAGGAGTATTTGTTGATTGTCGTGAACACCCGCGCACGCGGGTAAACGTGTTATACTTCTGTATTGATTATTAACAGAACCGAATTTTTCATTTAAAAACATCTAAACAGGAAAAATAAAATCGAGAACATTTTCGGTGCAGCAGGGAAGCAGAAAAATATGTTCCTGGGGCTGGAAACTCGACGCATCGGGCGCAAAGTGGCTCCCGATAATGGTTTCGCGGTTATCCGGCTTGATATCAATGCAAATTGCCCTTAATGGAAGCTCTTAGACGAAATCGAACACCGCGGAGCTCGCGTTTGTCAGTTCTCTTTAATCGTTCCGTCGACGATCGTGCCGCTCAAGATTGCGTTCTCACGACGGGAAAATCTCGAATCTCCCATCGAGAGAGTCGGTGTATTTAACGATGAAAAAAGAAGAAAAATAGAAATAAGAAAAGAAGAAAATATTTTTCCTCGAATCGGCGATCGAATCGGTTGCGGATAAATCCGTTTCGCCATTGCGCGACGATGACGAATCGTCGATTTGGTAACGGTCTTTCGGCAACTTCCGGTGCGAGCGCGTTGTGTGTATCCTGTCGATATAAAACCCTCCGCCGTTGGTTTTAATTAATTTCTCATGCATGCCGCGATCCGTGGAAACTTCGAACAGGCTTGCGCTGGCTTCGTGCATAATGAGTCGACGCGAGCCCGGTTAAGAAATCGCGCAGCTCACCTTTTATTTGCTCGTTAAGCCCCTTTCCACGAGCGTTGCGATGGTTCGACACGGTCCAACGACGCCGTGCGAATTCCTACGACGCGACGTTGAACGGCCGATCAAAATTCGCAAACTGATCGGCCATTTCCCCTCAACCTCGTTCAACACCTTTCGAACACATCGACTGTCAACCACTGTGTCTGAACGTATCAATATATAGTCACGACAATTTGACGGAAACTTATGTAGGATCAAAGACGATAAATATAAAAATGTATATAATTTAACACAAAAATCACAACTAGTACAATAAATTAAACTTTTTTCGCAACTTTTCACGTTCCAATCTCCGTCTGAGATTTTACAATTTTCGTCTCGAATCATTCACGTCGTACTTTTTATCTGTTCTGAAAACCGCAATCAATAATATTAATATCGGCGATATTCGGTACGGTAATTTGGTACAGTATCATCCCTACACTCCCTACACTTATATTAAAATGTGCACTATAATTAGGTTATAATCGTCGTTCTCGAAGGATTAATGGAAAAAAATAAATATTGGAAAGAACGAAATTCGAGAATCTGTGAGGCCACATTTAATTTTTAGAATAAACTGTTTATTAAAATAGAAGAAATATAATTGAGATATAATAGCACTTAATGTTCTAACATTATTATATAAACTTAAATTCCCGCAGGTGGACACTCTCGCACGTTTCTCTCACATCCCGCATAAACCCTCATACATACTCATACCGCTGCGCCACCTAACCTCTAAACTCTTCACCAATGAATACAAAACTATCTATAATCTCAACAAATTTATCTTGTGGTGGCTGAAAAGTGTGTGAGAGGAGGAAAAAGGAGAAGGAAGCGTTTCGTCCTAGGCCCGTTAGAGGACTCATCGGTAAGGCTATCTAGCGGACCCGTGCCTTAGACGCGGGATATTGTAAGGACAGTTTAGGACGGTATATATACAAACAGAGGAAGATTCAGGTAGTTGCGGGAAAGGTGTTGTCGTAGTGTCCCTCTGTTGACGAGCATAGGAAGTAGCCGCCACATTACCCCCTTGCCAATGGTCAACGATATCTGGACAAATTTCCCTCTAATTACGCTGTTCTCGGCCGGAATCCAAGGAGGTCGCTGGAATGTGTACTGTCAGTGTGCCCACCAGTGATGCTGCCGAATTGACGAAGTTGAGTAGTTCCCTAAAGCCGCTTGTAGGACTCATATAGTCGCACAAACAATGGATGAACGTCGTACAAATGTAGATACGAAAACGTCGCACACATTTGGGTGCGGAAACGTTAAACCATGTATAATGCTGCGAAGATGACGTCAGAAGCGCATAGTAGGGAGAAGTCCTCGCTGTTGGTCGGGCAGTAGTTCAGGCAAGGCAGTGACAGAGTAGTCGCCTTCCAGTCCTCCTGATGTTGTCCGTGGTTTGTTGATGTTGTCGTCTCCTCTGCTCAGAAAAGGTAGCGTTGTTGTTCGTTTGTCGGGGTCACCAATTATGGCGGCTGAAAAGTGTGTGAGAGGAGGAAAGAGGAGAAGGAAGCGTTTCGTCCTAGGCCCGTTAGAGGACTCATCGGTAAGGCTATCTAGCGGACCCGTGCCTTAGACGCGGGATGTCGTAAGGACAGTTTAGGACGGTATATATACAAACAGAGGAAGATTCAGGTAGTAGCGGGAAAGGTGTTGTCGTAATGTCCCTCTGTTGGCGAGCATAGGAAGTAGCCGCCACAATCTAATGTTTGCACGATTTTTATTGTAATATACGCCATCTTTATAACTTCAAATATTGTGAAATAAAAAATTCCAGACCGGCCATTTAACCGACACTGGTAGGTAATCTCTCTGGTAGTTAATCTCCACAGAATCGTTGACTAATTATTGTCTCGTACGTTGTACCAATGTTTGCCGGTAAGACTGGCAATACTGATCACTTTATGCGACACGGAGGTTGAAGAAAACAGAATAAAATTTTTAATCTATGGCTTATGAAGGTAGAGTTAGGGGTTTGGTTACAGCTTCGATTATCCTGGGCGAGAGCAGGGTCTCCGGTTTCCCGGCGTTCGTCTCTCGTGCGCCAAATTTCCGCTATCGCGCCCCCGAGAACGCATTACGATCTTAATGAGCACTTAGCATAACAAACGTAAGATCGGATCGGGTTGCCAGGCGGCGCGGTGCACGCGCGCGTCCGCGAGACCGTGTTAAAGGGCTTGGGAGCTGGTTCGAACGGAGGGCAGCCTGTAGAAACGCGATGGAAAAAAGGCCGATCGAAAGGAAAGAAAGGGAGATAAAACCGAATAGGGCAACCAGAGCAAGAGAAAGAGACTACCAGTCTACCAAGAGAGGTTGGAGAAAGAAAGAAGGAGAAAAAGAGAGAGGGGGGGAAGGGAGTGTTACCTTTGGTTTTCGCCGCGATGCGCATGCGAGCGCCTCCGACTTATGGAAGTTTAGCCGTTAACTTAACCGGCGTTTACCTTAATCTAAGATCAGGCTCTGGCCTGCCGCGCGCACTGCAAGGTATAATGTATGGCCGTATGAATATGCATTGGACACGGTACGAGTTCCACTATCACCACGACATAAGCGCGTACGTGTGCCGCCGGCGACTCGACTCGATTCAACTCGACTCGACTCGACGGCAGAGTCTGCCAATGCAAACTGTTCGTCGAATACTCCCCGCGTGTTGTTGCATTGTGTTGTACTTGCTGCTCCGCGTTGCGCGTTGGTTCGTCCGTTTCGGATCCGCGGAGGCTCGTTCGTGTGTTTGCTCACGCTCGCTTTGCAGCCGAACCGCAGAGCGTTCATTGTGCACCACGCTCGACCGTGTGCACGGCCGAGCATCGGCTCGTGAGAACCGGGTAAACGCGAGAACCACCGCGGCCAAACGTCGTTCATATGCTCGCTGAATTCGGGATGATGGCGTGCCTGCTCGGTGTTGTCCATTCTCGGTTCAGAGTTCGGGACGATTCGTCCAACAGTTTCCACTTTTAAGGCCACCGTTCACGTTGTTCAATGCGAGTGGAGTGACGATCGTTGATTCGATCAGAGGAACATTTTTCTCTTAGACCATATATACTTATAGACCCGGCTTCAGATAACGTCCTATGTTCCAAGATTAAAAGATGACGTAGGAGGCCAAGTGCTATAGTCTGTTGAGAAATCGCAGTACCTTGGTGGTAAAGTGCTAGAGGGGAAAGGGTAATCGTCATCGCATCTGATTTTGTATAGATATTTATAGAAACTGTAACTGTAATATACATGTAATGAGAATATACTCTCTTTATATTCCGCGCGCCTCTATGACCCCGCTAGGTGTCTCGTCGATTATTAAGATAGAGATATAGATAGAAGAATTATGAGAGAGAGCACGTGCTAGGAGAAAAGTTACAAAAATATAATTTAGTTGAGATAAACAATATAGGAAACAATAGCAGAGCTGTGAAGGAGACGAATAATTGACCTTAATTGCCGTTTCTTTAATTTTTACAGGTAGGGTGTGTAAATATTCTATATAGCGTTAACTGAAAATAAAAGACCTTTAATTTTTACAGAGAAACTAATTGGGTTTAATTATTCTGACCATCGGGGATGTCGGGGGCATGTCGGGGACACCAATTATGGCGGCAGGTTTTCGGAGTATGAAAAGATGGAAAAAGGAGAAGGAAGGAGAAGGAAGCGTTTTATCCTAGGGCCGCTAGAGGACTCGTTAGTAAGGCTATCTAGCGTTGGGGTAGTAGCGGGAAAGGTGTTGCGGTTATGTCCCTCTGTTGACGAGCATAGGAAGTAGCCGCCACGTTACCCCCTTGCCAGTGGTCAACGATATCTGGACAAATTTCCCTCTAATTACGCTGATCTCCGCAGGAATCCAAGGAGGTCGCTGGAACGTGTGCTGCCAGTGTGCCCGGTAGTGATGCTGCCGAATCGACGAAGTTGAGTAGCTCCCTAAGCCACTTGTAGGACCCATATATTCGCACAAACAATGGAAGAACGTCGCACAAATGTAGATGCGAAAACGTCGCACAAATTTAATTGCGAAAACGTTGAACCATATAATGCTGCGAAGATGACGTCAGGAATGCATAGTAGGGAGAAGTTCTCGCTGTTGGTCGGGCAGTAGTTGAGGCAAGGCAGTGACAGAGTAGTCACCTTCCAAGTCCTCCCGACGTTGTCCGTGGTTTGTTGATGTTGCCGTCTCCTCTGCTCAGAAGGTAGCGTTGTTGTTCGTTTATCAGGGTCACCAATTATGGCGGCAGGTTTTCGGAGTATGAAAAGATGGAAAAAGGAGAAGGAAGCGTTTCGTCCTATGGCCGCTAGAGGACTCGTCAGTAAGGCTATCTAGCGTTCGGGTAGTAGCGGGAAAGGTGTTGTCGTAATGTCCCTCTGTTGACGAGCATGGGAAGTAGCCGCCACACTTCGTAATAAGTACGCAGTAAAAATTGCACGTCGCCTGAGTCGCCCGAGTTTCCGATTTTCCCAACTCAGAGTCACCATCGGGACTCCATTCGTCCACCCAAGAGGTCAAGCATCAACAATTCGACCTATTCTCTGTGCAAGCTCGCCTAAACGCCAGTTTCTCGCGCGGGTTCCCGACGCGATAACTCACCGGCGAACACACAGTGTTTGATTTTTGCGGCAGCATTCGCGCGTAGGCAGAGAGCCGGCTTTGCCAGGGCCAGCTCTCGCAGGTTGCACGCGCGAAACACTGTTTACCGCGCGTGGGAGTAATTTGTGAGCTCGCGAGTGCGTTTCGTGCGTGCCGGCCCGATACGGGCCCTCCGGAGGAAGCAAGTGGAAGGTGGATCCTTATCTGGCCGAGTTTTACGAGCGTTTTAAAGGATCGTTAATTTTCGGACGTTTATCGGACTCTTGCCGGACCCTCTCTTCTCTTTCTTCTTCTTCTTTTCTGAAGAAACCCTGCCTCGAACGGAATTCGAGCATCGATCCTTCCGAAACGTTTACGGCCGCATCCGGACGAGAATAATTAAGAGCTCCTCGAGATAGCGAGTATACTCGCGTGAGGCTGCGATGTGAAACGCGATCTTTCGTGACGCGATTTGCCGGAAGCCACACAGCCGGAATTGCAAAACTTACTCCCCTCGTAAAACCGCGTTTACGACCGATTTGTTACATTTTTTCCCGAACACTGTTTCCCTTTACTGCTATGTAAAACGTTGCGGAATTATCAGGTCACCCCGTAAGCTGCGCTGCTTTCCAACGGTGGCTTTCAGTGGGAAATTATGGCTGCGCGAAGTTTTAAGCGGTCGTGCGGCGACTATCTTCCTCGTCGACATACTTTTACTTCATTCATTCAATCTTTTGTTCCAGTTCTTGTTAAAGCTTTAATCCTTTGAGATTTGGAAAATTATGTTTATTATTTTTACACTTGTATGTTCTCTAGTATATTCTCCAGGTTTGCGCAAACGTCGAAAATCTTTTTAATTGCATCCAAATTCATCTACACATCAATATTAAAATTGAATTTTATTGAGTCTCGTTTACAAATCTTTTTTTAATATAAAATGTCTGAAGTTTTCAACGCTTTGAATGCACATTTAACACTGACTGCTTTTCAGAGATCATAGTTTCGGTAAAAGTATCGATTAAATAAAATTACGTGTTTGTGTAAATGTAGAGCTCGATCAATTTTATTTTTTCTTCCGGGAGATTTTTACTCTTGGATCGTGTCCGAGGGGTTCCTTTGAAGAAGAAGAAGGATCTTTGAACTGCCAGAAAAATTCTCCGAAGATGATCACGCGAGGTCAAGCGACCGAGATTCATGAGGGCTAATTGCAGCTTGATGAAAACAGTGTCAACGCTTTTAACTTTTCACTTCTTCCGGCACGGTAGCCGAGCTCTCATGTATATTTAACAACCGACGCGTGGTTACACTTGCCTAGCCTGTTAAGGGGTTTCCCGAGTTTGACGGGACGTGAAGATCGTCCG
This sequence comes from Sphecodes monilicornis, assembly GCA_913789915.3. Lineage (NCBI taxonomy): Eukaryota > Metazoa > Arthropoda > Insecta > Hymenoptera > Halictidae > Sphecodes > Sphecodes monilicornis. The sequence goes on from OU565291.1 coordinate 23,339,937, forward strand.
TTCGCATTTTCTTACGGTTCAACATCTTGGAACCGTAGTCCCAAAACTTTAGCTTTGAATGAGGGCAATTAGTCGCATTCGAAAAAAATGAAAACAATTCAACTTACCAGTAACAGAATTTTACTAACAGAAAGTCAGGAAAAATCATGTAATAAAGATTGAGGACCAAATTGCATCTAAATAAAAATATCATTTTATAGCTTAAGAATGTCTCATTAGATCCCAAGAAATCACATTCCCATATTATCAACAACTTCTCCGAAAAAAATTCATAAAAATTCATACTCCGCTCGATTTTACATTGGAAAGTCAAGAAAATCCATGTAAGAAAGACTGAGGACCAAATTGCATCTAAATAAAAATATCATTTTATAGCTTAAGAATGTCTTATTAGATGTCAAGAAATCACATTCCCATATTATTAACAACTTCTCCGAAAAAAATTCATAAAAATCATACTCCGCTCGCTTTTACATTGGTAAGTCAAGAAAATCCATGTAAGAAAGACCGAGGACCAAATTGCACCTAAATAAAAATATCATTTTATAGCTTAAGAATGTCTCATTAGATCCCAAAAAATCACATTCCCATATTATCAACAACTTCTCCGAAAAAAATTCATAAAAATCATACTCCGCTCGCTTTTACATTGGTAAGTCAAGAAAATCCATGTAAGAAAGACCGAGGACCAAATTGCACCTAAATAAAAATATCATTTTATAGCTTAAGAATGTCTCATTAGATCCCAAAAAATCACATTCCCATATTATTAACAACTCCTCCGAAAAAAATTCATAAAAATTCATATTCCGTTAATCTTTCCGTTTCTCCAATGAAAAAGGAAAAAACCGTGTAAAAAGGACTGAGTAGGAATTAAACAAAAATGTTTTCTTCCAGCTTAAAGAAATCTCTATACATCCGTCAAAAATATATTCCCATCTCGTCAACAGTTTTTTTTTAAATTATGAAAATTCATAATTCGCTCGGGTGCACTAAAAATTTAGGAAAACCCGTGCGAACAAGATTGAAAGCGAGCTCGTCCTGCGCCGACGACATTTGTCCGGTCGCAAGGTGGCCTGACGTGACTAATTTCCCTTGTGTTCCTTTAACGAGCCGCCCACTACGCCGGTTTCCAGGTGTGCGCGGCACGGGCGCGTAGCTCATTCGCACAGCGGAAAAGGGCAGGCACAGGAGCGTAGGTGCGAGAGTCCAGGGAGGAAAGCCGAGAACGGAATCTCGGCGCTAGGCCGACTTTGAAATTGTGTCATGGTTTGATAGTCTCATTACAGGCTCCGTTAACCTGTTTTTCCATCGGAGCAAGACCCATTCCCCGCGAAAACGGGAAACGGAACGCCGATGTACCGCTCGGTTCTCTCGTTTTCCCTGGGAAATGGCCGTTCGCTTAATGGGACGCGTCACGCAGCATAGTTAGCGCGAGCTACGACTCCGCACGTGACAATAGCAGTGGGCACACCCACAACAAGTTCACCCTCTGGAATTTCTGTGGCGAATCAGGCCCCAACCTGCGAGAAACCTTCGACACTACCTCGATTCTCGAAAATTCGACGAAATTGTTGTAGGTATGCAAAATTGGGAAATATCTTCGCTAATTTTAAACATTGGACTTTCGAACTCTGTAGAAATATTCCTGAAATATCAAATTATAAGACAGTGCAAAGAAAAATTTTTCCGGAGCTTTTTTAATCAGCATGATTTTGTTTTGAAGCGACACAATTGTGGGCTTCGAGAGAACACTCGGTGCTAGGGCTTCCGGGACTAGTATGAGATTGAAACTGTATATCTTCGCTAATATTGAACATTTGATTTCGAAACTCTGTAGACACATTCTCGAGACACTATAATATCGGTCGGTGCAAAGAAAAATTTTGGAGAGCGTCTTTAATTAACATGATTTTGTTTTGAAGCGACACAATTGTGGGCTTCGAGAGAACACTCGGTGCCAGCGCTTCCGCGACTCGTATGCGATTGAAACTGTATATCTTGGCTCTTATTGAACATTCGACTTCGAAACTCTGTAGACACATTCTCGAGACGGTATAATATAGGACGGTGCAAAGAAAAATTTTGAAGAGCCTCTTTAATCAGCATGATTTTGTTTTGAAGCGACACAATTGTGGGCTTCGAGAGAACCCCAGGTGCCAGGGCTTCTGCGACTCGTATGCGATTGAAACAGTATATCTTCGCTAATATTGAACATTCGACTTCGAAACTCTGTAGACATATTCTCGAGACGGTATAATATAGGACGGTGCAAAGAAAAATTTTGAAGAGCATCTTTAATCAGCATGATTTTGTTTTGAAGCGACACAATTGTGGGCTTCGAGAGAACCCCAGGTGCCAGGGCTTCTGCGACTCGTATGCGATTGAAACAGTATATCTTCGCTAATATTGAACATTCGACTTCGAAACTCTGTAGACACATTCTCGAGACGGTATAATATAGGACGGTGCAAAGAAAAATTCTGGGTAGCCTGTTTAGCGACCACGATTCAGTTTCGAAACGACGCAATTAGAGGCTTGGAGGGACACTTGGCGCGTCGCGCATACATTATACAAAAAGGATTGTTTCGCGCGAGCTCGCCATATGTGCCTAGCACGTGACCACGCTCCGGCCTATCAGCTCCCCTAATTAGATGACGCCCGGTGCCCCTAATTTCTATAATTCCTCCATTTCGACTCACCGCGGCATGGTTAATACGATTGGCCGAGCCGCGCGCCAACTGATAGCGGAACAATTATTCACTCGACGTTGTCGACATTGTCGTGCTCGAACGAGACACAAACGCCGGCGGCGGTGTTTCCTAGGGGAAGGAATCGTGAACGCAGTGCGAATTGAACACACGCGAATTCACGGGAAAACGGACGACAGTAGAAATACACCTTCGAGCAGATGCTCGTTAGATTCGATTCGGTGCGTCCGTTCGTACGGCGAGATTTTCGGTCGGAAAGCTGCGGTCTCTCTAGTCTGGTGGCTTCCTCGGTTTCCTGCAGAGTCCACGAACTCGCTGAACGGTAACAAATGAGGGGCAGGATCGATGGGACAAGTGGAAACGTCCGTCACGGAATGCCTCGGAAAAAGCTAGCGACGTGTCTGACCACCGACACATTCTACTGATTCCTTTCGACGAACGGCTACGGTGCGAACAGGAACCGAACTCTTCGAAACGGTTCAATTTGTTGACTTTGCTACTAGACTGTGAATCTTTATGCGAAATAAAAATTGTCTGCATCCATTGGAAGAAAGGGGAATTACTTTAATACTTTGCACTCGGAGCTATTTCAACTAAAAAACCAAACATCTCTTCTAAGCTAGAATATTTATATTGTACATAATTTTTTTCATTATATGCGTACGAAACTGATATAGTGCCTCATACAATATTTAACCAGTTAAGTGTGTTTGACGACTATGTCCGTCATGGAGAATTTGATATTTAAATTGTAATTTTGGCGAAAACTAAATTATATTCGTAAATTTTGAATATGTTCAAAATGTTTAGAGGTCAAGACGAAATGAAACAAGCAAATAAAAATTATAAATAATTTGAGTTGGATTCGACACACACTGGTGCGCGCTTTGCAAAAAGATCGCCACAGTTAACTGGTTAAATGTTTAGTAATTTATTACATATAAACAAATTTAATTATGTAAACAATATTCTGAATAATGGTGGAGCAATTTGTAGAGGCGCCTCAGAGTCGCCGTTCGAGTGCTAAGAGTTAAAAGGTTTTTTTTCTTTGAATTATTTTAATAATATAATATATAATATATAATCCCTACTCTTTAGATTTTTTAATCTCTTCACTGTTTAAAATCGTAACCGCAGTCGAGGATAACCTAATACATACTGTTCAATTAGTAGACTGACTACTCTATTTTTTTCAAAAATTGCAATTTTCATATGAATCAGTTTTACATTTCCACAAACATTTGCGTGATCAATATAAATCTTTGAAATCGACTTTATCGGTGGTCCAACATAATTTTGACATCTTTGCAATCTTGCTTGTCAACAGAATCCTCAATATTTACAAATGATCAACTACAAGCGACGAAATCGTTCAATCAAAAATAGGCAAGTGGCCCACTTCCGGTCGCACGATCAGAAATACCGTTTCAATTAGGTCGACATCGTGGTTGCACGAACGAGTCGTTGCCGTTCGACGAAAAGTAGCCTAATGTAAACGGGGTTTTAGTCGGTGGATAGCGAGGCATCAGCGACGCAACCACGCGGTACGGTGCATCAAGGTTCTCTATCACGTGTGCAGCACTTACCGAGGTGGCTCGTTTCGGTTGGTCGCTAAACGACATCTGTAAATCGCTGTTGAACGCGACACTGTCCGCTCGTCAGCGTGGTTTAGCCGAAGAGGATGCTAGCAGCGAGAGAACGCTAGTCGCCACCACCTCTGTCGCGCCGGTGTACATAGCGAGGAGAGTACAATCCAGCGACCCGTTGGATCGGCGTTGGATGCAGTCTAGGACCACCCTTCGTCCTCGATGGCTCTTCAACCCCTTCCAGGTGGTCGGGTCGGAGCTATCCCTCTCTCTTTCTCCTCCCGCTCGACTGCTCCATGAGCCGATCTCGAGAACGAGACCGGACAGAGCGAGAAAGAAAGAGAGGGAAGGGGGAGAGAGGGAGAGAGAGAGAGAGAGAGAGAGAGAAATGAGACCGACCAGAAACAGTCCAAAGTGGGAGAGCTCGTATCAATCTCTCTCTGCCCCCGTTCCCCACCGCTCGCGATCCACCCCTTCTCACCGAAAGTGGCTGGGGGAAGGGAACGTAGAGGTACGGGGCTCCCCACCACACTCCCCGTAGGTCTTCTCCCCTCCCGACGCTATAATGAAAGATATTAACTACAATTTTATATCGAATTACCGCTGAAACACATTTCAAATTAGTTGGGCGTAGCCGCGGCACGAAGCGGAGGCGCCGAGGTCGACGCGCAACCGATTGGACGGCTGGTTAGCGGCGAGACCGTCGATTGGACGGTAGGTGGGAGCGGTGGGGATGCTTCGGGGCGTGTCGCGGCGCCGGTATGGCCGCCCAGGAGCGAGCGGAGGCGCCCGAGGCCCGCTCAGTGCGAGCAGATCAGTCGTGGCAACCCGATGCACACGCACGCCTCGCCCAGGAGAACGTTCCCGTTGCCTGCCACCACCGGACACACACAATCTCTCCTGGCCGACAGTTCGGAGCCAGTCCCGAGAATTCCCGCGAGTTTCGTGGCCCCGTGGCCCGGTCGATCTTACCTGCGAATCGGTCGCAACACGGAACACGTCCGGTTGATCGCGCGGAAGAAAATATCTGGCGGTTGTCAAGGACGCTCCCGGTGGTACCAGGAGTTATTCGCAAGGTTCTCGCGAAAGAAGAAGGACTTTTAAAAACAGTGGAATCTCTAGTGTGGGAGTGAACCGAGGAGACATTGGTTGGTTTTATCTTCTTATTTTTTATTTTTTTTTTTTTTGTGAGCGTGAGACCGACGGGCTTCGGACAGTTTCGGTAAAAAAAAAAACCGGTTTCGTTCGATGAATCGCAGGCGCGACAGTGTTTCGTGCCTAGAATCTCGCGAGGCTCGAGATAGAGAGTACTCGATAGGATTGTTCCGTAAGGAGAGGCGATTATTAACGGGGCCGGGGCAGGGTGTTGTTGGCGTGACAACGGGCCTTTAGCAAGAGCCTGTAACACTGGCGAGAAACGGTTATAGTTACGTGTGGGGCGCACGGACACGCGGTATCGGTGGAAAAACGAGAGGGAGTCGGTTTTTGAAGTCCACGGTGAAGAGAGCCGCGAGCAGCGGGCGCAATTAAACGGGCCGAGGAAAGGGAGAAAAAGGAAAGCGGAAATGGCCGGCGGACTGGCTGTTACGCGTGGCAATTATGTTAAGTGGCCAATTAGCAATTAACCAAGGAGACCAGCGGAGCGGCGGCCCCGGTAATTGCGGCCCGAAGAAGGCGAGGGCGGAGGCGGAGGAGGCGGCGCGCGGCCGAGTGAACGGGAGAGGAAGCGAGCGCAAGGTGCATCGTCGCGGCCATCTCACGCGCCATTTACTCGCGATTCTCGCGTCGAAATCGACCGCGGGCCACACACCGGTGCTGTCGACACCTGTGTTGCGACCGGAGCTCCCGATAGGAGACGGGACGACCGCCTGAATCCCTGTTCTTGTGTCCGAGAGACAACCTCAGTCTAGGTGACAATAGATACTTGTGGAGAGAAGCTCCGTAGAAGCATGCTCGCAAAGGGGGTGGCCGGGCACAGGTGGAGAAGGTTCGAGGGTTCTTGCTGCAGAGCTTGAGCACGGTTACAGTGAAGTGTTCCGCGAAGAAAGAAGATTCGGTGACGACGAAGTTCCTGACGAAAGGCTACGCCGTCACCGTCGACAAGATTCTGTCTCCCAGGTACAGGGCCACTCCTGGGGTGGCGACAGAGGCACCTGCAGGTGCTCGGAGCCCGAAGGAACCACCGACGTGCACCGTGATGACGGTCCACCATCACCAGAACCACCACGTGGCGGCTCTGAGCGGCGTCACCGTGGCCAATAACGGTCTGAACCTGAGCAGAATGTCCGGCCTAGAGGCCCACCGGCTCGAGAATATCGTTGAGAGGAACGGAGTCAGCGTGGAACGATTGTCGAATGGGTTGGACTCCCGAAACAATAATAATTCCGGAAACAATGGCTTGGAACGCGATGACGCGTCTATACCCCAGAGGACCCGATTCATGATCACAGATATATTATCCGGAGCGTCCAGCAAAATGCATCAGGCGGCAGGATTGCAGACGCAGGAGCCACCGGGAAGCCCACCGTCGACGCCCCGGGACCTCAGTGTCAGGCACCAATCCAGGACGTCCTTGAACAACAGCAACCTCGACGAGGATAGCGACGCGAGCCATCACGACGGCGCTTCCGTTACCTCGAATGGTAAGCGGTCAATTATGCTCCTTATCTAGCCGCGGTCGCCGTGGATGCATGCGAACGTTTCCGCGAAACCACCGAGATTACGTTGCCATTAGGCGTGGACTTGCGTCTTTGCGTCATTCGAGACTCCTTACTTGAGACGACGGTGGTGTTTCGCGCCATGGATTTTCAACCGATTTTTTAAATCCGAACAATTAGAAAGTTACTTTGTGTTCTGTTGGGTAAAATTGTTTATCGAATTTCGGTGCATGGTAATCAGACTATTATCTATTTGAGTCGGTGGTCTGTCGTTCTAACAATTTTTCAAGTCTGTGCAATTAGGTTCTCATTTAGCCGAGATTCATTTACCGACTTTTAGGTTACATATGATTGTTTATTGGGTTTCTTGGATAGACTGCTATTTCTGTGTAGACTGTTCTTTATTAGGTTTGGATAATTTCTTTCTAAAAAGGACAATTGAATTCCACCGCGTAATAATAATCATCTACTGATTAAACATCACTCAATCTAGCATCTGGATATGTAAGATTTAATATCAATCGCGTTCCATGTAGAAACCAAGCTAACGTACAGGGCGTTACCGATCGATTTACTTGAAAACGAATCGTCAAACGAAAAAAGTTTATCATTTTCTGCGACTTAGTTTTCATATTGATCTCTTTTTGTACGATTAGCCTGGATAAACGAATATACAAGTGAGATTGATCAAGTTTCATCGTGTAATAACTAGACTGCGGATTTTTATGCATTTATGAAGAAATTGGGTAAAATACAAAACAGTAAAAGATTTGAAAAATCTAAAAATACTGTTATGTTGTTTCCATTCTGAAAGAACTATTAGGTGATGAAATGAATTTTTATTCAAATCCCGCTTCCCACAACCGATGCAGAACATTTTTATTTTGCGTAAATATCCGCAGTCTAGTAATAATAATCGTTCACTGATTCCTCAACCAAGATTTAGGATTGATCAACTTCTATCGTGTAATAGCAATGGTTCGCCGATTAGTCAGTTCCCGAGCTAATAAATAAACGAATATACAACTAAGATTTGAGATTGATCTATAGACTGCGTCTCTTATGCATTTATGACAAAATGAATTGGTAAAATACAATATTGTACAGACATTAGAAAACTCTAACAGCACTATGGTGCTGTTTTCGAGTTATGAAAATTAGTTAAAGAAAACGTACATTTTTATTTCGTTTCTGTTGCTTACAATTGAAGCTTACATAGAAACGAATGTGCAACCAAGATAAATAAACGAATATACAACTAAGATTTGAGATTGATCTATAGACTGCGTCTCTTATGCATTTATGACAAAATGAATTGGTAAAATACAAAATTGTAAAGACATTAGAAAACTCTAACAGCACTATGGTGCTGTTTTCGAGTTATGAAAATTAGTTAAAGAAAACGTACATTTTTATTTCGTTTCTGTTGCTTACAATTGAAGCTTACATAGAAACGAATGTGCAACCAAGATAAATAAACGAATATACAACTAAGATTTGAGATTGATCTATAGACTGCGTCTCTTATGCATTTATGACAAAATGAATTGGTAACATACAAGATTGTAAAAACATTAGAAAACTCTAACAGCACTATGGTGCTGTTTTCGAGTTATGAAAATTAGTTGAAGAAAACGTACATTTTTATTTCGTTTCTGTTGCTTACAATTGAAGCTTACATAGAAACGAATGTGCAACCAAGATAAATAAACGAATATACAACTAAGATTTGAGATTGATCTATAGACTGCGTCTCTTATGCATTTATGACAAAATGAATTGGTAACATACAAGATTGTAAAAACATTAGAAAACTCTAACAGCACTATGGTGCTGTTTTCGAGTTATGAAAATTAGTTAAAGAAAACGTACATTTTTATTTCGTTTCTGTTGCTTACAATTATCTTACAACATTCTGAGCTAATACACAAACGAATATACAACCAAGATTGATAAAATTTCATCGGGTAACAGAAATGGTCCTCCGAGGTAGAGTAGAAATCCATCTTGGATTTAAGATCGATCGCGTCGCAAGCGTAATGGCAATCGTTCAGCGATCATCCAGAGTAAGGTCAAGCAAGATCCATCTCCGGTCTCGTGCACCTGGTCCGCGCGCGAACTTTCACGGAGGTGTCAAGGACATTTATGGGGCGGACTGTCCGGACCGGATGTTCCACTCGTAGATCGTGACCGTCGCGTCGCCTCGTTGGCTGCGAGCCGCAAAACGCCTCGGCCAAAAAGGATCAGATATTTCCCGGGAGATAAAAGAACCCTCCTCATCACGGGAGCCTACGTCTGTCCCGACATCGTTTAGGAATTCTAATGGTCCCAAATTGGAGCCCGCCGCTCGAACGCTTTAATTATGTTACCCTCATTTGTTTCATTCAGCTTTTCTACCTGTAACGCTGCCTCTCTCTTCTCTCCCACCTCTCCATCTTTCTCTCTCTCTCTCTCGTGTTCGCAACCGTGGTCTCTTTCTCAAAAGACGATACTATTCTGTAGTAAATGTCCAATGCATCCACCTATCACAAAACTGCGGATCGTTATGTAAAATTAAAATTGTCAGCATCAATTGCACGCAACAGTAGAGAGACTGTTTCTTTCTTTCTTTAATGATTTTTCTTGTACGCACTGATTTGATTGTACATATAATTATATATTTAACATTTAGGAGAATACATAAGTAATGAATATAAATTATAACGTGTCTTTCTTTGCTGATTGATTCGGAGCGACTGACGCAATCGTCGCGGTTTCCGGTAACGCTCATCCCTACTCCATCTCCAACTACGGCGTTCATCTTACTATTACATGTTTTTGAAACGGGTAATTGCCTACAATCTTAATAAGTTGAATACAATATATCGACGTCGTTAAATACTCCCAACATTTCTACCGTTTTTAATTGTACCAACTCGCTTTTGTCATGAATGCACAATGTCCGCAGTCTAGCCATCAGCTCGGTAAAATCGTCTTTGTCTCCGAGAATACGCTATAATCCTTCTGGGCGTTCTCTAATTGCAAGCTACAACGGAAGTCGAGACTACCGAGGATTCTAATGTTGCGACGATCCTTTCCTGCTTGTGAATCGCGTTTAGTATCATTGACAACTGGGAAAAAAGGTGATAGTCAACGCCCTCACGCCTTCTCCATTCATGATTCCGCTTTTGACGCTTTGTGCCACTTCGCCAGGTCTTTCAAAGGTTTCGTGGGCTGGTTCGTTCAAATTCTTACGCATCGATTCTCTCGTTGTTCAGTTTATAATTTGATGTTTTGGGATCGAGGTTAAATCCTTGGCCACAGGTTTCGTTTATAGTTCATTCGGCTAGGAGTTAGATGATTCGCCTTGGCAGGCGAGTCTAGAAATGGATCAAACGTGATCCACTTATATTACGGTCGACATTTATATTTTAGTTTAAAATATTAGCACCTTTTGCAAAATTATTATTACAGTAATATTGCAGCATAGCATTTCAGAATTTCTATTCATAGTTTCTCTACGTGTACTTTGATTTATTAGATTGGATTTTATTTGTAAAATCAAATATACTGGGTTGGGGAAAAAGTTTCTTCGTATCTTCCCGATAAATGTCGTACCATGTCATAACTCTGATAATATTAATCTGATTTTACATTACTTAAGTGCGTCTGAAAGGTGATATATCATTGATTAATGAAAAACAAGACGTTGTCATATTTTTTTATTTAGTCAAAAGTTATTACGTCAGAAAATGAGTAAAATAAAGAAGAAATTCGATACATTTTGAAATTTTATTACAAAAAAAGGAAAGAATGCGACTCAAGCTGCTAAGAAAACTTGCAATATTTATGGACATGGTACAGTATTAGTACGTGTAACACAAAGCTGGTTCAAGCCTTTCCAATCTGGAAATTTTCATGTGAAAAGATACATCTCGTTTTGGTCGATCAGTCACTTTAAAAGTCGATGAAACCGTGCAAACAGTTGAACAAGGCCGGTTTCACCTCAAAAATTGCAAAAGGTGGTCGATCAAAACTTTACATAATTAATTTAATAAACTTCATTCAAAATATGAAAAAACTTTATTCATTTCTGCATTAAAATACAAAGAAACTTTCTCCCAAATCTAATATTATCTAGATGAAAATATCGATGACGAAAAACTTCGAATATGACATATTTCGAAATTCATTTTCTCCAAGAATTTTGAATAGAATTTCTCAGGAAAATTTGTGTAGCCACTTCAAATATGTGTAAGTTCACATGAAAAGTTTAGCTTGTCAGGTTCAATGGTTTTAATAAAATTAATTCGCGAATGCTGTAATCGAAATTTTGGGACCCCAGGCTGTTGACCCTCGAAGCTGATTATCGTGATGCCTCGTGATCGATCCGTGTTTCGAAACACGCTAGAACGCGGTTAGGCGATCTAACGATCCGATGATACTTTCGTTCGTTTTCGGCGCGGTCGTTAATTAGAGGGCCGTGGATTCTCTCTGGCTAATGGAATCCCGAGCACCGATTACGCGCGGTCCCAGTTTCGACACTTCCGTCGATTATTTCATTGACTTCTTTTCCTTCTTGCCGCGATTCACGACGCCAATGAATTTTGTCGTTCATAGAGCTGATGATAGAGCGGAAATACGACAAAGCAAAGTTTTCATCTGTCCACTGAATCGATAGTTCTTAATCGAAAGACCAAAAGAAAAATCGTAAACCATCCAGGTTTAGCTTCATTTTTCAATTACCATGTTATATTCAACCACGACAAAAATTTGTTAATATTTTCTCTGACGTCTTTTTATTTTCTTATTGAGAAAATTTCATAAGAGATTTATTACAAAATTGGGTACAAACAAAACCAAAGTGTACGGAGCATGTAAGTAACCTCTAAAAAGTAGGAGTTAGGGTATATCACTATTTTTTCCATTGATACTAAATATTTCTTTATAGTGTATAATTTAATTTTCTAGCCATAAAATGTTCAGCTGTGAGTCCAGGTTTATTGTACTACGGTTGTTGTTTGTGAATCTATAATAATCTGAAGTCGACAATTTTCTAACATCAGGAGTTTAGTGTTCACGTACATTTTGGAGCCACTGTATATGTAAATGTTTCGTTTTTTTAATAAATCAAACAAAAGGTTCATTCGATTCTATTGTTTATGCTGATTCAGAGATTCTTTAAATAAAAAAAAAACAAAAATTAGTGGATCTATGCAAATCTTTCTTTTACACAATTTCTGGAAGAAATGGCAGAGGGTCCATTTGACATCAAAAACTAAAATTGATAAGTCCCTGTAAATGTGTCAATTTTCTTAATGTTTCAAAGAAATGGAGCAAAAGGTCTATTTGATCAGACACTCTCCACGTCAAAAAATGAAATCGATCCAACAAAACGTTCTCTAAATTTTTTCTCGAAGTAGAACCTGAGGTACGATTGCTCTTCAGCAATAAGGATAATATAAAAAATCGGTGTCTCGTATACGCGAGTTCTCGTCTACTGTTTTCCAAAGAGCGATGTTGGCGCGAACGGTACTTTGTCCCGTCGTTATTGGACACTTTAAACAGCATCGGTGATTAAACGTTGCGCGTCGATGTTCCGTCGAGTTACGATCTCGTCGTTCTACCAAAGAAGGGCGGTAGGGAGGAGGGAGGGGAGGGGAGTTAGTGTAGAGAAGAAAAAGACGGTAATTACTGCCATTTGTCAGTTTCCAGCTGCCTCGGGATAGAATCGCGACTCGGCCATAGGAGTACAGCTAATACCAATCATCTCGAAACAATTTCCGTCAATTTACAACTCGGGTTTTTTCGCCCCTCCTCCTCCCCCTCTCTCTCTCTCACTCTTGTGGATTGGTGAGCCATTCCCGTTCGACGGTGCCGCTCGATCGACGTTCCACGGCACTTTCCTTCGAGGCTAAGTTCATACGCTTACACCGTAATCGGCTTATTTCCCACAAAAAGCACATTAAGAACAATTACGCGCATGACTACGGCTACGTGATTAGAGACATGGTCCCGGAGCACTATTACCGCTTCTGATTGTGAGAACCGCGAGAGCCTGTCCCGCGAAAAAGAAACAGAGAAAGAGAGAGAGAGAGAGAGAGAGAGAGAGAGAGAGAGAGAGAGAGAAAACACGCCGAAAGAATCTGTTATACCCCTTCCAAACAATTACTTTCTTTGGGAATTAGTCGGCGAGAGATTCTTTCGTTCGCCACAATGCCCGGCCCGACGGTACCGTTCGAATCCGTGCGAACACCGGTTTTTTGAGATTATCGGGCAAACCTCGCGCCGATTCTATGAACCAGTCGATTTTTAACGCAACTGGTAATTATTTACATGACCTTGACAACATATTTCAACGTCATCAAAATCGGTGAGGAAGTCCCTAATGTAAATATTTACCACGCGATTAACCCCTTGCCGTACCATTTTCTTTACGGTTACAGTGATTAGAACATTTGTATCCCATAAAATTTCACAGATGAAAGAAAATCTATATTTTTCGTATGGCTACATTTGCTTTAATGCTTACATATTGAGTACAAAAATATAAGTTTGTTTCGTCTTAAAAGAAAAGTATAACATTTATATTTGTTTAATTCTGATTAAAATCTTCTTCATCACGAGTCTGACTCCTCAAAATACGACAATGAGTTAAAGGCCTCGCATGTTTCCGCCCGCGCTTCTGAATTTATTCAGCACGATACTAATTTCGTTTTATATTAATAAACTTTATGATTTCGGCGCAAGGTTCGATCAAATGATCAAAGGTTCGATCAAATGAAATCATAAAGTTTATTAACACTTAGCACTCGAATGGCGACTCTGAGGCGCCGCTACAAATTGTTACACCATTATTCAGAATATTGTTTACATGATTGAATTTGTTTATATGTAATAAATTACTAAACATTTAAATATTGTACGAGGTACTATATCAGTTTCGTACGCATATAATGAAAAAAAATTATGTACAATACAAATATTCTAGGTTAGAAGAAATGTTTGATTTTTTAGTTGAAATAGCTCCGAGTGCAAAGGGTTAATATACTTCATTTTCGCTCGAGAGGAATTTCACCGGCTAATTTCGTTTTGTTGGCCATTTAGCTGTGACGGAATTGGTATGTTTAAAAGCTGATTTAAAACGAACAATTTGCCTGTGCAATTTAAACACGAACTTTGTTAGGATCTCTCCTATTGTAAATCTTGTATTTTTTATTCTTATGCTTTATCTAAAAGCTTACGTCAGCTTCGAAAACTGCGCATTAATTAGCAGTGTGCAATGGTTCTGCAAGAATCTCGGGGATCGTAGTGTTCCGCATTGACTAATCGTTCTCCACGGCGATAAGGGTAACGAGGAAAATGGTCAACGGCACGATAAGAGAGTGCCGAGAATAATCAACGAGCTCGTCGGACGCGGCGTTGAATCACGCGTTCTTATTCGAGAGTCTTGGTTCTTTGGAAAAGTGTGAGCGCGTCGCGATAACCGCGTACGACGGGTTTTCCACGGCGCGTCGCGACGCCGACGCCGACGGTGCCGGGTGTGTTCGACGCAGCGTTATCAGTCGCGGTTAACCTCACGCGGCTAATCGTCTCGGGCCGGTACGCCGGCTAAAGAATTAATGAAGGCCAATTAGAAGGAGTAACGGCGTTGTAATTGCCAGCGAACACGCTTTCCGGATGATTGAGCCGGTGATTATACACGATCCATCCTACCGATCTATCAACGGTTTCGACGCGAAACATCGTTTCTTTTGGTATCGTTCCGCGCCGGATCAAGCTTTTTCGACCCGCGATCCTGATCCACCGACAAAACGTCCCGTTGTCATGATTCCGGCTCGTTCGATCACCATCCACGACGTTTGTTCGGACTAATCTCGTTCCATCACACCGAGCGAATTACCACTTTCCGACTAATTTTAAAAGAAATGGCGATCTTGCAATTTTGATAATTTTTTTACGCTTCAACCACACAATGCTGCAAATTATTCGATCGTGAATTGATTATTTGCACTCTCCCGAATGGAACAATGTATTTTTGTTGTTGTATATTAAACGTTTGGAAGCGTTTGCACGCGTTTGAAGCAATGCGACATTTTTTACCGCCGGAATACTCGAACAATACAAATTTAGGAATTTTTTGTGCTTCTCTCGGGATTTCAACTTTGAGAATTTGTTGTGCTTCAACCGTAAAAGTTATGCGAACGATTCTTATGCCAAACGATTCTCTAGACTCTTCTGTATACAACAATATCTTTCTGTACGACATCCACCACCGTATGTACAACTAATCACTCGGAATTTCAACTTTGAGAATTTTTTGTACTTCAACCGTAAAAGTTATGCGAACGACTCTTGTCTCGAACGATTCCGTAGACTCTCCTGTATATAACAGTATTTTTTTGTAGAATTTTGAGTGTTTGAACGTGTTTGAACAGTGTTTCATGCGTCTCCTATGAGCCCGTCAATAGCCGCGGTTCCTTAATTTCGAAATTCAAACTTTTATCTTTGAGAATTTCTTGTGCTTCAGCCATAAAAGTTACGCGAACGATTCTTGTCTCCAGAGATTCCGTAGACTCTCCTGCATGCAATAGTATTTTTTTTGTAGAATTTTGAGTTTTCGAACATGTTTGAACAGTGTTTGATGCGTCCCTATGAGCCCATCGATAGGCGCGTTTTCTTAATTTCGAAATTCAAACTTTTAACTTTGAGAATTTCTTGTGCTTCAACCATACTAGTTACGCGAACGATTCTTGTCCGAAGCGATTCCGCAGACTCTCTTGATGAAGTAGTAAATTTTTTATACCATTTTGAACGTTTGGGCCTGCCTGAAAAATGTTCGAACTGTACATCTCGAAGCGATTTCAGCGCGCAAAAAACAGAGTTTAAAGAAAGAGGAGCATCAAGTTTTAATTACCAGTTTAATCAATGAGGAAACTTCATGAGTTGGTCAAACGGCAATGGGAGCTCGCGTGAGGATGCGCAGTCTGTGAGTGAAAACAGAGATCTGGAATTACAGAGATGACGATCTCTCGCTGCGTTTCGGCGCGTACTTCCGATCTCGCGGGAGTAATCGCGTGTCCGTGTTGTCCACCCTGCTCAATCCAATGAAGAATTAATGAAAGCCAATTAGGAGGAGCACAACGCCGATGTAATTGCCGTCGGACACGCTCGCGCGTCACCGGAGCCGACAATTTTCCGCGATCAATCGTAGATTTTTACGCGTCAACCATCATACACTGCAGACGTCGCGACGGAATCGTTAACGGTGGGAAAACAATTTTTCACGCAGCGGGGGACGCTTCCAGCGTGTTTCCATGGGAAAAGGATAATCTATGCAGATTAGAACCTGTCGTGTTCCTACAATACTTTGCCGGGACACTGGCTTAATTACTAGACCGCGGATCTACCAATTTTCTACTTACGATTTCGACGGGCTGAAAAATGAAATTCAAAGTTGTTTGGATAGAATGTAGAGTCAGTGTTCAAAGTTGACCATTACACTGAGGATTGTATGTACTTATGACAAAAATAGATGAGACACAAAATTATGGAAATGTTAGGAGAACTGAAGAATATCGTCGCGCTACATATTTTAGTGTTGAAAAATTACGCTAAAATCTATTTTCTACTTACGGTTTCGACGGACTGAAAAGAAAATTAAATTTGTTTAGATAGAATGTAGAGTCATTGTTCAAAGTTGACTATAACATTGAGGATTGTATGTATTTATGACAAAAATAGATAAGACACAAAATTATGGAAATGTTAGGAGAACTGAAGAATATCGTCGCGCTATTTTAGTGTTGAAAAATTACGCTAAAATCTATTTTCTGCTTACGGTTTCGACGGACTGAAGAAAGATAATTAAAGTTGTTTGGATAGAATGTTGAGTCAGTGTTCAAAGTTGACTATAACATTGAGAATTCTATGCATTTATGACAAAAATAGGTCAGGCACAAAACTATGAAAATGTTAGGAAAACTGAAGAATATCGTCGCGCTATTTTAGTGTTGAAAATTTATGCTAAAATCTATTTTCTACTTACGATTTCGACGGACTGAAAAATGAAGATCAAAGTTGTTTGGATAGAATGTAAAGTCAGTGTTCAAAGTTGACTATAACATTGAGAATTCTATGCATTTATGACAAAAATAGGTTTGGCACAAAACTATGAAAATGTTAGGAGAACTGAAGAATATCGTCGCGCTATTTTAGTATTGAAAAATTACGCCAAAATCTACAAGTAGCAAAATTGTCTTTTTTATTTTGGTATTATTGAGTATGTTCAAACGTGTTAATTAAGAGAGGGCCTACAGAACGAATCACAAACAATCTTAAACTAGTCACGCAAGATTACAACATCGTGTTTGATCATTACACTCCACTAGAATCGCTCATTTTATTCGACAACACACTGCCATCATTCATTGTATTAATTCATGTAAGATCTACAAGGTGTAGGAGTGTCACAAAAATGATTGCTAGAATAAATCTTGTCTTTTCTGTTCTCATATTATTAAATAAGTTGTTCCGAAGATTTCATCAGAACTGACAGAAAGCCTCAATGGTAAAAAGGACTTAATAACGACAACCTCATTAATCAATACTCCCGAGCAACGACATTTAAAGACAAACCTTGCTCCAACCTTAAGATCCAACCACACAGTATTCACTAATGATTAAACTGTCGATTTTATTCATCATATTAAAAGAATTTTCAAACAGCTAAAATTCGATTTTATCCATCAATAATAAAGATGAGAAAATGCGATTTAAAACGGCGGCCATATTAAAAGAATTTTAGCTCTTTGAAAATTCTTTTAATATGGCCGCCGTTTTAAATCGCATTTTTTCATCTTTATTATTGATGGATAAAATCGAATGGTGATTCTAGTAAAAGTTGTCATATTAATATTCAACACAGTTTTCATATTATTAAATTCTTCTGTATTCTATAAATTACTAATACTTCAAATATTGCATCAGAAAACAGGTTCAATTTCCTGTGCACAATGTAACAAATATTTTACAGAATAAAAATATACTTGATTGAAAGATGTGTCTCGGTTTTGGAATTAAAATTGCTCCGAGCGCAAAGTATTAAGAGCTTCAATGCTAAGAATGAAATTTCTTTGTTTGGCTCTTGTTTTTTTTTAATTTTATTTTTCGTCGCTTGCAACTCTTTGCTAAGTTCATTGCACGACGGGACCTACAGTTCATTAACACTAGAACTACCTAACGCTAAACGCGACTAGCGTATATTGCCTTCTAATAACGACAAGAATGCATTTATTCAACTTCCGTACAACTTTTGTTTAAATATGTACTCTAATAGAGAAGTTCACTGAAACATTACTCCGGAAAACATTTTTATAATTTCAATATTTGTAAAAGAAAAATATAGAAACCATTCATTTTGACTTGTCCGGTAGTTCTAGTGTTAAAGTGGGTTCGTTTCATAGTAGAAACATTTTTTTCTTTCGCATAAATACTAACAATCGAAGATGTTGATGCAAATCTGAACCTAAAATAAATAAAACAGTCCTCCTAAATTTATGTAACTTTGTTGGACATGAATGTAGCAATGAAACAAGACGCACAATTCTCAATGGACGCTTTTGAACAAGGAGGCAAGGATTTTTCAAATGGTAGGTTTGCGGATCACTTTAGGATCCTGTTGGTTGGACAGGCCGGACAACAGGGCAGCAAGTTAGTTTTGAAGGGTTGTGCAAAGCGAGGTCAGCACTGTCAACGCTGGGACGAGCCGGCTAAGAGGATTCCGCCGGTCGAATCTCGTTAGAGAGAACGCGTAGAACCAAACCGAGCGAATCCCGACGACGGCATGGCAGTGCGCTCGACGACAGTCGTTAGAGTGCTTGAAGCAGAAATGTTTAGAAAATCCGCAGCCGGCAATTCGGCTTCGTGCAGATGCCGTTCCCGACTCGTTGAAGACAATAGGATTGATGTGCGTTACGTCATGGTCGCGTCCAATATTAAACGCTAAAACCCACCAAACACTAAAACTGAACTAGCCTCTCTTACCTTGCAAATATACGACAATGAAATCTATTTAGATTCTGTACCGTTCGTATTATAGTTTCAGATTATGATCCATTAACACTTTGACTGCCAAACCAGCGACCTCAAAAATTTCATAAAATCGAAACAATATATTTAATAAAATAATGATTACAGAATTAAAATGTGTGACACTGAGTAACGTTTTAACCTTCTTGCATTTTTCAGATATTAACCAAATTTGATACAATGATTACATTAGCGTAATAATTAATTTTTAAATATGGACAAATAATTCCGTCACACATATATGGGTGACACGGCAGTCAACGTGTTAAATATCACTTAACTCTGTCTCGAATCGTTTGGAAGACACAGCTTGTTCCAATTGCAATTTTATTTCAATCGTGAAAGTTCGACCATTTCCAATGGGAACATCTTAAGTGTAAAATAAAAGACCAATTGTAAGTTTAGTATAATATAGTCGTGCTTCGTTGATGTGAGAAAAGGGGTTACCATTAACAATGTACGAGTTGACTATAAGTAGACTGTGGATTGTATGAATTTATAATAAAAATTGTATGGTGCAACTTAAAACAGGAGAGAATGACACATTATTTTCAAGGTGTTTTCAAATTATTCAAGAAAGAAATTAATGTGTATCTGGCTCCCCTATTTTGCAATCAACGCAGACAATTTTTATTTCAAATAAAGATCCCTGGTCTAGCTATGAAGAAAACCGCAGGATAATTGACTAATCTTTTGAGTCGAATCGAAGGCCAATAATAATCCAATTGTATTCTCAGAATATTAGGTATATAAATTAAAATGAATATATTGGTAATTTGCAAACAACTAAATAATAAATTTTAGACTTCAAAACAATCATTATTACTTTCTATGCATTTATTTCATGTTTCAAGAAATTGAATCATACGGTGGTCGAAAGACTAAAATTCAAGAAAAAGCTACGATTTACTGAAAGGAGATGGTACAAATTAATTTATTATAAATACCCAATACAATTGTCCGAATTTTCTGAAAATTGCACAAGCTTTCACCGATTATTATTTTTCTCGAATGCCCCCAGTGATCCAATTAAATCCTCAAAACCGAATTGTCTGAATTTCCTTTTTGGCTCCGCGGAAGGGTTAAAAGAAAGAGCTGGAGTTGTGGCTATGGGGAATCGATTCGTCCGTCGATAGGGTCTTTGAGGTCTTCATGGTCTCCGAGGAACACCCTTTGACGTGTCTGCGAGGCTCACGAGGATCCGGAGCACGGATTAAACCCGAGCAGATAGTCTCGTCAGAAAGCTGACAGCCGGTTCTCGTTTGTCAGGGCACTCGCATCGAGTCTCGAAAAGAAAAAAAAAAGAGAAAAAAGAGAAGAGGGCTAAGGGGACAGAGCGGCTCGAAGTCGAAGTCCGCTTTCTTACGCGGCGGTCCCTCGCACAATTCCTAATCCGCGCCGAGATCTAAACGGTTGCCAATCATTTCCGGTTCTCGGATTAGTCGCGCGCGAAAAGTCGGATCTCCGGTGCTAAGCGCGTGAACTGCCGGCCCGCTTGTTACTTTTGCTGTTGCTGCTGCTCTCGATGTTGGGACCTACACCTTTCTGGGCCCCGAGAACTGTGAGGACGTCGACAATGCGTTCCCGGGAACGAATGTTGGCTTCGTAAGCGGATTACAAACGATTTGTACACGCGCCCTACCGAAAATGTCTTTATTCGATGGAGATATCGATGCTTTTCCACGATCATTTCACGCTCGTCGGACCGATTCGCAGGGGATTGACTTTCTTTGGTCGATTTCGAGGCGATTCATGATACACCGAGGTGGCGGAAGCTGGATCTGACCATTGGTTGAATGGTTCGATACTTTTTGGTGGAAGGTTGGGAAAGATTGTTTTCTTCCGCATTGGTACTTGGTTTTGTTAACATTTTGACTGATAAAATGGCAACTTCAAACTTTTCATAAAGTATTCTCAATTCTACCATTTTCATTTCATTAACACTTAACCTAACGATCATTACAAGGGATTAAGGGACATATTGCCTTACCAATAAATGCATCTCTATAGTTTCAATAATCGTAAAATTAAAACATTTGAGACCGATCTCTTAGACCGGCACTGGTAGGGTAGCGTTAACCCCTTGCATTATGATTTATTTTACGGTTTTAGCAATTAGAATTTCTTTGTAGTTCACAATTTCTTAGAAAAAGGAGAAAATGTAAATATATTGCATGTCTATATGTTTTCCAATGGCTTTACATTAACAACAACAAAATAGAATTATATTTCGGTTCAAAGGAAATTAATAATATACATCTTTATTAGACTCTGTTCAGAATCTTCGTCACGTCTCTCAGACTATATTGTAAACGAAGGGGTTAAATAACGATCATCGTTATACTCTTTCAAACAACTTGAATTTTGCATTAGTCCTTATACAGTTATTGTACAGTGTATTATTATTCTTATCAATTTATTATAATGTCTAAAATAGGTCCAGATTGAGACCAGACCCAAATTCGACTGCTCCACCATATACAGGTTCCCCAAAATAAAATTCCTTGTACCAACTGAGTCAATTGGGGGGAAATCTTTCAGCACATGAAGACAATAAACAAACATTTCTATATTACCACTGTTACAAATTTCCAATTCGGTCTAACCTGGGTCCTACTTCAAATTCGTCAGCTCCACCATATACAGGTTCCCCAAAATAAAATTCTTTGTCCCAACGGAACCAATTGGGGGGCAATTTTTCAGCACATGAAGACGATAAACAAACATTTTTGTATTACCATTGTTACAGATTTCCCAATTGGGTCTAACCTGGGCCCTACTTCAAATTCAACTGCTCCACCATATACAGGTTCCCCAAAATAAAATTCTTGTCCCAAATGAGTCAATTGGGGAGCAATTTGTCAGCACATGAAGACATTAAATAAACATGGGTGTATTACAACTGTTACAAATTCCCAATTCGCTCTAACCTGGGCCCAACTTACAAATTCGTCAGCTCCACCATATACAGGTTCCCCAAAATAAAATTCCTTGTCCCAAGTGAGCCAATTGGGGGGTGGTGGCAATTTGTCAGCACATGAAGACATTAAACAATCATTGGTGTATTACCGCTGTCACAAACTCTCATTTTGGTCTAGCCTGGACCCTACTTCAAATTCGACTGTTCCACCATATACAGGTTCCCCAAAATAAAATTCCTTGACCCAAATGAGCAAGGTGGGAGGCAATTTTTCAGCACATGAAGACGTTAAAGAAACATTGGTGTATTACCACTGTTAAAAATGCCCAACTCGGTCTAACATTGGCCCAACTTACAAATTCGACTGTTCCACCATATACAGGTTCCTCAAAATAAACTTCCTTGTCCCAAATGAGCCAGGTGGGGATGAATCGTGATCGGTTTGGGACATATCTAGGCTCTAGCGCATTTCGAGCACCGAAACTCGGTCCTTCGTACATCAAGGCCGGGTTCTGGTCACGCGAAAGTCGTGTTAGCGACTCGCCAAGTGGCCTCCAAGCAGTCGTCAACGTTGCTCCGGGGGTTCGTGTACACGTGTCCGGCCTCCCCCGTGCCTCGTGTCCAAATGCCGCACCGTTTGTGTGGGTGGTTAGGTCCGGCGCGTTTCGTGACCGTGTTCGCGTGTTGATTGCGCGACTGCATCGGGGGACCCGGCCATTCTCGCGTTTAAGTTCACGTTTCTGTTGTGCAGGCAAATTTTCGACAAACGAACGCGACGCGGCTGGTAATTAAACGCGAACGGTGACAGGGACGGATGAGCTTTTTTATTGAACTCGGATCCACACGCTCTCTCGAGAATCCGCAGTTCGAAATCATCGATCGCTCTCGAGCAAATGATCGGGGACTGCAAATTGAACGTTGCGGGACCTGAAAATTTCTCCTTTCCAGGAAGCTACCAGCTGACCCCGCTGCCGAAAGGGTTCATTTGCCTCGCCTTAGCGGCCGTAAAATCGCCGTGTGATTACATAGTTTCCACAATAATTCCGCAACAGTTGATGAAGAGAGAGAGAGAGAGAGAGAGAGAGAGAGAGAGAGAAAATAAGCGCAATCGGAGCAGGCGCTGGTTCCGACACGTGCAAACCGTCCAGTGTTTACAAAGCGGCCGATCTTAGATTAAGCGTAGATGATTAATTATTCCTGCGCTCACTACCAGCCGCTTGAAACAATACACCCTGACCCGATTAACTGCGAGACGATCGCGATCGAGATCCTCGGAATAGTTAGGCTCGAATGGATCTAGGAAAATTGCGGATTCCACGCTCGTTGGGCGTTGGTCCTCGAGGTAATGGCTCATTTCAGTCTCCGAAATTGAAAAATCACTTTAACGGGTTATTTATAATCGCCGATTTTTTTTATGATTTTTTAAAATCCACGACTTTTTAACAGATCCTTCGAGCAGCTATTGCAACTTCAATCGTGAAGCAATAAATCAACCCTAGTAATGTAATCTGATAAATGCAAGAGTCTTTACAATTTGTGACCGGCGCTGATAGGTTTAGTGTTAATTAATTTTGTCCGACATCTTCGTCGCTGGTACGATGTGCAATAATAAGGCTAATGAAACCGAAACTGGAATTATTTCTGCAACTCTGCAGCAGCCCTTCGTGAAAATCGATTTATTCAAATAATGTCACGATACAAACGAGTTTTCCAAGCTTGGATTTAAAATTGCGTTAAAGCTGCAACATACAGTGACTCGCAAGCTCGTGTTTATTTATATTGCCTTCTGTTTCAATATTCTCTTGCGACGCGTTTATTAGATGGACAAATTAATTAATGGCACTTTCAATCAATCGGTAGTAACTTTATTTTAGCAATTATTTATACGATAGAATAAATTCGTCGATAGCGACGGAGAATTATTTTGGAGGTTAGAAATACGTTTCTAAATAACAAGTTCATGAATAGAGGACTACGAATTACTTTGTTTACCTAACATATCAGTTCTAAAATGAAATTGGACATTTTGTATGCAATGTACCATCCTCATTGCATCGTCCACAAGCGGAGCACGGGTCTGCTTTGACCCAGATCGATTTCATCAAAATCTTCATTTAATTACTCGTTTACTGGCGGGAGATTTAAATACCGATTAAATTGAGCGAACAGCTGTTGCATCAAGAACAACATATTGTCTAATAAGTCTACACGAAATACGTGCAAAAACTTGTTTAAAAAATCGTTAGCAAACAAAGCTGTGAATGGTCAATTGCAAATCTCCCATCATACTTGCTTTCTAAGACCACGAACCATCATCCAAGCTAAAAAGACAGGTTCCCCGCAATCTACAAAGTGGTGTGACCTTCCAAGAGGAGGAACACAGTACCATAAGCTCGAGGAATCGGGTAACATCGAGTCTTTTACCGGGTTTGAAGTCAACGCACTTGGAACATTCGATTTGCCAATATACAAAGGAAATCCGATTTGAAGTTGAACCTAGCGTAGACCACTTCCCAAGTCGACTACTCGCAATTAGGGTAAGCTACTTGTTGTTGTCGACTCCCCTAGTCTCGGTCCGCGTCCTCGTTTCACCCTCCATCTTGTTTCCAAGCTGTTCACTGTCAACAACCTCGCGAAACGCTCCCCACTGTCAACAGAAATTTGTTTTCGAATCGGATAACTGAGCCAAGAGTAGAGAAACTCGACGACATTATCCGATTCGAAACAGGGCGAGGCGAGGGCCCGGTCTCGATTTCTCGCGAAAATATTTGCGGTCGTGTCGGGCCTGACGGAGAAAAATCGCGCCAGTGTCCTAGCTAATTAGGTAGCCGCCAGCCAACCCCGGGGAAACAGTACAGTCGTATTCCTATCCACCGGACACGCGGAATGCACCCGTGAAATTCGAGAAACGCGCTCGTTACGCACCCCGCGAAACCTTATGCTCGCATAATTCGATCTGACAGTAACTCCCGATTGCGTTTTTCCCTATAATGTTTCCACGACGGCGCAGAGCTCGTTGCATGGGCCGACACTCGACACCTCTCTGCCCTTATGCAGCCAGGTCCTCCAGATGCTATTCTCTCCTATGCAACCATCAGAAAATCCGGCTTTCTTCCGTGCATTTTCTTAAACCGCAATTGTCTCTGCAATGGGACCTCGAAGTTTTATGCTTTGATTCCAGAACGCGACGAAGTTGTAACAATTTTATGGATGCCGTGCACTAAAGAGCGTGTCGATCAGAAATTAAAAGTAACTTAACAATGGAGATTTTCTTCTACAGAATGATTAGAAAATCAGGGTCTTTTCGGTGCATTTTCTTAAACCGCAATGTCTCTGCAATGAATCCTCGAAGTTTCACGCTTTGATCCCAGAAGTCGACGAAATTGTAACTATTTTATCGATGCCGTGCACGAAAGGACGTTTCGATCAGAAATTTAAAGTAACTTAACAATGGAGATTTTCTTCTACAGAATGATTAGAAAATCAGGGTCTTTTCGGTGCATTTTCTTAAACCGCAATGTCTCTGCAATGAATCCTCGAAGTTTCACGCTTTGATCCCAGAAGTCGACGAAATTGTAACTATTTTATCGATGCCGTGCACGAAAGGACGTTTCGATCAGAAATTAAAAGTAACTTAACAATGGAGATATTCTTCTATAGAATGATTAGAAAATCAGGGTCTTTTCGGTGCATTTTCTTAAACCGCAGTGTCTCTGCAGCGGGTCCTCAAAGTTTCATGCTTTGATTCCAGAAATCGACGAAGTTGTAACTATTTTATCGATGCGATGCACTAAAGGGCGTTTCGACCAGAAATTAGAAGTAACTTAACACTCGAGATTTTCTTCTACAGTACGATTAGAAAATCAGGGTCTTTTCGGTGCATTTTCTTAAACCGCAATGTCTCTGCAACTGGTCCTCAAAGTTTCACGCTTTGATTCCAGAACGCGACAAAGTTTTAACTATTTTATCGATGCGATGCACTAAAGTGCGTTTCGACCAGAAATTAAAAGTAACTTAACAGTGGAGATTTTCTTCTACAAAATGATTAGAAAATCAGGGTCTTTTCGGTGCATTTTCTTAAACCGCAATGTGTTGGCGATGCCCTCGCAAATTGGCAAGCTTCGATTCGAAGAGGCGGGAAAGTTATAGCAATTTGAATGATACGATGCACTGAAGGACGTTTCGACCAGAAATTAGGAGTAACTTAACACTGGAGCTATTTTTCTACGCAACAATTAGGAAATCAGGGTCCTTTCGGTGCATTAGCTTAAAACGCAATGGTTTGGCGATGCACTTTATATGTATAGGAATAGCAATTTGAATGATGCGATGCAGGATATTTTGACCTCAAGGTAGAAGGAATCTTCTTTGGTGGATTATCTTAAATCGAATAGTGTCTCTGCAATGTATTTTAAATGTTTCGTGCTTCCAATACATTATAGGGATAGTCATTATAATAAACTGTGCATCTCTATGTAAAATAATAATTATTGGCATCAATCATTTTAGAAAAAGTAACCATATAAAGTACCAGTAGTCATATATTTCTTTTCATTTGAACAATATTAATAGTTCAAAAGCAATATTGTATTGAAGTTGCTAAATTCCATTAATGCTTCCATTGTTATAAATTGCATCACCTCGTCTTTGTCACAAATGCATAAAATTTGCAGTCCAGTCATAATGGTTTGGACACTTTTTCGAAGAGAATACAGTATTTTATCGATAAATGTCCCAACCAGGAGTCCGGCCAGGGACAATTATGGGCCAGGTATACTATTCTTTGACTTTCGCCGAACGTAGAAAAGGAAGGCAATTATATCTTATTTGGTAACATTTTCTTTAGAAAAATGCCACGAATATGTTGGTGAAAGTTCCATAAAAAAATAATAAAAAATAAAGAGGCTTTGTCATTGGATTAGTAGTGGTCTCATCGTATTATGTTACACTTCTTGGCGACCGAGGGTACCCTCACGGGGTATAACCCGAAGTAGTGGGGATAGTTCCTGGACAATTATCGGCCAGATACTTGGGACATTTATAGATTATTATAAATGATAGAAAATTGGATTAACCGTGTCGAGCTTGTCCCAGAAATCATTGAGGAGATTAATATACCAGATGAGATGTAGAAGAATTTCGTAAAACTTGAATAACAATAATAATTAGCAGATACTATCTGAAATCTTTGACAGTCGGTCTAATCACGAGTCAGTAATAACGCGGAGGTGTTCAAAATTGAAATTGATACGACACTTGGTTGAATCAGGAGTACAGTATAAACATAGATTAACCCCCCAAAGTGTCAACGAGCAATCAATGGGCTAGCATCGATGGTACACTAATTTGACATCGTTTCCTCCGTAGTTTGTTTTTGAAAGTCTCTCGCCAGCAGTTTGTCCCCCGGGGTGACTGCAAATAGAGTGGGCAGGCAATAAAACGTTAGCCCTATAACATTATCCCCGGTGTTCTCTACCCTAAAGGTGACGACACGGTAACACAATACAGAAGAAGGGTCAGATTCAGCCCTTGACGGGGAACGACGCCCTTCCATACAATGCCGGAGGGTGCGCGCGCTATGTGAACTATGAAAGGATAGCGACACGGGGCCAAGCTCTCTTAGGTGTGACTCGAATCTAGAAAGAGACGTTTCTCCACAAACGTTACACGTTTTGCGCACAATTCACCGCGAGAAACTACCCCTTCGATCGTGTATCGTTCGTGTTAAAAGCAAATCAATCGCTTGGCCTAGCAATTATGTTTGTATTATAGCAAGTATATTTTTATTTGTGTATTTGGAAACGAAATTTTTAGAGAATCGAATGACGTCGGTTTTATATTTTGAACGCCAATCCTGGAACTTCAAAAAATTCTATGAAATCAAATTTATTTCATGAAATAGAAATTGAAAAGTTAAGATGTATAATACCGAGTACTCTGTCGATCCCCTTACATTTTGCATACATCAAATAAATTTTGTCCAGTGAATATATTGGTGAAAAAAAATATCTTTCAATTTGTACAAATAATTCCGTCACCCAAATATGGGTAACGTGTCAGTCAATGTGTTAAAATAGTGATACAAGGATAGATGATGGTGAATTGTGTCAGTCCTGCAGGCTTTTAAATACACTTTCCTGAAAAATACAGTGGATTTAACACTGTTTCCGGAGCTTTCCCAGATTAATCCCGCATTGAAAATATTTTCATTGAATAATGTTATTTGCTGGAGAATTTTTGTTGACCTACTATCCAGTCGAAAACTGATTTTCTCAATTGCTCGAAGAGCATCGAGTTCCAGAATTTTTGTAACCGTGAGAAGCGAAATGATCGGTGCAAACATCGTACAGAAACGTTCTTAAATTGTTCCTCCTCATAGTGGAAAATATTTCCACTGTCAATAATCTAAGGGCCTGGGCATTAAACAAAATATTTCATTTCACTGCCCTGACATCCGAAAAGCACACAAGAGATACTATCGAATTCCTCAAAGAAATCAACGACATTCACAAAATCTGAAGTCATCACGGAAGTTCGTCGCTAATGACCTGAATGTTGATGCGACGTTAAACCTTATATAAAAAAAAATTTGATTTCGTGGGAATACTTTCGCGATTCGCCGTGGCTCTTGAAATTCGAAAGAAGGGCACAAGGCGAAGAAGAAGAAGAGACGAAAAGATGAACAAAGAGATTTTGCGCGCGGGAAATTAAGAAATAGGAAATCCGACGCAGACGGTTCGTGCTCGTTCCCATCGAACGCGACGCGATCGCGCAGCCTCCTCCCGCGCCACGCGCTTTTTACTGCAGATTGTTACGTGCGGTTTTACATCTACATTCCGCGAATGTTAACGGCATTGCGCCAGCTTTGCGGGTAAAAACGCACACCTGCACAGGACTAGTTCAGACTGCGCGCACACCTCCCGGCGCGCGGCGCCGAGCAGAGCAGAGCGGAGCGAAGCAGAACAGAGCGGGCAGAGCGGAGCAGAGCTGTGCGAAATAAAGCAATAAGCAAATATAATCGCGGCTACCGGAACACAATGGAGGAGCAGCTACGCGCGCCACCCTTCTGCCGCCATTGCCATCGCCATTCGCCGACGATGTTCTCTCTCTCCCTCTCTCTTTTGCTCCTTTGCAGAGTCGCTCGAGACCCAACGCTCCAAGCCGACCATAAACCAACACGAGGCAACTGTTTGCGAAACTTTTATTATTTCCAGCTTTATGATCTGTCCGGCCAACTCCCGGCCACCCCATCGCTCGCGCAATCGCGTCCCGATGCGGCCCGAACGATTTTCCCTTTGCTCGCGACTAGAGCAATTTTCTTGACGCTTCCGACAGAACGATCGGTTTGGGTCGTAACTAATAGACTGCGAATATTTATGCGAAATTAAAATTTTTCAAGTCAATTCTAGAGAACAGAGGTTAAATAAATTTGGTGTGTGCTTAAACCACATGGCTGAAGTGAAACTTCTTTCTTTAATTTTTCTTCGAATTTTTATTAACACTTTATAACATTTAATTTTTGTATGATTCTATTATTGAAACAATTGGCTTGTGGTAGCTAAAATATGATATACATATTCTTGATTCAATTTTGTTAAATGTCTTGCAAATACTGCATCGAGGGTTGTTCCTGATTTTGTTGTCGCTTCATTAGCATTATTTACCATTTCCAATCTTAATTTACTTCTAAAAAATTCCATTAATAATTTTGATTGTTCCGATGCAAAGTTCACGTTGAAATCTCCACCTAGCATCATCGGAATTTTATCATAATCTTTATTAAGCAATAAATCGCATGAACCCTCAACCGTATATGCTAATATATTAGAATTTCGTTTCATCGTTTCATAGCCAGATTGGTTTTACTCCTACCGCGTCGAGGTTTCACTAAATCGTTTCATCGTTTCATTGTTTCTTCGTTTCACCGTTTCATCGTTTCATCGCTAGATCAGTTTCACTCCCACCGCGTGGAGGTTTTTCTAAATCGTTCCATCGTTTCATCGTTTCATTGTTTCTTCGTTTCATCGTTTCATTGTTTCATCGTTTCATCGTTTCATCGTTTCATCGTTTCATCGTTTCATCACCAGATCGGTTTTACACCTACCGCGTCCAGGTTTTACGCCTACCGTGTTGAGGTTTTGCGCCTAACGCGTCTAAAGAAGTTTCACTTCAGAAATGTATTCTTTCCATTGATAATTCTAATATGTCGTTCAATCTTCACAGTAATTTCTTGAATAAATCACTTTATAACATTCGCATTCCGAAATCGGAGAAATTTCGTATGCAACGACCTAATATAAAGAAAAAGGTAGACCTGAATTTGTACTTAGTTAATGCTTCATGTAATCGAGAAACCGTTGATTTTGAATCGCAATATTCGCAGTCCTCGCTACCACATGAACAAAAGTATTTTGTAACCGAGGACAGTGCGCACACTTTCGTGAAACGGGACCGCTCGGACGACAGAATCGAGAAACATGAACGAGGAGACACGGGACGTCAGTTTTCTCTTTTTCTTGAATCATTAGCGCGTTTTGCGCCTACGAATCGTCCCTTTAGGACGATCGTCCGGCTGCGATAGGTTCGCAGCGCACCACGACGGGCCTCGCAAATGAAAAGAGAGAAATGTGTGTCCGGGCTTGGGAACGCGCGGTTTACGACTCCTAATTGACGACTCCGGACACGTCCGCGTAGTGGCAAGCCGCGTAGATCCGGCCCCGATAAGTTTTGACATAGCCTCGTTGCTCCTAATTACAGCTGTTGCGGGGCCCCGGTTCCGAATGATATTCTCGGCGATCTGCTCGGTATAAATGATTGAAATTCCACCTCTCTCTCTCTTTTTCTATCCGGCGGCCATCTCTCGGTCTGTAATTTGATTTAATCGGTTCTAGTGGAACGCTCTCGAAAAAAAATACGCGCGGTTGCTCCCGGGGGCCGGGAGCGAACAGTAATCGGTCCTCTTCTCGTGACCGAGTAAATACGCTCTCCGCTGTGGACTACGTAATCGTCTGTACATCCTGCAGGTGTCGCGTTCCCTTGTAAAACAGGGAACGTTTTGCGTGAACCCGGCCGAAGACGATACCTGTCGGTGACGCGGACGACCGTGCTGGCACTAATTGCGGCGGCGAATAATTGCTCGATAAACATCCTGTTAATCTCGCTTTTACGTTCCGTACATTGTACCGCGCCGTTGCGCTGCCTCGCAGCACGCGAGGTCCTCGTTTCGCCACCCCCTTCCCCCCACTCTCTCTCCTCATCTTTTCTACTCTCTCTTATATTCCATATGCCGTCTCCTTCTCTCTTCCCGTCTCTCTCTCTTTTGCTTTTTCACTCTCTGTTATATTCTATTCGCTCTCTCTCCTCCTTTCCCCCTCTCCTCCCGCTTTGTTTTCTTCTCTCTCTGTTATATTTTATTCGCTCTCTCCTTTTACCTCTTTGTCTTTTTCACTCAGCCGTATTCTATTCGTTCCGTCCTTTTCTCGATCTCTCGATCTCTCTGCCTGCACGCGAAACACGACAATTTTCATTGGCGCGCACACACGCCGCCGCATCCGGTGCGGTGCCGCGCCACCGTATTTCAGGCGTCGTCCATTCCAACAATTACACCCGCGCCGAGCGCAATTAAAGTAACGCAACTCTCGTGTGGTCGCATAATCCCGGCAGGGTAACTCGATGTACAACATCCTGTAAACCGATTCGCGGAAACCACCACACGCCGCACGCCGAAGAGAGATTCGCGGACGCGCGAGACACATGGCAAGTTGGAAAGTTTGGCGGGCCGATGATCTTCTCCGCCGGGAAAACTTAAGAAGAATAAAGTTTCGCGAGGGCGTATGTCGTACGTCCCGACAACCGATATGATGCACGATGTTTGCTCGCCCGACACTGCGGAATCGTCGCAAAAACCGAAACTCGACGCGTTTCGCGATTCGGAACCACGTGACGCGAGCGGGGGATGGCGGGAAACAACACCGGGGAATGCGTACGAAAGGGTTTCGGGACTGGGGTTTTAGGTTTCAGACTTTTCGAGCATGATTGTGGACACGTCGACTGCATTGTTGGCTTGTTGATTCATCTTGGAACTTAGGACTAGGCTGCGGATTTTATGCATTTATGGCAAAAATGCGTACGCACAATTTCAAACAGTGAACATATTATATGAGTGGAAGTGTGGATGAATTATGTTTATGTGCATGTTAACGGACAACCCTATATATAGCTAAATTTATAAAAGGAGATAATCAATATTAACAGAAGAATTTAATGAAATAACGATCGAGAGAACAGCTGCGAAAACTCGTCGGCCGAAACGCTTTGGTTATCCGTGTGCCCAAATATATTAGTAAAAACCGCTTTTCTTACGGCTTTTCCTTACAATATTAAAAAGATTTAGGGACATCGGTGTATTAGTTTTGGCTTAGTAAGATAATTAGAAGAAGAAAGAAATTTTTACTTGGCTCCTGTGTCTTGTAATCAATGCGAACATTTTTTATTTTGCATAAAGATCAGCAGTCTACTTATAACTTACAGAGAACATATTAAAAAGATTTAAGGACATCAGTGTATTAGTTTTAGCTTAGTAAGATAATTAGAAGAAGAGAGAAATTTTTACTTGGCTCCTGTGTCTTGTAATCAATGCGAACATTTTTTATTTTGCATAAAGATCCGCAGTATACTTATAATTTATAGAATAGAGTAGAAGACAAGGTGGAAAATGATATGAAACAGATTTCGAGACTGTAGTGTTTGAAACTGTTGATGACTTGTTTAAGATTATTGGAAGATGAAATACATTGTGTACGATGGACTCAACAAGCAACCCAAAGTAAGAAAGCAATAAATTTTTTGCAGCTTCTTTATAGCACACATTTAATTAAAAAACCTTCCGGCAGCTAAACTGTTAATCTCTGTGATTAAAAGTGGTAATAACTGTGTTGAGTCTGCGAATTTTTATGGGGAACATTAATTTTCCTGTTACGAGAGTACCGAGTTATAGGAGGTTTTACTGTACATATAAATTTTTCCATTGAGTATAAGTACTAATAAAATCAATCGACGTAATGCATAACAAATAGTAAGATCAATTTATTTGGAATTCTGACTTACACCACTGTGACGATGAATACCTCATTTAACGTGGAGAAACAAACGCAGATAAATCGTAAAAGTAAATGAACTTTGCACCCGAGAATCTCAAGAAGATTGAACAATAGAAAACCGACAGTCCGCAAACATCCCTTGTACAGCCACTGTCTCCATTTCTCCAAAGAAGTCATTCTGCTGAAATCGGGATCGCGGATCCGAAGAACCGTTTTCCCAAGCCCAATTTCGTCGTATTCGGCAAAGTGAAACACACAAAGCGGCGAACGGTCTCGTAAAAGGTCTATCGCGAGCTCCCTGGATAAAGGGTCGGTACGTGCTGTGGGAGTAAGCGGTGGAAGAAGCCTAGAAAACGTACTTTTCCACAGGAAAAAGTGGAAAGACGGCAGGGCGCAGAAGACGAGGCAGTCGAACAAGAAGAAGAAGAAGAAGAAGAAGAAGCAGAGAAAAAGACCAGAAGAACGAGAGAAGGAGAGAGAGGGAAAAAAGGAAGACGACTGTTTCGCGATGGTTCTCGAGTTACTTCAAACTCTCCGGGGCTGGAGGGGTTGAGGGGGTGGATAAAAGTTTCAGTCCAACGTCTTGGAAGTGTCTAAAAAAGAGGACTGCGTCGGTTGAGACTCGGGGCTCTAAGTGTATCACATAGTAAATTTAGTTTTCCAACCTCCGTTTCCACCGCGCGTTTCATCCCTCTCCCTCGTGGCCCGACCTCCAGCCGAGAAAGAGGGAGAGAGAGAGAGAGAGAGGCAGTCACCGTGATGAAATTCCTCCTGGTGTGCTCTCTTCTTCCCACCCGTTCCCTTCCTGAGGGATCGTCGGCCATCTTTGCCAACATGGCGGACCAGTCCTGGACCCGTTCGAGCGAATCTGGCCGATCAAACGGAGGCTAAGAGCCACGCTTTCGTTCGAGTTAACTCGATCCACTTTGCTCTCTCCAGCCATATCCAACTGCCACCTTCTCTCCTCTCGTCTCTCTCTCTCTCTCTGAGCTACCACCGTGTCTTCCAGGCGTTCACCAAGACTCTACACACACACGCGCGCGCGCATTTTCCATCCCCGCAACAAACAAACAACCCGCCTGGCTTCTTTCTTCCACCCACGACCGTTCCAATCGATGAGCTCGCGACAACGGGCCTTTAGATACTTTTAGTACCGCGCAACGCCGGTCCCGAGGGAATGTTACATCCCTGATCGGTCCCCCGACGGGACCTTCTCAACCCCCTGTAACTCTCTTCAACCCTCTTCAACCCTCAAGAAGAATCCTACAATTTTCCATCGACGGACACGCTCCGTCGACTCGAATTCCGCCGAGCTACTCGATTTTCCCTTTGGTGAATACGGCGCAACGCGAAGTATGGTTGAAATAATATTCTGCTCGGACGAAATTAACAAATTCTGAAATTTTTTATTTTAGAATTATCGAAACTATAAACATATGCAAGATGTGAAACATAAAATAGAAGAAATATGAGATGAATCACTGGTACATGGTTTACAGTCTATTACAATTATTAACCCATTGCACTCGAAGCTATTTCAACTAAAAAATCAAACATTTCTTCTAACCTAGAATATTTCCATTGTACATAATTTTTTTTCATTATATGCGTACGAAACTGATATAGTACCTCATGCAATATTTAAATGTTTAGTAATTTATTACGTGTAAACAAATTTAATCATGTAAACAATATTCTGAATAATGGTGTAACAATTTGTAGCGGCGCCTCAGAGTCGCCATTCGAGTGCTAAGGGTTAACCCTTAAGTAGGCGGGTGAAATTTCTTATCATCAGTGGTCAGGTGAGGTGTTCAAAACACTCCAGACAAATTAACATTTCTAGACGTGACAGATGAGAAATTTTTATTTGTATAGCTTAGTATTAATAACACATATGTACAAAAAACCAGAAAGGCTTTAAATTTGAAGTCGTACAAGAAATAAAATAACAACTATTCCTAAGAGGATACCGGTGAAATTCCTCTCGATCGAAAATGAAGTATATAATAAACTTTATGATTTCGGCGCAAGGTTCGATAATGCCTTCATCGAACCTTGCGCCGAAATCCTAAGAGGATATATTGGAGTGTTCATAACACCCCACCCGACCGCTTAAAGGTTAAAAGATGATATCAATGTGTAAGTAAACATTCCCTTTCTTGTTATCCCTGCAGACCATTCTTATTTTCGGTAAAGATCGGCAGTCTAGTATAATCAATGTTTAAACATTGAAGTAAATGTACCCAAATTATACGAAATAAATGTAGTACAATTAATATAAATTTTCTTTTCACATTCTAATCGCTGCAGCCGCAAAAGAAATGGTACAGGGGTTAACAAAAGTTCCGCGTAGCAATGACCGACAGCCGCAGTCGCTCGGGATCGTAGAGCAACGGTGAAAATCGTTTCGCATCCACGGGGCGTGTTATTTCCTCGTGTGGCGCAGCAGGAGCGGCTAGAAAATTGCGTCTGCACGGGCTTGAAAAAATACAAGAAAAATAAAGGAACATCGTTAACGAGATTCAAGGGGGTTGAACCGAGAACCTGGGGGGGAGATGGTGTGCGTCAGATTTGATCCGGGCAGCGCGAAAATACTGCGTGTGTGCACGCGAAAATAGATGCGTGTCTATGTGTGTAGATACGTGTATGAGGGAGCAAAAAAGAGAGAGCGAGAGAGAGAGAGAGAGTGCGGTGGGTGCGGAGAAGCGCAAGTTCTCGACGTGTATCGGGTGTAATCGGTTTCCTCGGGGAATCCCACCCTCTTTGGTGGGTCGTCAGCGAAACGGGGGGATAATTTGCGGCGTCTCGACGCGGCTGCGTGGTCCAATCCGCGATACCAGCCAATCGGCTCTCAGCTGCGCGGACTCCGGCCTGAGAACAAAAGGATCTCCGCCGATAGAGAGGCGGCCGCGATCGCCATTCGGGGACCAGCAAAAACATCGATTGCTTCCCCTACGGGCCAACCTATGAAGCCTCTCCCCCCTCTCTCTCTCTCTCTCTCTCTCTCTCTCTCTTCTCTTGGACAGTTTCCCGAACCGCCATCGACTGCCAAACTTCTGCGAGCATCCCTACACTCACCGATGTTACGATTTGTGATGATCCTTGGGACGCAGGGTAGTTAAGAAATCATGTCCAACGACCACAGAATTTTTACTCTGAACATAGCTACGTATGTCCATGATCGCAGAATGTTA
The DNA here is from genome assembly GCA_913789915.3 of Sphecodes monilicornis. NCBI lineage: Eukaryota > Metazoa > Arthropoda > Insecta > Hymenoptera > Halictidae > Sphecodes > Sphecodes monilicornis. The sequence continues at coordinate 23,376,173 of OU565291.1, forward strand.
GGTTATTAAGAGATGAGGCACAACAATCTCAGAATTTATACTGTCAATATTAGTACGTACGTCCATGATCGCAGGGTGCTAAGTTATTAGGGGATGATGCCCGATGCGAAAAATTTTTATTTCGCATGAAGATCTACCTACCGTCTGCTGATTAACCAGTTAAGTGTGTTTGGCGACTATATCCGTCATGGAGATGTGGCAGAATTTTGTGTCATGACGACTATATCCGTCATGCGTAAAATTTTGTTACAATTTGACATTTAAATTGTAATTTTGGCGAAAACTAAATTATATACGTAAATTCTAATATGTTTAAAATGTTTAGAGGTCAAGACGAAATGAAACAAGCAAATCAAAAAAATACTCTGTGTTTGACGACTATACCCGTCATCGCTTGATTATCGCGACACACACTGGTGCGCGCTTTGCAAAAAGATCGCCACAGTTAACTGGTTAATTAAAATACAGATTTTATACATGTACGAAGAAAATGATTACTTGCGATATAAAAAAGGGAAACACATTACAAGAATTTAGGAGTATCAATATACTATTATTTGTGGATGATTACTAGGGGATGATACCACAGATCTCAAAATTCATACTGTAAATGACGATGTTGATCCATGGCCGCAGGGTGCCATGTAATTAAGCAGATTGCAGATCCTTATGCAAAATAAAAATCCAATAATTGCAAGACACAAGAGCTATAAAGACCCGCGCTTCTTTCTTTGATCATTTGAATAAATTAAAAAGTAATAGAACAGTATCTTCGAATTCTTTGAATGGTTTTTACTATAATATTTTGCATTTGATCTACCCATTTGTATTATAAATGCGTCAAATCCGCAGTCTAGGCTCGATTCGGATAATGTTGACCAATGGAACGACCCAATCGATGTACAGCGAGATTTGATAAATTCAAAACGCTTCTTTTGAATTTGAATGAATTAAAAAGTAATAGAACAGTATCTTCGAATTCTTTGAATAATTTGTGCAACAATATTTTGCATTTGATCTACTCGTTTTTATTATAAATGCATAAAATCCGCAGTCCAGATATGACTTAGAGGCTCTATTCGAATAATATTGACCGATGGAACCTCCCAATCGATGTACAGCGAGATTGAATAAATTCAAAACGGTTTTTTTCCGGTAGGTGGCAAGGAGGACGACCCGAAGAACTCGTCGTCGAGTTCCCTGAGCTCGGCGCAGAGCAAGAAGCAACGAAAAGCGCGTACAGCTTTCACGGATCAGCAACTACAGACGCTGGAGAAGAGTTTCGAGATGCAGAAGTATCTCAGCGTGCAAGACAGGATGGAGCTCGCAGCGAAACTGCACCTGACAGACACACAAGTCAAGACGTGGTACCAGAACAGAAGGTAGGGTCAGAAGACAACATTTATTACGAGCTCTTGACGAGCTTACTTTTCGCAGGGAGGACAATGGGGGCGGATGATTAATCCAGAAGAATAATAAATAACCCTTAACCCCCTCGCGACAAGACGATGACTCTCTTGGGAGAAATAAAGTATCATTGTTGTTCGGATTCAATTCTTCAATCTTATTTACTGCTTTTGTCTTGAGTGGGAGATTAGTCGCTTCTTTTATGAACGATCGATAATTGTAGTATCGATTAATAAGAGTTATGAGTGTCATCCGCTCGAACAACCCTAATAGAGAAAGCCGTATATGAAAAGAAATGGAAATTCAATAAAAGCGACTTCGACAAATATCAAACAATAATTTCTAATAACATAGAAAAAATAGAATCACAATACGTTCACGCACAGTCGAACATCGATAAAAATATAAATACCCTCACGGATATCATTCTCGATGCGGCCAACAGCGCTATACCTAAATCATCAGGTAAACCGCAAAAAAAAAAAAAGAAAATTCGAACCTCTGAAAGTGACGATTAGATTGTGGACCTTTATACAAAATATAAATCTTTCGAGTCAATTGTAAGGGGCAGCAGCTAAATAAAAATGAATATCATCTTTTGATAATTCTAATATGTCGACAATAATGTAATAATATCCCTCCGTTCCCTTAACGTCTTCCCTTAACCTAAAAAATGCATAAAATCCCCAGTCTGGTGATAATGTTATTGTAAAATTGATTTCCAAGTTTGATAAAAGAAAGTCAAAGCGTTGAAGGGCCTGGAGAAAGCAATTTTGCTCCGGTTGAATATTCTTTTGAAATTTATATTCCCCATAAGACTGCAGTTTGTCTTTGAGCATCCTCGAGGCGACGCTTCCGGTTCGAGGGGTTGACGGGTCATTTCAATGTCTGCGGATTAAAATGCAAGCAGTCGAACGTAATTGAATCGCCTTTTGATTAGAAATTCTCTAGACTCTGCGAGATGGTCTCGTTCAAACAATCTCTCGTGGAAGAAGAACGTTTTGTCTTGAAAGGAGATTTATTTTCTGGAGGGTTGTTCGTTGGCGTGGCGAAACTTTGTTTTTACGGTGTCTGCGATTTTCATTTTCCTCGGTGGAGCCTAAATATCGATGGATAACGAGCGTGCTGATCAGGGGAAAAGGTCCGCGTGCTGTCGACTGTCTCGGGCGCCGCTGAATGACTCGTGGAAACCGCTTCTCGGAGCTCAAAGGATGCCGCTGAGCGACCTGAAATCGACCGGGGATCTTCTATCGATCCTCGTTGCCAAAATCGAAAGGTTTATAGTCAGCGCCCGGTCATTCCAACTTCCTCTGATCATGCACGAAAGTCTACTATTCTATGGTGACGTTGCTACGGTTTTCTTTTGTAGACACCTCTTTTTATGTATTAATAAAGTAGAGCATTATGTTCAAACAATTCGCATGGGCAATTATTTCGGAAGCAACACGTTGTAGGAAAAAATGTTTGAAACAAACCTTTTGCAGTTTCAAGGAGGAAAGCCTGCTGTCAAGGTTAATGTTCCCAAGGTTATTTGAAGGTCAACCCTATTTTTTTCTTTAAAACGTCTTATAATTTAAATCGTCTTTTGAAACGTCTTTAAATGGTTTAAATATAAACCATATTTTGTCTTTACAGATTTTTATTGTACGTTTAATGTATTCTTATCAGATTTATTCTTCCCTTAGACTTCATCTCGACCTATTAAAATAGATGTTGATTTGTTATTTTGCTGAAGCAACTGAAAATGTCAGAATATCAAACGACACAAACGAAGCTTCTTTAAATCCTCTGGTCTTTACTGTTGAATCGATTAAATCGATAACAACTGCACAATTCCACGAAACTTCGTTGTTACACAAAAATATCGAAACATCATAACATACGTTTACAAATGGATTTCTTTTATGGGAGCATTTTCGAAGTCTGTAATCTGTAAAATGAAACCAGCATGTGTGTGCATACTGTGAACGTACAAGAAAAAATAATCAAAGTTTGAACAAACAAGGGAAAGATTAAATAACGTAACATTTTGAAGAATTCATTCATGGAATGTTCAAATGACGTCCATCCCACTTAAAATAAAGAAGAGGGAAAGGAGGGGGCGAAACAGTTGCGGCAGTCACCGGTGGCAAGCCGCGACACTTAGCCAGGCCTGACCGTGTCGCGAAACTAATTGGCGAACGAAAGTCGCGAATGATTCGCCGGTTCTTCGATCGCAAAGTAATCCCTTACGCGGTTCGCTTCTGCAAAAATCGAGGCGGTCACGGTTTTTTAGGGGATCGTTCACGCTCGCGGCGATTATGGTTCTGGGAGAAGAGGTACATGACTCTCGAGATCCTCGGGACTGTTCGGTTCATCCGGTGATCTTTGCGTTTAACCACGTAAACAGCGCCTTTGTTGGCCGCCGCAATTTCCATTTACGGATTCGATACGCGCCGTCACGAAAGAACCCGCGCCGCCATGCATCCGATCCCGATCGACTCTGATGAGGAGCCATCCTCTCCGAGAAAGAGAGAGAGAGAGAGAGAGAGAGGTCCGATTGACATGCACAAACTAACCAAAGGTGTCGATCCATCGGCTTCTTTGGTAACTTCTTGCCACGAGCCTTGCGCCCGTTCACGAAGCTCCGACGTTCATTTTCGAACGTCGTTTTCATTTATAGGGGGCGTGATCGACCATGATTGGAGCGTTTCTCTTGTTCTTTGGTATTCATCAATTTTTCTAGAAGATACGAAGTCTTTACCGATCCTAGAACTAGCGACGAAGGTGAACGAGCTACCTCTGGTTACTAGGTTTTGCGATTATAGGAATTTTCCTCCGTGAAACGTTGTCCCTAGAGAAACTAGGTTAGGTTATCCCAAAAGTTTCATACTAGACCTACCGGTCAAAATAACTTGTTTCTAATTTTTCTTTTCCAAATATTGAAATTATAAATACGTTTTCAGGACTAATATTTAGGAAACTTCTTTAGAACTAGCGATGAAGGTGAACGAACCACCTCTGGTTACTAGGTTTTGCGATTATTGGAATTTTTCTCCGTGAAACGTTGTCCCTAGAGAAACTAGGTTAGGTTATCCCAAAAGTTTCATACTAGACCTACCGGTCAAAATAACTTGTTTCTAATTTTTCTTTTACAAATATGGAAATTATAAACACATTATCAGGACTAATGTTTTAGTAAACTTCTCTAGAACTAGCGATGAAGGTGAACGAACCACCTCTGATTACTAGGTTTTGCGATTATAGGAATTTTTCTCCGTGAAACGTTGTCCCTAGAACAATTAGGTTAGGTTATCCCAAAAGATTCATTCGAATCGTGTAGGTTCAACACTAGACCTTCCGGATCAGTCAAAATGACTTGTTTCTAATTTTCTTTTACAAATATTGAACTTATAAATACATTTTCGGGACTAATGTTTTAGTAAACTTCTCCATTGAAGCTCATATTTCTGTGGTTGTCAGGAAGAACGTCGCATACTTTCACTTTGGAGATATTGCCGTTTAAAGATTTGATCACTAATGCTTTGACATAGGACATCGGTTAAATTGCATTATTTTTTTGAGCCTTTCGATTTTATTTTCGTGACTATTTTTCTGGTAAATACGTAAATCCTACACTATAAAGCTCAGTTAATGTATAAACTCAAATGTTTTTAAATTGTGACGTGTCGTTTTTCCTTGCAACCACAGATTTAACGTGCCACGGAGCATGTTGTGATTAACCCTCTATCGAGCGCGACTTTCACTAATTTTCGCCATGTTTAATAATTTTGGTTTAGGATCTAAAATACACAATAAACGAGTTATTTTTAAAAAACCTTTTTGTAATTTTTCCTTCAAGTACATCCCTACAAAGGTGACCCATATTTTGGTTCTTGCCATTTTTCTGAGGTGGGCCGATTAGGCACACCACGCCTAAAGGTCGGATCATACACATCCGTCCGATATCGGACGCGTTTTTAGAGTGTTTATATATTTCCGTCCGAACTTTGAGGTAACTTGAGAAGCGTTCGAGATGTTGTAAAGGATAGCTACCCGAGGTTTACCTGAAGGAGTTGTGGAGCCTACAGAATTAATAATAATTTTTTAATAATTTTTTTTGTGCCACGCACAGCAGGGAGCCGTCACCCGATGGAGATATATGGCCTCCCAGACTTGAAGAAATTTGCCAACACTCTCATTTAAACCAGGGTAACAATATTCGGTCTGATCCGAACTTCGGACATGTATAACCCGACCTTAAGAGGATCCGAGGCGCGACCAATGGAGGGTTAAACAGAGGTCGTTGTGATCCAACGTCTTATAATCGATTGACAGCAAATCCTGTACTTTGTTGACACTTTACCGGCGAGAGCGTTTAATTTAAGATCGAGCTGTACGTATTTATAACAAATGCGCAGGGATCGCTTCGAAGCAATAGTTTTGATGTCCGCGCGACGCGTTTCTCGATTTACATCGAATGAGGATCGATCCGGGGACGCAGGAAAGGTCAACGAGCAATTAAGCGAAGTAATGGAAGCCCCGCTGATTGGCAAATCGCTCGGGTAACTAGATCCGAGTAAACAAAGAAACACGAGCGTAGAAAACCGATGGAAACGCGGACAGGTAATGACTGGTCGGCTCGAGGCGGCGCTGCCGATTTAAACGATCCTGATCGAGGCTCGTTCGAGACGCGTGGCTAGAGAGAAACAGAGAGAAACACACAGAGAGAGTGTGAGAGAGAAGTTTATGCTGATTTTCACCGAGAAACGTGTTTCCCGTGGATCGACCGAACCCCGGTCTAAATTACCCGCTCGAGCGGACGATAAGCGATACGCTCGCCGGTTTTTCTGACGGCAACGAGCGGACAACTCGGTTATTTAGAAGTCATTAGGACTCGTTCGCGAGTTCTCTACTTATCGGTTAATTACGCACATGGTCGGCAGTCGGCAGCGATGATCGCTTAACGTGCTGAGCGCGAACGCTTTTGGTCGTTTAGCTTTTTCGCGGCCGGAAACCACGATACGAAACGACGCGGCGCGCGCGCGCGCCGGTTGCTCGATGATACTTCCAGAAACGTGCACTCTCGTTTATGTAATTCGCGTTCGGATTTGTCAGCTATCGGACACATGTGGATATCTCCTGCGTCCGCGGTGGATTTATGCGATCGTCCGCGGATTTATCGTCGGGGAAACCGTAGCACTGAAATTAGCGAGAATCCCGGCCTTAACCCCGTCATTCCTCGTTGTTAATGAAATTTGAACGACTAAAACGTTGACACTGACGCTTTCTCGAAGAAACGAGAATTTGATGCACGTCGATCACAAACGCAATCGAGCGAAGAGACTAAAAAAAGAGAGTCCATTTTCTTTCATCAGATTTAGGGGATGTTCTGGTCTTTTAGGCCGCTTTTGCACAAATTTTTCGGAAGTTTTTTCTGAAAAACTCTCGATCCTTTTATAATGGGATTTTGTACATGTATTTACTGGTATTTGAAGCGCCTGTTTCATTTGTTTAAAGGAAAAATAATCAAAGTGGAATAAGTTACACATTTTTTAATAGGGTATGTTTTGAAAAATATGAATTCGTCGGGGTGTCATGAATCGGTCTACTAAACCCACAACAAAAAAGTATAATTGTCTATTGGTCAGTAAAAATGTAGTTATGATCCGAACCAAAAGAAATTAAAAATCTCGAATTATTTACAAAGTACCTACATTTTGAAGAGATTATTGATTAGTTAATATTTTTCTGTCTTTAGCAGAAGTGTTCCATACCAGTCTTCAGCGTTCAGAAAATAAGTGAGAAACAACAAATTTAAATAATTTTGATTCGTGAAACAACACAACGAGTGAGAAAAATTTTTATTTCGCATAAACATCTACCTACCGCCTGCTGATAAATTAAACTACAGATTTTATACATGTACGACCAAATTACCTGCGATTTAAAAATGAGAAAAACATTAAAAGTAGTTAGGAACATACTACTTTCTGAATTTTGTAATCAGTCAGGAAACAACGAAGTTTTTGTTGTTTTCTATCTTTTGGAATTGATGCAGAAAATGTTTATTTCTGCCTAAACATCCGTTGTCTACTGATAGTACTTTCGAAGCCCGGTGGCAGCGAGCGCAGAAACTCGTGGAAAACGTAACGAGGAATTAATGACACGCGTCGGGTTTAACGGCCGCGGTGAAAAACGGCGTTTTCCGTCTGTGTTCTCTGGGCTTCTGTCTCGTAGGCGGCGCGGCGGTGTTTCGAAAAGAAAAAAGGAAGCGAAATCCGTCGTCGTGGCGCCCGAGGTGTGGCCGGGCGCCGTCCGCGCGAAAGGCGCCGAGTCACTGCGCGCAGCGCAGCGCTCTGCCCAATAACAAAGGCAACAAAAGTTTAAGCGGGCACTTAAGAAGCCGGCCGACAGAAGCGTCACTAATTTTCCCCAGGTTTTTGCGGCCTCTTAGCCACCGACTTGCAGCTTCTCCGCTCTGATTCGACCGAACCGGTGATAATCATGGCACGCGTATACCTTTACTCGTCGCTGTCCCTTCGCCGAGTCCAATTAACCCTTTAACTCACTGCCTGCCGGCTGTTCGATCGTTATTTAACCCACTTCGTGTCGATTTCACACGTTTTTCTACGATTCTTACAAACACTGTGCTCCACGCTTCCTTTGTGGATCTTTTTGCGAAGTAAAAATTGACTGCAATTCGCTGCAAGATTCAGGAGCCACTTCGCTTAACCCCTTGCACTGTAATAACGAGTCAGACTCGTGATAAAAATTTCGAGCAACATATACTAAACATGTAAATTATTAATTTCCTTTGAAGCGAAATAAAATTTTATTTTGTTGCTGTCGGTATACAGGGTGTCCTAAAAATGTCACGGTTCCTTCAAAGGGGAGGTTCCTGAGGCCATTTGAAGTGACATTTTCCTTTGCAAAAATGGCCGTTTCGGCTTTGTTGAGGAGTTATTAACGAAAAACACGGACCAATCAGAGCGCGACCTAGAGGCGTATTGGCAGAGACGGCCGCGCGCGACAGCAGTCGAGCGATGGTGATACACCGCGGACGAAAGCAAGGAACAAACAAGAGAAGAAAATTTTTCGAGTATAGCCATTGGGGAATATACAAGCATATAATAAATTTAGACTTTCTTTTCTTTCTTTAATCACTGTAACCGTAAAATAAATCATAGTGCAAGGGGTTAACCAGTTAGCTGTGTACCTCGATTTTATATGTGGGTGCTAAGAATTTTTAAATACTTTATCACATTGACATCTCTTCGACATCTTTGTTTCGTTTCTTTATTTATTTATCTTTGTCTCGAAAAATTACTAATGTGTTTTAATTTTCACATTTTTATCGTAAATAGCTAGTAATTAATTTTATTCCGTGACGAGTATACTCGTCAAAAATAGCCAGCTGGTTAATAATTTGATTAGTCTGAAAGTAATACATTAACCACCTTCGATTTTTTAAATATTTCTGCTTTTTCGAAATACAGTTAGACAATGTTGTCATAAATGCAAAACATCCGCAGTTTATTTATCAGTCGTGAACGACGAAAATTGTCTCGTTTTACCTTACGAGTATAATTACCTAAATTCGTTATTACATAAAATATATGGAAAATAGAATTTAATGATATAAATATTCACAAAGATATATTCCGAACGAAATGTTAACGTTGGGTTAACACAGGGATGGGCATTTTTGTCTCAATTGAGACAAAACCGTCCCCACCATAGCGCCCACTGTCCCCCACCAACATCCGCCGTTACCGTAGCGAATAGTGCGCAGGCCTCGCGCATGAAAGAGAGGTTGGTGGGAGAAGCAGGCGTTTGAGGTGCCCCTACCGTTTCCATCCCTGGGTTAACACGTTCACAATCACCGTAATACATACATGACGTGCACAGCATAACATTCGCAGAATTCGTGACTTCTAATAAATTATTTCGATATTTCCTAAAGGAGACGCACCGTATTCAATAAAACATTTGAACGGTGAAGGTAGGCTGCGAAAAAATACATATGGCAGCGTGTTAAGCAGGCTTTGCAACGCGAACAATGTCGACAGTAGAAGTCGCGAAAACAGCTCCGGACGTTAATCGTTCCTGGAAGAGGATATCGAGTTCGCCGCGAGATAGCTCGAGTCATCGTCGGCGATCGAAGACACCAGAGGGGATGATGTTCTCTCGATCAGGCGAGTGAAGGCTTCGAAGGGGCCGAGAGAGAGAGAGAAAGAGAGAGAGAGAGAGAGAGAGAGAGAGAGAGAGAGAGAGAGAGGGAGAGAGAGAGAGAGAGAGAGAGAGAGAGAGAGAGAGAGAGAGAGAGAGAGAGAGAGAGAGAGAGAAAAAAGAGTGGTGATCCTCGGGAAGAAACGGGGAGCGGCTCGGTAGCGATTTCAAAAAACGTAAGTCGAGCTGGAAAGCACCATCGAGCTACCGCATAATACTCTAGAATTACGAGTCACGTCCCGGGGGCAGGATTCTCTCGCACGCACACTCGCAAGACGAATCCTGCCGAGGCTGAAACCCTTATGGGACGCAGATCCTGTCGGCTGTGTGCACGCGCGACAATGCTTTCGCGATCACGTTCGAAAAATGCGAGGAAAAACCTGCGAGACGACTCTTAACAAACCTTATACTGCCAAGAGTTGAAAAGAGCTTAACACTAGAACTACCGAGCGCTAAACACGACTGGTGGATTGCATTCTAATAACGACAAGAATGTATTTATTCAACTTCCGTACAACTTTTGTTTAAATATGTACTCTAATAGAGAAGTTGACTAAAACATTACTCCGGAAAACATTTTTATAATTTCAATATTTGTGAAAGAAAAATTTAGAAACCAGTCTTTTTGACTTGTCCGGTAGTTCTAGTGTTAAAAGATTCATTGTTTCAGCCAATTTTTATACAGAATTAAATAACCACGGATAAAAATCTCTTCAGAACAAAACTCAAGGAAAATGCTCACTTAATCGTGTATTAACTCTTAGCACTCGAGTGGTGACTCAGAGGCGCCACTCAAAATTGCAACATCATTATTCAAAATATTGTTTACATTATTAAATTTGTTTTGTGTGTAATAACTAACTAAACATTTAAATATTGTACGAGGTACTATATCAGTTTCATACATATGAAAAGGAGATAATCATACAGAAATATTCTAGGTTGGAAAAAATGTTTGATTTTGGATAGAAACTAGTTTCGAGTGCAAAGGGTTAAAACGAGAACCAAAAGTAAAGGAGAACAAACTTAATAAACTGCAGAAAATAGACCAAAGAATGCTATGCCAATGATGCAACATTATGGAAACGTGAATGACAATTTCCTCAGAACGAAATTCAAAGAAAAAGAACAGCGATACATTATGTATCGATTACGGATTCGCTTCTGAGTGCGCGAGGAAGAAAATATATTGTGTTTCATTTAAACGGGAACATGATACAGAAGAAAGATCACCGTCGACGAAGGCACCGGGATATCCTTCGCACGGTTTCAAGCTCGTTATAGGCCATCAAGTAGCCGCGGTGCGAGCCGGAACGTTTTACTACAGGATGATCTAGAAACGATGCCTCGCACGCTTACGAAGAAGAAACAGCAATGTTACGGGTAACGGGTCTCGGAATGGAGATGCCATCGCGATAAATTCGTGATAGTCCGCGGGAGAGATTAAGAGATCGAGCGGGACGGCCTTCGGAAGTCCCTCGAGTCACTAAAAAGAGCTGAAGATCTATGTCGGCTTCTCCGCGATGGGATCGGATCAGGCGTAGTGACTTTACAAATCACTATTGTGCACCTTTGTGCATCAATCTGCCGAATTTCATCCAGCTATAGGTATTTTATCGTGTTCTGCGAGGGATTTTGTGGAATAGTGTCAGCGTGGACCTCTGCGATTTTTGTCATTTTGTGAGGATTTACAATTACATGGGGAATGTGGAAGAGAAAATTGAACAAAATGGAGAATTCTACCATGGAGATATTTGCCGGATTGTCGTACAGTTTTGTGTCGAAAATAAATATATTCATTACTCGCATAAGTGTCCCGTATCGTTTTAAAGTTACATTTTCTCTCATCAAAACGCATTTTCGATTGCTTAGTACTGGTAACCCTTTGCACTCGAAGCAATTTTAATTCCACAATCAAAATGTTTCTTTCAACCTAGAACATTTTTCATTCTATGTATCTTTTTTACATTGTGCACCTGAAATTAAACCTGTTCTCTCATACAACAGTTGAATTTTTCGCAATTTATTGAATAGAGTCGAATTTAATAATATGAAAATTGTTCTGATAATGCTATGAAAATTGTGATTGGTGACTCAGAGTCACCATTCGAGTGCAAAGGGTTGAAACATTACTGAATGTCTATCAATATGATTATGGGAGCCTATTGATACGATACTCGATGTCTACCAGAATATTTTCTATGAAATAATAATCTTGTGAGAAACTATGCAGTGCACTTAAATCGTGCAGATTAAAAAGACTGTTCTGTATCTCGTCGTTGTGTTACCGTATAATTTAACAAATTGCAATCGACTGAGGTACCTCTAAAAATGACTAGACTATAATTCAAGACAGTTTCTACTTTCTTAAACTGTCTATGGCATTAATAAATTGCTAATCGTTCAAATGTTGCGTAAGTAAATACACTCCACATAATACGAATAAAATGATAGAGGTTATGTGTAACTCTCGATTAGCATCGAGTATAAAAGGTTGGCATAACCTAAAAAGAAAGTCCTGACTCACTGACTCATCAACGCCCAGGCTAAACCCTTGGACCTAGAAAGCTGAAATGTTGCACAGATGTTTCCTTTATGATCTACACGAGGAATAAGGAAGGGTATTTCGAAATTCAATCCCTAAGATGGTGAAAAGGGGTTGCAACGTATGTATGAGGAATATTTTATTTGTGGTCGAATTTGCTTGAAACTTGGTCTTAATGCTCTTTGATATAATTAGTCAAACATGGGAGGTTAATTACGAAAATGGCATCATTTTTGAAATCTAAGATGGCGACATGACATAAAGTTAAAACTCTATAGGGGTGAATGGGGGGGGGGGGGGGGGGGGTTAAAAGGTTTTATGGAGAAACGATATCAATTTCCGAGGGCATTAAACGGTTTCCTGTGCGAGCGAAGCCGGGGGCAAAAGCTAGTCCTTGATAATCCTCTGTTGCGAGCACGGACTTAAGGACTGTGCATTATGTTGCGGGGGTGAGGCGAAAGACGGAAGGGGTATCAACTTGTCGGCCATCTTGGATGGCAAACACTGTGGTGCGCTCTATAGGCAGTGTTGGGATATGGTGCAAGATTTCACGCGCATGCGCGGCGATTTCAGCCTCAGTAAAGTAAGATTCTCGATAAAATGGGGTATATTGAGCACCCAGTAGAATTTTAAAAAATTGGCATGATTTGATTCTGAAAAATGAGTGTATAACATGTGTATTTGTGTATATTTTGTAACTCGTAGAATACGTCCTGAAGTCTTTTTGTCCGGAATAGATTGTTTCGAGACATTCCCGCCAACATAACTGTCTCAGGGCTCCACTATCTCTGTCATCATGATATAGATACATTACTGTTTTGGCCGCGCATGCGCGTGAAATCTTGCACCATATCCCAACGCTATCTATAGGCAACTTTAAATACTAGTTGCGCGAATTTGCAATGAATCATGCGGGAAATAGATATACATAATTTATTTATAAATTTATATTGGAGCCAAATGTGCAATATTTTATATATATACAGATATATATACAAATACACTTGTTATGCATTCATTTTTCAGAATCATATCATATCAATGTTCCCGCAACGTTATATAGATGGCAACACTAGTTTTGCCATCCAACATGGCCGCAGTCTACCATCCCTCCCCGCTCGCGGCACGACCCCTCTCACCCATAAACCCACTATATGCTCAGTCCTTTAAGTCCGTGGTTGCGAGGCTGCGATAAAAAGGAAAGATTTCAGAGAATCGAGTTGACAGATCATCTCGAATCGATCGTCGGTAGCAGAGCAGCCTGGTGGCTGTTCCCTTAATTACGCCGGCTAATTGCAGAAAATATTCGGTCGGGTCGCGCGGAGAAAGCAGCCTCGGCTCGTAAATATAGCAATTACGAGAAGCTTGTTGTATCGAAGCCGCGTGCAGGCAGGTATGTAATGGTGTGGCGGAGCCGCGGAAAGCGCGATCTGTTAATTAGAGACGCGCGCGCTCTCTCGCGCGCAAAAACATTTCCATTGAAACAGTAAATTAGGTGCAAATTCTACCGCGAAGCCGGAGGAAAGAAACCGAGGGAGAAATGCAGGGAAGAAGCCGCGCGCGTTTTTCTCGACAGAAGCCAAGAGAGAGAGAGAGAGAGAGACGATGGTTTTTTACGTTTCGCGCGTTCTCTTGGCCGACGCGGCGCCGTGTAACAGCGTGGCGACATCGGCTAACACGTCGTGATACATCGCAATCGTGAGAATCCGGGACCCCGTTGTTTCTTGAGGCTTCGTCGACACCAGCCGGAAGAACACACGAGCTTCCCACGCCTCTGCTAAACCGCTTTATAACGGATCGTCTTGATTTCTCGGCTAGTCAAACGCGCTCGTTTCGACGCGATCTTTCCCTCCCCCTCGAGCCCCGTCGCCCTCTCTCTTTTTCCTTCTGTATCCTAGATAGCACCGTACGTCCACAGGACGCCCGTTTCAAGGTCAGTTTGTGTCCGAACGTCCTACATGAGCTAAATATTTTTGTACCTTCTAGGGACGTCCATTTCTTAAGCATTACGGATGTTCTTAGAACTTCGAACGTTCTTAGAAATGTCGAATGTTCTAGAAACATCTCTCTCTTACACGCAAGTCCGGCTATAATAATGTATGTATGCTCGTTTTGAAATGAAACGATCACGAACCTCGAAGAATTCTCGTGCCAGCGATTGAAGGGTTCACAAATCGACCTCGTAGCTTTTACATTTAACTTCATATTCAACTTTTAATGTTCGTTCAAGTCAGACTCAGACTTCTACACATACCAATATTTAAATTAAAGATATTCTAAAACTAATAATTTTTCGACATATATAGGTTAATGTTTTTCTTTTTTCATAAAGGATGAAAAGCTGTATCGATTCGTGCACAAAAAGTACACGGTTCCATTTTAAAAATCATGGTTGACCTTCATAAGTCCTTGACAAGTCCGTCTGCAAAAGAAACTAATAACGCCAGTATGTGCATCTTTTCAAACCGTTTAATCTCCATGCAAACATTTCACACTGTGAATGATATTAATGAGGTTATATGTATGTATATGTAAATAAATTGTAGCATATACGTAATCTACGTATTTTTATCAAATTAAATTTTTGTTCTATTCACTGTTATATGTATACATATAAACATTGTATGGCAACATTGTATTGCATAGCAATTTTAAACGTTTGAAAAACGTTTCGTACACGCTTTTCAAGAGGTTAGGTTTCCCAAAGATGCGTAAACGGCCTGTAAACGTTCAAAGAATGTTATTTTCGGAGGTTCCAAGAACGCTGTGAGAATTTCAACGCAGGATGTCTCACTTTGTAAATATGACCTTTCTACGACATTTACAGAACGTCACAGGAACGTCCCCCACTCCTAATCGGGATGTTCTCAGAACGTACACAAGATGTCTTCGTGCTGTTCGGTATTTTGTTTCTCTCTGTTCCTCTCTGTTGCTGTTTTCGTCGGCGTGATTCGAGAAAAATTCGTGTCACGAAATCCCCCGGTGATTTCGTGTACGATTTCAAGTACACGCCGTCGCGGAATTTCGCGAAATAGCTAGAAAAACGAGGCTAATCGGCCGACCAACGATAACGGGGCGCAGAAGAGGCGGGGGTGACCGGCATAACGATCTATTTGCATGCGCATTTGTCGGCCTATATCTGCCCTATAATATTCCGCTTCAGTTTTCTCGTCTAAAAATACAGACCGCTGCGATTTCGCCGAGGCGAAAGCCGATGAGAACCGCCATTTTCCCGGCTCGTTACCTGCGCCGCCGCCCTTCTACTGCACCAACGGTATTTTCGCGAATTTGTTTATCTACGAACCAGCCCGAAATTGGCCTGTTATGTAAATCCACCGGGTCGAGCACTGCTGGCCTAGAAGATTTTCCATCGCCGCTATCCGATAAACTTTCTACCGCTGCACGTAACTTTACGCTTCTTTCGACACGCTTTTTCCGTTCTGCTCGTTCCCTGCGAGCACGTTTAACCCCACGCCTTGATTAGTCGTATTTTTAACCCTGCAATGGTATCTTTTGGTCTCGTAAATGCATTGCGGATTTTATGCATATAATGTTAATCGTTCTGTCGCCGGGATTGACACGGTCAAATAAACAATACTGAGTTTCTGTAACAAAGAGGTTAGTTTATTCGTAACTTATTCACAATGCTTATTTACTATTCACAATCACATTACTAATCCTACCTGTAACAAAGAGAAACGACATTAAAGTTTATTCTCTACCCTTGATGTCAATTCCCTTCTCTAGATTTATTTAAATAATAATTAATTTATTAACGAAATCGTTCTAACAAAATATACTGCTCACACCTTCAGTCGTGTCGTGTAGGTGTCGTTGTCATCGGCCGCGCTCGTAAGTGCGTGGCAGATTCGAATTAAGGAAATGCATGTATTTTCCTTACATGCATTTAAGAGAAAAATGAAACACTAAATAGTGGCAATATTAAAAGGTTGTAAGAATTCCAATAAATTATCTAGGTAAGTCGTTAGAATTAGTTGGAAGAAAAATAAGCGTTTCCTGCAATCGATTCAGATTTTTCTCTTGCAGAAGTTTTTTTTACCCCTTTGGAACATTTGAATTTTTCAGTCTTCTTGAATTTAATTTCCCAATCTTCAATACGTACCTAAAATCGTCTGAATAAATTTAGACAGAATTCTAGAAAGACTCCGGTGCGATACGCCATTGTCTGATAAAACATGGTACCATTTAAGGGTTAATTTTTCTGTGAAGTCTCTCGTATGTTCTTGTCGCGTAACAATCTGCGTTATGCTAGACCGTAAATCTTTATGCAAAGTAGAGGTTGTCTGCATCAGTTGGAAGAAACAAATATTTCTTTCTGAATGTCACAAACGGTGTACTGCGGAAATACTGCCAGGTTCTTCTACTTTATGAAACTCAACACAATTTTCCAGCAAATACTACTTAAATATCTTAGAGTAAAATGTGTTCAGTCCTTTAATTCAAAGAATGTTAATATTACATAAGAAAAAGATGCTTAAAGTCCCCACATTTTTCAACCGTTCAGGTATGTAACCCTTTAATGGGAGTCAGTGTACTTAAGCGAGGCGAGCTCGTTTCTTTTTGCTATTTCTGCTGTCTTTTTGTATCGCGCGGTGCGTGCATTCAAGAACTCGTCCCGTTTATGGTGGTAATAATACACGCGCCCGGTGAATTGATACAGCAGTCGGTTCCTGCCTGTCCTCGCAGAGACAGACAGAAAGACAGAAGAGACAGGGAGACAGACAGACAGAGAGGCCGATCCCGTAGGAACATGTGTCCCCGTAGTCAGTGAAGCAAGTAATAATTGAAAAATATGTCGCCCTATTCGGCGGACTCCTTTCTCTGTCTGTCGCGCCATTATTATCGCAACCGAGCCGGCGCGGCAGCTTGGATGCATTAGTGTCGCGCGGCCTCGCAACCGCAAAACCACCGACCAGTCCAAACCACCATTATAAATGCATTAACTCTCCCCCTCGGTGCACCGTTCCTCCCCCTTTCAACCGCGCATCGGTCGCGTAATTTTTTATCCTTCGTTGATTTAAGTAAACTCTCTGTCCGGGTCCCCTTGTCCACCGGTGCACCATGGCTGCGCGCTGCGGTGCAAACGGAAGTGCAGCGCTCGATAAGCCTCCGATCGACGATTCCGTAAACGTTTCGCTTTGGTCTCTCGAAGTCGCACATGTCAGGTCGTTGCATATAAATAGACTGCGGTTTCTGTGCACTTATGGCAAAAACGAACTAGTTCAATTCGAAACAGTGAAGGGATTAAACGAATTTAAAAATGCAATTGTTGCATAAAAAGTGCGAAATCTAGAGACGATAAATTTATAATTTGTTCACAAAACGTGTTGATTGCGATGATGTTTACTTTGATCAGCAAGGTTTATTTAGGAAAAAGTTATGTTTGTATAATGTCACCTTTTGACCTTTGATATTTACCAAAAGTTGTTCAGAATGTTGTCCTTGACAACATATGCCAAGGTCAAGATGATCCCAGATGGGTTCCCTCATAGCAATATTTAACTTAAACTTTTGCAAAGGAGCATTTCTACTACCAAAAGTTGTTTAGAATGTCGTCCTTGACAACATATGTGAAGGTCAAGATGATCCGAGATGGGTCCCCTCATAGCAATATTTACCTTAAACTTTTGTAAAGGAGCATTTCTTTACCAAAAGTTGTTCAGAATGTTGTCCTTGACAATATATGTGAAGGTCAAGATGATCCGAGATGGGTCCCCTCATAGCAATATTTACCTTAAACTTTTGTAAAGGAGCATTTCTTTACCAAAAGTTGTTCAGAATGTTGTCCTTGACAACATATGTCAAGGTCAAGATGATCCGAGATGGATCCCCTCATAGCAATATTTACCTTAAACTTTTGCAAAGGAGCATTTCTACTATTGTATTTTTCTATTATCGAATGTATCTATTCTTTCCTTAAATCAAGATTACAACACCGAGGAGCTAACCGCAACAGTTGAATGAAGGGAAAGGGATGTTGCACTGAATAAAAATGAAGTCATCGCGAAATAAACTGTCGTTGGTCTCTCGCAGTCGACTTTAAAAATTTGTTTAGTTTCCATAAAGATTCGTGCAGTCTGATAATAGCAAACGCGACACGCTCGTACACTGGCGACCAGGGACGGATTCGCCGGGTTCTTTCCCATAGTAGCCGTAACAACAGTCCCTTTCCAGCGTCTCGAAAAGTCGACGATCATTAAGCCCCGATGGAAGCGATCGTTACACTTTCTTAACACTTCTCTACCCTCCTTTCACCCTTCGTCGTTGTTCAAGATCCGAGGCAGCACCCGGCGAGAACCTCTCGAGAACGATAAATCAATGACTCCTCGCTCTTTCCGCCGCCACTTCCGACCCTCTAGCTCTCTCCCTCTCTCTCTTTCTCTCTTCTTCTCTCCCTCCGGTTATTCAATCCCGATACAAAGAGCCGGCACGGCAATTAAGGGTGTTTTAGAGTGGCTGCACTCGAAAATGACCGGGCCAACCCCTGGCGTACGGTGGGGGTATTAAAAAACATTACTCATCACATAATCGCACGAGTGGTTTTCATTGCGATTTGTCCTCCCTTTCTCTCTCTCTCTCTCTCTCTCTCTCTCTCTCTCTTTGCCCTTCACTCGAGACTCCACATCTCTCCTTTTCCGCGTCGTCGTGCCAGCCAGAAAAATGAGAAATGATCGTGGCTGGATTCACAGGGGCCCTGTTTAAAATTCATGAACGATTTTACTGCTAGCTCCCCCCCCCCCTCTCGCCCCGTCGCGTCACAAAAGCGGTGGGGCACATCGCGAGGAGAGTGGCCCACATTTTTCGACGATGCGCACCGTTGCGGAGGAACAAGGATCACTATGGTACAGGGGGGCGGGATAGAGAGAGGGGCGGGTAGTGGATGCACCCCACGAAATATATTAATTGTCGAATTTTCCGTGCGAGCTGCATATCCGTTAGAGCCGCTTTGTCCCTTGCCAGCTACGGATCTCTTGATTATTAATTACCTGACAACTCTTCGTCCCTGTCCCCCTCCTCTCTCTCTCTCTCTCTCTCTCTCTCTCTCTCTCTCTCTCTCTCTCTCTCTCTCTCGCTCGCTCGCTCGTTGCACCCCTCCGCGCGATTCTGCCCACCGTGCCGTGAAATTCGCAGCCTCGTTTCGAAGGTATATTTTTTTCTCGCGTTGTGATTTTTTTTTAATTTCCGCCGGTTTTCATGGAAAAACGTAACGAATGCCCCACCGTCCCCCCAACCCGGGCCCTGAAGGCTCGTTAATTATCGTCTCGAATTCCGCAACGAGCGAATCGCCACGGCCTTTAATCGGGAGAGCGCGGTTCTGCTGCCGCGCCGTGGTCGACTGATTTATCGTTGGTAATCGCCGACGTTTGACCGTCGGTGACCGTCACTGACCGTCAGTGACCGTCAGTGACCGTCGCCGGTCACGGGGAAGTCCGTTCACCAAACGTCCCGACACCCCGGATATTTCACCGACGCCGAACCGCCGCCGGATTTTCTAATTACCGTGGTGGTAATTAGCCGATGCGACCGATCGATACGTTGGATTATCGGACCGTGAGAGAGACCGTAAACGGGGATCGATTACCCGTATAACCGGCGTTCATCACTGGTAAACGTAATCACCGATATTATTTTTCCGTCGATTGAACGGTCACGCCCATGCATGGAAATAGTTGGCGAGTTTAGGATCTTTTGGGGAGAAATTACGATATCATTTTTTAAACAACGGTCTGCTATTCGAAATATCTTGAGGTACTTGAGGTAAATGTTTCAACGTGATATATAAATAATCAAAGGGAATATTAACCCTTAGCGGACGGGAATTATTTTTAGCATACTTCTCGATGAGTCTGGATTAAATTTTCCTTGTGAAACAAAATTTGCATACTGAAGAGTTAAGTGTATGAATTAAATGAAGGGAAACTGGGGGATTGTGTTCAATAAAAAGTTTGACATTTCTAGAGAATAATAATTTCTTTAAAAATTGTTTGCAGTCCCCGAAGGGTAAAATTGCTTCGGCGACTATCAACAGACACGCGTCCGCAAAGGGTTAACAATCCCTCAACCTTACATAAGCCATCTCACTATGACCATTCCAGCTTTAACACGTTGACTGCCGTGTCACCCATATATGGGTGACGGAATTATTTGTCCATATTTAAAAATTAATTATTACGCTAATGTAATCATTGCATCAAATTTGGTTAATATCTGGAAAATGCAAGAAGGTTAAAACGTTACTCAGTGTCACGCATTTTAATTTTTGAGGTCGCTGCTTTGGCAGTCAAAGTGTTAATAAGAAATAAATTGTGACCGCGATTAAAAATCGAAAATTTAAATCCATTTTCAGCTAATATATTATATTGTCTATTACCTAATCAATTATTACCTTAAAAAATCATTCTTCAACAAAATGGTAGCAGTTCGAAACAACGATTCTCAACCAACCAGAACTTTTACGTTTCAAACTAGAATAAGTTCATCAATTTCGATCAAATCGATTTGAAACATCCACCGAATATTGTTCCACAAACATACTTTAGGAGACTATCGCAGATCTAAGCTCGATCAAATCGATGAAAGAGATTTTTGTCAGAATCAAGAGGAATCGTGTTTAAGCTTCAACAATTTCTTCGAGAAGTGAAACACTCGAGAAACCGAGAGATCTCTATGTTCTATGTTCATCTACGAGTATGTTGCACAAACGCAGTCCCATCATAGATACAATAAACCCCGGCGTTACGTTTACGTTAATAACAAACGCGTAATGCGCCCTGTAACTCGAGCGAGATCCCTAAATGACCAGGTGTCGCTCGTTGCGAGTCTATAATTTCCCTCTCGACTCTTTAATAATTACACGCCGCGCAACGAGTTGCGTAATTGATCCAATTGAAATGCCATTATCATCCCGCGAGTCTCTTTCTTTGTCCTGCGCGTGTAATCAGCGCCGTAACAATGGACCCCGACGATTTCGAGCCG
This sequence comes from Sphecodes monilicornis, assembly GCA_913789915.3. Taxonomy (NCBI): domain Eukaryota; kingdom Metazoa; phylum Arthropoda; class Insecta; order Hymenoptera; family Halictidae; genus Sphecodes; species Sphecodes monilicornis. Next base: position 23,397,333 of record OU565291.1, read on the forward strand.
AGCAAACGTAATAGCGTTGCGCTTCGAACGGGTAAACATTCAGAAATCATTTTCTGCGCTCTCGATTCATCGAAGCTCATCTGGTTATACACAATGTGCGTGTCTCTAATTCGTTTCTTCATGTTTAATTGTGATTAAGAGCGGAAGAAAATTCTTTGATGCCTGTGTACTGTTCCTTAACATCCTAGTATTATGTAGAATTATTTAAAAAAATTCTACTTGTCATTAATTCTGTTCTTTGCTGCATAAACGTTTACTGCCTCAACATTATCAAACTAGCAACCTCAAAAACTCCAAAAATCAAAGTAATTTATTTAATGAAATAAAAATTGGAAAGACAAAATGTATATGATAACGAGGAGATCCTCAACAATCTTGCATTTTCCAGATGTATTAGCAAATATTAAATAATAAATGTTCATGTTCAAATATCCCTTCACGATTAAATATAATATGACTACTTATCTACATAAAAATTTGTAAAGAATTCTCAATTTTAACACTAGAACTACCGGACCAGTCAAAATGACTGGTTTCTAATTTTTTCTTTTACAAATATTGATATTATAAATATGTTTTCAGGAGTAACTTTTTAGTACGCGTCTCTATTGAAGTACATATTTAAATAAAAATTGTACGAAATCTGAATAAATGCAGTCTTATTGTTATTATAAGGCAGTATACGCCAGTCGCGTTTATTGCTCGGTAGTTCCAGTGTTAACAACTTCGCTTCCTGTATGGGTGACAAGGTAGTTAAAATATTAAAGGGAGTCGTATTGGTGTAGTCTTCTATTTGAGAACAATTTTCAATTTTAAATGGAGAGAATAAGTCTGCTCGGCAATAAATCATTATTTGTTCAAATAAATTACAACAGAGTTATCAAATAACACAAATAAGAATAGTCTAATAGATTTTCCGCAGACATTGAACGTTATACAATTTGGAACAAGCATCTGATCTGCTCCTCTGATCTTTCCCCTTGAATAATCAGTACACAATATACCACAAAGACTAGAAACTTATGTACTAGCATAAGAACTAGTTACTAACATAGGACAGTAGGGGAAAATTGTATAATTAAATTCGGAGAACATTAATCACGATCTTTTGGCGCCAAACAACTTTCGCACCGTTCTCCAGACTGCACTCCGCCATTGCTTGGCGCGGAATCGGTCGTTGTTCTTTCGTGAACGATCAATTTCCCATTTCCGGGCGGGCTTATCGACCCTACAGTTCGAGATCGGCATGGAACAACGATCGATACGCGGAACGATATATCTCTGCTGTGTCTAAGGGCGCGTTCACGTTCGCAGGTGCGGCGTAGGAAGCGGCGCGCGCGTGGCATGATACGCGATGATTAGGCAGTGAAACTCCACGGGCTATTTGTTAGTATAATAAGCCGTCCGACAGTGTGGCCAACGTAACCACTCGCCGGCACGCCACTCCGTTTTAACGTAATTGTCCCAGATCGAGATTTACATACGTGAACGGAGATCGTCGGCTGATGGGGTAGGCGGCCGGGTTTAGGGGATGAGGGGGTGGATTCTGGGAAATTGCGGGAAATCATGAACGGCTACACGGGTGACCCTGAATATGTCCCGTCGGAATGTTCGTCGGGATTCGTGGTCGAAAATCGCACACCCTCGCAGAACACGCTTCAATTTCTTGGCTTAATTATACACTGCGGATTTCATACATTAACACTCTCACTGCCGAAGCAGCAACGTCAACAATTCCAGAAAATAACTGTCATGTATTTCACCCTCAAAAAGACCGGAAGTGTCCAACAGACCCATGTATGAAAAATGGTTAGAAAGAAAGAAGTAACACATTTCAATTAAAATTGATTCATTAATCCACCTTTCTTAAATAGTATTGATTTTTTTAATGCCCCGAGCATTAGAAAAAATGAAATTATATTTCATATTTCACTTTTACATAAACTTCATTACTAGAGTGGGTTTAATGTACCCTTCCGGTCGTTTGAGGGTTAACAAAGTAAAACATTTAAAAGTTAAATTGGTGGTACCGAGCAGCCCTTCAATCTTCTTGCATTTTCTAGATTTTAATCAAATGTTGTATAAGGAATATAATTTGCATGCAAATTCGTAGTCTTCTCATCACTCATTTTAAAGCGTACAGGTTCTATTTTCAAAGTCCTCGATGTCTTTCTCCTAAGATCAAAGATCTGCATCATGTAAAATCGTCTGGGTTAGGTCTCGGTTGGCCAAGATGTTTTCTCATTTCGAAAATCCCTGAACATCAAACGTCCCATCTGCTCCGACTTGTCTCCTTGGATCAGGCATATCCAGAAGTAGCTCACTTGGAGGCAAATTCGAGAGAGACGCCTACTTCTCCCGCCCGCGCGTCTCACTCCCCGTGGCGGCCGCAGTCTTCCGAGCTCCTCAGACCCGTGCCTACCGTGGGTCCGGGAGTCTCCCACAACGCACCACGCGCGGTACATGCCGCAAGAGGTAGGCACAGGTCTGAGGAGCTCGGAGGACTACGGCCGCCACGGGAAGCGAGACGCGCGGGCGGGAGAAGTAGGCGTCTCCCTCGAATTTGCCTCCAAGTGAGCTACTTCTGGAGATGCCTATACTAGATGATCATTCGACAATCATCGCTGAACCCCAGACCGTCCCCAGCTGCGCCCTTGGCTACTCAAAGTGGTAGCACGTTAGCTACCATTGAACGGCGCTATCAATCAAGAATTGAAGACTTCAGCAACTAAAGATGCTTCTTTCGATTCTGTTCCAGGACGAAGTGGAAGCGTCAGACGCTCGTGGGCTACGAGATAATGGCGGAGAACAATTTCGCGGTAGCAGCGTTCCAGCAGCTATACGGAAGCAGTGCGGCAGCGGTCCCGGCACACCCTCCGGGTCGGTATTGGCCTTACCCGAGTGCGCACGCGTTACCAACAAACGGGCTCTTCTACCAACAAGCCTCCGCAGCGGTGACCTTGCAGAAACCCTTACCGTATCGGCTCTTCCCACCGACGATGATCCTAGCGCCGGGTCCCAGCAACCCTCTTGGCTCGTTGACAGCCAGCTCCAGCTTGTCCAGTTTGAGCAATTACTACAGGGACAGTCCGGAGATGGCGGACGGCAGGGACAGGGAGTCGATGGAGCGGTCCAGGCAGCGCGACAGAAGCAAAAGTCCCGTGGCGAGAGACAGGTCGCCGTTGAGGAAAGAGGAGAGGCTGTACGCGCCGTCTATGGTCCAGGCTGGGTCCAGCGGGACTCTGAACACCCTCGCCAGCAGCGCCAGCTTGTCGAACCTGAGCTATTATTACAGAGACAGCCCGGAAATGGTGGACGGCAGAGAGAGGGAGACCAGAGTGTCGAGACAGAGGGACAGGAGCAAGAGCCCGGCCCTACAGGACAGGTCCCCGATGCGCAAAGACGACAGGCTGTACCCAGCGACGATGCTGCAACCGGGTCCAAGCAACACCATCGGCTCTCTGACGTCGTCGAACCTGAGCAACGACGTCAGAGACAGGGAGAACAGGGCCAGGCAGAGGGACAGGAGCAACAGCCGCGATGGCTCGCCCATGAGAAGGGAGGACAGCCCTCAGAGCATAAGGGCCGACAGCGACGAGGAGAGTATACACGACATCTAGGTCCGGGGGTGGTTCGATCACCGCGAGGACAACCAGAATTGAGAGAGGAGGAGGACGCGGCTGTCGTCCGGCGAGTCCAAGGTCGTCGAGGGGAACTTGGTGAGGGGAACCTCGTGAGGTGGAACGGCGGAAGTGACATGGCCAGGGACATCCGGGATATCTGGTGGATAATGGGGGGGACGGAGGAAGCGCAGTGCGGTTAACCAAAGTTTGCGATTCGGACGTTTAGGACAACGGCCCCGGACGGCGTTCGTGCGACGAACAAAACCGTGATGAACGGACCCCGAGGACAGTTGCAGAGCATGATCACGGAGTTCGGGAGTTTGTGCGCGATGTTGAACTTAGACGTCGGTGTCTCAGGGTGCGAGTACGCTGGCAAGTAACCTGCGACATTTTTTGCGACAGTAACTCGCAGAACTGTGTACAGTTCAGACGATGTCCAGGAAAAGTTTTTACGTTCTCGCTTTAGACAAAGCCGAAAAAAGTCGTTACCAGCCGAAGACATCGTTCAGAGTGAGAACGTAAACACTCAGCCTGGGCATCGTTTGTCGGGCAGACTGTACACTCGTTTGCAAATATTGTTTACGCGTTGTTTTGCTTTCGGAGAGCATTTGTCACCAGCTGGGTTGCCAGACGATGCGTAGGTCCCTCTAAATGCTTCTCCCTCTACGTCTGATTGTGGCTCGACTCTCCTCCAGCGATTCTCTGCGTGAGGGGACACGTGACGTCACATTATTCCCAAAGGGAGGAGAATCGAGTCATATTAGGGGTAGGGGGTGGAAGCATTTCGAGGGGAAGATACATCTGGTAAATATCGCCGCTGCTAGCCAGTGTCACCAGACCGGACAAATTGAGGGGAATACACTGACCCTCTTTCTCTCTCTCTCTGTCATTATCAGGTTACTCACGTGATATTGTGACACATGCACGACGGAGACGAAACGCGTCACGTGACCGTGCCGTGACGGAAGCGTGGAGTTCGCGCTGTCGGAAAATGGAGGAATGGCGTCGTAGAAAAAGTTAGGTAAAGTGGGAGACAAGTGTTAATCTGGCGACACTGGTTCAATTGGCTGGAGGCTGTCTCAGAGGCTTTTACACACGTCATGAAACTCTCGTAAATAATGTTACGAGTTACCTGCCAGCGTATTAGAACCTTGAGAGTTCTCTCGTCGCAGAATATGTTCGCGGGGGTTGGAGATGGTAAAAGGTGTTTGAAGCTGTTTTGCGAACAGCGTAAAATAAGAACGGTTCGCCCGGCTGTAGAAAGGCGAACGCAAACCATAGGTTAGAAGAGCCGGCTAGACGCGGGCACGGTTATGGTCGCGGCAGGAAGCGAGCCAATCGCGTACGAACGCGAATCTACAATTAATATGACATTAGGGGGACCTCGACGCTCGCATGCCTGCTCGCCTGCCTGCTTGTCTGCCTGCGGGGGAAGAAATCTGAAATGACACGAAATTACACGCGCTTGGCAGACAAAAAATGAAGGGAACGGGCGACGGTACCGGGGACGGCACTCACGGGCCCCCCGAGAGGGCCCGGACTATTCAAAATAGCCGGGACTGAACCGCTCGGTCTTCGAGATGGGGAACGTTGAAAAGATTTTGGGAGCTTTCTGGTCGTGGGACGCGATTGTTTTCATCACTTTTTGGTGAGACGATATCGTTTGAAATTAAACCCTTTGCAGTCCTATATCGAGCAAGACTCGATAGCGACTCTTACACCAACTTATTTAACCGATCTGCATTCCTAGACTTGCGGGTTTTATGCATTTGTGATAAAAATGGATAGGTCAAAGACAATTCAGAGAAAATATTTAAAGCGTTTAAAGGTACTATGGTACTTTGATAAAAAGTAGAAATTGTCTATAGCAATCGTTAGTGGTAGGAGACAAATATAAAGACTTTTCCTTCTGCAATCATTTTAATAAGTTGAAACTAATGATATTGCCATTTTCAAATTATGTCAATCCTTCATCTGATTTGAATTACAAATCTACACAACTTTATCATAAATGCATAAAATCTAGTAATTTGCGGTCACTACGTCAATGGGTCAAGTAAAGGTTAAGGAAAAAGTAAAGTAGAGTACTTTACTACGTCAAGCGGAGTACTTTACTACGTGACGTAGCGTACTTTACTACGTGAAGTAGAGAACTTTACTACGTGAAGTAGAGAACTTTATTACGTGAAGTAGAGAACTTTATTACGTGAAGTAGAGTATATTACTACGTGAAGTAGAGTACTTTGATACGCGAAGTTGAATATATTACTACGCGAAGTAGAGTACTTTACTACGTGAAGTAGAGTATATTACTATGCGAAGTAGAGTACTTTACTACGTTAAGTAGAGCACTTGATTACATGAAGTAGAGTACTTTGCTACGTGAGGTAGCGTACTTTACTACGCGAAGTAGAGTATATTACTACGCGAAGTAGGGTACTTTACTACGTGAAGTAGAGCACTTTACTACGTGAAGTAGAGCACTTTACTACGCGAAGTAGAGAACTCTACTACGCGAAGTAGAGAACTCTACTACGTGAAGCAGAGAACTTTACTACGTGAAGTAGAGTACTTTACTACGTGAAGCAAGGAAAGTCTAAAACCCTGGGATACCAATGTCTCGAGATCAAAATAAAAGAAAGTAGACATCATCGAATGTTCGTGAATTATACAAACGACATGTTTCAATGTTTCAACGATATGATTGAAATTTCAATGAACCTTTGTAGCTTCGTCTCGCGTTTCGAATTGAGTTGCAGTAAATTCCAAAGGCGACAGGAAACTTCGAAACAAACGGAGAGATCAATGTCTTAAGTTTTAATTCGTCGAGATCAGGATGCTCCCCTAATCTAGACAAGTCCTTTGTAAATACGCGTGCGACGCATACCGATTACCGCGTCGAGACAATTAAAAATTGTAAATAGCTGCGAGTGGAGGTTAAGTTATGTGCACGCGGTTGGAGGATCGCGATCGAACGATGGATCAAACGATCGAGAGAACGTTTCCGATCCGATTAGCCGCGGTAACGAGATATTTCGAAGTATTTTTCAGATTCCAGTATACGTAGAAGATCGCGGGACCGTGTGTCCGAGCAATCGAAGCTTCCCGATGATTTTTCGCGAATTTTCAATGTCAGAAACCGCTTTCTGCGTGAAAGAATAATTAAGAAAGAAGCTTTGTTGTACGGACACGGTGGTCCGCGTTCGGCGATGAAATACCAGTATTATGAATGTATAAATCTTAGGCTGTAACGAAGAAAAAATGCGACAGAGAGGAAGAGGAGATTAGGAGAACGACGGCGGTCGTTGTAAAATGTTGGCGCGATCTCGAGCCTCACGGTGTAACGCGCGGCTCGACGCTAAGTAATGCAGCAACAAGTGCATAATAGTATAAATCATGCTTTGTAAAATAATGTCTGTATAGCGAGAATTATTATATGGAAAATATATTATACGAAATTTAAAACGCCACTGGTTTTCTTGCTCGCGATCGCACACGATCTATCTAACCCTGCATCGCAGACACGAACACGTTGAAATGAACTTTTACACTGCACATTTTTATTGTTTCATTTGTGAGTTTTCTTTAAGCATTCGTCAGATATAGAAAAGTAAACTGTACAAAAAAATTTAAACATGCTGTTACATCCCTCTCAATTTAGTAAAAATAAACTTTTTATCCTGGACCGTTCTGTTATTTTATTTGTGGGTTATTTAAGTCAATGTTAGATTTTTATGCATTCGTGGCAGAAACGAATGAGTGAGATATATGAACTAGTACACTTTACAAACAAATTTCACAAGTCAAATGCATTGTATGAAATTTTGTGTATAGTTGAAGTTAGTGATAGGATATCGGTAATTTTATATAGATTTGGAATTTTTATTTAAAAAATTTAGGGAGTTAATTAAATGAAAATGAATTTGTATGAAATTTTATGTATAGTTGAAATTAGTAATAGAGCATCGTTAATTTTATATAGGATTGAAATTTTTATTTATGCAATTCCTGCATTGGAAGCGCAATTCCTGCATTGATTCGTCACTAAACTGCGAATGTAACGCATCCACCACAAGAACAAATTCACTAAACACAAAACAATCCAGACTCCGAAAAGAATTTACCTTAATTTCAATGATAATGTTTAAAATTCATAACAAAAAACGAATCTCTATACCACTCCTGTTCGTTACAAATGTTTAAAAAAAATTTTGTATCCCACAAAAGTGATCGAATAGTTTACTAAAAATGTTTCTTGCACCTCTGCCAACGCTCGAGCGGATCCTAATGGACCCAGGATTCGATCTTTGCATAATTGCCGAAGCCCACGTTCATATTTTTCCCTCGTTCCTTTTTTACCAGGCAGTAACAAGTTCGTTAGCGATAATAGAGACGATGCGATCGACGGATAAGCAATATACACACACGAGCGGAAAACATTCTAACGCTACGGTTTGTCCGCAACTCGTACACAACTGGTAACAAGGAAGATTTAGCAAATTCCATTAGGCAGAGCTATTATATTATCCGCGGGCGTAAAAGTTAATTGAATAGACCAGGAATTAGCACTTTCATCTCGGCGCGATGGTAATCGCCAGGCCGGAAACAATCCGCGTAGATTGCGATCGGCACATGTTTCGTTCCTGGCAAATGAAGAGAGAAAACCTGCCCCCGGAAAGCTGCCCGGAGACGGTTTCTTTTTTCTTTCTTTTTCCTTCTATCGATCCAGACTATCTCGTGCATAATACTCGAGGGCCAGATCAGCCTTTAAACGACAGGCTCGAGCCGTTTTTCACGCGACGATGCATATTGCAAGAGACTTTTACGTGCGGGTTAATGCCTGCCCAGCCATCAACTTTATTTCTCTATTTGCACTTCCATTCGCACGTGTAACAACACTTTTACACTGTACGCGGGTCGCGGAAGCGTTCTGACATCTGAACTGGCGATCTCCGCGCGGTTATGGCTTCTGAACACTTTTTAGGTCTTTCATTTCTTCAATTTTTAGTAGAATTTTCGAAACTGCTGGGTAGACTGCTTGTGTTTTTAATCACTATTAGTGAATAATTGTTTCCACCACTTTTACGTAGGCAATGTCTATTAACCTCTTGTCCTACAACAGGGATGGGCATTTTTGTCTCAATTGAGGCAATATCGTCCCCACCATAGCGCCCACTGTCCCCCACCAGCATCCGCAGTTACCATATAGAGGTAGGAAGTGCTTCGTCCGTCGCGAACAGTGCGCAGGCCTCGCGCATGAAAGAGAGGTTGGTGGGAGAAGCAGGCGTTCGAGGGGCCCCTACCATGCCCATCACGGTCCTACAACAACGAGTGAGACTGGTGGTAAGAAATTTGGGCCAAGAACAATAAGGACGAGCCTGACTCGTGGTACTTCGTTCGGACCGAACGTAAACAATACGAACCTGGCTCGTTGTACTTCGTTCGGACCAAACGAAAACAACGCGAGCCTAGCTCGTGGTACTTCATTCGTGACAAACGTAAACAATACTCATGATATCAGTGTAATTTATTTCGATCGAAATGAAGTATATTGATAAATCTTATGATTTCGGCGCAAGGTTCGATCCTATTGATTTTTTTTTTTTGTAATTTCAACAATTTTTCATGAGTGAATGGAGACGTAGTGATGAAGTTGTTTCTCTTAATGACTTTTTTGTAAATGAAATTAGGGATAATGTTGTTGGATCTACATTTTAAAAGAAAGAGTTTTCTGTTACTTATCACTACACTAACTAACACGAAGATTACTAATTTTCTACGAGTTTTCTCAAAACATTATTAATTTACAAATCGTCACCGATACATTATCCACTTTCAAATTATAAATCATTTTTGTTCACCGATGAATTGATCATAATTACTTCCCAGACGTCTTAAAAGTATTAGTTGCGCCCAAACGTGTTTATTATTTCACAATTCCTTTCGTTGCGCCGAAATATACATGTCATAAGACGCATACATTTTGAGCAAGTTCAAGCACACGGCTGAACAGCTAAATGGCTCGACGCGTGACCGACCTTCTTGTTTATTATGGTCCGAGCAATCGGGAGTTAGCGGGTAGGGCAAGGGGTTAAAAAATCTCTTCTCCCAGAAGAATTTAAAAATGTCAAAGTTGAAAATTTGAGAGGATTGATAGTTTTTCGGAAGAACGAGCAGATAGGGAGGCCACGGAGGGTTCTCACTGGGAAAAATCGTTAACACGGTGCCAGTGACCGGCCACTAATGGGGCCGAAATTAATTTCACGTAATTGGGGAGATACAGGAGAACGCGCCACGCCGCAATGCGCCTTGTCCTCCTTCTGGCTACCCGTTTTACCCTAATAGGAATAAAATAAGCCCTTGCGCCTCGGCAGTTAGCGCTCGCAGCTCCGCTCCTACATAATTGCAGCGTCGGCTGACCAACGCCGGAAATAAGCAAACGCGATTAAGCCCCGAGAGAGAGGGAGAGAGAGAGAGAGAGAGAGAGAGAGAGAGAGAGAGAGAGAGGGAGAGAGAGAGCACGCTGTCACGCTCTCCCGGGTTTTCGCCTTCGACCACTCGAAAACCCGAGGCGAACCTTTCGCAAATTACGAGAACCGGTGGTGTTGCTCCGAAATTCGGTGCCCGGGTAATGGAGACGGAACAGCCGAGACGAGTCTCGACTCCTCCCGTGTAATAACCGTTCGCTATACCATCCTAAGGGCCACGGAATACTTCATTAACCCGCGACGACGTGCGCTACCGCTCGACAATCCGACACGATCATCTTCGCTTCTCTTACTAACGAGACCCCGGAGCTTGACCCTCTACACAACAACACATAATCTTGCGTAAACGAAACGTTTTTCTCGCAATCCTCTCTCCAGAAATTTGTGCTAAAGTCTGTTAACTAGTCTGCGAATTGTATGCACTTACGGCAAAGATGGATGTAAGTTCATATAATAAAAATATCACAAGAATTTAAGAGTATCAATACATCTCTTACAACTTAAGAAAACCAATCAAGAGAAAAATAAATTGATATTTGGTTCCCAGTGTAGTGAATAAACGATTGGAAACACATGTTTGTTTACTAATATACTTTAATAATATAACACTTATAAGTACATATAAAACACTTTAGCTCTCACACGTGCTCGCCATGCATCGTGCATATGTATATGTACCTGTATACGTTAAACCCTAACCTCAAACAGTCTCTCTTCTTCACATTCCGGACTCTCGCACACTCTTGCGCTCACTCTTCCATCTATACCATTCATTCTGAACTCTCACATACAATATAAACAATCATCATTCACACCCAGGTGTTGTAATTAATTCAAATAATTTTTATTTTGCATATGGATCCACAGTCTAGCGATAACTATCGAATTTTATGTATTTCTGATAGAAATGGCTGACTGTAATGTAAAATAGTGGAGAGATTAAGAGAATTTAGGAACTTCGTAATATTATTTCCAACTTATTAAAACGGTTGAAGCATGAAAGAATTTTTTACTTGTTTCCTGCTTCTTATAACTGAAGTGCAATATTTTAACATTAAACCTACCAACTACAAATCATATGAAAGTGAAACGTTTTATATAAGTGAGAAGATTGAATTTACTTAAACTTTTTACGGTTTTCGTTATAATATTTGTATAAATAAAGAAGTCAATTTAGCCATTTCCAATGGAAGTGTTTCTATAATTTCATTAAATGTGAAATACAAAACCGATCATTTAACCGTTGTAGGTTTAGTGTTAAAGATCCGCAATCTATTCCTCGGTAGACTCCAGATTTACAATAAAATAAAAAGTTTGTGCATCAATTACAAGGCACAGAAGTCAAAAAGAAATTTATATTTTCCACCAATAATTTTAATGAAAATAATCTATTCACAATAAACCTACTGGAAGCCTATTAAATAGGCTTTTCAATAATTGTGCTGTATTAAATGGAAGTTTAGAAGTCTTCTTTTACATAATAATCCCATACGAAATAATTAGATTACGTGTTACTGAAGGTTACTTGTTGGTTCACGAGTAAAATTGTTATAGATATTGAAAGATCTATTAAAAGATCCTCAGTGTTAATATTCTTAAAGTTTTTCTTATCTTTTGACTGTTTTAAAATACACCTATTCATTTCCATCATAAATGCATAATGATCCGTTAGTTTATTCGCTCTTTCGCGCTGACAAAAATGCTCGCAAAAGCGAGCGTAATTCGGCGGGGTCGAGCAAGCAGGTTCTGGAAACTGTGTGAAACGGATGTTCGAGTTCTGTTGCCTACTGTTCCGGTGTCGATTGTTCCCCCGAGGCAGGAAGTTCCGAAACGAATGATTCCGCCGGGTTAATTGTAGAAACGTTTTCGACAGCGGTGTCGGTTTCTCATCGCGAGATTCCGGCGGCGATAGAGGAGCCTCTCCGTGTGTATAACGATCTTTCGGTGAAAGGGAATCGGGGCCGGGATGAAAGCGGACAATATTTATTATTGTTTCGCGTTGCTCTTTTACTTTCTACCGAACGTTCTGCTCGCGTTCATACGGTGCATGCGCGCAAGTTAGGCACGGACGAGAGCGTCACTTCCGTGGGACAGCACCGAGTCTCGGATCGCAAGAGCGCAATAGCTTAGTGCGCGGTTCAGCTAAGCGCACGGTTCAACTGAGCGCAATTCAACGCAGCGCGCTAAATAATATCGCGTTCTTTAACGCGCCGCTCGTAAAATCCCGAAGAAGCGACGACCGGCTACGCGCGCTTTGCATAATTGCAGACCGCGGGGCCGGTAGAACGGATGCGCTTATTAGCTGAAAGCCGCTCGGGAATCACAGTTTCATTTTTTTCCGCGGCTGAGACCGGGTTCCACGCGAAAGGTTCGTTTCTCGAACGAAACGGCGCGGCGCGGCGCGCCGAGACGTTTCAGTGCACGCTCTCCGATGGAAACCGAAGAAGAACGGGGGGCCCCCCGCCGCGGAGGGAGACCGGCACAGAGGATGTGGTTAACCCACGGTCAAATCGTGCTTTTGCCGGGCTTCTGCATCCTGAAACTGACGGCGACAAAAGAGAATCACCGGAACAGAAGTACGCGGGCCCCGTCGCTGCCCCCGCATCCTGTCCCCCTCCCCTCCGGCAAAAATCTACCCCCCGTTTTACGCGGCCTGACAAATATTTGCCACGAATTGTAATTTCTCCGCATACAATTTCCTACACTCCGCGACAATACTGTAAGACATTGTACACGGGATCATACAAATCTGGGTTGTGGGAAGGAATTTCTTCTTCTTGCGTATTGTGTGTTGTAGTCTACTTGAGGACATCTTCTTCAATGGCGTATTATAATCAATATTTCTAAAAACAGTTGATAACTGCGGAGTTTAATACGAAATAAAAATCGTTGGAATTCATCCCAAGACAGTGATGCCAGAAATGTCAGCTTTTCGCGCATGCGTATTCGCGCGTGGCATCAGTACTGTACTAATTTCAAATTTTTGAGAGTTCTTTAAAGGCCTGTTTTAAAAATAATGGTTTTTACGTAACATTCACATACTTTCTTTACCTAAAAAAGTTCGGATTATACAGGATCACAGAATAAAAAATTTTATTTCATTTGGCAGGATTTATAAAGAATACCAACATTTGTTGCAAGACTAAAGAAAACTGTCAAAAACCTTTCCAGTATCCAAAATAACTAAAATATATTTTCTAATTATATAAATAAATACCTAAATAAAAAATAACGTCCGTTATCTTCAAGTTCGTCTATAGTAGTCCTAGGTCCCGGCACGCCACCTAGATGTTTCTCTTTTTTGGCGCAGTATACATTACTGTATTCCGCGCGCGCCGCAGTACGCATGCGCGAAAAGTTGACATTTCTGGCATCAAGACACAAGGCCTATTGTATAGATATACATTTTTCTTCTTAAACATTTTAATGGGAAACAATGCAACGGTACCTTTAAACTCTATCAATTTAACGGGTTTGATATTATGCAACAGTACCTTTAAACTCTTTCAATGTAATGAGTTTAAATGCAACAGAAAATCTACTGGTAACAGTTTCTACTGATCCTCCCCAGCTCGAATTTACTCTTTTGATTTGAACGGCAAATATTAAGAATTCCTGGTATAGAAAATCATTTTTTATTGCTTCTCATTCATATTTCAAAGCAACATTGTAAGTTTTCATAACGTAGTTCCACCTATGACTGTTAGCAACGCTGGAGGACATCCGGTAAGACCGACGGATGACATCCGGTAAGACCGACGGATGACCACAGTGCAGTGTAAATAGTTTTGTTAAAATTTTCGTTACGAGTAAGTATACTTTATCGCTTTATAACTTAATTTCGGACTTTACTGTACATGTAATAAGTGCGTATATGTTTAATTATAAATCAAATAGCCTGTTTAACGTTTACTTTTTACCGTTTACCAAATGTGCCAGTGACTGTACTATTTGTCTTACGATCATTATTCAGTGAATATATTTTATAATAAAAGATTTATGACTCGTAAAACTGTTTGATTTTGCTGAAAAGTCTATATTAGCTTATAATAATAGCAAGTTAAGCTCGTTTAAAAATATCAAAAAAAAGATGAAAAGATTTTGACTACGATTTTGGCTTAAGGTGTCAATCATTGTACAGTTTACTCTATGAAATGTGAATGATCAAGGGCGATGCAAACTTTCTTGGTCTGGGTTAGGACTAGACTTCTTCGGTCGATTTGTATAGTTTTGCATAGTGTCTTTTACAGTCCACAGTATAACAATGCTATGTTGCAACGGAGGAGCTGCATCTCTATCGTGCAATAGAGAGCACGCACCGTCGGAGGGAGAAAATGCAGAAGAATTTGGCTAGTTCATTACAAACGCTGTTAATTCACCGGCACGGTTTAAATTACACGATAATCGAGCAGAGGGTGTCGTCGTCCGTAACATCGTCGTGTCTTGCACGAAATTGCTTCTGCGATGGGGAGAGAAGAGAAGAGAAGAGGAGAGGCCTGGCAACGGGAGGCCCGGGGCCCGGGTCAATCGATTACCGTACCGCTATCTTAGAATTGACAATTTACAAGCCCCGCCGCGGACCAGGCCCGTCCAGGCGACACCTACTTAATATTAATAACGCGTCCCCGGGTGGAAATACCGAGCAGCCGCGGAAAGCAATTAACGGTGACTTTGAATAAAATGCAAATAACCGGTAGTCGCCCGTCGATAATCGACACCGGTAAATAAAGTTATTTCGGAGGACGCCAAGCCGCCCGTGGCTGTTCCGCTTCTACACGATCCTGAAACCTTATACTGGGTGTCTGGGATCGGTCCACGGGCCAATATCCTCCAAACAATATGCCACTGATAAATTCATTTCTTTGTGGAAATTGTCTGACGATTGTCGGAAAATTCCTTGTCGGTGGCGGAAGATCTTCCTGGCAGCCATTTTGGAGAACTGGGCCCGTCTTTCGTTTGTCAGATGAAACTTGGTATTTTTAATTAATTCTTAGATGTTTTTTGAACGCAGCATCGTACATATTGTGGTTGTATATACTGTACTTCGTTTCTCTATAATGATTTCCATCTGTAAATTCCTCTGTAAAAAACAATGTAAAACGAATGAACTTACTGCACTTTCAAAGTGCTCTTATAACGATTTTTCGATTGAATTATGTTATTAGAAAATCAACCAAAAGGTCAGTAAAAACCTATAGTGATACAATGAAATTTAGTTACCACATTTTTAAGTTGCATCATCAATGATTTTTCCATTTAATCGTACTCCCAAGAAAATTTCCCGAATATTCAGTAAAAATAAGCACTAAATAGATGAACCGACTTACAGCACTTCCGTAAGTGCCGTAATAATAATGTTTCCATTTAATCATGCTGTCAAAAAATCTCCTAAAAATTAAGTAAGAATAAGCACTAAACGAATGAGCTAATTAACACTTTATCTACCGGAAGCCTATTAATCGGCTTTTCACTAGTTGTGTTGTACTAAAAGGAGCCTTAAAAATCTTCTTTTCCATAATAATCCCAAACGAAATAATTAGATTGTGTTACTAAGGGTGACTTGTTGGTTCATGATTGAAATTGCTGTTGCTGTTGAAAGATCAATTAAAAAATCCCTAGCCATAAATCATAGGCGTTCAAAAACTATGAAGTAATCGCCGGTAAATAATGTGTTAAGTTACCGCACATTGAAAGTGCACTAAAAATAAAGTTTCTATTCAGTCAGGCCAGCAGAAAATTTAAAAAACCAATAAGAATAAACATTAAACAAACGACCTGAGTCACCTCGCTATCAAAGTACACTAACAACGATTTTCCCATTTAACCCTTCGCAGTCGACGCAATTTTAATCCCCAAAATCAAGGTATTTCTTTCTACCTAAAACATTCTTATTTTATGTACCTTGTTTACATTGTGCATCTGAAATTAAACCTGTTATCTCATACAGCAATTGAATTTTTAGCTATTTATAGAATAGAAACGAATTTAATAATATTAAAATTGTTTTAAATAATGGTATGGCAATTTTTACTGGTGACATAGAGTGCAAAGGGTTAATCGAGCAACCATAAAATCTGGCAAAACTGCTTAGTCCCCGAAGCCGTGAAGTCTGGCAAATAAGCGGATCAAAAATGGCTCGGTAAAAAGGCCTTGGCCGATTCGACGTCCATCGAAAACGTTTTTTGGTATCCTCGACATAATCAGGTGCGTACATTGGCACGGCAGACACCCAGTATACGATGTTCTCTGGTAAAGAAGGCGAGGAGTACGCGGAGAGGGCAAGAGGAACGGGGGAAAAAAAGAGGATCGAGGTGAGTAAGAGCGTATAATGTGTCCAAAAGGCACCTGCCTCTTTCGAGCGTACTATCTTCCCATCGAGTGGTCGCAAGAAAAGGAGCTAGACTCGAGTTAGCCGATGTTATCTCGTTCCGAGACCAGCGAACCACTTATATCGTTAATTGCTCCCACTTCCGGCCTCCCCTCCCCGTCGTCTTTCTTTCACCATCTTCCGCCCTCGTTTACTCTCTCGTGTACAACCCTCTCTCACTCTTCTCGCTCTCTCCTTCTCTGTCTCGCTCCCTTCCGAAGCAGTTTTGTCTGTCAGGTACGACGCTCTGCGACTTGATGCGATGCGATGCGATACGATGCGATGCGCGCGCGCGCTCGCGCGTGTTAAGAGCTCGCATTATGCGTTTAAACTTCGGAGGCACCGTTCCTCGCAAAGAGCACGAGAGAGGCTTTGTGCCCTTTTACGCGGGATCCCTCTTGTAAGCGGGATGTTCGAGTCGCCCCTGACAATGTATTGCAGTTAATCGCCTCCCTCTCGAAATTATTTGCTACCTCGGCTGGCAATTTTGCAGGGAAAACGACCGCTAATTGCACGGCTACGGGAAAATTCGCGTTAAACTCTCCTCTGCAGATATACTGTTCGTTCAACAAGGACCGAAAAGGTTTATCGCGTGTTTGAAAATTTAAACATAAATGATTTATATGAAGACTTGGAAAATGTATTACTCGTTTCATTCAATAGCGGGCTCCATTAAAGCAATTGTAATTAATAAAACTGAAATTAGAAAGCTGGAACTTATTGTTCCGTCAGGTGAGAAGAGTTCGGAAAAAGAATTCTAACAGTTGTGGAAATGAATATCAAAAAATATCACAATAAAAGGGTTAAGTACTTATTGGTTCTAAGATGGCTTCCAGCTGACTACTATCGTGGTCCGTGTATTGTTAATGTATAATTGAATGACTATTAAATTTGCAAAGACAGTAGGCTTGCAGAGAATTCAACTAGTGGGAAACACAATATATTGTACAAGTAAATATTTCAAAAAATCTCTCTTTAACCCTTAGCACTCGAATGGCGACTCTGAGGCGTCGCTACAAATTGTTACACCATTATTCAGAATATTGTTTACATGATTAAATTTGTTCATATGTAATAAATTACTAAACATTTAAATTTTGTATGAGGTACTATATCAGTTTCGTACGCATATAACGAAAAAAATTATGTACAATGGAAATATTCTAGGTTAGAAGAAATGTTTGATTTTTTAGTAGAAATAGCCCCGAGTGCAAAGGGTTAAAAAGACCCAGTGTCTTTCAATCAATTTTCAAGATGGCTGCCAACCAAACGATCACCGTACTCCACGGTTAATAGACAATTTCGTTTGCAACTAATCTCACAAACACCAATATAAAATATACGTGTATACAAGCAAATGTTTCCATTATTGTGTGCAATTCCCGCATGTCAGGTGTTCGCTGCAATGGTATCTCGAGCTACCTGGCGTAATTAATTGAAGAATATCCAATGAAGAACTTTTGCTCGATCCCGTGCCGGTTTGTCGAGTGTATAAAATCAGTATGAAACGATGACGATTAACCTTAATTTATGCCGGATTTTATGAGGGAACGTTAAACAGTTAACAAATTGGAGAGGAAAGTTTCATTACAGTACGAGGATCTCGACGCAACCGTAACGGGCTGCTCCAGATAGATAGATCGTTAAACCTTCGGGAAATTGTGATCACAGGTTCGAGGATCAACTTTTCAACGAATTAGAGATCGTTCGAGAGATTCCTGCTGATATTATGTTGTTAACGTCTGGATTTTAACGTTCGACGCTTTTCCAGTTCACATTAAATTACATATTTGCCTTCATTTTCTCTTCGATTATTCAATGATTTATAAAAATCGTCCATAATTTTCTTGGATCAAAATATCAAGTTTTCATTGATTGTCTAAAAATCAGTCGTACTTCTCACATTTTTATTTCACATAAATACACAATTCTCAAACTATGTGACTTGTACAGCACATTTGAAAACATTGCAAACGCTCTAAACAAAGGGTCGTTAATTTCCTTGTAACAAACTATCAATTTCTGAAAATTGTCTGAATGTTAGTTGCTCACAGAATCGGCTCATACAAATGCTTGAAAATCAACCAACCACGTGACCCATACACATTTCAGAACATCGTAAATCTTCCAGAAAAATCGTCCATAATTTCTTTTTATCAAATTATCAATTTCTGAAGATTGTCTGAATGTCACTGCGCTTGTACAGCACATTTCAAAACTATCAATTTCTGAAAATTGTCTGAATGTTAATCTACATGTTGTTCACAGATTCGGCTCATACAAATGCTTGAAAATAAACAAACCACGTGACTTATACACATTTCAGAACATCGTAAAATTTCCAGAAAAATCGTCAACAATTTCCATGTATCAAATTATCAATTTCTGAAGATTGTCTGAATCTCACTGTGCTTGTACCGCACATTTCAAAACTATCAATTTCTGAAAATTGTCTGAATGTTAGTCTACATGTTGTTCACAGATTCGGCTCATACAAATGCTTGAAAATAAACAAACCACGTGACTTATACACATTTCAGAACATCGTAAAATTTCCAGAAAAATCGTCAACAATTTCCATGTATCAAATTATCAATTTCTGAAGATTGTCTGAATCTCACTGTGCTTGTACCGCACATTTCAAAACTATCAATTTCTGAAAATTGTCTGAATGTTAGTCTACGCGTTGTTCACAGATTCGGTTCATACAAAAGCTGGAAAATCAACAAACCACGTGACCCATACACATTTCAGAACATCGTGAAACTTCCATAAAAATCGTCATAAATTCCCATGTATCAAATCATCAATTTCTGAATATTGTCTGAATGTCCCTCTGCTGTAACCTCCTGGAAGGTTACTAATAAATTCCCATGTATCAAATCATCAATTTCTGAATATTGTCTGAATGTCCCTCTGCTGTAACCTCCTAGAAGCTAGTCCCCCACTTGTTGAAATAAATAATTTCAACAGTTGTGCTGAGTTGTGCTAGGTTTGTGCTACATTGTTCTCGAATATTATAACAATAATATAAACAATAAGCCTAAAAATTGTAACAATTTTTGTTTCACATAAATATACAAAAATTCGCAAACTACGTGACTCGTACACAGTTCAAAGCAAAGCAGACGCTGGCGAAAAATCGTGAGCGATCTCGTTGTAACAAACCATCCATTTCAGAAGATTATCTCACTGCCAAAGACATTTCTCTAAACGAACGGCAAATTGATTTCCGAAGTTCGCCGAACGGACGTCGGAACGCACAAGAATCGCCGGCGGTTTTATTAATAAGAGGTGGCAAGAAAACGGGACGGTTCATACCACCGTGCAAGAAAAAGAAGTCGCCCAACGATCCGGTCGTTCTTCCTAGCGCCTCGTTTCATCGTCGTTGCATTGGCTCGGCGATTCGTCGAAGAAGATTGAGACGAAACCAGTTAGGCTGGCGTGACGGGGCACGTAGTCGGCTGAAACAAAAAAAAGAAAAAGAGGAAAAGGACGAAGGGATCACACGATCACGGGGCCCCGGGTAATCGTGGCCACGGTGCGAACACCGTAAAAGCGTAAACGCGTAAACGCGTGCTTGCCCCCGAAAAATCGAGTGGCTGGACTGTTTTCCGGCGGTGTTCGTCGAAATTGATCGTAATGGAGAACACGGGCCAGGAAATTGCAACGGATCGTCATGAAACACGATCCACGGTGGATCCACGAGCTATCAACATATGCGTATAGTTGCAGTTCTTTTTTTTTTTTTGCGTGCGCGCGATGTCTGAATCGCGAATTAATTTGTTTTAAATTGCCCGCTAAATTATGATTGCCCGCTCGCGGGGATTAACCCGCGGAGAAAAGCAAACGTGTTTCGCCGGGTGTTGTTCGGGTATCGATCACCCTCGGCGATTCCTCGGTTAACATTATCGATTAATCTCGAATTAAGGTCAATACGATTCTCGGGAGCGGGGCGAGTATGCAAATACAATTTCGCTAATGACCGTGTTTCACCGTTCGAAAGTGAAACCCGGCACCGCTCGTAACTCGTACCTGTAACGATACCTGTACGGCCCGGAATTATGAAATTTAGAAGTATCTCTTACGATGATTATCGGCTGGCGAGAATTTTAATTGCGTACACGGCCGTCTCGGACCGGTACACGCATCGAGCGAGAGCGAGCGCGCGCGCGCGCGTGCAGGTGTACCGGGAACAGCCACAATGATGATCCGGTGGCTCCGTCATTATCGAGAGTATCATATATTATCGGCTCTCATCAATGCGACCGACGAGCGAGATTTGTCGCTCGCATCATTGCCCATTCGGGGATAACAAATCATCCTCGTGCCGATCCGATCCGATCGCTTCGACGCGTAGAGGAGAGGGTACGGTTGTAGTGCGCTATGATCCACACAGATTTATGAGTTGAGATTTTGAGGAGTGGCGAGAACGCGGAGAGAACCCTGAATATAAAATTTCAATGACGGGTCATTATCAGTTTTTGAGATATTAAAAAACCTTTGCACTCGAAGCAATTTTAAATACGTAATCTGTAGATTTTTTTTTACCAAACTAGAACATTTTTATTCAATGTATCTTTTTTACTAGTTTTTTACTTTACAAATTAAACCTGTTTATTCGTGCTTAAAAAGACGATAACATTTTCAACATTGGAACCTACGACTTTTTGTCGAGAAGTTGGGAGTTAGGACAATTAGAGTTTACTACGTGACGTCAGAAAAAGTGTTGAAAAAATTGCAATCACCTTACCACCAAGGTGAGGTGAAGGTCAACTTTCTCTGTTTAAATTTTTTTCTGCGTTTCTCTGCAGGTTTGACCTTGAATGACCTTGAGTAATAGATAATTAAAGGCATCTTAAACTGCACTATTTGATGGTGGTGATAAAAAAAACATATCATTCCATTTAAAAAAAGAAAGTTGACCTTCACCTCACCTTGGAGTGTCTACCGGGAAAAATAAAAGTTCCACCACACGATGTCCCCCCTCGGTCCTAAACAACTTTCATCTGAAACATTTTCTGTCGTCTGAAACATCATCGTCTGTAACGCTTTATAATTTCTACCGTGTATATTCTAAAAATTTTATGAAAATCGATTGACGCGGAGGAAAACAACAGACATTGAAAAATATAAGAATCCCCAGATTTCGTACGAGTAGGATCGAATATTAAAAAAGTTATCGTCTTTTTAAGAGTGCCCGAATGTTTGTGTGTGTCGCTGTATACAGGGTGTCCCAAAAATGTCTCGCTTCCTTCAAAGGGGAGGTTCCTGAGGCCATTTAAAGTGACATTTTCCTTTGCAAAAATAGCCGTTTCGCCTTTGTTAAGGACTTACTAACGAAAAACACGGACCAATCAGATCGCGACCTAGAGGCGTATTGGCAGAGACGGCCGCGCGCGTCAGAAGTCGAGCGATGGTGATACACCGCGGTCGAAAGCAAGGAATAAACAAGAGAAGAAAATTTTTCGAGTCCTATGTCGAATAGTTCAAATTTGAATATGTTGTAGTCTTTAGTAACCTACGAAGGAATCTCGAAGGATTTTTCGACATCTTAAAAAATGTTGGTTTTACAGACGTGTAAAGAACTTTTTTTCATTAAATTATAACACGAACTAACGTACCGAGGGAAATGAGTTTTTAGGAGCTTATAGTGAACACAGAAGAGTATCTATTAAAAATATTTCGATTTGGAGAAAATAGTTTTTTCACCATTTATTTTGAAAATGTTTTAAACAAATGCAATTTTCCTATAGCCGGGAATTTTTTAAAAATTCGAAAAAAACGTGGTGACAGCTCCAAGTCTCCTCTTTACGGACCTATTTTTGAAAAGGCAAGCGCTTTAAAATTGACGGAATTGAAATTATTTAAAGCGAACGCTGCACCGCGATATTACGGAGGCGCGCGGCTCCTTGTTTGTTCCTTGCTTTCGAACGCGGTGTATCACCATCGCTCGACTTCTGTCGCGCGCGGCCGTCTCTGCCAATACGCCTCTAGGTCGCGCTCTGATTGGTCCGTGTTTTTCGTTAATAACTCCTTAACAAAGCCGAAACGGCCATTTTTGCAAAGGAAAATGTCACTTTAAATGGCCTCAGGAACCTCCCCTGTGAAAGAAGCGAGACATTTTTGGGACACCCTGTATTCTACTGCATGTTTTCTAAAAACGTGGAGCGGCTGTTTACTGGGCTGGCCGGTTTCCAGATCGTTTTAAGGGCAGTTTCCAGGAAGAAGGACACGGGAAACCGCTTTAACGAGCTCGCTGTAAAACAATACTTTCTCCGGGTGGGGTAGAGAGGAGGATCGCCGAAAAGTACGTTACAAGAAACGAGGGGTGTCTCGAGGAAGGAAAGGAGCGTTTCAACGGACGATGGTCCTGGAAATGGTCGGGATCAAGACGGCAGATAAGGAACGGCCGGTGGTGTCCCCGGTGTTTTCGGAGAGTTCGCGTGGTAATTGTCCTGGCCATATGCTCTTCCGAAGCTCGCCCACCGAAACGATGACCGGTAAGCTCGAGCTTCGCATCTCGATCGCGATTCTTCTTAATTACAATATTCAAATTTTGCTGGCCGGTCCCCGCCATGTGTTCACGAAGTTTCGTTTTATAGGTGGTGGAACAACAGAGCACAGACACGCTCGTCTGATTACGTTTGGTTTCGGGACCGGGCTGTGTCGTCTATTTCAGCATCGCGTGGCCACGCGCCTTTTACGCTCGCAAATTGTCGAGGGTAACGCCGAGAAAACTGTTGGCTAAACAGTCGCCGGCTATCAAGATCGGCCGGCCGATTATTCATTAGCTTAACGCGGGCCACATCAGATACAACGTGTAACCGGTGGCCCGCTCGAAACGGGCGCGTTTCGACGATTCCGGAACCGCCTGCATGAATTATTTTTTTCGAACACGCGAGCTGCGAACCACGCGTGATCGTCGATCAAGGAAAATCTGGAGCGAGATGTTTTCGATGCACGATAAATTCACAGCCGCCGGTGCGATTGATTCATTCTGCTGGTTCTCCGATGTTTTATTGCCGAGCACGATCGATGCTTCGCTTTTTACGAGAGTCGTTGTGAAAGCTAGAACACCAGCTGCGTTTGAGACTTTTAGTGATCATTAGCGGAGCTATATGCAAATGGAAAATTGTTTGCATCGATTGTAGTGGAACAGGAGCCAAACGGGAATTTCATTATTGCTTTAATCATCTTGATGAGCTGGCATTGAAACTTTTAAATCCTTTTCGCGTAGCTCTTGCTATAAATTGCATCCCTCAGCGATGATCATATTCGTGACACTTTTGTGATTAACATGAATCCAACACGATACAATTGGCAGCGTGTTTGCATGGTTGATTCGCGATTGAGTGGAACCTCCATTATCCGAAGCGATGGTATGTATCGTATTTTGAGAAACTCATCCGATGCAGTTAGGGTTCTTCAGATCCTGTATTTTCTGAAATCTCAAGAGTATCGTCATTAATAAAAATTTTTAGCTCTTATCGATTCAACCTGTATAAACATGCAAATCGTCTCATTAATTTGACCAATATTGTGCCATCGAATGGAATGGAAGAGAAATTGTTTCTTCTGCAACGAAAATACAAATAAGAAGAGGCAAACTATATATAAATGAAAAGATTCATGTTTCAAATTTAAATAACGGTGTTGGAATGATCTAGCGTCATTCATACTTGGCGCGTTCCCTAGCACTCGTTAGGGCATGCGTGTTGCGAACTACGCGCCATCCAGGCGCGCGAAGTTACTCTACCACGTGTACTTCGTGCAAGCGTGCTCCCGCAAATCTGTTCTATTTTACCTTTTACAATATCATTGTAGGTGTTTAAAAAATGGTAGTTCCATTTAAAAAAGTCAAGGTGACCTTGATATCTCTAAAAAAAAATGACATAAAAACAAAATTTTTGTTGGCATCGTGTCAGCCCCATTGTGCCATTCAACTTTGTCCTTACCATATTTTATGTATCTTTAGAAACAACAAAGATACTTGAGGTGCAAATGTTAGGTGACTCACCCTGTAATAACCACCACGAAGTTTGGTCTGGGTTAGGTCCTAAATATTCAAGAATTGGTAAATGTGATGAATTATTGAATATTTAGGACCTAACCCAGACCTAACCCAGACCAAACTTCGTGGTGATTATATATAATAACCGGCAATTATACATAATCACCGGATTAATCACATTTACCGTAACATACTCATTCTTCAACATTATATGTTTTGAAAAGTTCACGCGGTATATAGATCGTTCGACGATCGCGTGCTATATTTGTAGAAAAAGTTGACGAGCGGTCGCTTCATACTGACGCATACGCACGGCGCGGACGTGCACGTGTAGGCAAAATTCAATGTAGTAGTAGCTGCAGTTTTTCGCAAATATCTCAAAAACTAAGGCTGAGCAACGGTTATATATATATAGGAAAAAGTTGTTCAGAATCTTCACCCTGACAACATATTAAAAAATCATCGAAATTGGTGATGTGGGACCTTCTATGCACAATTACCAAATAATCAACAAAAATAACCTTGCTAATAACCTTGGTAGTTGAAGCAACTTTAAACACTAACAAAAAAAAAAAACAAATGAAAGAGGGCAATATTCCCGTGTGTTAAGATTTGTTTTAGAAGATAGACGATCCTTTGACTGTTCAGAATTGACCCAGCTGAGATTGACGAAAGAAAGTGCTGAAGATTAAATTATAAGAAAAATGTTTTGTTTCTTTTGGGAATTGTCGAATAGCCAAAGGAAAAATCGGTGGTCGAATCGCGCAGATTTGGAACGAGATTTCAGGGGAGGGAATCGTGGCGGTGGCAGCAGCTGTTCGGCAGTGATCGGCGAAGACAGAATCATTACTTAACCCGGTACACCGTGCGCGGTGGGTAGGAACTATAAGTACACACTGGATGGCCAGTTTACGTGCGTAAAGCCGTGGTCTCCAGCGGCGGTAAATTGATAAAGTGGGTGACAAGTCGTTAAATCACCGGCAGGTACGGTCATCGAGATGCGATTGCATGTGCAGTCGCAGTCTCGCGTGTGCGCGCCTCTGCAACCGGCGACGAGATCGAAGGCGAGAGAACGTTGAAAAGAGAGAACAAGAAAACCAGACCCCTAGATAGAGAGGAAGAGTGAGAGAGATAGAAGCAACGAGGAGAAAGGAGGAAGCGGAGAATCAGATTTAGCAATCGGCGATATATTCCAACTATCAACATTTTTGTAAGTTATCGTTTTAGAGCGCGCGCGCGCGCTCGAACAACGACATTTGCATACGTATTTCGTAAATCATTCATAAAATACGTGGCCAGCGGGATTTACGAGTTTCGACCCGGCGAGACTGCTTTACGATCTTTATTCGATTTTTTTGTACAGGCGGGTGCGCGCATATAAATGCGAGCATTGGCTCGTTATCGGAGTCTCATTATTTGAAAATAAACGGTCCCGGTTAGCGAACGATTCCAGAGACTGGGACAGTTTATTCGGAACGATTTTCGAGGCCGGGGAGTCACGATAAATTAGGCGAGTCGGGATGGGGGCTTGGACGTTGCAGGTGGAATCCAATTAGAGAGAACGGGAGAGAACGGCGAGTGTTTACCTGGACAATTTTTGCGATCAGCGCGTTCGCCTAAATCACCATTTTTCATATCCCGTCACATTTTAGATGCTCTTTCACTTAAAACGATCTTATCATTTTCTATGGCTTATTTTCATTGAAACTACATCTACCACCGTTTGTTAAACTGGCCGGTTTCTAACCTCTCATTTGTGAAATCGATTAACTCCATAAAACAAGTAGTAATCAACAGAGTGAGACTGGGACACACAAACCTCAACCACTCATATTTAATTAAAAGACAGGACAAACTTAAATGTAATAGATGCTACACAATAAACATAATGGAACACATGGTTACAGGGGGCCATCTCTATCATCAAGAAAGAAGAAGATACAAAATTTCAGGAAACATCAAAGATGCCACCGAATCAAAGGAATCTTGCGAAAAACTAATAAAATTCTTGAAGCAAACAATGTTATTCAACCGAATCTAAATTATAAATGACCACCTAATTGTAAGCTCGTAGTTGCTAATAACCCTTGTGAGGTTGATGCAAATTAAAAAAAAAGCATGCGGAAAATAGATGAATCAATGTACATATTCATTTTTAAATATTGTTCAATTTTCGTCGATTAAGGGTAGAAAGTGGACTGTGGATCTTATGGATTTATAGTAAAGATGAATTGATCAAATCGCACCCCCGCAAGAAAAGTGACTCAACTAAAAAATGCAGCATTTGAGAAAAATCAACTTAAAGAATACTATAAAACTTATATTGAAATAGTTGAAGCTTCTTTTAAATTTCAGGTAAGTACGTATGACGGTAAATTCTATTATAGAAATTGAAAAGAAGTTTAAACTATTTCAATCTAAGTTTTATAGTATTCTTTAAATTGATTTTTTTCAAATGCTGCATTTTTTAATTGAGTCACTTTTCTTGCGGGGGTGCGATTTGATGTAAATTTCTGGTAAGTATGTATGGCGGTAAATTCTATTATAGAAATTTAAAAGAAGCTTAAACTATTTCAATATAAGTTTTACAGTAATTCTTTAAGTTGATTTTTCTCAAATGCTGCATTTTTTAGTTGTGTCACTCTTCTTGCCGAGCTGCGAAATGGGAAACAGTAAAATTGTTTAAAAAATATACTTTCGCATTATTTCCATCATTTCACTAATATTGAGAACAAATATAGATCAGTGTCGCTAGATCAACCCAAAACTCTTTTCCCCTTCCACTATTCCATTCCACTACCATGAGCACACTACAACGTCCCCCACTAACACCGTAGACTGGTCACGTGACGTGCCGCGCAACGTGTTACATATTACTCTGGTCATCGGAGAGGTGGTAAACTGTATTCCCCTCGATTTAACCGATCCGGCGACACTGGTATAGACTAGTATATGTATATAGAGGTTCTGTAGCTTGAAAATAATGCAGACAATTTTTATTACACACAAAAATCCGCAGTCTAGTAAGAATTCATTTTAAATAGTAATATCAAAGTGTCAATGAAGTGTCTTGTCAGAAAAATGTAATGAAACTTGAAAGTTGGTTTATTGAGAATAAAAATCCGCCGTCTATTGCCAATTTACAAAATAACTAGTAAAAAAATCGTGTTACTTCGATACCAAGAACTCAATATTTTAAACACTGTTCTTTCTTTCTATAATCTCTCGAGCCTGGGAATTTCCGGGGTGGGGCTTTATCAAAACATTCTCTCGGTCATTTTCTAAACGACTTTTTTGGAAAAGAACTTCTCGGTCCAGTTCAGGCCATTTGAAGAAATTAGCAGGTGTGTCGTTGAACGATCCCAGCTGCCCACAGAACGTAGCTAATCCCCCCTCCCCCCTCCCCACTGTCTTTTTGTCTAGAAAGAAAGAGAAGACGAGATAGAGAGACAGAGAGATGGAGCGTTCGCGTTGGAAAGATGGAAATCGATTCTTCCTTTCGAGTTACCGAACAATTACAATCATCTTAAGGGATGACTCGGCAAACGGATTCAAGATCGGCGGATATTATCCACCGAGACGGCTTCTTCGAGAGGATAAAAGACAAGGCGAAATTCGGAACACCGGGGGACCTAGGAAATGCTCGAGATTCCCGTCGATGGACAATCGACACTTTGTTTCATTGAATCGACGCCAGAAATTGATTTCTCGTAGCGCGGGACCGGGACGAACAATCGGCGTTCGATCTCGAGAAAAGATCCGAGGATCGTTCGTTGGCCGACGATGCCGAAGAATCGACCAGTGGGGATGCGGTTTCTGGGAAATCGAGAGACGGAGGTTCAAAAGTCGGACGCCACGATGATGGATGGAGAATCATTTAGAGGAGAAGCTGTAGGGTCTCGCGGAGGGGGGACTATTAATTACGACAAAGGGGGCCGCGGCGTTCGGCGTCGAGTATATAAGCGGCGGGACTGAAAAGGGCGAACGATTAGTTACTTTAACCAAATTATCTCGCGGACAATGGGCCCAACAGGTGAGAAGTCTTCTTCTGCTTCGTGTTGCAGAAGACATCCGGTTGTCCGAAGACATCCGACCCGCAGAAAACCGAATGATTCTGCTACACGGAAGCTGACAGTGATTCTCCGTTGCGTTCACCGTCTCAATCTAATCGCGGAAAAGTTTTCTTCTAGATTAAATTTAATACAGGTTTAAAGACTGAATCTTCCTTGTTGCTAAAATTACTCAAAAATTGATGTACGTTTTTTTTTGGCTGTTTTGTTGAACAGGGAACAAGTGCATAATCAAGGTTGAATTTCTACTCCAAGAAATGTACGAGGCATGAGAATCGTTAAAACATAAATCTTTATAATATAAGTACATGGAAGGTTCTTAACCAGTTAGCTGTTTTTAGCTGTCGAGTATACTCGTCATGGAATAAAAATTAATTGCTTGCTATTTATGTTAAAATTGTAGTGAAAATTAAAGCGCATTATTAATTTGTCGACATTTTAGAATTTTTCCTGTCGTTACTATAAACTACAGAGCAACGCATAGAAAATCTCTCACAGTTGTGTCTTAATACTTCACCTACCGGAAGCCCATCAATAAGCTTTTCAATTTTTGTGCTAAAATGGAACTTAAAAGTCTCCTTTCGCACAGTATTCCCAAACGAAATTTATATTATTGGACCTATTTGTTCGTTCACGATAGCAACTGTTATTCTCGTTGAAGGATCCATTAAAAAAACACCGAACAATGGTCCACGGTGTTTAAAAAATTATGAGAAAATCGTCGGTACATAATGCGTTAAGAAACACAAAAATGTCCCCCGTCATTAAAAAACGAAGAGAGGCAAAGAAAACGAGCGTCGACGGATGAGTCCTCAAGATAAGAAAAATCGTCGTTCAGGTCTGTCAAAGTGGCGTAACCGCGGATACTCCTAAATCCCGCGACGGTCTCTCGACCAATCCGTTGCGGAACGGCTGACAAAATATTTCTGAAAGGGCCTGTGCACCGCAGGTACTCCACTTTTCCATTGAACGCGACGGAAGGCGACGATGACTGCGGTCGATGGTGTCGGAATGATCCCTCATTATACCGAAATCGGTAGCCAAATGGAGCTGG
This sequence comes from Sphecodes monilicornis, assembly GCA_913789915.3. Lineage (NCBI taxonomy): Eukaryota > Metazoa > Arthropoda > Insecta > Hymenoptera > Halictidae > Sphecodes > Sphecodes monilicornis. The sequence continues at coordinate 23,426,949 of OU565291.1, forward strand.
CACTTTTTGAGAACAGTGGGTTATCCAGCCCGCATACACGCGCGCTTACATCGTCCAAGAAGAGGACGAAGAAGACGAAGAAGAAGAAGAAGGGGGAGAAGGGGGAGAAGAAGAAAGAGGAGGAGGTGATGGGTTCGCCTCGAAACGGACTTCTGCGAGGTCGTTGTCGTCCTGGCATTGTGTCTCGAGTGGACAGGATGATCGTCGCTCATTTGTTTCGTGGCGGGACGGCGAACAGAGGCGTCAAGAGAGCAACAGCAACAACTACAGCAGCAACAGCAACGGCAGCAACAACAACAACGAGAACGACGACGATGACAGGAACGCCGGACACAAGGCTGCCTGTAATTTCATACGTCAGCGCCGAATATTAATTCGAATTCCTCCCTTAGAGTGTTCCACAGTACTCTCGCAACGAACCGAGCAGAGAGCTCAAGGCGGCGAGAGGAGAGGGAGAGAGAGAGAGAGAGAGAAAGAAAGAGAGAGAGAAAGAGAGAGAGAAAGAGAGAGGGAGCAGTTTTTGTCCGGTAAATGAAATATCTTCGGTAGCCGGGCGTCCTGCGGCGATCGAGTTCGCTTCCACCGGCTTTTGTACCGGCATTGGATTCTTCGAGGACTCCCCGTCGCGGATAAGTGGAATCATTTCAACGATCCAGCGGGATCGAGGCCGCCGCTACGCTCGACTACCGAATACCGTCTCTAATGCGCCTCTCTTCGACCGCTCCCGAGGAATCTGTCTTCAAGATTGGATCATTTTTACCAGGGATTACCGGACTCGCGACTATGCCACCCTGGGCTAGCCGAAGATCGCGCGTAAATCGCGATCGAAACCGCGCCCCTATCAAAAGTCGCTGAAAGCCAATGAAAACGAGTCGTTCGGGTTCCTGTTACGCCATCTCTGCAATGGTACTTACCTGGTTTCATTGTAAAATGGTCCCCAACGCACTAGTACATGTTGTACCCTTCAATTCCATGGACGATTTGTGTCTGGTCTTTCTAAAAGCAAACAGAGAAACAAAAACTTAGGACAAGATTGAGGATTCTGATCTACACTGTGCTTAAACATTTATCTTTCTCTCCTTGATGCAGAAATTTAGGCAAAGTGTTTCTATATCTTCTAATACCTATAAAAATGCAAATGATAGACGAGTCCAAAGTTATACAGGGTTAAACGGAGTTGGAACAATTTTTGCAGCAGCAGATATAGTATTTTATGATTTATTTGTGGCCTCAATTGTTTGTTTTCCGAAAGAAACCTATGTTGAAAAGTCTGAAGAGATAAAAAAGCCATGGTACAACCAGTATCCCCAGATCAACCCAAAACTGGGTTGATTTTCCTCTCCTCCTTTTTCCCTTCCACTATCCCATTCCACTCCTGCGCACACTCCAACGTCCCCCACTAAGACCGTAGACTGGTCACGTGACGTATCGCGCAACGTGTTACATATTACTCTGGTCATCAGAGAGGTGGTAAATTGTATTCCCCTCAATCTCAGCGATTTGGCGACACTGGGTGCAACTATTCTGATTGTCAATTGAAATAATGAAAAAAAAACTATTCATTATATACTTTTTAAAAATTGATACCACAATCTCCAAATAAAGATCTGCTGTCAAGCTGTTTGCTCTTTTATTAAGATCCTCTTAAATTTCTTAAATTATGTATCTAGCATTTTTTCGTGGATTTGGATAAAGTGCAGAGTCTTGTGTAAAATGATAGCCAATGATTGATTAAATGGTTTTGTTCGATGTTGTTTTCGGTATGCAATGTAGAAATCCAAAAGGGGCCAACAGAAGCGAACAAATTCTCACAGTCGCGTTCGAACGATCGGAACAGACGTTCGTTCCGCTCGTCGACAAGATAAATTCGAAGCGCGACAACTATCGAATTAATTAAGGAGCAGCGTGCGATCTCCCGGTTAATGGGTCGGCCATCTGCTTTCCCGAATGACCGCAATCTCTCCCACTCCCGATGGTCACCTGGAAAAAAGTTGAGGCGCGGCCGAATTCGCCGATAAGAGGAAAGAGGACAACGTAAGCAGCTGGTTGTTGCTCTCTGTCCAGCACAGGGGACATCGTTACGCTCATTTGCAAGAGTTTATTACGGTAACGATGCCGAAATCACGATTTTAAATGTTCCGAACCGCTGAAACGTAGTAATATCGCAATAAGATACCCTATCTTTGCGGAAACGTAGGAATCACTTTCATTCGGTGTTTTAAACGTTCGTTTACCCCTGGAGCAAGCCATATATTAATTAATAACGCTATCGAAATATAATCGCGCGAGAACTATGAGTGATAGACTGTTCTAGGAATTTTTATTTTTATTTTCCGAAAGTAGATCATTTTTACAACTACTTATCACAAGATGTCACAGTTAGTGTCACATTACCGTAATAAGAACATCCGGCGCAACATTAGCGCGGTTCATTCAAAGAAACCTTTTCAAGAAAGCTGAGCTTCAATAAATATTTTCAAGGTGAAAACTGATTCTCCATCTGTTCCCCGTGTTTTTCCCTTATTCTGCAATGTTTCAGTATGGATTCAAAGAAAGTTTCATCCCTGTATCTTAATTTTATCAAAATTTCCGCGACTCTGAAAAAATGTCACGAATTGAACACATCCAAAGATAAGTCAATTTCAAATGAATATTTTCAAGGTCAAAATGTATTTATTATTTTTTCTCGCTATTTTCCCTTATTTTACGATGTTTGAGCTGTGATTCAAAAAATGTTTCATCACTCTATCTTAACTCTATCAAAAGTTCTATGATTTCATCACCAAAGCGACCAAACAGAACCCATTTCACAAAGGTCACCTTTAGTAAACATTTTCAAGGTCAAAACCTATCTATTATTTATTTCCCCGATTTTTCCTTCTTCTACGATATTCCAGCTGTAATTCAAAAGAAGTTTCATCCCTCTATCTCCACTATATTAAAAGTTCTACAATTTCATCAGCAAAATGGCCAAATGGAACCTGTTCAACAAACAAGTCAATTTCAATAAATATTTCCAAAGTAAAAACCTGTTGCTCAAAGATTCTCTTATTTTTCTCATATTCTATGATCTTTCTGCTTTGATTTAAGCAAAGTTACATGCCTCTATCTTCGCTCAATCAAAAGTTCCACGATTCCGTCCGAAAAATGACGAAACGCTGGTGGAGCAGCGTAGCCGGTGCTTATACGGCGTGTCCGGTCGTTAGACCGAACACAGCGATCGCGGCAGATATCAGAAAAGCACGAGAGAGCAGGAGCAGAAGCGAGATCGTCGTCGTCGACGTCGTCGTCGTCGTCGTCGTCGTCGGCCGCGCCAAAAGAGAGGGCGAGAGATAATTAAGGCGGTCCCGTAGTAAATACTCGCTCGTCGGTGTGCGCAACGATACAAACACGTCTCCGAGAGTCTCTATGGCACACACGGTCCTTCTGGTCTCTGTGTGTGTATCGAGAGCAGCGCATAACTCGTGACACATATTGATGATGGTAGCACTGCCATCTTTTAACTACTACTCGCCTCCTCCCATTCCTTTTTTTCTGCCCCCGCTGCCGCCGCCGGATAAATATTTTCGATAACGACCGGCCGCCAGGGACCGAGACGCGAAAATCACGCTCGCTCGTGTTTCTCGAATTTCCTATTCCATTCCGAGAGAAAGAGGGACTCGGAGAGAGTCAGAGGGAGGGTAGCACGGGGTTACTTCTGTCACGATCGTCACTCCCTCGTTCGCGTTTCTTGCGGCAAGATGGAGCACCGTGGAAGAAATAAAGTTTAATAGAAATTTGCATACACAGACGTCGAAGACAAGGTTCACCGGCAAAAAATATGATTAATTCGCGAAATAATAGCGACCACGCCGTTCTCCGTTAAATGTTGCACCGTCCGCGGGTTATATAATACGCGAGCAAGGGACAGGCATAAGCGTATAACACGATGACACGTATTGATGATGGCGGCTACACCCGTCGCCTTTCTTTCTTTCTTTCAGCGACGTGGCTCTGATGGCGAACGCGGTCTCCGAGGCCGAAATTAAAAAATCGTCTTTATAGCACTTTATACACATCTTTTGCTGCAAACGTGCAGCTTGGTGCGATAACGCTCGATCATTTTGCAGTAGATATTCTTTGAACCTCGTGTACTCTTCCTCTGGTTCTACCTCTGTCTTTGGTTAATTGTATTTTCCAAAAGAAACTTCTGCTTTCAGTTATATTTATAAATTGATTTAATTCCATCATTTTATGTACATTAAGGTTCAGTAGTAGGACTATTTTCTTCAATAATTTAATGATATAATTTATTCAATTTTATTCACAGAATGACTTGAACTGTGCATAACGGTTGAAGAGAGCCGCAGTTGTTTTGAATGGTAACAGCAGAAATGAATGTTGTTCTTTATGGATTTTTATCATTTGCCATTTATAATGGAAAGTACACGATGTACTGACAGCAACATTAATCTCACTGCGGTCTTTACTTCATTTTTATCGGACGAAACGTTTTCATTAACTGAATGAATTTCCTTTCATTATCCTAGTTTTAACAAATACAGTCTATAAAAATAAAAATTTACACGAACATCTACACCAACTGAAACAGTAAAACATAAGTGTATTGAGATGTGTGACTAACAGATACAAAGACACCGTATTAATTGTTTAAAATATTGTTCGTCTTTCTGGGAACGCTGAAAGATTTTCATCTTGAAGCAAATTTTTCAGGGATCGAAAAGTCGAAAAATTCAAATTACTGTGCAAAAGAGATCAAAACGGAAACGTCAGCTGGATAAGACGGGTAGTGTAGCGTATTAAGAAGACAATTTGGCATCGTGCCGGTTGTTAATTTTAATAGCGAAAATAACGTGGCAAAAAGTTCCACGGTGCTGTCCTCCATTATGAACGAGGTCTGAGACTCTTTGAGTTACGAATCCGCCGTTGGCCAGAGTAGACCGGTGCCAGATCCTAATGCCAAATGATTGCGAGCTATTAGCACCGTCTAATTTCTCGGTTTCGCGGCGATATTTGTCATCGTTATAGCTGGCGACACCGAACCCCGAAAATTCTGTTACGGTTACCAGTGTTTCTCATTAAATTTCCAAAAAAACAATTTCCTTCCCACTAACCCATAAGAGATTTTTTTGAATGAACTTCGATAACGGAAAAACTGAATTTATTGTATGTAAAGATTAACTTATGGTCCGCGAAATTAATCAATTCTAATTTTGTTTTCTATACAAATGTTTGAGGATCACCGGTTAATGCATCAAATCTGCAGTAGGATAGTGTGATTGTGTAGAAAGTGATGGGAATTGTTCCCAAATCGTGCACATGGATTCGAAATATGCAATAAAATAAAGAATTCATTTGTTGTAATTTTATTTTCTATCGAAATATTTGAAGTTCGCCGGTTGATGCATCAAATCTGCAGTAGGATGGTATGATTGTGTAGAAAATGATGGGAATTGTTCCCAAATCTTGCACATGGATTCGAAATATGCAATAAAATAAAGAATTCATTTGTTGTAATTTTATTTTCTATCGAAATGTTTGAAGTTCGCCGGTTAATGCATCAAATCTGCAGTAGGATAGTGTGATTGTGTAGAAAATGATGGAAACTGTTCCGAAGTCTTGCACATGGATTCGAAATATGCAATAAAATAAAGAATTTATTTCTACACCTAGTATATCCATGTTTAACACGTTGACTACCACATGAATTTTACACGTTTCACACAAGGTTTCTCCATTTTATTCATAGAAGCGTTCAGCGTTAGTAATAACAATGGTTAGTTACTTGATAATAAAGTTCACATTTTACACTGTAATCTAGTCAATTTCAGCATTAATAAATTGACATTCAGTAGTATTTTTGTACTTAACCCCTTCTCCTACAACAGGGGTGGGGATTTTTCTCTCAATTTAGGCAGAATCGTTCCCACCATAGCGCCCACTGTCCCCCACCAGCATCCGCCGTTACCATATAGAGCAGTGGTGGGCACGGGTGGAGCCCCTCAAACGCCTGCTTCTCCCACCAACCTCTCTTTCATGCAGCGCGCACATTCGTTGCGTACGCTGATGTCTCGTGTCTTCGTTGCCCCACTGTACCGCGCTTGCTGCAAGGGGACAGAGGGCGCTACGGTGTGGACGGTTTTGCCTCAATTGTGGCAAAACTGCCCATCCCTGATATAGAGGAAGGAAGTGCTTCGTCCGTCACGAAGAGTGCGCAGGCCTCGCGCTTGAAAGAGAAGTTGGTGGGAGAAGCAGGCGTTCGAGAGGCCCCTACCATGCCCATCACGGTCGTACAACGAGTGAGACTCGTGGTAAGAAATTTGGGTGAAGAACAATAAGGACGAGCCTGGCTCGTGGTACTTCATTCGTGACAAACGTAAACAACACTAACACGAAGATTACTAATTTTCTACGAGTTTTCTCAAAACATTATTAATTTAAATTAAGTATTAATTTACAAATTGTTACCGATACATTATCCACTTTCAAATTACAATTAATTTTTGTTCACCGATGAATTGATCATAATTACTTCCCAGACATCTTAAAAGTATTAGTTGTGCACAAACGTGTTTATTATTTCACAATTCCTTTCGTTGCGCCGAAATATACATGTCACAAGACGCATACATTTTGCGCAAGTTTGAGCACACGGCTAAACAGCTTCTTGTTTATTATGACCCGAGCAATCGGGAATTAGCGAGTAAGACAAGGGGTTATGAATAAAAAGTGAAATAAGAAAATTGCTCCGCATCTAACGTGTTAAAATACAATAAACTGCGTTCCCTATTAAGTCTAACTCACAGACTTCACAAGACAAATTCATCCCATTCTCAATGACGAGGTTTTCCGAATTTTTCCCGTGAAAGCGTATCTACCCTTCGAAACAAGGCTCTTCCCGAGTCCCTTTCTCAGGTTTCCAGGTGTCCGTCGACTAATTTGTCAAGCTCGTCGCCTAGAGACCTGCGCAGCCAGGTTCGCATTCGCCTAATGAAGCGTCACGGCGTTCCGTCCTCGAAACACATCGCCGATTTATCCGGCCCATTGCGCCGCGGGAACGTTAACGTTAACCTAACAGAGCGCGCGGTCATTGTTTCACGGAGAGGGACTTCGCAACGACAGTGGTCTCTCGACGAGAGGAAAATCCACGCGTCGAAGAAGAAAAGCAGAGCCCGGTTAGAAGCCCGCGTCCGTTCTGCCACGGGCCATTAAACGAATTACTGTCGCGTTCTAAAGGGAACGATGTTCCACTTAACGTGCGCTGATCGCTTCTTTCCGTGCGTTTTAATTAGCGATCGCTGAATAATGCGCGGCGTTAATGCGCCGGCGAGGCGCAGTTACGAATTAATGGCTGCCCGTTCGTTCGCCGAGTCAATAGTGTGAATTTCCGAGTGGGACACAGCGAGATAACGCCGTCGAGCCGGCTAATTGAATTAATGCCGGTGATTAATTAAAAGTGTACGCGGTTGGGTCTGTTTGGGGCCCGCTCGGAGATCTGTACCGATGGTCCCGATTTTCGGGCCGGATAACGAGCCGTGGAATAGGTGGACAACCCTTCCCGTGTTATTTTCGGGACAACATTCAATGAACGATCGGCGAGACCACGACTGTCCCATTCGGTGATCAAACGAGGACACGACGATACTCGGGTTTTTAAAGACGGCCGAAGGCAGCTGGGGCCCTAAGTGAAATTAATCGACTCCGATAACTTAGCATACAGATAGCAGGCCATGAAGGCAAGTAGGACGGGCCACCACCGTCCGCCCGGCCCGCACGCTTTGCTAGGCTCGCTATAACTTGCTCGCTAACTCGCTCGCCTGTTAAACGTGTGGGTGAGCACTGTCTTTGTGTGCGCACGGTCGCCTGCATAAAAGCCCAGCACTGCACATTGCCTTTATGATGCAAAGAAGGCCAACATTAGCCGGCAACAATGGCTCTCTCGACCACCGCTTCCCGCTACCCCTCCGCGCATCCACCACTCCATCAAAGATCCCCGTTCACCCGCCCCCGCGACAAGCTCATGTAGTTTTTTCTCTGGTAACAGGCTTGTTAAAGTAATAACTCTAATTACACACCGTTCGAATACACTTTCTCACCTTTTTCAATGGATTGGGGGAGAGTGCACCTTCCTCCCACCAATTGCCGTCTCTATCTTTACATCTTACTCGCTCTCTCCCTCCCTCTCTCTCTCTCTCTCTCTCTCTCTCTCTCTCTCTCGCGCGCGCGCGCGCGCTCTCTTTGGAGAACGTGAACGCTGTTTCATTATTTCTTCTATAATATCGCGGCGCGAGTTAGCGCGAGTCGAAAGTTCCTGTTACCTCCATCCGGTGCGCAACCACGTCGAACCGTGAGGCGCGATTTTACTGCGTCCCAGAGACAGAAGATGGTTCGACGATACTGTATCTTCGAGTTTTCGAACTCTGATTTGACATATTAACACTAGGTTTACGGAGCACTAAAATTGATTATTTTACATTGCTTTATAAAAATAATAAAATTGTATTTACTTAGATCTTCAGTGATTTTTATTGTAATATGTACACAAAAAAATAAATCTATTTAACAAATCCTCACGAATGCCTCCTTACACTCTTAATAATCGTAAATTAAAAATTTTTGAATCCCGTCATTTTGACGGGTCCCGTAAATCTAGTGTTAATTATCGGGAATTTTCTGACACGGTGGAACTTCGTTTATGTGAACTAAATTTTAGCTGTAGCTGGTTCAACTGAATTCTAGCTCAGTTAACTGAAATCTTGCAATTTCAATTTCAAAATCCAGATATTTCTTTCAACCTAGAACGTTTTTATTCAAGAAGCAATTTTAATTTCAAAATTTAGATATTTCTCTCAACCTATATAGAACGTTTTTATTCCAGAAGCAATATTAATTTCAAAATCTAGATATTTCTTTCAACCTGTATAGAACGTTTTTATTCCAGAAACAAATTTAATTTCAAAATCTGGATATTTTTTTCAACCTAAAACGTTTTTATTCCATGAATCTTTTTTACATTGTACGCCTTTTTACATTGAACCTGTTTTCTCCTACAATAGTTGAATTTTCAACAATTTATAGACTATACACGAATTTAACAATATGAAAACTTTAAAAATACTGTTATATTATTATCAACCTATTAAACAATATTGAGAAAGAAAATAAATGAAAGTGAAATGTTCTTTTTCGCAAGTTACGAGTAGAAAGACTATATCCACTGGATACTTTACTTACGGATATTATACGGATACTATCCGGTTTTTTTTCCTGGAGGTATTATTATTGAGAAAATGTTGAAAGGCTAGCCGTTCAGGTTGGGATCAAGTGTGACGCAACGAGGAAACGCGATTAACACCAGCGAGCAATTGAAAGACGATAGCGCTGCGGTCGGTCTTAAACTGCGGAAGTTTGCTACAGCTACTGCTCCACTTGCCATTCATCTTCGAGACGCAGTTTCTGCAACCTGAAGTTAGATAACATCCCTTAAACACGGCGATCCTCTGCTTCTACCCTCTGTCAGGCTTGTCGCGTGGCTCGAAAGGGCTTGCAGAACTTAAAGCACTTAAAGCACTTAAAGGATCGCTTGCAAGGAATGTTTGAATATGGAGAACGTTAGAATAACGTTTCGTTCATTCGTGTATCCAATAGTGGTGTGCGAGAACACGGAAATGTCGAGTCGGGACGAAACGAAAATTTTTTTCGAGATCGGGACGAGTTCTCGAAAATTTCGGAATTCTCTATTATGTCGAGATGTTCGAAAGTTTCGGGATTTTTGGAAGTTTCGGGATTCTCGAAAATTTTAGGGTGTTCAGTACTCAAGTACCGTTATGAGAAGTGAGACTAGCTTTAAAATCGGTCGCGGTATGAGATATCTGATATTTGAGGCGTTTCCGAAAACCACATTATAAAATTTATTCATTGAATCTTATTTTTCTTCCTTTTGAGACTTTCGAGAATCCCGAAACCTTCGAGAATTACGAAACTTTCGAGAATCCCGAAACTTTCGAGAATCCCGAAACCTGCGAGAATCCCGAAACCTTCGAGAATTACGAAACTTTCGAGAATCCCGAAACTTTCGAGAATTACGAAACTTTCGAGAATCCCGAAACTTTCGAGAATCCCGAAACCTGCGAGAATCCCGAAACTTTCGAGAATCCCGAAATCTGCGAGAATCCCGAAACCTTCGAAAATCTCGAAACCTACGAGAATCCCGAAACCTTCGAAAATCTCGACAAAATCGAGAGTCCCGAAACCTTCGAAAATCTCGACAAAATCGGGAATCCCGAAATTTTCGAAAACCCGACCCGTCTCATCTCGATGTCTTCCCGACCCGTCTCGATCATCGAGATCCATACATTTTGGGGTTCTCGCACACCCCTAGTATCCACTCATTAAATTAGCAAAGTTTCGCTCATACTGTCACATTTAACACGTTGGTTGCCATGTCACCCATGTATTTAAATATGGAATTATTTATTTAGATTTCGAAATAAATTTTCCACGTGAACCCCTTGCCCTACGATTTATTTTACGATTTCAGTGATTATAACCTCTTTGTAGTTCATAATTTCCTAGAAGAAAGAGAAAATTTATATCTATTGTCTGCCTGTATGCTCTCCAATGATTTAACAATAATAAAAAGAGAATTTTATTTCAGTAATATTTATTAGACTATATTCAGAATTTTCTTCGAGTTCAATTTTATGTAAAAAAAGATTTCACCGAAAATGTTCTAGGGACGTCTAGATTTTGGTTTGGATTTAGATTAGGATTTAGATTTTGTTGTTTAAGAGAGAGCTGTGAGATATTGGAATTAAAATTGCTCCGAGTGTAAAGGGTTAATACGAATTACGTTCGTTCGCCGTTAGGCTAGACGGTGCGAAAGGCAAGTGGCCACAAAATCAGGGGTGTGTTGCGCGAAGTTAGAGCGATTTACCCCATAATGTCGACGGTGGGCCAGCTGCCCGTTGCGGAGGGGTAAAGGCCATTAAAGAGGTTTGTCCCGAGACCGTTGTTTACGCGGCGGAAGCGGGCTATAATCAGGCCACGGTGCACAAAACCGCAAGCCCGACGATATTACTGTCATTTGAACGGGGCTCTCTGCCATAGGGCCTCGAACGGAATCCTCCCTCGCACTATGAAACGGAGAAAGAGAAATATAGAGGGGGGGGGCGACGACAAGAGAAGGGTGGAGAGGTCAGGCTAAGAGACCTGGAAATTAAATGGCTGGGATTGTTCCGTCATTATTAAGGGCAAAGGAGAGAACGCATAATTACCACCGATTCGCGTTTGACTCGTGGAAAAAGGCCCGGGATTGTGATTGCGAGCGATCGTGTCGCGTCGGGGGCCCCGGCCGGAACGGTGGCCAATCATCGTGGGCCCCCGCCGGCCCTTATTATCAATCTCGAACGAGCCACGTTCGATATACATGTATATATACGAGCTAGGCGAATCGGCGAAAATTAAGCGTCTCTCCCTTCTCTCTGTCTCGATCGCAGAAACCGGATCGTTCCTTGCGATTATGGGGTAATACCGTTTTGCCCAATGATAATGATACATTCCCGATGAGAAACGGTCGCCGTCGCGCAGGTACCACTTTATGCACTTGGACCGAAAATCGCTTTCGTTGCTTTAGAGCCGGGATCGAACCATCGATTCGTAAACTAAAAGAGGAAAGAAAAGGAAGAGAGATGGTTGAACAGAGGGAAATTGTGCGCGACCATTATTTTAATCGACGTCGGCCGTTTTATCCACGAAAACTGTACGCTCGGCCGTGGTTGTTGCGCACGATCTCGCGGGAACGGTCAATTGGGGATCGTGATCAACCGCGAGCATTATTATTACTCGGTCGTTAGGCGATCGATCGAACCGAGTCACCGAAAATTAAATGCTGCCGGGAGTTGTCGTTGTTTCTCATTCTTCTCTTCGTCGACGACTGCCATCGTTGCGAAACGCCGTATTCCAGCGACGACGACGACGACGACGACGACGACGATGGTTCCGGGGACAGTAACGAGATCGAATTAAAGATATTTCGAGCACGACGGGTCTCGCAATGTCCCGTTGTTAGAGGCAACAAAGCGGGCCCCGTCCAATTACCGGCGATCTCGTTCTCGGCCCCGAACGAGCTTTCCACGAGGACGACTGCCATGTTTGTTGGATCGTGCTCGATCAATTGCCGGAGTATTGTTACGAGAGTCCTCGCCGGAAGATATGAGCTACGGCATTTTGTTAAGTAATTGAGACGAGAGAAGCAGGTAGGATTTACGCGTGAGCAGAACGAGCAACAATTCGTGGCAGCGAAAAGGTAATTAGAACTGACGAGCCTCGAAAAATGGACGAAACGAATGTAATGAAATGAACAATGACGGTCAAAGTTCTGCGAAAAAGAAGGGGAAGAGAGAATTTGTGACAAATGTGAACAAAAAATGGAATAGAGTGATTTTTTTGCTGTATAGATATACATGTACATATAATACCGGGTATTTCACCTAACTTGACCACCTTAAATATATCGCTTATTTTGTATGGTAGAAAAAATGTCAGGGGCAGAAAATATTCCATTCGAAGGCGCCAATACAGTGATGGGCCGAATTTTTTTTTCACAAGGTCATTTTTTCCGCGATTTCAAGGTCATCGTATTTTTTTCAAGTGGGACTGCATATTTTCACTACAACAGTCTTACATCTTATAAAAAAACGAATCCAACGAGGTACAATATGTTGACCTTCACGTGACCTTTAGCGAGGAAATTATGAAATGTTTGTCAATAACTTCAGTACGCGTTCGGGGACGATAAATGAAGGAATTTCAATTTCATTGACATTAAGTAAACAGATATTAGACCTGTGTATGTTTACAAGCATTATTATCAAAGCTATAATCTTAGCAGGAGATTATCGTTTTACAATCAGTATCAGCACAACAAGCTACGGTATTGGTATCGGTATCGGTATCGGTATCGGTATCGATATACTAAAAGTCAAGGGAAGGTCAACATACTGCACCTCGTTGGATTCGTTTTTTTATAAGCTGTAAGACTGGCGTAGTGAAAATATGCAGTCCCATTTAAAAAAAATACGATGACCTTGAGATCTCGAAAAGAATGACCTTGAGAAAAAAAATTCGGCCCATCACCGAACAGAATATTTTTCCCCCCTGACATTTTTTCTATCATAAAAAATAAGCGATATATTTAAGGTGGTAAAGTTAGATAAAATACCCGGTATATACAATCACTTTTTCATTAATATCTCAAAAACCAATACAGACACACGATTGAAATTTTATATTCAGGATTTTCTCCCATCTTCTTCCCGCTCCTTAAAATCTCAGATCATAATTTTGCGTGGGTCATACCACACTATATCCACAAATTGCTCGCGAAAGTACAAAGGTATCGTAGCAAGAAAATCGCGAGTCTCGATCGCATAGGGTAATTATCGTCGAATGCCGTTCGGTTTACGAGGGCAGAGCAGGTTCTCTGTGGCCGGGCGGCTTCGATCGGGCAGAACGAGTCATATTTCACCCCGTAAATCTCCGCGAACTAGCCAACGTGTCTCGCCGGGTGACATCTTCCTCATCGATCGGCAATAATGTGCGGTGCGCCGTGAATGATGCCTTTACGGCCGTTCTTGTTCTCTCCGTCTCTCTCCCACCTTCTTTCTCTCTCTCTCTCTCTCTCTCTCTCTTTCGACTTGGTGCGGCTTAATTTATCGTTTTATGGTCCTTTCGGGGGCTGCGAGGCGACCGTGCACCGCTGCTGGCTGGAGAACCCCATCGGAAAGTCGATGGGCCGAGCCAGCCAGCCAGAAAAGAGAGAAAAGAGCTCGAGAGAAAGAGACGGAGAGAAAGAAAGAGTGAGAGAGAGACTCGGAACGACTACCAGTTAAAGAAAGAGAGAAAGAGAGAGCAAGAGAGGGAGAGAGAGAGAGAGAGTAGGGGTTCAGCGAGGAAAACGAAGGCACGAAAAGAGCGAAAGAAAAAGAGAGGCGACGGAGGAACGGGAGGAGGAAGAAAGACAAATGAACCACGAAACAAAAGGGCTACGTCGCAAGAGATGAAGCGGGGCTTGGCCAGTCCGGGGGCAAGAAAGAAGGGATGAGGGAGCAGCTAGGAGGCGTGGCACACGCGGTATTAAGCAACCAAGCCACCGCATTGTAAAGGGCAAAGTGTTATTGTTGCGACCGCCACGCCGACCGAGCCCAGAGACTCGACTTAATTGGATTTAAAGACGAATTGTTTGCGTACCGACCACGACACCGGCACGTCCTACCAGGGACCTCTGTTTGCGCCTGTTTACCGCTGAAACCCCATTGCTACAACACTTGCCGTCCACCCTCCACCCCCTGTCACCCTATAACCAAACTTTCCGAGACTACTCGATGAACCGATCTTCTCTTTGCTTCGAACTTCCTCCATAATTTACACTGCCACCCAAGATGATACAGTCGTCTCTTCATTGATAGATTCAATATGGACGAAAAGTAAACGGCGCTCTGTAGATTAATCCCTTGCCATACTATTTTCGGTAAAATTTACGTTTAGGGGAGGATGCTCCGATGACCTTGACATTGACATACGTTACAGTTTTTCCATATTTCGATCGACAATTGTTGATAAATTTTTTTTCTATGTTATTGGCGCACTGGTACGATCATATATGACAAATTAAGCTGTTTTGCAAATTTACATCAAGTTACAGACGCAATTACAACATTACTTTTTTCTTGAAAATGATCTAAATCTAGATCGAAACGTCGGAAAACTTGATGTAAATTTGCAAAACAGGTTAATTTGTCATATATGATCGTACCAGTGCGCCAATAACATAGGAAAAAAAATTTATTGACATATGTTGTTGAGGACAACATTCTGAACAACTTTTGTCATTACAACTGCCCGGTGCTCGGTCTTAGTTTTCGAGATATTTGTGAAAAACTATTGATAGTACTGTATTGAATTTTGTATTATATTGCCGAATTTTTATTTAAAAGAACGTACAATTTTGATAAACGCATTGATGCTTTTTTCGAAATAATGAATTCTTTGTATCCATTAGACCATTTAAATACAGAATGAAATTCTCAGTTTGATATAGATACTATTCGAGATACTCATAATTTAAAACGTCTTCACCCTCAAACATGTCGCCGAACAAGGTAAGAAAATTTACATTTTTGCCTGACCACATTTACTTCAAACCTTAAATATTGATTACACAAAAGTAAAATTTTATTTCGTCTGAAAATAAAGGTATAACTTTCATCTTTGTTAGACTTTATTTAATATCTACATCGCGAGTCTGACTCGTTAAAGTATGACAAGGGGTTAAGAACATAATATAATTTAAAAGATTTTTTGAAAACTTTTTGTACAAATAAATCGTAGCGCAAGAGGTGAAAGTATGCAGTGAAACAAGAAGAATAAAACATAAAGAATTTTTTGAAGATATCGCTTACAGTGTCCGAGGAAAGGAACATCCGATCAATCTCGCATTTCCGGGGATAAAACAGCTGAATGGATGAAATCTGGAGCAGAATCACGCTCGGAAAGCGTCGGGCCATGGTAATTAGCCGTTTGAATTTTCCTAGTGCGCCTCGTGGGCCGACAGCTGCGCGCGGCGGCTAACGCCCAATTATGCGAACGGAGGAAAGGATAGGCGCGTCCTGCGGCGCTTGTTCCGCGAGCAACGAGCCTGAAGGCACGGGAGGAGGAGAGGATAATGAATTGTGTTACGTTTCAGTTGGCCCGAAAGCCACGATTCCGGGGTGCCCGCGAGGTCGGCTAATTAGCTGGAGACATCTGTAGCCGGCGGCTCTGAAACGCCCGCCGATTATCACTCACGCCGTCGTTACTTAATTTAATTTACAACTGCGACGTAAAAACAGAACGCGCCGCTAGCCCACTCGACCGGCGTAAATTAAATCGTGTAATTACACGTCCGAATCCACCGTGTAATGAGCTACGCGACCGCCATCAACGACCGATAAAGCGATTCGTGATCAGTTGGATCCTTGTCGATCGCGATAGCGATTCGCGAATTATTCGATTCGCGCGCCGATTATTCGACCGGTGTCTTTTGATAATATCGGGAACGTGTAACTTCGGCCCCGTTGCATTGCACGATTGCAAAGGCTCATGGCAACTTTGGAAATAAAACGCAAGTGGTTACATTTTAACGCTTTTGTCAATAACCTTTTAAACAGGTAACCACTTTCAATTTCTTTTTAAATTCTTCTAACTCGTAGAACTCGCATCTATGTGTTTGAATTTGAAAACATAATTTCTTTACACTTTAGGTTACACTTAGGTAACATTTAGGTTACATACTTCTGTCAATAACCTTTTAAACAGGTAACCACTTTCATTTTCTTTTTAAATTCTTTTAACTCTTTGCACTCGCATCTATGTGTTTGAATTTGAAAACATAATTTCTTTACACTTTAGGTTACACTTAGGTAACATTTAGGTTACATACTTCTGTCAATAACCTTTTAAGCAGGTAACCACTTTCATTTTCTTTTTAAATTCTTTTAACTCTTTGCACTCGCATCTATGTATATTTGAATTTGAAAAGACAAAGTTCTTCTGACATAAAATATTTCCATTCTACAGGATTTTTTCCTTCTATCTACAGGGTGTTTCGTCTAAAACAGGACACCTAAATATCTCCTCTACCTCTGAAAATACAAAAAATGTTTCTAACGTAATCTAAATGGTTTCAAAAGTTCATAGTCGAATTTCTGTTACCGTTGAAATCTGAAATATCGCTGAAAGTAAGTTCTGCATTAATTATCAAATTTTAGAGTTCACGGTCATTTCAAGGTCGCGCTATTAAACATGGATGAATGAATGTTTGCTGTAACATACAACAACAAAAAATGTGTGTATATATGTAAAAAAACACGAGTGACCTTGAAAAGACGCTTAAAAAATTACAATTTATAAAAAACGATTCTTCCATCTGATTCGTCTTTTGAAGCCATTTAGATTACGGTAGGAACGTTTTTTGTATTTTCAGAGGAAGAGGAGATATTTAGGTGTCCTGTTTTAGACGAAACACCCTGTATATGAGACTGATACGATTTAATTATAGGGATGATGAAATGTTTAGTATAAATATAAATATTGCTTAAATTTGCTAGCATGTTTCGTAATTGGCGCAGCATTTTTCCCGGCGAATTTCGACGCCACTGGTTCGCGTACACCGACACGTATCCCTTGCAAATGAGTTTCGAAGGGGCGTGCACACCTGCGCAGAAGTACGCGTAAACGTCGCGCCGATAAGATCGCAGAGGTCCATCCTCGGTAACGGTCGGTCAATTCAGCTGTTTCTTTCTTTACGATTTCAGTTATACGCATATACTTTATTTCCGTTCAATTTCCATAAATTACGCCGCCTCGGCCACAGGCAATCAGAGAAGGAAAGTCCCTGTAAATCGAGTTGGTTCTCGGCTGTCCGATTACGCGAATGAAAAATGCTTCCTCTTTCCCCCCCCCCCTCTCTCTCTCTCTCTCTCTTTTTCTCTTTTATACGGTTCTATTAGCTCCTTCGCGATTAGAAGAGTTCTTTATTAAGACTCCGTCTCTGGGTAAAGTTGAAAATTACTTCGGTCCCTCGGCCACAGTGGAAAGTAATATCTCCCTTAACACGTCGTCGTCGGTTGACGCTCGTGGAAATCGACGAAAACCACGGCGGAATCGCAAATTGCCGTGACGAGACGGCTCGCGCGGAATTTCGCGCAACGTTTCAGGATAACGCGCCTCATCTTGGTCCGTGATGCAACGCCGCGGAGATCAAAAGTTACCTCTGTCGACCGGGGCCGAGTATAGACACGGTGTGGTAGAGCATAGCTACGCGCCAGGTCGTCCCTGTAATAGATAGAAAGATTACGTTTCGCGATTGGCAAAGGGGGATAACATTTTCTCCGAGCGGCGAGCAAGATTAGCGCGAAATTACAGGGGCCGGGGAGAGACGTGCCTAGCAGCCCCGGGACCGATTCAATTACTCGTCGATTCAACAATGCGTACGTCTATTCTGCTGTTTTCAGTTCTACTGCAAACGCCTGGCTCGATAAAGGACACCGCGGTTGATAGACGCGACCCGATACCGAAACTAGCATCTCGCGGAGACTGTGCTGGAATTGTTTCTATTGGACGATTGCAAACGCTCTTGCACGAGTTCGAAGTAAAACGCTTGCTGTTGCATTAGGGTCTCTGCATACCCATCCGGGCCGGACCGTGATTTAGTTTAGATAGTTTACTTTAAGGAGGTGTGGAGTCCCTGGAAACATTGCTTTTGTACTATGCACAGAGGGAACTGTCAATGCGCGCTCGAAAGTGCAAGAATTATGGCCCTTCGGTAGCGCGAGGGAAGAATCAGTACCACACCGGATCAGAAATCCCGGAGAGCCCTGCCTATACCAAAGTTATGTAAAAAAACTCTCCGGGCCGGACCGTGATTTAGCTAATTAGTTTAGATAGTTTACTTTAAGGAGGTGTGGAGTCCCTGGAAACATTGCTTTTGTGCTATGCACAGAGTCAACTGTCAACGCGCGCTCGAAAATGCAACAATTATGGACCTCCGGTCGTGCGAGGAAAGAATCCGAACTACACCGGATCAGAAATCCCGGAGAGGCCTCCCTATACCAAAGATATGTAAAAAAAACTCTCCGGGGCCCGTCCCGGATGGGTGTGCAGAGACCGTTAGGGCCTCTGCATACCCATCCGGGCCGGACCGTGATTTAGCTAATTAGTTTAAATAGTTCATTTTAAGGAGATATGGAGCCCCTGAAAGCATCTTTTGGGCCATGCACAGAAGGCAGTTTCAACGCGCGCTCGAAAGTGCAAGAATTATGGCCCTCCGCGGTCTTGCGCGTGGAAAGAATCGGAACTATACCGGATCAGAAATCCCGGAGAGGCCTCCCTATACCAAAGGTATGTAAAAAAACTCTCCGGGGCCCGGCCCGGATGGGTATGCAGAGACCCTTATGACCGATTTGTGATCGACCTTCTTGTCTATTATGGCCTGAGCAATCGGGAGTTAGCGGGTAGGACAAGGGATTAATTCGCTATGATTTATTTTACGGTTACAGTGATTAGGATTACCTCTTTGTCGTCCATAATTTTTTGGAAGAAAAAGGAAATTTATAGTTATTGTATGATTGTACAGGGTGGAAATCATAAAGCGTTACAGACGAATATCTCCAAAAATATTGTTTGTACGCAAAAATGTTTCAGATGAAAGTTGTTCAGGACTGAGGGGGGGCATAATATGGTGGGAACTTTTATTTTTCCCGGTGGACACTCCAAGGTGAAGTGAAGGTCAACTTTATTTTTTTAAATGGAATACGTTTTTTTATCCACCATCAAATAGTGCGTTTTAAGATTAGTACAATTACCTATGACTCAAGGTCATTCAAGGTCAAACTTACAGGGAAATGCAGAAAAGGTGTTTTCGTATGTAACGTTTTATAATTTCCACCCTGTATATTATCCAATGGCTATGTATCGACAGCAACGAAATAGAATTTTATTTCAGGTTAAAGGAAGTGACTCCAGAACATTTCTGTGAAATCCATAATCATTTTAACCCCTTGCCGTACCATATTCTTTACTGTTACAGCGATTAGAACGTCTCTAACCCCAAAAATGTCGCAGAAAATAAAATTGATTTATTCTTTACGACTATATTTACTTCAATGCTTAAATATTAATTACAAATGAATACAATTTTATTTCGTCTTTAAAGGAAGGCTTAACATTCACATCTCTTAGGCTTTGTTTAAAATCTTCATCGCGAGTTTGACTCGTTAAGATATGTCAAGGGGTTAATATTCTAGAGCCTACTCACAATATTCCTCGCGCTAAAAATTGTAGATCGAGGCACTGTACTCTATTAAACAGAAAAATATTCTCCAGGGGGTGAATCGAACGGTAATAGCGGAAGATCCGTCTCTTGTACAGAGTTAATAGATCCGTCGAGGCAGATCAGCGCCGCTTTGCGTAGAATCGTTTGCGGTAAATGCTCGTTTACGGTGTCGGTACCGCAACGATTTCCACGGGGCAGAAACCGGGGTATTGTCGGCGGTGTATAGTCAGTGGTTATAAGGAGTCGGTGCAGAAGGAAGGAGAGAGAGAGAGAGCCGCGTCTAAAATGGTTTATTCGCCGAGAGGCAGCCCGGTAAGATCGCGCGAGGAGCCTCTCGCCGACCCCGGCACGGCGCGTAAGCCGTGTGACAAATTGGCGACCGTTACCCGGACAAATGCGCCGACCCGTGGCCATTGGAATCGAAAATTTGCAATCCTTTATTTAGTCAACAAGGTGGAGGGACACACCGGGCTCCTCCTTTTGTCGCGACACCCTCCATTAGGCCCCGTGCCTGGGGCCCCTCGAGGCGAACACGGTCCCCCGAGAATTTTCTCGCTCGAATTCGTCGATCTGTCTGCGATTCGAGACGGTCGAAAACCGCACCGGAACACTGTCCGCCGGGCCAGAGGATTCGCCGCGTTAACGCGCTGTGTTCCCTCCTACGGCGGACTAATGTCCTTCGGGGAGTCACGTTTCCTTTTGCGTTATGCTAACCCTTCCCGGCGACGACCGTGCCCCGTTCATTAGCATCGAGCTCGAGTAACGAGCGTAAACGGGAAATCAACGTCGCCACTGTCATCGATAAGCACGACAACTGCGACGAAAAAGTAAGAAAAAATAATCATTTTAGAAATTGAAAATTGTTGTACAATTCACAAGTTTTCATCGATTGAATTTCATCTATAACTACGAAATTTCAAAATTGTTTCAATTTTAACGATCATATTTTTCTTCTGCCGAACTGAATATGTCATCAATTGTTTATGAAATTAAAAATATGATTTTAGAGTAGTAGAATAGCAACAGAATTATTTAGAAAACTGCTGTAACTTGCAATACACCCCATAATTTGAATATTTATAGAGAACTTCTGTGGAATCTACTAAAAACCTCTTCTTTTTTTATTAGCCATTGGAGAACACGTGATTATAGAATAAATATAAATTTTCTTGTTTTCCCAGATGTTCTAATTATTGTAACCGTAAAATAATAGTGCAAAGGGTTAACACTAAAAGTACCACGGTCAAAATGACCGGTTTTCTATTTTACAATTATTGAAATTAGAAAAACGATTTCATAGGAAATGACTGAATTGACTTCTATATTTAAGAACATATTCTTATGGAAACGGTACAAAGTTTAAATTAATTTAATCTTCTCAATTCTGTAAGGCGTTTTATCTTTATATGTTTTGTGGTTGGTAGGTTTAGTGTTAATATGATTTTCTGACGTGTGATAAAAGTGGAAAAAACAAAACAGCGTCGAACGACCGGGATCGAGAAAGGGGAGGGGAGTAAGGGAGGGGATTTAATCTTCACAGAATTCTGGTTTTCATGGTTCCGTATTCACCGGCGACGAGCTAATCGTTCGGGACAGCCCGACACTTATCTCGTTTCCCGTAAAGACGAAGGAGGGGCGAGGACGAGTGTGCCCGGTTTCTCCGTGAACGGCGATCTCGTATCACGATTTCACGTTTTACATACGTGCGCCTCGTCAAGGGATCACCGAAGTGATCGGGGCTGGCCCGATCGTGTTACGGGATCCCCGTCCCTTCCAGTTCGTTCGGCCAGATTTCTTGCATGATCGCACCCGAATTCGTCGGTCGCGGGCATGTGGACACCTTCCTCCTCATTGACGTTCGGATCCAACGGTGTATATTAATGATTCTCGTTAGCGGGCCGCGCTGATAGGTAAATCGACGATCACCGTTACACCGTCGGGAAACACGGCGCATCAATTGTCTATATCTGATTGATCGTCGCGCGCCCCTAAGGGACTCGGACACCCTAAATCAATCGTTGATTGCTCCGGGGAGAGGTGTACTGGCTCCGCGGGAGAGCAGGAGCGGCGAGGCCACGCCCATTATTGTGTGATTCGACTTTGAGAGCTCTTGTCAAAAGAGAAAACTTCGGAGTAGAACGGGAAATCATTGCGTACACTTTAAATTTATTATGAGTTTTTCTAGGGAGTACTGTTCTCGCTTTGGGGGAAAACGGAAGACAGCAAGCCACGCCCATCTGTTGAAAAGTAGACTGTGACTTAGTTAATGTCGAGAAAAAATTTAAAGCGAGTTGCAAAGTTGTGAATACGCTACATCAAACGCAAAATGCATCAAGGAGCACTGTCTCGGTTCCGAGGATGTCCAGGGCCACGAGGCCACGCCTATTTTTGCGTGATTCGACTTTGAGAGCTCTTGTGAAAAGAGAAAAATTCGGAGTAGAACGGGAAATCATTGCGTACACTTTAAATTTATTATGAGTTTTTCTAGGGAGTACTGTTCTCGCTTTGGGGGAAAACGGAAGACAGCAAGCCACGCCCATCTGTTGAAAAGTAGACTGTGACTTAGTTAATGTCGAGAAAAAATTTAAAGCGAGTTGCAAAGTTGTGAATACGCTACATCAAACGCAAAATGCATCAAGGAGCACTGTCTTGGCTCTGAGGAAGTCGAGGGCCACGAAGCCACGCCCATTCGTTCGAGATTCGACTATGACTGTTGCAGTGAGAAGGGAAAAATTCAGAGTGGAAGAGAAAATGATTGCGAACACTCCAAATGAACCAGTGGTTCCTTCAGAGAGCACTGTTCTTGCTCCGGAGGAAACAGGAGCTGCGAAATCACATTGTAGCGAAGAGAGGAAAATTCAGAAAAAGCATTGCGAACACTCTAAATCAAGTTGTGGTAGGAAGTACTGTCTTGGCTCTGGGGAAGTTGGGAGCCACCAAGCCACGCCCTTCGTCCACGCCCACGTTGACTACTAGACTGTGACTTAGCTAATGACAAGAAAAAAATTCAGAGTGGCGGGAAAAGGTGTTGCGAATAGTCTAAATCGAACGCAAATTGCGCCAGGAGGCACTGTCATGGCTCTGAGGACGTACAAGGGTCCACGAAGCCACGCCTACTCGAGTTCCTCTAGAGAGACCAATTGACCAGTGCAAAGAAACAACTATTTCTGTATAGAACTCTGAAAAAGGAGAGTTCCGTTGCCCTCTAACGTGATTTTCTTGCCCGTGGGAGCAATTTAGGAGCAAAGAGCGCTCATAGCCAGCTCCAATCGAATCCAGGGACAGAATGGAGCGGCTAATCGTGGAACGGGGACCAGGATCGAATGCCATCGAAATCGCAATTCCTTTTTGTGGTTGCGCGTCGACATTCGATAAGGTAGATACCTACGTGGAATCGAGGCGTGTAAAAGGAACGAGTCCGCGCGTTGCGAAAATTTTTCCCCCAGATTCCACGTAATCCAAGGCAGATTTCTGGCCGCGCGGAGACAGAGAGAGCGAGAGAGCGAGAGAGAGAGAGAGAGAGAGAGAGAGAGAGAGAGAGAGAGAGAGAGTATACACCATGGAAGCCTCTTACCGAGTTCCACGGGTTCATCCTTTCGGAAGAGACACGGCGGACCTCCCACGGTGGGAATACGATACGCGGGGTCCGGGTGACGATCTCGATCACTAATTGACCGTGCCGGCCTCGGCGATGATCTTTAAAAAACACACCCGGCCCCGGATCGTAATTGTCCCGGACGTGGGACAGCGTATCATCCTAATTTAATAAGCCACGCAAGGTGGAGGTGTAAGCTTCACCGTTCGAAAAATCGTCCGACCGATCGTAGACCCGATAGCTACACCAAGATGCCGAAGAGCGTCGATTGTGATCAATACCGACTAACAATGGCACAACACTGATCTACTATGTTCCTCTATTTTTCGTGGATAACATTTCTCGAAGATCCACAGTGCACCCACACCGAAAATTGCACGTCACACCAAAAATATGTTTCACATTCGCTATCTGTTTTCGTCATGTGAATTTTTCAGTCGTGTGAATAATACAAAAATAGAAACGGTGTGCCATTTTAGCTGCGACTCGTTGCAAATGCTTCATTCTATACGTTCACCAAGAAGAGTGTATTCTAAATCATTCTGGAGTGACGTCGTCGTTCGATATCACGATGAAAGAACAAAAACAATTGGAAAAGTAAAGACATTGCAAACAACAAATCGGTCAAAAGATGCTAAATTATTTACAAAACGTAAGAGTCGCACACAAATCAACTGATCCTCTAAAAATGTAGGCGACAAGTGTCAATCACAGCTCCACTAATTAAGGGGGCTTCTCGTGTAACAGCAGTGAAAACAAGTGATTTTTAAGAAGTGTTGGTAAATATAGATATGAGGAGACCCATCTCGGATTACCCTGACCTTGACATATGTTGTCAAGGACAACATTCTGAACAACTTTTGCCAATATATCTATCCGTCGCTCGGGCTTAGTTTCCGACATAATTACAAAAAAGCTTTGTTAAATTTTAGTTGCAACTGGATCAGACCATTTGTACTTCAAGATTATTTATTTAACATCTCAAAAATGCCTAGGCCCAGATATTCAATAGTTATTGTAAAAACAGTTTGGTAAACACATATAGCTATGAGGAGACCCATCTCGGATTACCCTGACCTTGACATATGTTGTCAAGGACAACATTCTGAACCACTTTTGTCAATGTATCTATCCGTCGCTCGGACTTAGTTTCTGAGAAAATTGCAAAAATCTATTGCTAGTACTGAATTGAATTTTCCGTATTGCTTACGCCCCCCCCCCCCACCGCAAACATAACCACAACTCATTCTATTCAGATAATCTTTGCATTGTAGCTGTCATCTAGAATTTGATCCAGTAATTAAGACTAACCTAACCTAATCCTAACCTAACCACAACTAATTCTATTCACATAATCTTGGCATTGTAACTGTCATCCAGAATTTGATGTAGTAATGGAAAAATCATGCGAATAGAATGAGATGTGGTTAGGTTAGGTTGGGTTAGGTTAGGGTTGGGTTAGGTTAGGATTGGGTTAGGTTAGTCTTAATTACTAGATCAAATTCTGAATAACAGCTACAATACAAAGATTATGCGAATAGAATGAGTTGTGGTTACGTTTGCGGAGGGGGGGGGGGGGGCGTAAGCAATACGGAAAATTCAATTCAGTACTAGCAATAGTTTTTTGCAATTTTCTCAGAAACTAAGTCCGAGCGACAGATAGATATATTGACAAAAGTTGTTCAGAATGTTGTCCTTGACAACATATGTCAAGGTCAGGGTAATCCGAGATGGGTCGCCTCATAGCTATATTTACCGAAGTGTTTTTACAATAACTATTGAATATCTGGTCCTAGGCATGTTTGAGGTGCAAATAAATAGTCTTGAAGTACAAATGGTCTGATTTTTTGGTTCAATTCGTTTATCATGAGCGAATTGTGTTGTAATTCGAATGTCTTCAGCAGAGTGTCTCGTGAGCGCATAAAATCGTCGGAAGAGGGGCATAGTGATCGAGATCAAGGAGAGAAGGTGGATCGTTGGCAAAGTTATTCCGCGTGGGAACAGACGGCGGGGTGTACGAGAACGAGGATCGATCACATTCGGTTTTGTTTTTCGGTTTACGGCCGGAGGAATTCGACGATTGTTTTCGAGCGTAGCCGCACGATATTCAGCACGG
Organism: Sphecodes monilicornis; assembly: GCA_913789915.3. NCBI lineage: Eukaryota > Metazoa > Arthropoda > Insecta > Hymenoptera > Halictidae > Sphecodes > Sphecodes monilicornis. The sequence goes on from OU565291.1 coordinate 23,452,533, forward strand.
TAGCAGAATGGGCCGTCAGAGCGCGAATACCACGCAATCACGGCGAATTACTCGACTGATTGGATCGTTTATGCTGATCCTTTGATCTCATCCTTCGACCATACCACCCTCAATCCCTCTGCCTCTCTCCCTCTCCCTCTTTCTCCCACTCTACCTCTCTGTTGGTCCGCGAACGTAATCCGGGGCTTCTCTTGCCGGCCGGGGCCCCGTTAGAGTTTATCTTTCGCCAAATAAGGACGGAATAAAATAAGGTACGATGCCCATTCGTGGATCAGGGCTGCGGTCAGGGACAATCAGCCGGCGAATTACCGATATGATTGCTACTGAAATATTCCCGCCGACAAAGGTCGACAACGGCCTGAAACGGCTCGCCTCTGCCCATCCGGAAACCAGTCCCGGGAACTTTCTGTTTGCACAGCTCCATCGAGTCAATCGAACAAAACGAACGAACGCGATTCGCGATACCCATGCTCATCCTCTCGCGAGCCGAATTCCGATCTTGAATTATTATCGTGCCGCTGACGGGGAAAACCTGCAGGTCGACGTTCTCTCTCTCTCTCTCAAACTGTGGCTTACGGAACGGCAAAAAATAAAACGCGCATACCTTCATGTCGAAATGGTGATTACTTGTGTCTACATTGTAGATTTGTGACGTTCGTACCGTGCGCGAGCTTGCGAAATGGAAGTAGGCTTTGGCAATGAGAGATACTAATGAGTAGACTGCGGATCCTCATGCAAAATAAAAACTGGGGTGAACTGTACTTTCAAGGACCAAAAATTTTCAAGTTTTCTGTATGTGATGTTACACATTTTGACGAGAAAATGATAGATGTGTAAGTTTTAGTACAAGGAATATAAATTTTGCTTACCGGAGTTCACTGGTTGAAAAGTTATACACGTGTAAACATGAGCATTTTTAAGCAGTTTTGACAGGTTAAAGCGTCTATTGAATATTCGTTGGGTGGTAGAGGTAGGACTGTTGAGCGCATGCGCTGGATAGATGGTGAGTGTTCAGCGCATCGGCTAAGTAGTACTGGGCGGTATAGTCCGAGTTGGTTTGGGGTTAGTTAAAAGTGCTCAACTTTACACGCGTATAACTTCTGAACCAGTGATCTCCTGGCAATAAGACTTTCATTTTCAGTGTTTTCTCGTCGAAATCTATAGCACTGCATAAAAAAAAGTTTTAAAAAATTGGTCCTCCAAAGTACAGTTTAACCAAAAATTATCTATATCCATTGCAAGAAACAAAATCCAAATGGAAATTTTGTTCGATTTTTAATGAGTTTAATACTGTTCACTAAGCCACTGTTTTAAATTGCACCCAGTCATTGCTGTCATAAATGCATAAAATCCACAGTTTACTTACTAATCAGATTTCCATTTCACTTTCGTCGCAAGGATCCTTCCAGCGAATTTTTCCGAGTGGTAACAAAGGGTTAATCAGTAAAATGGTAAAATGAAGATCCCATCACTAGTATTTTTGGGAAAAATACAAGAACAAAATTGAATAGCTACGATTTCTTCATTTGCAAGATTGTCACAAATATAGGAAAGTAAAAAATGCGACACAAGGAAACGACTTTGAGAAAATCGACAAAAATGATGCAGAGTGTAGTAAAAGGTACAAAGTAATTATACCAACTAGTAACGTAGAGATAACGCCATTGATACGTCTGAAAAAAAGTGACGAACAAAATGGCGACAATTCCTCCGTGTGAAAAATCGCCGCAAAGAAATAAGTTTACGAAACTGAAATAAATTAATACACCGGATAGAGAAATGTCTAAAGCAGCTATACCAATTAGTAAAGCAAGAATCATGTTACTGAAACGTTCGAAAAAAAATTCGAGTTCTCGTTTAAAAGAGTTTGCTGTTGGAAGAATTGAAAAAGTATGAGACAAATGGAGGTGCGAACTTCCTAGGTGAATTTCGGGGATGTTTAGGGTGCGTATTGATCCCCTAAAAGAATTAGAGGCCGAGAAAAAGCGTTCTGGCGGAGAAGGCAGAGTAGTCGAAGGAATACCGACGTTTTCCCCTTTCGTGTTCGGCCGGCATTTCGCCGGAGGCAATTTTCCAGTACATGACAATGGGAATGCGCGTTCGAAGATGACGATAAGAGTAATGGCGCGACCGGGGCCCTCCCTTCTTGCTGTCATTATCGTTCGCTGCTTTATTATCGCGTCGCTGGGCTGGCTTTGCCGGGTAGTCCGCTCGTTATTGCCCGCCGTTAAACGAGAGCAAAGGACTATAACGAAGCATAGCAGTTGCGCGGCCGCGTAGGCTACGTAGTACGTACACGTGCATAGACAGGAGGCACGGGAGGCCCGTGAGCCTGGTGAACTCGGTGCCGTGAATTAACGCAGGCATAAATTCCCATAGACACCTCCTTAATCGGCCTGTTCCTCTCCACACCTGTACCCCTCTTCTCCACCACCGTGGAGGGAAACAAGAACGTTCACGTCGACTCGGGTTATGCATGCGCGTTCAAGCCACCATGAAGACGTTGCTGACAATACGCCGGCTAATGCACGATACAGTAACTGATACAGTTATCTGTTCTTAATTGTCTGCCGCGAGCTAACGCGTGTGTCGAGGCTTATGGGAGATTTTCTGTCGATAACAGGGGACAGGGAACCGCGAAACGTTCTATGCGAGCTTGAACAGTTTCAGCGCCCGCTTTCCGCCGCGAATAGAGCAATTTGAATCAACTTACTATAGTCTCGGGAGGCCGTAGGATCATCTGCAGTCGCTACAGGTGTGTCACTCATTTTGAAAACATTTTTATACGAATTGAATTCGAATTACAAGAATGCGGGATCGTATTCGCTCTCGAATAGAGCTTCGGAAAAATATCTATGGCGGCAGGTTTTCGGAGTATGAAAAGATGGAAAAAGGAGAAGGAAGAATTTCGTCTTAGGTCTGCTAGAGGACTCGTCAGTAAGGGGTAGGGATGTGCGGGCCGCCCGATACTCGGGTTTGGGTCGGGTCGCAGAAGGTCGGGCGGGTCGATTCGGGCGCGCGATACTTCATAACACATCGGGCTACCCGAGAGTTTCGGGCAGCCCGAGAGTGACTCGACTTCGTCGTGCGGGATCGTCAAGAATCGGACAAGTTCGGGCGAGCGATTTATCGCGATACTCGAGATTCAATTTTGCGGTTTATGAAATAGATAATAGTAATTATGGTATTACTTTCATAGCTGATAACATAATTTTCAATATACTAGTATTTCTTTTATAATTACATTAGGTTTATTTGACAATCATGTGCTTAATCTCTATTTGTATTAACATTTGCAATAATGTGCGTTACACGTGAAAAATTTAAAAGACAATGTTTCTGATAGTCTGACGAATTTGTTACGAATGAAGTTGCATATGTATCGATAATATCATTAAAATATCCTTACTTATTAACTGTTATATAACTTACTTAATATCTTCTGATATAACTTATTAATTAACTATCATTAAGCCGACAGAAATTCTTAAAATAGAATGTATTATAAAATAACAAAATAGAAATCGTTATGCCCCAATCGAATGTGGTAAAACTGTATATATTAAATGATGAACGATATGTTTAACATAATATGATATGATAACTATAAATATAAATATTATAATGTAAATATTAATTCACTTGCTTTAATTGTAATTTAACTTGTTTTTAAGATTAACTTATCTTATTTAAATTACAATGTAGGAAACTCAACAAAATTGAATCTCGAGTATCGCGATAAATCGCTCGCCCGAACTTGTCCGATTCTTGACGATCCCGCACGACGAAGTCGAGTCACTCTCGGGTAGCCCGAAACGCTCGGGTAGCCCGAAACGCTCGGGTAGCCCGAAACTCTCGGGTAGCCCGATGTGTCGTGAAGTATCGCGCGCCCGAATCGAGCCCGCCCGACTGTCTACGACCCGATCCGACGATTCGAGCGCCCGAGAATAGGGCGGCCCGCACATCCCTAGTCGTGAAGTATCGCGCGCCCGAATCGAGCCCGCCCGACTGTCTACGACCCGATCCGACGATTCGGGCGCCCGAGAATCGGGCGGCCCGCACATCCCTACAGTAAGGCTATCTAGCGGGCCCTGCCTTAGACGCGGGATGTCGTAAGATTTTTTTTTATTCAAAGGTTTCTCATGAGTGGAAGTTGTCCAGTACCTGGGAATTTTCTTTTTCCCTATAACCTGGATATCCTGTGAAATGATTGTTATTAGTAGGCTGCGTGAGAGATAATATTTAATGAGGGATGTATGGGTTTATAGGAAATGTTTCAAAAAACCTATACGCACGATTGGGGGGAATTTTGGATTTGAGGATAGGTGGAGGATTGTACCAGTTTTCTAGTTATTTTTGTGGTGATTTTTAATGGGATATTTTGAGGGTCAAAGTTTTCTATGTTGCTGATGAGTGGGTTGGTATGATTGTGATTGTAAGCTGATTGTACTGAGTTGAGTATGTAATATTTGATGGTTCTTATTTTGGATAATTTGTGAAGTAAGTAGACAGGAGTGTCATAGTGTTTGTTGAGAATAATTCTTAGGAATTTATTTTGGATGACTTAAACTTTGTTAATATTGGATTTTTCTGTAGTGGCCCAGATTTGATGGCCGTAGAGGATGTTGGGTCTAACACATGTTTTGTACAGGTTAATTTTAATACTGGTTTTCAGATATCGCAAGGACAGTTTAGGACGGTATACATACAAACAGAGGAAGACTCAGGTAGTAGCGGGTAAGGTGTTGTCGTAATGTCCCTCTGTTAACGAGTATAGGAAGTAGACGCCACATACCCTGGGTGGAAACAAGTTTGTTTTATAACTAATTGAATCAACACTGCAAGGATTATATCACAGATACGTCTGAAAATAATTCAGAAACACAATTGAATCTCCCCACGCGAAGAACCACGAAGACAGCAAGAAAAATTTGCCAATTTTAAAACGGTATACTGCAATAGCGACTGTTATAAAAATCGTCAAAATTTTGTAGCGGGAATGGTGTACAGCAAGTGGATCGACCGTTTTACGGCACAAAGACTCGTCGCGTTTTCGCGGCATGTTGCGGCAACGAATTGAAAGTTTCTAGCAGGCGAATCACGGCCAGCAGAAATTAGCACGGCGTTTGGTCGTCGAGTGTGTTCGAGCGCGGAAACCCCGCGGGCACGCAGAAGGATTTGCCGGTGATGGTGGTGGTTGTAGATGGATTCGCGGCAAAGTCGGTGCGGAACGACGGCAATTAATAGCGGGTGCCTATAGGGTGCCTGCGGAAGTAAAAATAAAACGGCACGAAGCTCGCCCCTTTGGCGGCACCACGGCGGCGAGTCATTAAGCGTTAAGCTTCGTGGGGGAGGGAGGGGAAGAGAAAAGGAGGGGAAGGCATTGTATAATATCTCGTGCGTTACCGCGGCACCGAAACGATACACGTATTGCTACAGTAGAACAGGGCACACGCACCTAGACGCTCGTTCTCCTGTCTTTCTCTGTTACCGAAGGCACGAGCCGGCCAGCCAACTTCGTAATTGCTCGACGATCGCGTGCGTTTCCATTTTAATCGATGGAAAACGCGAGCCACCGGCGAATCGATGCCCGAATAAAATGTCAGCGGAAAACCGACCTGGAAAATACAATTACCCTCTCGTGTCTTGCGAACGGCAAGCTTGAACAGCTTTCAAGTTTGGAATCAAAGCGTTTCAACCCCCTGTGATTTACTTCGCGCGGAATCAAAAGTTTTGATACAATTTTTGCCGATAAGCACACTGCGGATATTTATTGCAAAATTGTCTACATTTATAATAAACAGAAACCGCACGATAATATTCCTTCTTCTAGAATAATTCTAATACGCTCAAAATAATATGACAATAATCCCAAATTCTTTAAGTGTCTTCACTGTCTTCAGCTTCTAATTCTTATCATAAGTGCATACAATTCACACAGTGTATCGAGAAAGCTCTGGGATTATACGGCACAGTTTTTGCATGAACATACAATATCTGAATTTTTAACTATTCCGATAAAAGCAGATCAGCACGAGGAATTTTACTATATTCGGGCAACGATGTTTTGAGAATGAGCAATCGTTGCGGTCCATTGAACGGTTGAATTTGGTCAGAAAACGGTCCGAGGACCTGTTCAGTGATGTTTCCGCGCGAATCGGTTCAGGACCAGGGCAGATGCGACTGCTAATGAGAGATCGCCGCCTCTGTTCCGGCATTAATTCTGTTGCGGCGCGAAGAATGTTGATTTGACAGGCGATCCAAGACGAATCGCTCGAAAATGATCGGGGACGGCCGGTCCGCCGCGCGAGACCCGCGAGACGAACGGAATCGGGGGACTGATCAGCGGCGATCACGCAGCCAGCCTCGCTTAATGAAGGTAATTAAGTTTTTCTGCATCTCGGAGTCACCACCGCCGCAGCAGGTTGATGAATGCTCCGAGCCGATCCGCACGTAAGTGGTAGCATGCGAGGGGGCTGTGCCCTCCGCGGCCCGTAGGGGGGGCCAAATAGACCGAGAAGAGACGAATGAAAAATTAGCTGTTCGGGAGCGCGGGTTTTTGCGGCGAACCCTTCGTCACTCCCGGCGATTTTATTCCCGCCCGAGGTGTATCCCGCGTCGATGCACTCGTTACTCCCTGTAACGAAACGCGGGGCCGCCTCTAATCCGATAAATTACGCTTTACGTCCAGCCGAGGACGATTTAAACGCAACGATGCTCGCCGATGTTCCGATTCCGAGCGACGATTACGACGGTTCTGCTACGAATTTCTCAACAGATTTCCCGCCGGCCCTTTCCCACGTTTATTTCCCGTAGAAACGCCCCGAAGCAGAAGATTCGCCTATTCACTGGTTTTGCGGATTTATTGGGGGTTTTGGATGTACAGTAATTTTTCTTTTTGGTTAAGAATTTTGTAGGTGCAATTTAAAGCGGTGGACAGATTAAAAGTAGTTAAGAATCTATCTGGTTCAGCATCTTAACCTTCCGTTCGGGCGCAACTGATCTGAGAGGCACAGCGCGGTTATTTGGGTACCTCTCCCTCCCACCAGGCAACATTGTCATTTGGCGTTCCCAGTAACTGCCTGTTTTGACGTGCTCTAAGGATTCTTCTCACTTAGTTTGCCTTTGACCATCATTACCGGAAGTTATTCAAGTTTTGTTCAGATCAGCTCAGTGCGTCCAAACTCATCACATTTTTAAAGTTACGTATTTTCGAAATATTAGCATAAAAATTATTTATTATCTTCGTTTTAATTTGAATAATGTAAGAGTTTTCATTAATTTTGTGAAAATACATTGACCGTATCGTAAAGTTCCAGTGCCGAAGGTTCAGGTAGCGAGTAAGTATCTGGAAAACACAAGCGACTCAGTCACCCCCACACTTGGGGAGGGCCCAAAAGAGCGTTCCTTCAAGTACAGACGGTACCAAGTGCAGTATTTCCCTAACAGCAATTGTATGAATGAACTTAATTAGGTGTTTATTGAGTTTTTTGAATGTGTGCCCGTCAAGCACATTGCGCCCGAACTCGGCGGTCTAGGCATTGCGCCCGACGGAAGGTTAACCTCTTGTCCTACAACAGCGATGTCCAGCATAGGGGTCCCTCGCGCGCCTGCTTCCCCTTCCTATTGTCAGTTTGCGCAGGCGCAGTGTGTACTCACCCCGCCGACCAAGAAACTGAGTAACCGACTCGCGTGTCATAAAACAATCGACGATCATCTTTTTAACACTTTGATCGCCATGTCACCCATATTTGGGTGATGGTATTATTTATACAGAATTAAAAAATTAATTTTTACGTTGTTAGATTGAGTGTACAAAATTTCCTTGCGATCTGAGGAACAGAAACGATTTGAAACACTAATTAATCTCACAAAACTAAACAAAACTAGATTCTTAGTTTTTATTTTGTTAAATATATTGCTTTGATTTTGTGTAATTTTTATGATTGTCGAGTGGGCGATCGACGTGTTAACGCGGGAAGCGAGCATATTGGTAATCGGTTCGCCGCGTCACGGCGCTATGGAAACGGTGAACGGTGGTGGGGATGGCGTTCAGCTCCCGGAGGCAGTGATGGTATATGGTCTCGGTTTTCTCGCGCATGCGCGACGATTTTAGCGTCAGTAAAGTACAAAGTTGGGCTAAAATGGGGTACCTTAGTCACCCCGCATAGTTTCGCAAATTTCTTTTTCGATTTTCAAATATGAATTGACAAGTAGCTGCTTCGCCAATACTAGTATCCATTATGAAGTCGAATATATTACCATTAACTTACCAAAATTTCGAAGTACGGTCGTCTCGTCGTGTCATCTTGCACTCTTCTGCCCGGATTCCCGCCAATAACAGTTCTCCCCTACTTCCCCACAAACATAAGACGTACGGTAGGTTCCTGCATTTATTCGCGCATGCGCGAAAAAACCGAGACCATATACCATCACTGCCCGGAGCCGAGTTTGGAGTACATCGCTGTCCTACAACAACAAGTGAGACTCGTGGTAAGAAATTTGGGCCAAAAACAATAAGGACGAGCCTGACTCGTGGTACTTCGTTCGGACCAAACGTAAACAACACGAGCCTGGCTCGTGGTACTTCGTTCGGACCAAACGTGAGCAACGCGAGCCTGACTCGTGGTACTTCATTCGTGACAAACGTAAACAACACTAACACGAAGATTACTAATTTTCTACGAGTTTTCTCAAAACATTATTAATTTAAATTAAGTATTAATTTACAAATTGTTACCGATACATTATCCACTTTCAAATTATAAATCATTTTTGTTCACCGATGAATCGACCATAATTACTTCCCAGACATCTTAAAAGTATTAGTTGTGCCCAAACGTGTTTATTATTTCACAGTTCCTTTTGTTACTCCGAAATATACATGTCATAAGACGCATACATTTTGCGCAAGTTCGAGCACACGGCTAAACAGTTAAATGGCTCAACGCGTGACCGACCTTCTTCTTTATTATGGCCCGAGCAATCGGAAGTTAGCGGATAGGACAAGGGGTTAACATTATGAAAAGAAAACAGGAATTTTCACTCGGCTCCTCTCGCTTGTAATTGTTGGAAACAATTTTCATTTTGCACAAAAATCCGCAGTCCAACGGTCGATATTAGATGGTCCAGTGTCTGCATCGAAGAACTCCGAAATGAGAATGATGAAATTGCAAAGTATGATTGCTAGTAGAAAATGTCGGCGAAGGGAACGTCGAATGGTCGAATCGATGTTCTTCAAGCTCGCGAGTAGCGAGATCTCAATTTGCCACTGGAAGAGCAAGTTACAACGAAAGATTAAAACGATTACCGAGATTGAGGAACGAGATGGACCGGGATACGTTAACCGGCGGGGGAGAGAGGAAACGATCGGAGCACGGACCCCGGAGAGCCAGTTGGAATTCTCGTTAGCCGATTACGTCATTAGCGAGAACCGTCGGGGCTAACAAGAGAAAAAAGGATGCGTACCGGTGTGTGCCCGTTCCTCTTCACCGGGTCTCCCTGGTTGGTGTCTACATTGGGACCGTTGCTGCTTTCTGTATTTATCTGCATGCTCGCGGTGGTTCTCTCTCGCGGGGTTTGCTACCACGTAGACAAGTGCCGGGAATGGATAAAACGCGGCCGTGTATTCACGCAGATGCGTGTCGGCACGCGGATCCTCGGTATTTTATCAATCAGACAGGCCCCGGCAGGCTCTACCTGCCGCGGCGGGCCCCGCGAACAGAGAAAACGCGCATTCATCAAAACAGAGGGCCCAGAAGATCGAGAGGATGATGCTCCGAACGGGTCTACAATCTACACCGAGCCGCAAAATCAAAGAACCACGAAATTTTCATATAGCAATTGTTCACGTTTAAATCGTGTGAACATGTTATAGCTTGTAACTATTTATTCCGAAATTTGACAAAATTATGGAAACACTGAAATTTTGTTGACAATCTGGTGGTGAAATTGCCTGAGACGATGAAACTGTTGCAACTTCGCGACCGGAAGTCATCCGGCGATCATTCTGGACTCATTTTCAAGCGTAGAATTTCTACTTTGAGTGCAATCAATTAGTTTTTTAAAAGACCTAGTTGGATCTCATGGGATGCTGGATATGGAGAACGAAGCGAAGATGTATTTTCCTTTCGGAGTTTTGTCCAAACTGAAACGATTCTGCCGACGGTAAACAATTTTTTTCAGGACTAAAATCACCATGGATTGGTAGATTTGGGTCTACCCTTTACAACGATCCCTCAAAATTTGATGTACGATTTTTTTTGTCGCATTCTGTTCAACTTCAAATGAAAAGCTCTGAGCAAGCGATGAAAGCAAGGGTAGTTTCTAGGAATGAGCAACAAATGCAAGGGTACTTTCAAGAAATGAGCAACTGGAGCAAGGGTAGTTTCAAGGGGCAAGCAACTAGAGCAAGGATGGTTTCAAGAGACAAGCAACTAAAGCAAGGGTAGTTTTAAGGAGCAAGCGAAGAAAGCAAGGGTAGTTTCAAGGGGCAAGCAACTAGAGCAAGGATGGTTTCAAGAGACAAGCAACTAAAGCAAGGGTAGTTTTAAGGAGCAAGCGAAGAAAGCAAGGGTAGCTTCAAGGGACAAGCAATTAAAGCAAGGGTACTTTCAAGAAATGAGCAACTAGAGCAAGGGTAGTTTCAAGGAATGAGCAACTAGAGCAAGGGTAGTTTTAAGGAGCAAGGGAAGAAATTAAGGGTACTTTCAAGGGACAAGCAATCAAAGCAAGGGTACTTTCAAGAAATAAGCAACTAGAGCAAGGGTAGCTTTATGCAATAACCAACGAGGGTAGTTTGAAGGAGTGAATGGCGCAAGGGGTGTCCAGGTCTGCACCTAGGCTAGATGAAATCGCGAATTTTGTAGGATGTCGCTGGTCATCGTCAACCTTCGGGGCTCGTAGAGGAAGCGGTGAAGCCAGATCCTGGACGAGGGTATCATAAAAATCGTGGGTATTGCCGGATCGACGAATTCATCGATGAGATCGAGCCGACGAGTCGAGGAAGGGACCGGTTAAAGGCGGAATGCGGTCTTGCCGCAAGAGAGACTTTGTAACCGATCAGCCAATCGGCTCTCTCACAGGCTTGCGCAATGCACCGAAGAATGGGACACGATACATCGATACGCCACCCCATTTGCTCTCTTTTAAGCGCGTACGCTCGCGGCCACACACCGTGATTTCGAAACCACAGTGATTGTCGACCATTTGCTCGTTGACATTACCTACTGTGTCCCTATGCGCGATCATCGCCGCACAGTGCTTCAGAATCGCCAAAACGTGGCCAAAAATCGAAGACATACTCCAATTTTGTTGAAAATCGGTATTCCGGGAGTTTTCGAGTTGCTAATTATGAATCTAATTTTAAAATTTCCAAAAATAAAATGACGAATTCAATATGGCAGATATGTCGCTAAAAAAATATGGGAATACTAGATTTCAAGCAGATCCGACAATTTTTTGAATAACACATCTGCCGTATTGAATCCGACATTTTGTTTTTAGAAATTTTAAAATCAGATTCATATTCAGCGATCCAAGAAATATGGGAATACTAAATTTCGAGGAAATCCGACAATATTTTGAGTAACACATCTGCCATATTGAATCCGCCATTTTGTTTTTGGACACTTTGAAATAAGATTCATATTCAGCGATCCAAGAAATATGGAAATACTAGATTTTAAGGAGATCCGACAACTTTTTGAATAACAAATCTGCCATATTGAATCCGCCATTTTGTTTTTGGACACTTTATAATCAGTTTCATATTTAGCGACTCAAGAAATATGGGAATATTAGATTTTAAGGAGATCCGAAAATTTTTTGAGTAACAAATCTGCCATATTGAATCCGCCATTTTGTGTTTGGAAATTTTAAAATCAGAGTTATAATGAGCAACCTGATAATCCCCGGAATATTAATTTTTAACTAAATTAGAGTACTCCTTGCGTTTTAGCCATGTTTTGACGATTTGTTCCCCGAATTTTCTTCACATAGACTTACACAGCGCTCTATAAGACTCTATAGATTTTTTAAGAGTCTACAAAATTAATTACTAGACTGCGGATCTCTATGCAAAATAAAAATTGTTTGAATCAATTGCAAGAAGCAAAAAACAGCGTAATCGTTCTTTTCTTTTTTTAATGATCTTAAGAAATTAAAAATAATATATTGGCGTGCTTAGACTGTTTTAATTCCTTTACTATTACATGTTGCAACAACTCATTTTTGTTATAAATGCATAAAATCCGCAGTCTATTAATTACTATCCAAATTACAAAGATAGTTTGGCTCGAGTTTCATGATTCTATTTGTAGAATATTATTTACTCACCTATTGAGAATGATAAACTGGAACCAACAGTAACGAGACACAACAAAAGACAACAGGTACAATTTCATCTTCTATCTTTACTGAAATCTTCTCTATACAGAGTTACAGAACGCTCTATGTAATAGGAGTCTGCCAGATTAATTGCTATGAAGATTGTAACGGTAGTTTCGCTCAACTATCACTATTGTACATGTAAAATATTATCTAGCGACTTACAAAGACCAATAAACCGAAACAAATAGCAACCAAATCCACCAGAACCACTCCATCTTCAAGTTTGGCTGAATTTTTTCCCCAACACCAAGTTCCACGGTGTCCCGTTGATGAAATAAGAATCCGTAACGTCAATTTCGATCAAGATCGCATTCCCTCTATCCCGCAGACAGTATCCGCGTGTAAAGCTTAGCGATCGCATTTAACGTTTCCGAGTATTCTCTCGTTTCCTCGTCCCCTTTGCCAATCTTGTCCGGACGCGGCACAGCTACGGCCCTGGCCACACGTTACAGGCTTCAAACCACAGAGCCTAACGTTCCCATATGTATCATATGTTCTGTCCTACCGTACACCGTCACGCGCACGCACACGCACGCACGCGTGTCAATTCTCACGCACTCGTGCACGCACGTCGCCCACTTAAGTCGTTCGCCGTGAAAAAGCAAAGGGATCGCGGAGAAAGGGAAAAGCCGTTGAAAGGGACACCTTCGGACCCTTCTACAAAAACGATTAAACGTTAACCAAATAATTAAGCTCTCCTCCACATAATCATAACTTCGGAATCATTATAAAACAATTTCCAGCGCCATTGTTGTACGCATTGCGAATTTTAGGGGTTTCGGACGTTTCCAGATTCAGTTGCATCGGTGCATAGGGAAGAAGAAATACGGTGCAGTATTGCGTGGGAAGCTATTAATAAAACATTGTTGATTGACTGAAGATTCCTAGATCCACTTAATGATCTTCTGAGAATCGTTAAAGGAGAATTTGCAGCGTCATTGTTGTACGCATTACGAATTTTAGGGGTTTCGGACGATTCCAGGCAGATTCAGTTGCATCGGTGTAGAATGAATAAGAAATACGGTGCAGTATTGCGTGGGAAGCTATTAATAAAACATTGTTGATTGACTGAAGATTTCTAGATCCACTTAATGATTTTCTGAGAATCGTTAAAGGAGAATTTCCAGCGTCATTGTTGCACACATCGCGAATTTTAGGGGTTTTGGACGATTCCAGGCAGATTCAGTTGCATCGGTGAATAGGGAAGAATAAATACGGTGCAGTATTGCGAAGGAAGCTATTAATAAAACATTGTTGATTGACTGAAGATTTCTATATCTACTTAATGATTTTCTGAGAATCGTTAAAGGAGAATTTCTAGCGTCATTGTTGTACGCATTGCGAATTTTAGGGGTTTCGGACGTTTCCAGACAGATTCAGTTGCATCGGTACATAGGAACACGAAAGCGGTGCAGTAGTGCGTGAGAAACCATTAATAAAACATTGTTGATTGACTGAAGATTCCTAGATCCACTTAATGATTTCCTGAGAATCGTTAAAGGAGAATTTCCAGCATCATTGTTGTACACATTGTGAATTTTAGGGGTTACGGACGTTTCCAGACAGATTCAGTTGCATCGGTGCATAGGGACACGAAATGCGGAAAATCCACTTAATGATTTTCTGAGAATCGTTAAAGGAGAATTTCCAGCGTCATTGTTGCACGCATCGCGAATTTTCAGGGAGATTCAGTTGCATCTTTTCATAGGGTGCAGGAAACGCTGCGCAGCATCGCCGGAGACCGTGCCGGGGACATACTTTAACAGCTACAGAACTGGCTGCGGTCTCTGCGGCGTTATATTCGTTTACTTTACGTTAATCATGGCGTTTTATGGTAATTCAATCCCGTCGTTCCCGCGGCTCCTCCGCCGCGGCCCGCCTCGGCCCGCCTCCGTGCTTCGGGCCGGATTAGTTCACAGTGTTTCGTTCTGCAATCGATCCTGCGTCGTCGATACGATTCCCGGGCGCGCCGATCGGTAATCCGATCGATCGTTGAATCGATCGACGGATCGATCGGTTGTCGTTCTCTCTCTCTCTCTGCCCCCGTCCCGGACTTCTCGCGGCTCGTCGATCAAGCCCTGTCCCCTTGTAAGGAGAGCCGATTTGTCCGTTAATAATCCATCGTCGTTGCCGCTTAATTAATGCCTCTCGTAATTAGCCTCTGCTACGAGAAGCTAATCCGTCCTGGTGCTCCTCTTATCAATAATCGCGACGGCGATTAACCGGTTCCTAGCACACCGTAGAGCTCATAATTGCGAATCGAATCTGGCTCGATACGTATTCGCTGATCCGAGTCGATTTCGATAAACGAACAATTGCAAAATAGCGTTAGAAGGAATTTAAGAATATTCTTACCTTCTTCTCGACTTGCTAATATCATTGCAAAAAGAAATACATTTTTATTTCACTTCGAATTTCGACTTGCTAATATCATTGCAAAAAGAAATGCATTTTTATTTCACTTCGAATTTCGACTTAAAACACTTTTATTTTGCATGAAGATCCCCAGTCTGCTTATGACAATAACCTACATTTTCTACGACATGCAATGATGTCGCACTTTACATATTTTTCATGACTCGAATATACGGTGGCCGAAATTAATATTCGGACACTCTTTACAATAACTTTGTTATAATTAAACTAAACGACTTCAGTTTTTTCGAGATGTTAGAAGGATTAGTTTACTAGGCAACGTGTAAATAATTATTTACAAAAATTGCTATTGGTCGGAACTGTAACGAAAAAAGTAAAGGTCACTATTTTTAAATTTTTTATCTGTGTCTGTAAAGAAAATTTAAAAAATATGTAAATTAATATGTGATCACCGAAGAACGTACAAATCTACAATAATCTTGCTATTGGTCAACGAGAACATTAACACTAGATTTACGGGGCCCGTCAAAATGACGGATTCAAAAATTTTTAATTTACAATTATTAAGAATGTAAGGAGGCATTCGTGAGGAATTATTAAATAGATTTATTTTTTTGTGTACATATTACAATAAAAATTGCTGAAGATCTAAGTAGATACAATTTTATTATTTTTATAAACCAATGTAAAATAATCAATTTTAGTGCTCCGTAAACCTACTGTTAAAGATTTAAAAAAAAATTATCAAGATTAATAGTCTGTCTATGTGTACAGCACTTGTTATAATATGTTTGTTTGTTGGAATCATTGGAACAGCGAGACTGCGCGACGCTGTCCAAAAATGGCGAAACAAATACTAGCTGGAACGAAACAGCAAAAGTTGCCAAGACCGCAGAAGGGTTAAGAGCCGGATCCATTACGAATAATCACTTCTGACAGTATCGTGCCGGACAAAAGTCATTGCTCCTCGAAGGACTGGCCGAAGAGGTTTTCTTGAATATTTTTCGACACATAATACTCTGGGCGGTTAGCTCCGTGCTCGCTCCATCAACTTCGATCAAATCGTACGAGCGAGACGGAGAGACAGAGAGCTCTCTCACGACAGAGCCGATAATAAGCTTAGACATCATCTCCGTACGATTCTTTTTTACCAAATTACCAAGGCCGAGGTAACGGCTAAAAATACCACTTACCAAACTGTAAATCCATCACTCGAAAGTGCTTCTTTTCAAAATGATTCCAAGCATGTTTCATCCGTTGCATCTTTATTGCGTTGCATTTACTCAGCGACGAATTTCCTGGAAAACAAATTCAACGATTTTAATATCGTAGAAGCCAAACAACAGGAAGATTAACACTAAACCCACAGAATATTAAAATTGACTAGTTGTTGTATTGTCTTATAAAAATAATAAGATTTGATATATTTAAATTTTCTGCGATTTTTATTTAGGAGCCAACTCTTGTGAAGGCATCTTTATAACTTCAATAAATGTAGAATAAAATATCTTGAATCGGTCATTTGACCGGCTGTGGTAGGTTTAGTGTTAAAAGAATAGACGAAAAGTGACCTAGTAAAATTATTTAAAAAAAGAAGAATTTTACACTAATATCCGCAGTCTAGTAATGACCATCGATTGACAAAAATGAAGATAATTGTGACTCCGTTTGAAAACGTCCACGTGCGTCATTATTAGACTGCGGATTTGATGCATTTATAATCTTGTCATTTCATTAAGGCCGTATATAACAATACAACTTTTAATATTCGATAGGTTTAGCGTTAACACGTTGAATGCCAATCCAGCAAATTTAAAAATTCCATAAAATCGAAGTAATTTATTTAATGAAATAAAAATTGAAAATGTTAAATATATGGCACTGAGTGGTCCGTCAACCTTCTTGCATTATCTCGATATTAATAAAATTTGGTGCAATGAATATATTAACGTAAAAATTAATTTTGGAAACTGTGTAAATAATTCCGTCAGCCACATATGACATGCCAGCCAACGTGTTAATTAAAAAGCTTGTAGCAGCTTACGCGAAGGGGTGCGGTTATCGAAGGAAATGTCGTAGTGTAAAATGACGATCGATTTATCGCGGAAATCGCCGAAATCCCACGAACGCGAGAAGGATGGGGGACAAAAGGGACGGAACAGAGAAGGAGGAAGCCAATGATATTTTTGTGGTAGCGCGAAGTTAAGGCCGTAGCCGCAGAGCAAACGTCGGTCGGCCGCAATCTTCGGTCAATTTCCGAGCAAGAGGCAAGCAATCTCGCTGTGCAAACAAAAAGGTGGCCACCGTGGGGTTATCTTTCGGGAAAAAAAGTCGCGGAACAGAGGGGTTGCGGGAGGAGACAGAGGAGGAGGAGGTGGAGGAACGGTGGGCACGGAAGGGGGATCGTTGATCGACCCTTTGTCGGTGGCCCTTCGCCCGTAGACGTTCCAGTGGCAATCGCATCGATAATTTCGCTTCGTTTCTCGACTACCGTGCTGCCCGCTGCTGCTTGTAAATGCAATCCTAGGATGATGCCTCTTCCTCATCCGATTTTTCGAATGCACCGGTTCGCGGAACCCGTTCTCCACCTTTCAATCGCGAACGATAATGCATCCACCAATAGCGTGAGAACGCGAGACATGATCTATCGCGAGGCGAAATCGATGAAAGAATTTTCTGTCTCTTTGATCGTCGAAGATTTGCTTGACAATCGGCGAAGGATCGCTGCGATTATGTCAGATTGTCAATCTTCTGCCTGTACCGATTGTATGGTTGTTGCTATATGTTTTTAACAGGGTTGATTGTTATACAATCGTTGTGTCGCGAAATTCTTGGCACAGGAGTTTCGATGAATCGCGACTTTCACGCGCCGAATTAAGTTCTTGTGAATGATATTGTAGAAGAATAGATGGAGAGAGGCAGTACGATTAATAACGGAGCGTCCAAGGATTAGGAAAAAGGTCACTCTTGCACTTTATTTTGTCAGCGTCAATATTTCACTTAACTAACTTAAACACTACCCGAAACCACTAACATTAGAATATACAAAGGCAACTAAGCAGAAAGCCCGCTGTTTACACGGTAACTATGTGTTAAAGAGCAATGGTTATGTTTTAAGCACGTGTCGTTAGCTGAAGCAAGCATGGGCTAAACGCGACTCCCGACTCGCCGATCAGCAGGTGTTCGACAGACAGAACAAAGCGGGGGGAGGGGGCGACTATGAGCTCTATTTTTCGCGAGTCATTATTATTGTGACACCGTCGCCTCTCTCCCCTTTCCGCTCTTGCTTGAGAGGTCCCGCTCGCGCGATCCTAAACAGATATGAATGATATGAATGATGTGATTCGGTTTATGACTACGGTAGCTAGGGTCGGTGTCGCCAGATGAACCCAAAACTGGGTGGATTTTCCTCTCCTCCATTTCCCCTTCCACTATCCCATTTCACTCCTGCGCACACTCCAGCGTTCCCCACTAAAACCGTAGACTGGTCACGTGACGTGCCGCGCAACGTGTTACATATTACTCTGGTCATCAGAGAGGTGGTAAATTGTATTCCCCTCGATTTCAGCGATCTGGCGACACTGGCTAGGGTCCCGGAGGTGCACATGCTTGCCAAGTGTGCGCAGCTTATAAAACACCTTCCAGGGTCCTAGCCTGAAACAAATATGGCTGTAATAAAATAACTATTCGCTAATGTTCCGGAGCGAACAACAATCATCCCTGAAATGTCCCACAAGATCAAAGCAATTTAATCAATATGCAGAGTTAAAGCTTGTCGAAGGAATTACTTCTTGAACTGTTTCAGATTATTTTCATTGACAAATTTCGGACAATCAGCGTGTGTCTCGTAAAATTGAGATTTGCACACAGTGAAAGTGCAATTTGTATTATCGTGGCATGTACCGCTGTTTTCAGATCGGCAATCAGTTTTCCATCACGACTCTATTAACCAAACGATCTAATTAACGTCCGGGCGATTTTCTTATCGAAAGCGGACGATTCCGAGAGCGTCCGGGGTTAAGACATCGGTCGATCGATCTTTCCGTGCGCCGGTGGAAACAAATGAGCTTCGGACAGGCCGAGGTTCGAGCGGCCCTTTTGAGGCCCTTTGATGCCCGGCAGCCCTTCGCCATTCACGGTAGCCGTTCGGTCTCCTCTGACCCGGCAAGCTTTTCTTATTTTTCTATCGCGTCCGTGATTTTTTCGGTCCAGACCTCCGCTCGAATACCGTAATGAGCCTAGCAGAATGGACAATGCCACGTCCGGGGACCAGAAGGGTTAATAACGATCCTCCGCGATCATTAGAAGGACCCGTCTTTTCCCTTCTTGTGCCTGCTTTGAATTACAGTAGTGCCTTCATACAGGGTGTCACAAAAATGTTGTACTTCCTTCAAAGGGGTGATTCCTGATATAATTTCAAGTAACTTTTCTTGTCTAATTACGATAAAAATTCACAGTGCAAAGGAATAAGTTGTTCTGAATCCACGCGACGCTTATGGGAAATTTTATGTGGCAGCGTGTGGGGAGAGCTTCAGTAAGCTCCTGCGGAAGGGGTTGCGATCATTTTCCCGTTCGAGGCGAGACAAAGTCCTGCAAGGACGATGATCGCGCGAGCCCTCGCTTCGTCTTTGTTACTAATGGAAGGCTTGATGATTGCGGAGGATCGCCGAAGGTGTCTGTCTACCTGACGATCCGGCTCTCTCTCCCTCTCTTTCTCTGCGTCTCTCTTTCTCCCTCTCTGGCATTGCAATTAATCAATATTACCATCGACAATGGACGCCGTGGCAAAGGCCACCGTTGCCATTTGCTGATCTCCTCTCTTTTGTCTGCGACACCGTTGAACCGCAATTTTCGACTTTTAATTGCGCCGCTTTGTCAAGGGAAGCTGAACCGCGGTTAGTCCAATGGCACTACAACAGTGTTCCTGAGGAGATCGAGCAGGTGATCGACTGTTTATTCGATCCGATGAATTGCTGAACGGCACAGGAAATTATTGAAACGAGCTTTTAACGCTAAACCCATTAACAGCGGTCAAATGACAAGATTTCTCATTTCAAATTGTTGAAATTATAAAGATCCCATTGTCAGAAATGGCGTAACCAATTTCTTAATTCGAGCATATGGTATGATAAAAATGGCGAAAAATTTAAATAAGCTAAAAATCTAAATCATTTTTCTCGTTCTCGGAATATAGCACATTTTTAGTGCTCAATGGAGTTTATTGTTAAGATTGTATTTGCTGTAGGAATAAATTCTTGCGAGATACGATTATCGCAAGTTTCAGCAGTTTTCCGAGTACCGAACACATTCTTAAGATTATACATGTACAGAAGGTATGGGCACGCGTGGAGACCCTCAAACGCCTGCTTCTCCCACCACCGTCTCTTTCATGCGCGAGGCTTGTGCACTGTTCGCGACGGGCGAAGCACTTCTGTCTTCTATGGTAACGGCAGATGCTGGTGGGGGGGCAGTGGGTGCTATGGAGGGGACCCAGTAAAGTTTTACAAATTTTTATCTGGACCTATATTGAAAATTTAAAAATCATAGTTTGTAGATATGTGTCGATTGTGTACACCCTGAAGATTTTTTCGAAATTTGTCAAATGTGCGAATATTATTGCACAGTACAGAATAATACTGCACAGTAATATTCCGACATTTAACAGATTTCGAAGAAATCTTCAGGATGTACACAATCGACACGTATCTACAAACTATGATTTTTAAATTTTCAATATAGGCCCAGATAAAAATTTGTAAAACTTTACTGTTTTCTCTGCGATTGCGACCAACTGCAAATTGTTTCCAAATTTCTTTCTGGCATCATGTAGTAAACTGTTCTACCTTCTCCAAAAAAAAGTTGAATTCGTATATTGTCCAATCTTAACACTAGGTTTACGGAGCACTAAAATTGATTAATTTACATTGCTTTATAAAAATAATAAAATTGTATTTACTTAGATCTTCAGCGATTTTTATTGTAATATGTACACAAAAAATAAATCTATTTAATAATTCCTTACGAATGCCTCCTTACACTCTTAATAACCGTATATTAAAAATGTTTGAGTCCGTCATTTTGACGGGCCCCGTAAATCTAGTGTTAAAAAGTCATCCTTCTTGTAGAAATGTCCGAATGTTACTATGAGCGACTGTGTGGTGTATTTGGCTCTTTCTAGTATTTAATTCTTTATGTTCCATAATTAACAAAATAAAAAGTTTGAAAAATGTATAGTTCCAATACTGGAATTTCGCAAGAAAGACTAAAAATGAATTTGTAAGCGAAGTAACGTTGAATGGATCTGAAACTGAACCGAAAAAGCGAAACTGATGTTTTATGAAATTTAGATGCCAATGCACGTTGTGGGACCGCGTTTGAGCATGTATATGCGGCTTTACGGATCGAGAGGAAACATCTGTGGGCGTAGCTTTTCGTATTAAAACGTGGGCATCGATCCCGACAGCTGATGATCATTTTTTCCGGATTAGACGAGTCGGCCAGCAGATGTAAAAGTCGTGTACGATAGCCCATCGACAACGACGCGCCGGATTACGTCTACGCTGGCTCGAATCCCCTTTAAAAGCATAATAGCAAAGTTATCGTCGCCGTTACAATGGCTGGGGGTGTTGGGTAATTAATTGTCCTCGCGGAGGCTGTCGTCTGAATCCAGTGGACGCAGGGTGCATTTTCGGGAAGATGACATTTACAGTATGATCTTCTAATTTCCATTGAATTTCTATTTTTATTGCTGAAAGGTTCGAACATTAGGTTCACGACGAATTAGTGACTATATTCCGTTTAAAATAACTTCCCTTAACCCTTTGAGGACGGATGTCGACATACTGACGACATTAGAATTATGTATCTAGTTCCTGATGTTGCAATCGTACAATTTAATTACGTACATAACAACAAATGGGTACGAATTGTCGATTCTACCCATTTTTTAACACTGTAATACATCATCTAATTCTCTGAGGAAAATGTTCTTAGTATCTTAAAAAATCCTCGTCCTCAAAGGGTTAATAGTTGCATTCAATACCATGAAATAATTAACATTAAGAAAAGTCTCAGAGATGAATGTACACTATTTCGTCAATTTACTCTACCTATAATTTTGTAAATCGATATTTTGTTAATCGGTATGACAGATGAGTTGCACACACGTGCTTCGCAATTTATTCGAGTTGTTTTAAAGGACAAAATAATGAGAGATTAGGCCAGAGAAGGGAAGAGGATAAAGTTGAAAAGCTCGTCTCGAATTAATCAAATCCAGGAAAAGATATTTACGTGACGACTCGACGCGCCGGGGCTTTTATCAATCACTCTGCGATAAGATAGAGAGCCCATCGGCCCTTTATGTTATTCGAACGGTTCATGAGCGAGAGCGAGGTGAGCACGGAACGCCCCTCGAATCGCAGAAGGTGAGAAGTCCTTTCCGCACTGGAAGGGTAATTAATTAAGTTTGACTTACCGCATGAATTACAGGGGCTCGGAGTCGATTAATTAATTGTAACTTAGTCGACCCTCGCGAGAGCCGGTCTAAAGGGATTTTGTCACCTTTTAAAAGCTGTTACAGGGACTCCGGGACCTTCGGGGGAAATAATGAATATCCCTCCGAAGAGGTCGGCTAGTCCTGCGATCGATCCTCCATTCATTAAAACAAAATTGCTCCCGTTTCCTCGGGGGGGGGGGGGGGGGGAAGAAAAAATGATTTTCGGACAAATGGAAAAACAGAACGGGCAAGGATACGAAGACCGATAGGGAGGAAAGCTGCGGGCGAGAATAGGATGAAAAAGGAGGGGATGGAGCAAGGCGGGCGGAGAACACTCGAGAATAAAAGAAACCCGGCAAGAGTAATGCCTGGGGAAGCAGTTAAATTCGCTGCATGTGTGTCCTCAAGAGATTTCTACTCGCCCCTACGCCCTTTGTTTCTGCGTTAGGTAAGCTTTTGTTTCGGTTATACGACCGAGGATACCGCGGGAGCCCCGGCCCAATAAAACGAAAAACAGACCCCCACTTCACAATGCCGCGCATTTGCATAATTTCGCGTAATCTCCGCCATTTTCGCTCGTCGCGAACCTCTTCACCCTTCTTTTCGGAAGAACGGGGGCCCCGCAATTAATTTACGACCGACTCTCACGAACGCAAAAGGACCGCCATGACGCGTCCGCTTTCGATTGTCATCGAGAAAATACAGAAAACCACCCACCTAAACAGCTGTTGGATACATATTTATTCTCGTTATTAGACAGCGGATTCGATGTATTTAATCTATTAACAAAAATCTACAATTTCAAGCAGGGGAGATATAAAAAAAGATCTAAGGACACCAGCGTATTAGTTTCAGCCTAATAATATATAATCAGAAGAAGAAAGAAATATTTAGCTGTGGCACCTGTGGCTTGCAATCACTGCAAACATTTTTTATTTTGCATAAGGATCCGCAGTCCACTCGTTATTAACCCCTTACTTTACAATATCGTGTAAGACACGTGATGAAGATACTGAACAGAGTCTAATAAATTTGTATCTTATTAATTTCCATCAAACCGAAGTAAAATTCTATTCAGTTGTTGTTCATGTACAACCATTGAACAGGAGAACATATACAGGGTGTCCCACGTAACAGTTCTCACGATTTTTTAAATACCTGCGATAATCTAACAAAAAATATTTTCAACAAAAGTTGATCAGTTTTCGATTGGCTATATATTATTTATATAGTATTGTAAAGGTCACCTTCATATTTTAAATGGCACTTTGTATTTTTGACTTAACAGTATTATAGGCCGTGTCAAGACGAATTCAACGACCTAGTATACCATGACCTTGGGATGACCTTGAAGGCGAAGAATGAAAATTTCAACAAAACATGACAATCTGCTTGAATGGGTGATAATAACTTGTGTTTATAATTAAAACTCGAAATTAAATTCAATTCAGAATCCTTGACATAGTTATTTTAAATCGACATTACATACTAATGCATTTGATTTATATTTGATGTTTCTTATTCAGCATTGCATTCAATGAATCGGTCAAACAGTAGGTTCCATGCGTTTAGAAATTTTCGAACACGACGTAAGAATTATGATTTTCAATTGCAGAAGTGTCTCGCTACTAGTCCTTTATCGAAATACTTTAGTTTTTAACCCAGAAGGATTTGTCCAACTGTAATCGATTCACGAAGCATTACTCCTCTTGCCACAGTTTTAGTTTCGAATGAAAAAAATTGTAGAAAAATTTTTCAATTCAAAAAAAATTTTCAAGGTTATGTGCGCTGGTGTGTCTATTTTTGTTTCGGATTCGAGCGATTCGCGAATTCGCGGAAGACAATTAGGAGAGTTGCGGAGAGCTCAGGTATTGGAACGAGAGCGGATTCGGATAAGTTTCGCGGCGTGGCTCGGGAACTGGCAGTAATGGCGAACGGAACTCGCCGCGGCGAGATGAATTCGAATGATTAAGAACGATTGGATTGTAGGTGCTCGCTTCAATTATGAGCGAGGCACGCCATTCTCTCGTTATATCGCGCTACTCTCTCGGCTCGCAACGACCGGGGACGGTTCGAGACCCGCGCCACGCCGCTCTCGACGCGCGAAGCGGAGCGGAGTGGAGGCGCGAACTTTTAATACGTGTGAACGCTCCTTTATTAGTAGCGTGACCAATGAGCGCTGACGCTATTAATCAAACCGTCTAACGTCGCGCCGCGTATACAACGCGCATGCACGCCCCGCCGAGCGCCGGCGACGAACGTTCCTCCTCCAATTATCGAGCAGAGCCGCGGCCTTTCCGATTCCACAATTGAATCACAGGAACGCCTCGCTACCTGTCCCTGGACCTATTAGCGCCAATTAATAACTCCTGTCCTTGAATAATATCGAAATCATGGCCTCACTGTACTAGTTGTTGCTCCGATTTTATAACCAATCACTGAAGTGCCTCGTTGCTTGTCCTTCGCTTAATGCTCACCATCGATACAAACATTTTGTGTTATCCAAAAGAATATTTAATTCAACTGCAATCTATACTCGAAGCGTTACTTTATACATCATTGTTATATTTGATCATTGAATTGCAGAAGTGCCTCGCTACTAGTTCTCCGACACAATGCATTGCTGCCAATTAGTGTAACTCAAGTTTAGAAATCTTGTAACATATTGTAAGAATCGGATGAATGAAATTGTTCCACTATAACCGATTATCGAGGCTTTACTATACTCTATCTTCTCATCGTACCACAGAATCACTTCGTTACAAGTCTTCAGATTAATATTAAAATTTAATCTTGGTATAGGTAGCACTTATTCAACTAGAATCTTCTCTTGTAGTATTACCCTATACGCCACCGTTTTAATTTCTAATGGAATCACAGGAGTACCTCATTACTGGTTTTCTACTTGTACATAATGTTGTGAATTAACGTTTTTCATGCTCGGAAACATATAGTTTCTCGTTCTAAAAACCGAGTAAAGACTTGTTCAACTATGATCTATTATCGAGGCATTACTGTGCTCACTGTCGTCTAGATTTTTGGAACCTATTACAGTTCTATGAAGACAAAAATATCTCGCTATCTATTTCTGTTGAATTATCGAAGCATTCGATCTACGACGATCAATCACGATCAATAACCGAGGTTCTATGGTACTCGAGAAGGACAATAAACAACTCGGAAGCGCCGATGCATCCTGCTCACTCGCTCGGCAACTCCCTCGCGCGTAAAATAACGGTGAAATGATGCGAACGTTGAAACCGAGAAAGAAATCTCCTCTGCTTTACCGCTCGTTTAAGCGAGATATGGATCTCTCTCTTTGCCACGGATTAATTATGGAAACACTTCCGGCGCAGTGAAAGCGGAAGTGGCTTGTAAAAGAAAGCCTAATCAGTGCAACGTCTACGAACGAACAATCGGTAGAACCGGGTGTTTCTTTCTCTTTTTCGTCGGTCGTATAGACGGGTATCTCCGTCGGGCGATCGTGAAGTTACATTTTCTTTAATTAAAATGATTTACGATCTTCAATTACGATAAATATCAATGGCGGAGCCGAGGACCGAGGCAACTAGCGTTTTGATTTACCGTGTGGAACTCCGTTGTGGACTTCGGATGAGGTTTAAATAAACTGTTTCTAATGAAATTCATTTATTCGTCGAACGATTCTCCTGCACACGGATTATAATCCAGAGGTTACAATGTAACCAAGGAAAGTTCAACGGGTAACGCTATACATATGCACTATTCGTGCTATAGTTCTTCACTGCAGTTTGACCCCTTGATTTTGAAAAATAATAGAATTCCATCAACGTTTCAAGTCGAAGCAAAACACAGAATTTAATGTATACTCTTCTAACAAGGATCGTGATAGGCTCGTTTAACACTAAACCTACCCGGCACTAAATATAGCTGGTCTATGTTGCCTCATGAAAATGAAACGATTTAATGTTCGGGCGGTTATTATTGTACAAAATTTAATATTTATTAAATTAACCCCCTAAATTTCCAAAATAAGCTACAGTAAGTCCGCGATCTAAGCCCAACGGAACATTGCGATCTATGTCCCTTCGTCTACTCCTTCCACTGCGGGGTAAACGTTGCGCAACTAAAAGTTGCCGAACTATTATTTGAAACACTGGAAATATTCATTGGTGCATTGTTAGTATTCCTGGTCAGAAGAAATATTAGCCCGTAGTGCTGTAAGATACCACTAAATTTGTCATATTATTATTTAATACACTGGAAATATTCATTGGTAGAAGGGGGAGCGCAGTGGCTCGCTGGACAGAGCGTGCGACTACGGTCGTGAGTTCAAATCCCACCGCTGCCACCAATGGAAATATTCTTCTATGTGATATTATACTGCATCGTCGATCATGGAGGTTCGGAACCCACCGTAATAAACAGTAGGTCCCGTTGAAAAGTAGGCTGAGAATGGTAAAATGGATTTGAAACCCTGAGTGGACCAAATATCAGTACCTATCCTATCCTATCCTATTCATTGGTACAGTAAGAACACGATCTAAGTCCAACGGAACATCGCGATCTACGTCCCTCCGTCTACCCCTTCCACTGCGGGGAATCCCCGGAGGGTCCCAGAAGCTCGGTCGCCGAGCAGTGTAAACATGCCGCGTAATTTGATCCTGGGTCGGGTATATCGGTGTGAATCACTACTAATCCAATTACAAAACTTATTTATTTTTCATTATTTTTTTATAGAACTTTCACCAACTTATTTCTCGCATTTTTCTGATTAAAATTACACTAAACACTAAATAATTTCAACTGTATTTAGTGGTTTAATTGACGATATGTACAGTGACTTTCGGATGTAGACGAGGATAGCGGTTCGTGTTTACGTGCTGTCCTTTTCTACGTTCGGCGCGGTCGACGCGGCCACAAAAAAAATAGTTTCCCGTCTCGATCTAAGTCCCGAACCGAAAAACGACTTATATCGCGGACTTACTGTATAATGAATCGATTATGTGAACCGACACGTCTCCCGACAGGTTCGTACGAGGGGAGTTCTCACTGTTTTTCGACGAATCGATAATTTTGTGATCGAGTAACGTTTCTATTATCACTTTCCTGTGAGCGGTCTCGGTCCCCCCTCCCCCCTCCCCCGCGGAACAATGTCTCGCTGTTACGCAGAAATCATAATTTTTACGACATTAGCCGGCCGTGGCGGCGATTTGTCATTGCGTTCATCAGGTCGCGGACTTACTGTATACATTATAACGCATGTCGCGGGGGTAGCTCGAATAGAAACGGACCCAGGAAATGTACGCTGGAAATAGAAAATAAAGAATCTCATATCGAAAATGAATCTGTGACCCTTGCAACTTTTGCTGCATCCTTTAGAAAATATTAGGTTAGAAAGCAGATTGTTCACTTAGAGCAGGGAGTTCCAGCGTATTCCCCTCCGAAAACTGCAAATCCCCACCATCGAACATCTCCCCACTACTACGTGCAGCCGTAGTGTTAGTGAGTGTTGCGAGCGCCGCGCGGCTCTCGTTGTGGGAACTTCCCACTACTATACTTTATTACGATGAAGTCTAAGAGTGGGGGAAGAACCTAAGCGGGGAAGGTGCCTCGAATAGCTCCGGAGCCACTGGTTGGTACTGCCTGCACTACACTATAGCATGGTGACGTCACTCAGGTTCCGACTGTAACATTTCCCCCACTCTGCGTCCAAGATATCCCTGGATCCGTTACACGGTCGTGTCTCACAGCTACGGGTAAAATAAAAGGTGTAACGATCGCGATTCGACACACCTGTAACTGTGCGCGGTCATTATGCAGTCGTGTCGATTCCGAAATTCGATCGCCTCGGATCACCTAAGGTTTCTCCGACCGTTATTCGTTGTCACCGGCTCTACCCGGCACCGGCAGATTGCATTTGGATTTGCATACGATCGACGCGAGCCGAGTCATGGGACCGAGCGATGCGTTTCGATCGCACACAAACGCAAACGCGAGGAGACCAACACAACCGTCGTTCCACCGGTCTCGTTCCCGTGTGCCCCACGGAACAATCCGACGCGTTAATTACGGAGCTACAAACGAGATATACGAGAATCTCGGATGGAAACGTGTCGCGTCGGGCGAAAACACTCGATTAATTAATCGAGCAACGCCACGAACCTCCCGAGACCAAATCTCTGGCAAATTAGAGGGAAAGATAAATGACACAAATACTGTTGAATCCTCGATTTAAAACTTCGGCAACGAAATGTCATTTATGCACTGCGAATTATATGCAATTATAAGAAAAATGAGCAAGTAGTTACAAGAATTGAAGAATGACGATGCATTTTCTACTTCTTGTTGCAATTATATACGCCTTGTAGTATTTTAACGAGTCAGACTTCGTGATGATTTTAAATAAAGCCTAACAAAGATTAAAGTTATACCTTTCTTTTCAGATAAAATAAAATTTTACCTTTGCGTAATATTTAACATTAAACCTACCACGCTCGAATGACCGGTTCTCTTTTGCACAATTATTGAAATTATAAAAACGCTTTCATAGGAAATGATTCAACTGACTTCTTTATTTAAACACAGATTATAATGAAAACCGCAAAAAGTTAAAGTAAATTCAATCTTTTCACGTCTATAGGGCATTTCACTTTTATATGTTTTATGCTTGGTAGGTTTAGAGTTAAGCATTGAAGTAAATGTAGTCATAAATTTTCTTCCCTCTTCTGTGACATTTTTGGGGATGAAGTTATAATTATTGTAGCCGTAAAGAAAATGGTAGGGCAAGGGGTTAAAGAAAGAATCTCCATTTTATTTGGACCCTGTTTCTGACGGATGATGCACACAATTTTGCATAAATATCCGCAGTCTAGTCATTTATGGTTTGTTCAAACTTTATTCTTCTACTTCTTGAAGCAAGTGTTGAACGACGAGAAAGTTGGCGGAGTGAACAAAACATTGACACCAGTATTTTCGAAGAAACAATATTAATTCAATTATAAAACACTATTGTTTCTAATGGATTTTTTAATGGAACTATTACTAAAATATTTTTCCTATTGAAAGGACTCCAAACACGACACTATTCCTCTACTTCTTGAAGCAAGTGTTGAACGACGAAAACGATGGCGGAGTGAACGCAACATTGACACCAGTGTTTTCGAAGAGAAAATATTAATTCAATTATAAAACTCTATTGTTTCCAATGGATTTTTTAATGAAACTATTACTAAAATATTTTTCCTATTGAAATGACACCAAACACGACACAATAATGAGCTGAAAATTTAATCTACTCATTTTTGACAAGAATTCATAAAATTAAATGAATGATATTATTCAAACATGATTGACGCGGCAGTCGAACAATAATTTTCGTACCCATTTCGCGACGCGATTTGCAACAAGGATACTCGAAGAAACGAGATAATATTGCGTACATTCATGTGCAAGAAATAGTTCGATTTTTGCAACCAGTCACAAGATCCGGTCTCTATTCACTAAAGGGTCCGCGCGTGTGTACGCGTCCGAACGGAATTAAGATACAGCTGTTCGCGTTTGTTTCGCTGTTTTAATAATTTGTCGGTGAAAGAAAAAAGAAGTAGTCCAGAGGGGAATGGTTTCTCTCTCTCTCTCTCTCTCTCTCTCTCTCGCGCGCGGCCCATTTGAATGCGTTACAAGCTCAGAAACGCGAACGTGTTCCACGGTCGGCGGTTATCGTGTAATCTGTTTATCGTGCCCGTCCAGTTGCTTTCAGGACGTCGATGCGCACCGAATTAACGTTTTATTGTCGGCAGGTAGCGAAAAAGAGAAAGAGAGAGAGAGAAAGCGAGAGAAGGTACAGAGCTAAGCGGTGGATGCCCGTTCGTTACTTCGGGCGAGCCTCGCGTGCTGTTAATGCCCGGGCCCAGGATGTATAAAACTGGATCAATTACGAATTCGAGGCAACAATCGCTCATTACAATATTCTCATCCTTGAAACGTAACCGAGTGCGCATATTTAATCGATGAAGAAAAGAATACCGTTCGAACCATCGTGTACGAGGCGGGTGGTAGACGATTTTTCGGGGGAGAAATAAATTGCCTCGAGAGAAAGAGAGAGAAAGAGATGATGGAGGCGGTGGACGCTAATTCATTAGACCCATCGGCGATCGGGTGAAATATCTTCCGGAACTTCTCGCGATAGAATCTTTAATGCCGCCCAGAGCGGAGCCACTCTCTTACGGAATAATTTAACAAGCGGAAGCACCTTTAATCACGAAGTTTTTCATCCCAACCCCCCACCCCCATCAAACTCACCTTGGTTACGCTTTCCTCGCTCTCTCTCTCTTCGTCGAGTTTGCAATAATTTCCTTTTTCGTGTCTCCGGGATAAAAAAAAACTTGGAGGGGAACAGTGGTCGCTCGAAAGAGGTTCAAAGCGAGTGACGAACGAATTACCGGGAAGTTTACCAATCCTGCGCGCACTTTTGCCCTCCCCCTCTCTCTCTCTCCATCTCTGTCTCTCCCTTTCTCTGAACCGATTCTCCACCATCCTCGACCAGCTCGTCTTTTTTATATATTAATCCCACCGCAACGACCCGCTGATAATCTTGGAAAGGGCTGTTTTAAATTGGCTCCTTTGACGCGATACGCCGCGCGATGAGTTTCATATCGGAATAATTTTCGAGCAGCCCTTTTCCCCGCCCCACGGCGGTCCCCTTTTCCTTCCTTTTGCAAAACCGTCGTTTTCAGCCCCAGCTCGGCGAACGGTTATGCCATCGACGCTCTAAACGACCGCGGAAAACTAGGCGACTCGAGGATAGAGCAAGGCGAACCAACCTACAACAAACTTCAGAAGGTTTCACAATTTTCTAAACAGTCTACAACGAGAGAAATTCCATAATATCCAATGATTAACGAATTACACAATTTTTGCGCGAAACGGCTGATTTAATCGGCGATGATAGTTACCGGAAACGAACAGAACTCTGGGAGCACATTAAATTCGTCGGATTCGTTTTCGGAATCGCGTTTTTGATGAAAGTTGTAAAATCGCTGTCGTAATAGATGTTATAGGTGTAAGGTTTGCGAACGTTTCTGCAACAATTTCGTCGCCACGAAATTTCCTGGCGCGATAACGTCGCGGCAGCCGCTAATTGTCGTTTTTCACGTCCGTTTCCTCGTTTTAAGCCGTCGTAGCCGGTCGCCGGGCCGACATTTTATCGCTAACGAGTGCCTAGTAGTTTAACGACACTCTCGGCGACTTAATTGGCTACCGGTGGATTCATCATGGCCGGTAGAGAGACGACTACCCGTGAAACTTTTGTTTCTCGGGCCGCATCGACGTTGCGATTAGCTCTCTCGCGCGATTCTCTCTTCTCCTCGCCTCTCTCGTTCGCATTGCCGCGGCCGCCGTCCCACAGGTGATTAATGTCCGGCAAACGATCCACGGTGATGAACGCAATGACAAATCGCCGCCACGGCCGGCTAATGTCGTAAAAATTATGATTTCTGCGTGACGGCGAGACATTGTTCCGCGGGGGTGAGGGAGGAGAGGGGGGAACGAGACCGCTCACGGGAAAGTGATAATAGAAACGTTACTCGATCGCAAAATTATCGATTCGTCGAAAAACAGTGAGACCTCCACTCGTACGAACCTGTCGGGAGACGTGTTGGTTCACAGAATCGATTCATTATACAGTAAGTCCGCGATCTAAGTCCTTTTTCGGTTCGGGACTTAGATCGAGACGGGGAACTATTTTTTTGTGGCCGCGTCGACCGCGCCGAACCGTAGAAAAGGACAGCACGTAAACACGAACCGCTATCCTCGTCTACGTCAGAATGTCACTGTACATATCGTCAATTAAACCACTAAATACAGTTGAAATTATTTAGTGTTTAGTGTAATTTTAATCAGAAAAATGCGAGAAATAAGTTGGTGAAAGTTCTATAAAAAAATAATGAAAAATAAATAAGTTTTGTAATTGGATTAGTAGTGATTCACACCGATATACCCGACCCAGGATCAAATTACGCGGCATGTTTACACTGCTCGGCGACCGAGCTTCTGGGCCCCTCCGGGGATACCCCGCAGTGGAAGGAGTAGACGAAGGGACATAGATCGCAATGTTCCGTTGGACTTAGATCGCGGACTTACTGTAATAGCAGTCCACCTTTCTCCCAGTACTGTGAATATGATTCCAGATTATTACAACGTTCATACCATTTGTACGGTACAGCTGGAAAACGGCGATTATCAACTCGATGAAATTGAAAGAAAAGAAAAATTGTCCATTTTGCTAAAGCAATCATTTGAAACTGTCCCTACTTCACAGGGAAATAGAAAAATTGCTACGTGGGAAACTGCCACGTAAAATAGCAGTGACCGACTAGATAAAATGAAAACAAGAGAAAAGTGACAATTTTTGCGAAATCTATTGAACAAGTTTCCATTCCGTGAGCGAAGCAGAACTATTAACTGGGAAGTAGCAAAATGAGAAGAACATAAAAGCGACGATATTACAAAAAGAACTTCTCGCATTTGTCATCGTTCCAGGAGCGCAGAAAAATCGGCGGCAGAGAAACGACCGCGAAAAACGGCAATTATCGTGTAACATAGGATAACGCGGCATCAGGAAGCCGTCCGGATTCGTGCAATAATGATATTATTACATAAAACCGAGCACGGGCCTGGCTTGTTCGTGCACAACTCCTTATCTTCTCGTTCCCTTTACCTCGACTCCTCCCTTGTCCGTTTTTTCTCCTTAATCGATCCCTATAACCACTGATCTTTATCTCTCGAAAGCTCTCGATTCGGAGAGAAAAAGAAAAAGAGCGAGAAAAAGGGAGAACTATACGGCGTATAGCAGACAGGAGGCGCAAATAACGCGAGCGGTTGTTCGCGCACGGCTGGATTACAATTTCAATTCGGTGTATTACACGGCGAACGGGAAGCTGTTCCAGGAAACGGTAACTTATAATTTTCTCAGATCTTGATCGTCAAATTAAGGCCATCGTTACGTGCCGCGCTCGACGCCGCGCCGCTCAACGCCGCGGGATTCGCGAGACATAAATACCGAACGATCCGCGCGCGGCCTAATCAGCGCATTGTTCTAAATGCGGCGAACAAGCGAACAAGCGCCTTAATTCGAGCCTAAACAGTCGGCGCCGCGACGAGGAAAAACCTGACGGCTTTCTTGTCGGTGCTAATGAACTTCGCGGCCGCGTTTGGAGACACTACAGACATAATTGAAACAAACATTAACACGCTAGGTTTACGTATCACTAAAAATGACAATTTTACATCACTTCATCAAAATAACATGTTCCATCAAATTGTTCAGAACATTTTATAAATAATATATACCCAAAGGTATATATTTGTTGGATAATTCCTCGTCGATCCATTTTTAGAATCTTAATAACGGCAAGTTAAAAATATTAGAACCCGTCGATCCCCAAGAAAGGTAGATCTTTGAAAAATAAAGATTCGCTCCTTGTTGATTTTTAATCCAGTCCACGATGTACTTTATTTAACACATTAACACATTGAAAGCCAACTAAAAATTGCTATGAGATAGAAATAATTTATTCAACGAAATGAAAAGTGGAACATTCAGATGCATGATGCTGAAAGTACTCCATTGTTATTCTAGTATAGAGTTCGGCAAGTTTGCCTCAATTGAGGTAAAACCGTCCCCACCGTAGCGCTAACTGTCCCCTTCCAGCAAGCACCACATGGTAGGGCAACGAAGACACGAGATATCAGTGAAGGGCGCGCTCTATGAAAAAGAGGTTGGTGGGGGAAGCAAGCGGTTGAGGAGTCCCAACCGTGCCCAGGCCTGTTCTAGTACTTTGCAAATTCTAACCAAGTTTGCTGCACCCAATACGATAACGCGAAAATTCATTCGCAAATCTAGGTCAATGATTCCGTCTACCATTTCTGGGAGATACTCATCTCGTATCCTTCAGTCGTAATTATAATTGATTTTCTCCAATATACCGCAGCTACAATTAATAATAAACGTACCAAGCGGGGTCAAATGACCAATTAAAAATTTACTTTAAAATCGTACATTCATTGTTATTTCTTTCGCTCATCTGACTTTCTGTAAATTCTTATTTTTCCTTCTTTTTCCTTCCTTTCTTATTTTTCCTTCTCTTTCCTTCCTTCCTTATTTTTCATTATTTTTCCATCCTTCCTTATTTTTCATTCTCTTTCCTTCCTTCCTTATTTTTCATTATTTTTCCATCCTTCCTTATTTTTCCTTCTCTTTCCTTCCTTCCTTATTTTTCATTCTTTTTCCATCCTTCCTTATTTTTCCTTCTCTTTCCTTCCTTATTTTTCATTATTTGTCCATCCTTCCTTATTTTTCCTTCTTTTTCCTTCCTTCCTTATTTTTCATTATTTGTCCATCCTTCCTTATTTTTCCTTCTTTTTCCTTCCTTCCTCATTTTTTCCTCCTTATTCTTATCCTTCTCTTCCTTTAATAAATTAAGAATTTCTTTCTAAAAATCAACGTTAAGCGACGCGGAAGTGAACGTGTGAATCGTACCATAAAATGAAGTGACTTAAAATCCTACAACACCGTTTCGAAACACATTTCAAAGTGATGAGGGTCTTGTATTTTCCAAATTGACGAAAAGAATTTTTCTTTAGCATAAAGATCCATAGTCTAGCGATTAGCAACATTAAAGAAGCGATTTCATCGCGGAGAGTATAATGGTTGTTTCACGAAAAACGTCTTGCTCTGTTATATAAATGTTCCGGCGGAGAAGCGACGCTTGTCGCGTACATAGACACGGGGTTTAATGAACGATCGCGGGGACCGGAAGCGTGGAACTCGGTGAAAGCAACGCAATCCCATTTCGCGGATTCCGGGTGTCTTTCAGAAGAGGATCGCGGCGGGGCCGTGTGTTCGCGCACCGGGTTCCACAACAATTAACCGATGGCAATTAAGACATCTAAATTAATTCGTTATAAACAAGCCAGATACTCCGTAGCGAGCGGAGCACACGTAATTGCCCGGATTCTCACAAGCCGCGGCAGAATAGAGAGACAAAGAGAGAAAGAGAGAGAGAGAGAGAGAATCCTCGTCGCTCGGTTATCCACTCCCGCGCAAACCACCGACCAACACGCTCCTCCTGCATGTACGCTATTGTACATGTACAATTCACGAACACATGAACGCGCTCGCTCCGGTAATAGCAACAATTACTTTATTTTGCCATCTTCCCGGTTCTCAAACGAGCGGGCACCCAGGCGATTTCATTTCCTCGCATTTTAAAATATCCGCCACGGGAGAACAAACCCAGGACTTTCTTTTCTCGCCGAGCAACGACCAAACACAGCCGACGGAAATCAAAATTCTCAGATTTTTACGGTTCGCTTCTCCCTGTGGCGCCACACTTTTTCTTTCTCGATGATTTTCCCATTTCGTGATGCACATTGCTAAATCGTTCTGCACTCGAGCGTTTCTAAATTATACCAATCAGAAATACGTCGTCTTTTAAGGTGTTCGAATCACTCAAAAAGTATCCTAATAATTTTAACCCTTAGCGGACAGAATTTATTTTTGGCATACTTTCTCATGGGTCGAATATATTTTACTCGTGAAAAAACAATTGTGTACTAAAGAGTTAAATATATGGACTAAACGGAAAAAACCTGTTGTGTGCAGTACAAAGGGTATAGCCGGATAAGATGGTCAAAACTGCCCTTGAGCCGAATGATATCGCGGATGGGTCATTCGATAGGTCATCAAAAAAAAAAATACTGTGTAAAATTTTAACCCTATATCTTGATCGGGAGGGTAGTTATGGGGTAAGATTGAAAAATCAGTTTTTGGCCTATTTGCCCTAATTAACGGAGTTTAGAAATTCTGAAGAAAATCTGAGACATGTCAAACACCCGAATACATATTCTGCACTTCGTTTTAGATTTTTAAATTGAAAATTCTGCTTGTAAAACATCAAAAACCTCAAAAAAATTGAAAAAATGCAGATTTCACATGGAAGTTCTAGAGTGACTAACTTTATATTTTTACAGTACCGATATATTATTATAAGTATCGTATATGAATTTTTTCACATTTTTCGGTTTCTTGCGCCGTTAATAAAAAAAATAAAAACCGATTTTTTCGCCATTTTTCCGTGAAAAACAAAGTTAACCTTCAAATTGTAACATTTTATTCATTCTGTAAGCCTATTGGACACTGATAAACCTTGAAAATTTCACAGAAATAATTAAAAAATGAAATGAACTTAATTAGTATTCTACTACGTCAGCGCATAACATCTGCACACGCGTCCTCAAAGGGTTAAAGATTTTCTTTAACTATCGTCTTCGATACACTACTCGTCTCTGGTTTTATTGTGCACATATCCTGCAGGACGAAAGAAATGAACGAACGCATCCTTACAGTAATTGTAACTGTAAAACTGTTGAACCCGTCATTTCGGATCGAGGAAGTTCCAGTGCGGAGGCATTGGGCAACCATAATGATCTCTCTCGGCGTTAATCGTATTTTAGTATCTTTTCGACAGGGCCGCCGCGGCGTCCATAATAATTCGGGGCGCGTAATCTCTCGGTCTCGATCGTGTAATTATTTCAATTAAAAGCTAACGGAATCGGTTGCCGAGCAAGTGGCAGGGGTTAAAGGCGTCGTCGGCGTTGGCGGCGGCGGCGGAATCGATTAAAGTAGCTTACACGGTGCGTTGGATTTTATAAATTCCCCGGTCATTAGCGGCACACCGAGGAAATGATAAAAATTAAACGCGTATGCGCGCCGCGCCGGTTTACACCGCGGCGCAAGACTCGGCGCGATTACAAACGCCCATTATTCTCGCTTTCCTCCTGGGAAAGTTAAGGCATCGAGCGTGTTAATTATAATGAACGTTAAGTAACCGCCGCCGCTGCATACGCGGCGCATATACGACGGCGTAGAGCAGCGTCGGCGTCGGCCCCGCCGCTATTATCGTTTGTACCGAGCTACAAAATCGCGCAGTCCTGCATCGCATCGGGGAAAGCAGTTTACAGCTTGTTACTTATCGCGATGGAGTGCACTAATGCGGTAATGCACGAGAAATCCTATCGACCGGCAAATCTACCATGAATCGAGCATAACGATGTTCGAAACGGTACACAACGCCGCGGACGGGTAATGCGTTTTTCGCAATTTCTTTGCGGCTCCCGGTCATTTTCACCCCGCGATTCGCACACTATTCTGCGCCGAAATTCGACACATTAGTCCCCTTTTTAATGCTTTGAGTGTCACACCGGAAACGGGAAACGGAAGTATTTGTCTAGATTTACACACGAATTTTTAATATCTCGAATGTAAGGTTTGCTTCGGTTCTGCTAAATGCGAAAAGTTTTGAAGAATACTCTCAGTATCTTAACCCATTGACTGCCACGCATATTTACCGCGTCTTGCCCTGGGCGCCGCGGTTTTATTTTCAAGGAAACATGAAGTTTTACAAAATATAATAATATTAAGTTACTGATATAATATTGCAATGGCTTTGACAGTGGCATTTACAATAATTTTAATAATAAAAATTGATAATTAACATGTTCTCTACACTATATACATTTTTCATTCATCCTTTCTAATAATTCCTAACTCAAATAGCCATTTGTAACCAATCTAAACTTGCAGCACCCACTACGAGATATCTCGTAGCTGGCAGTTTTGGTACAGACGCTTACTACGAGATATCTCGTAGTTGGCAGTCGATGGTTTAACGAATTATCTACCGGCGATTATTTCTCAATTTTTAAAAGTCTGTAGTCCGTTGCGAAGTATTTTTTAACGCTAGAACTATGGGACCAGTGAAAATGACTGGATTCTAATTTTTTCTTTCGCGATTACTGACGCTCTAAATACACATCGATGGAAAATGAAATGATTTCAATTCTTTAAAATCAATGGACATATTGTACGTATACGATAATTTATGATAGAAAGTTAAAAATAATTAGATTTATCGTCCGAAACACAAGGCATTTGTCAGACGTCATTTTAAGGCTCGATAGGTTAAAAATATAGTATAATAATGAGACTGCGGATTTTTCCGCAAAACAAAAATGTTGTGTTATTTATTACACTTATTTATTTTTCTTGATAATTCGGATTGTGGCGGATACCTCCTATACTCGCCAATAGATGGACAGTGCGAAAACACCTTTCTCGCTGCTACCTGAATCTTCCTATGTTTGTACATGTATATGTATACCGTCCTACGCTGTCCTTACGACATCCCGAGTCTAACGCAGTGATGCCAGATCGGTTAAATCGGGGGGAATACAGGGCGTGGCATGTCACGTGACCAGCCTGCGGTGTTAGTGGGGGATTAGTGGGATAGTGGAGGGGGAAAAGTAGGAGAGGAAAAACAATCAGTTCTGGTCAGTGTCGCCAGATCGGTTAAATCGAGGGGAATAGAGGGCGTGGCATGTCACGTGACCAGTCTGCGGTGTTAATGGGGGAATAGTGGGATAGTGGAAGGGGAAAAGTAGGAGAGGAAAAACAACCAGTTCTGGTCAGTGTCGTCAGATCGGTTAAATCGAGGGGAATACAGTTTATTAATACAGTCTACGGTCTTAGTGGGGGAAGCTGGAATGTGCTCATTGCTCATGGTAGTGGAAGGGGAAAAGGAGGAGAGGAAAATCCACGCAGTTTTGGGTGAATCTGGCAACACTGGTTCTGCTTGTTTCTGGCATCACTGGTCTAAGGCACGACTCCGCTAGATAGACTTACTCTGACGAGTCCTTCTCCTTTTTCCATCTTTTCATAATTCGAAAAACCTGTCGATTCGGGATAGGGAATGAAGTGTTCGATTTCTGTCGAAGCCAAGGCTGCGTTGTGGTTTTTCCTCTCGTCAGCTCGTTCGCCGTCTTCTCCTTCTATTAAAGCCGACACGCGAACGATGAACCAATTCCTATCGCACGCACGCCTCGTGAAACACACGGAATAACGATACAACAACTTAGAACCCGTCACCGTTATCTGATCGGACGTGATTTAAACAACTCGTTTAACAGCAAACAGCGCTTCCGCAACAAGCGATGCTCTCTTCTTCCGAGCGCGCGTGGTCTTTCGAAAAGTGCAAGCTCGCTGCACAGAGCACTGCACCCAGACCTAACCCATACCCAGAAATTTCAGTTGTATAAGAAAAGTGCTTTTCTTTTAAAGCATTTATGAGAACTAAATCATGCATAAAAATGACGACACCAATTAAAAACATGAATAGAATTATACACTCTTTCATTTAACAACAACAATATTTTACCTTATAAAGAAGTAGGGCACATGAAATGAAATTTAGTGAATTATTTGATATTACAAGATTGACACGTTCCAATCGTCATTTCTACGAAATATTAATTATTCAGGATTAAAATAATTAAAGAACAAAAGAAAGAAATTGCTGTTTAGTTTTTGTTACATGCGGTTGCTAGATAATTCTCATGTTTCACGTGTTTCCTGCTCAGGAATGACTGGTTGCTTTCAAATATTAATTACTCTACAAATACAACTGATAGAAAAGTGAAATCTGTTTGAAAATCTAGTGTTTACCTCCTAGAAAATATTCCATAATGTACAAATTTGCACTACCATTCTCAAACCATTCAAAATTTCCTAATAAGCGAACGTTGCTTACAGGAGATGTTCAAAATGAAACGTGTCTCAGAAAGTCTCTCAAACTTTGAACAACATATGCAGCTTCACGACGTTCTACAACGAAACACAGAAATAATTCTGCATTCTTGCATATTTACTCTATCGAATTTACTCTAACAAATTGGTCGGCTTGAAATCTGTGAAATCGACAGTTCTCCAGTCTTTCGTGCGACCGTCCAATAAAACGTTCGCATAAAAATGCTAATCGCGCAGATTCGAGCAGATTTCACTCGATGATCTTGCGGAAACATCTCCGACTCGTCTTCCTGTCGACACTGAAACGTTTCCCTCCATTGTATCGAGAGGAAGAAACAAAGGGAGCACGAGAGACAGACAAAAAGTTAGAGAGAGGGAGAATGATCGCATTGGTCGGCTTAAATCGTGCGTCGAACGCAACAGAGAGATTTAATTCCATCGTTATCGGGATAATTGGAGCAATAATCGTGGTTTCGTACCGGCCGCGTGTATCATTTTCCAATTACACGTTGTATTTCGTTTACCGATCGCCCACGTTCGCAGAGAT
Organism: Sphecodes monilicornis; assembly: GCA_913789915.3. NCBI lineage: Eukaryota > Metazoa > Arthropoda > Insecta > Hymenoptera > Halictidae > Sphecodes > Sphecodes monilicornis. The sequence goes on from OU565291.1 coordinate 23,492,961, forward strand.
AACGCCGCGCAATGCTTTTGCGATACGATTTCTCGGCTCCGCGACAGACAGACACGCACACGCAATGTTTTCGCCTCGAGATCGAGATCGAGCTCGTTACGATAAAAAGTGGCGCACAGTCGTCGAAAACCGTGTCGAACGTAGACGATGATCGGTCCCGCGATAAATTATCCTTAATACCGAGGGTGAAATCGCGGGGTCGAGGAGCTTCTCGTTCGCGGAATCGTTCGGCGAAAACGTTCGATACGGTCGCGTGATGCGCTCGCAGTGCATACACGCGGTGTCGTCGCGGTGAAACACCTGCAAGGTGTTTCGAAAGCAGCGTAAATCGAGTGCCGATTGTGTCACGCGACTCGCGTAATCGACGGACTACGATCGACCGACGTTCGACCACCGGATCGGAATTCGATCGGCGTCGAAAGTCAATCGAACGATCATGGAACTCTGTACAGTCATTGTTGATTATTCATTGTGTAGAATGAACTCGTTAGAACTTGATTAGGAAAGAAAATGGTATCGAGAATGTCAAGTAGAAATTCGAAAATTGTGAGTAGACGACATTGAATAAAAGCAACGAATGGAATTAGAAAGTGATGAGTAGACGGATCTTTATACAAAATAAGAACGTTCTACTTGAATTGCAACAAAGTGGAGGGAAACAGAAAGAACCACGCACTAATCGATCGGATTTTTCATATGTTGTAGCTTATGATCTACTGAACAAAAGGTGTGATGGGTACAAAACTCAATAATTGACAGTTATCGAGTTATAATCAGTCAAACATGACAAATTCGAGCTGCCGAATACTCAAATCTCCGGAAGTATATTTGTGAATTAATTTGCTCCATTTGGATTTAAACACCCAGTACATGGAAACAGAGCCTGAGATTTCAAGTTGTTTATAAAATAATAGCGAATTATTCCTTCACGACATGCGATATTGATTTATTAGGATAGCGTATTCCTCACTCTTCTGATAAACTCCGTTCTGTTAAGATGTACATTATATTTTCCTTACAATTGTGTTTTAAATAAATTTTTCTTTGTTCAATGATCTTTGGGTTGCTCGATCTTCTACCGCAATAGTCTATTTAAACCTTCCACAATATTTACTTTACACGCTTGCCGCACCCCCACTCTCGCCACCCCACTCCTTCGATGTTCAAGTTGCGCGACCTATATGAAGTTGGCAACATACTAGCGTTATTGCTGCCGAATTACTTTCTGGCATTGTTACGTCCGATATTTATATTATTGATATCAGTGTATTCCATACATTTTGGTCTCCATACTGTTTGGTAATACATAATAAAATCCGCTGTCCAGTGATGAGGGATAAACGAGCTGAATAAAATACGAATTACAACATTGTGGTTCATGAAAGTATCAAATGAGATGAAAATTAAAAAGTTAATGAAGAATTGAATAAAATAGAAACTAGAAAACTATGGGTATTGAGAGCATCGAGTACAATACAAATTAGAAGAACGTCGAATAAAATGGAAACTAAAAAATGATATTGAAGACAATATGCACTTTGATTAATCTATGCTCGAAAAGAATTTCAAGATTTTTCTAAAAGGAATCTTCTATATTAACTTCTCGCTGTACAATCTCTTTCACAGGTTCGATAATTAGAATTTCTTTGTGGTTAACCATTCCCTAAGAGACAAAGGAAATTTATATTTACTCTAGCGGCTAAATATTCATAAGAGAGAAATAATTTCAAAGAAACGAGCAATATACATATTTAGCGGACTCTCTCTCTCTCTCTCTCTCTCTCTCTCTCTCTCTCTCTCTGGAATTTTTATCGCGGATCCGATTCCATGATATACACAGCAGGTGGTTAAATAAAAAAGAGACCAAGTAGAGAGAAGATAGAAAAATTCAAAACTGAACTCCAAATTTTTTTTTATGCATGAGAATGAGTTGATGAATCCTACAGTGGTAGAAAGGCTAAAAGAATTTCATAGGATTTATTCAAATTGCATTTGTACTGAATAGTACGTTTGCATCGATGTAGAAAATATTCATCGTGTTTAAAGACACACAATCTGTAAAAGAATTCAGCAGTATTAAAAATCTAATAAATGAATGTAATGCAAAGCAGTTAGAACCCTAGCAAGTTATAGACAGTAAATGGTGGAAAGATTAAAACGATGAAACACAGAAACAAATTTCTAATCAGCTCCAATCTCCTGCAGGACTGATGCAAATTTCATCTTCCATAAAGAATTTATTCATAAAAGAGTGCAACGACACAGAATTTTAAAGAACGATAGTGATACAAAGTACAAAGCATTCAGATGTAAGTAAACTATACAAAATAGAAGGGTAAAATAATTTTAAAGAAATTATTAAAAACACACACAGTCCCTCCATAAAAGAGTGCAACGACACAGAATTTTAATGAACGATAGTGGTACAAAGTACAAAGCATTCAAATGTAGGCAAACTATACAGAATAGAAGGTTAAAATAATTTTCAAGAAATTATTAAAAACACACAGAGCTCCTCCACAAAAGAGTGCAACGACACAGAATTCTAATAAACGATAGCGGCAAAAAGCAATCAGAAAGCAAGCAGGCTATAAAGAAACTCCAAAGAAAATTCAACAGCATCGTTACCTGCATAGCACGAGGACGGAACGTTCGGCATCGCAGCAAATTGTTCTCCTAGCGCAGCAGCCGAAAAGATCGTTAACCATCTGGAAATCGGTAATCGGCCGTGCTAATCGGCTCCCTTTATATCCGCTTAGTTTCCTTTTTTCCACGCGCAGCATTAGTCGCGCATTTATTTCGAAACGAAAAATACGAACACAGAAGGGGTGTTGGCCAACTTCTGTCCATTTTCTGTTCTCGTAACTTTTTTCGTTTTCCGTCGTGTTAATCGGAGTCAAGCTGCGCGCATCCCCCGGTGTAATGAGAACAATCCCCTTTCCTCGAAATCGCTTCTCCGAACATTTTTTTCTTTCTTTCTTGCTTATTTTTTTTTTTCTCGGGCATCGAAGCAAAGCACGAAACCCATTCGAACCGACGAACGGGATATATACTAATCGTACGGTTCATTACGAGCGCGCACACGTTCGCGATGACTATGACTGATGCGGAGCCACGACGAATTGCGATGCGCATTACGAATAAATATCGCACTCTTTGCTCCGTGTCCCGTCTAATGTGCATCGCGCCCAAGATGATTACCGCTTGGGTGGGTTTCGAAAACGGTCCTGCGGACAGGTCGTCGTTTAATTAAATATTCCGTGTCACGCGCGACGCTCGCGATTCCACGGCTGCCCGCGAAAACAATCTGTTCCACCCACACGTGAACACTATAGCGACGGCCCTCCCGAGAGAAACGAATCCGCGATGAACAAGGACGCACGTTGCGGGATGCAACGGCGCAACGACGACCACCTGCTCGATCTTTCGAACACGGCTAGATTCAATTAAATTATGCACGCCGGCGATTGCGGCCTCGTCGCGTGCGACCACGAGAAAACGACATTCGTCTTAGATATTAAACCCCGTGCGAATTTTCGATCCCTGATACTGCGATATCTTTGAACTCTACGATTAGAACGGAAATGACGTATCCAAACATCGAGTATGATTTTTTGGCACCGTTTTATTGCAATTTGAACGAGATCGGTGGTTGGGCAAACCAAAGTACACCGCGTGATGGTTGCAACTGGTTTGGCACGAGTACGATTTCCGTGGCCCCTCGTTTTGATGGGACACCCCTGTTTGGACGCCATCCGATTGGACGCGTTTCTTTTGGACTCCGTGCCGATTGGACTCGTGTCGTTTAACGCCTTGCCGTTTGGACTCCGTGCCGATTGGACTCCGTACCGATTGGACCTAACCCAGACTTTTTTTTTTTTTTGAAATGTGGGGAATCCGCCTTATGGATACCCTCTCCCCTCGCCTGTAGAGGAGAGAGGGTTGTGTTGGGCTCTGCTGACCCAAAGGTCAGGCCTACCAACTAAACCCCACATTCTGCCGTGCCCTGGGCTTACAGGGTCCATTCCGGGATCTGCAATGGCATTACTACCGGAATGGACCGCCCTATCATGCACACATAGGAGGGGAGAGAGACCTAACCCAGACCTAACTCAGACCTAACCCAGAACTAACCATATATTTCACAATAAAATATCACCATATGTAGAATTCGAAAAGTAATGATTATAAAATTTACGGCCCCAAATGTCACGAATCCAAACGGCATGGCATCCAAACGACGAGTCCAATCGGCACGGCGTCCAAAAGGAACGCGTCCAATCGGGGCGCGTCCGTTTTGATCCACCCCCTCCACGACCTAACCATAACTCATTCTATTCACACGATTTATCCATTACTAGTTCAAATTCTGGATGACAGCTACAATGCAAAGATTATGCGAATAAAATTTCATTTTCTACAAAAAACGGTCTCTTGATATTTTGACATATTTCGCATAGTTGCCGAGATATTCGCAAATTTATAAAAAACAGGAAATCTACTTTACAGGCTAAACCAGGCCAATTTGACACCTTGTTATATATACATTTTTTTTAAATAATCCCAAGAACACAAATATAACCTCAAAACGGGTGGCCACGGAAATCGTACTCTCCCCTAAGATTTGTACCTCGGGAAAGTCAGATTGACGAAAAGAATAAAAAGTTCAGTGAAAGAAGAGATTTTGCGCTATCGAATAAGCCTAGATTATTGTAGGATCAGAGACTTCAGAAAATAATACCACGGTAAATACGAAAATAATATATCTCTATATAATATATAGAGAAAACTCAACAAATACGATTGACTGAACATTCACGTCTGAATCTCCGTCTGAGATTTACGTCTCGGATCACAAACGTTTTTTCACACCGCGTTCGAAACATATAACCTCCAATTTTATGAAACCCGAGAACCGCCGCCAATGACAAATACATTACCATACGATTTTTTTTTCACGGCGTTATACTAGTTAACAATTTTTCATAGAGAATTTAGTAGTTTCAGTTTGCACGCTAGAAGAAAATGAAAGATAGAAGAACAGTCTCCCCCGACAAGAATATCAAAGCATAATGTAGGAAACATAGTAAACGATCAGCGGGACACCTAATTTCTCGAACGAGGGTTGGACCGTGCAGGTAGGGATGAAGTTTAGTACAACCATCCCCGAGGATGATCACGATCGAACTGCCCACTGTCGATAATTAGTGGCCCGAGCAGATCCGCCGGCGAATGTTTGGTTTCCGGTGTTAAACGATCGATCGGGAGCGCTGGCCGATTAATGGAAAGCCGAAATCTATCACGGAAATCCGTAATTCGGACTAATGGCGGCAGGCGCGAGAGGCAATTCAACCGATTCCGGGGCTCGCCATCTATCTTCCGGCGCGCTGGTAGCGAAGAAAGAAGGCATAATTAAATTAAATTAAACCCGACTGAGCTCTCGGGGTCCCTCCTCCCTTCTCTCCTACCCATGATCCCTTCCATTTCCAGCATCGTCGTCCTACCAGCGACGATAGAAGTCCCGACGCCGCCTTTATTTGCAAGCAATTTGCGCTGCGCGGATCCCGCTGCAAAAAATCTGAAAATAATGCCGCCGTATTAATCATATCCCTCCGCCCTTATCCTTCTTCGTTCGCCGCTTCTGTTCTCGTCCTCCCTCCCCCAAACCTCCTCTTCACGCATACACTGGGATATTTGCTGCTGCAGTCGGTGCACCGAATGCACCGAACGCACCCGGCATACTTACAAGCCTTACGCCCCTCGTACTCGCGTATTTACGACCAAAAAACACCGTATCCGTGCGGACCGGCTGCAGAATTTAGTGCAATGTTCGTTGGACTGCGAAACGCCTGCGCCGTCCATGTTGCGCGTCGTGACGCGCTGCGCTGTCGTGTTCAGTTGTTTTATTTGCGCTGCACAACTCTTGCGGAGGTTTATTCGTTTCGCACGTTTGTCTACGTTCTTAATTAATTCGTGATTTGCGCGATCCATGCTATCGCACTATACAGGCATTCGTTGAAACGCCGAGTATTAATTAGGTTGTCCTTAAAGTTCCTTTTGTAATGTGTGCGTCTTTTGGTATTGTTAAGCAACATGCGCGATCATCTTTTTGTGAATTATTTTTGTGAACTCATTGCCTAACCTTCCAGATAGACGGGAACACCATTTGCTAATTTTGAAACGCTATATCAGCGGACAACGGAATGAATTTCTAGAGACAACCTAATATTTAGGGCGAGGCGTATTATGACACTTTACAAGAAATATTCGTATTGACTATATTAACCCTTAGCAGACGGGAATTATTTTTAGTATACTTCTTGATGGATCCAATAAATTTTCCTTGTGAAACACAATTGTGTACTGAATAGTTGAAGCGTATGAATTAGGTTAAGGGAACGTGTTGTGTCCAGTAAAAATTTGTCCGGTTTTTTTGTGAGAGTAATATTTTCTTCAAAAATTATTCGCAGTCGCAGAACGATAAAATTGCATGGGCGACTGTTGGCCGACACGCGTCCGCAAAGGGTTAATACGAAACCTACCACCGGTCAAATAGATCGGTTGCACATATTTTTATGGTACTGTTATTGTAATTGTAAAGATCTTTTGCAAAAAATCCAAATAAATTCAGTCTTGTCGTTTCTGCATATAAGGCAGCATGTAACTGTTGTTTTTAGGATTCGATAGGTTTATCAATCCTATGTGAAACAATTTCGGTAATTATTTAGAAGTTTCCTCACCGATTTTTATGACCTTGAAATATGTTGTCAAGGTCACAATTCTGAACAACTTTTCCCTGTACACGTTACCGCCGCTCGGTATTAGTTATCGAGATATTTGCAAAAATATTTAGTCAGGTCACGAGTACACTTCATTTTGTAATTAGTAGCCCTCTCCACCCCCTCCTACGACCTAACCACAACTCAGTTTATACGCATAATCATTGTAACTGTCATCCAGAATTTGAACTAGTAACACGTACAGAAGACTGGATGGCATCTACAATGGAAATATTATGCAAATAGAGTTGTGGTTAGGTCGTGGGAGGGGGCGGAGAGGGCCGGCCTAACCACGCATACGAGAATCCAGTAGTAGTCTCTCAAAATTTAAAGTTCATCTTATATATGTACATATGTATGTATGTACGTATAACCAGAGTGAAACCTTGTTTTCTTGGCAATTTTCACAACGTGTTTACAAAAACAGTAAACAGACGCCGCGCGCCGAAGCAGGCTTACGTTGCCACGGGGCGTGCACGAATACGGAAAATTCAACTCAGCACTAAATAGCAATAGTTTTATGCGAATACATCGTAAACATATGTCAATACCTTGACAACATATTTCAAGGTCATTAAAATCGGTGAGGAGGGCAAACTTCTAAATAATTACCACAATTTCTGCTTTAATAAATACCATAATGATACTGAAGCAATCTATTTAATATTTTACGCGAACTTAAGAATAATGGTTAATAGGTAGCTGATCTTGACGGGATAAATGATGAGGACGTTCGGCAGATTAAATATTCCTCACGATTAAAAGAAGAAAAATGTACAAATTGTACATGCAGGTTATGTATTCGGAGTGGACAGAAATAACGGTTACAGTCGTCGATGCGATTGTATGTATGTACAAAATACGAACGTCGAAATTCGCGACGACCATAGAGGTCGCGGCTCGTCGCAGGTGTTACAAAGTTGAGCTGAGCGTCGCCAGGTATCGGTTCTCGGAAAGCCGTCGGTAACCTGATTTCGTTACGGTTAACCGTACGGTTAAAAGGAGGGTGCCTATTTACACGAGAGGTGGGAATCACGGCAAACGAAATCGCATTCTGTTTACCAGCCAGTCGAGGTGATAATGCGACGCTCAGGACTTCTTTGGCTTCTTGACGGGCTCGAGGCCGCTTCCGTACTCGGAGGTGTTGAGCATCCGGACGTTCTTCAGCAAGCCCGTTCTCGGCTGTTGTTCCCGTTGTTGTTGTCGTTGTTGGTGCTGTCTCTTGGTAGACACCCCGTCGGGCCTGGAAATCGCACGGGCTTAATCGTCGCGTTAGGCCCGAAACCCGCAATTTTCGGTAATTCGACGTAAACGACATGTGGCGAGGACAGACAGCGCGGTAATCGAAAATCGGCAAAAAACCGGGGACCGGCCTCTCGAATGCCAAGAGTACAACACGTCTCGAGGGAATTCGGCACAAACTGCCGTGACCAATTCACTCGTCCCGTGGTTTTTCTTCCGTCGATCCGTATCATTCGCTTCGTATTCGCGGCCGTGTCGAATCTTCGAGGTGTCGGACAAGGTTGCGAGATGTTCGATGGATTTGAATAAATCGTGTCATTCAAAAAGGAAAGGGTTCATTTGGTATAGTCTGTGTACTGGATGTGAACTTCACAACAAACATACCAAGTCTCAAGTTTGGTTCGTATACGAACAGGAAATGGCAGGGTAAAGGGCTCAACATTTTGGTTGATCTTGATTGCACAAAATGTGAGGATGTTTAATGCATTTGAACATTTTATATAATTAAACGAGGAGGGCGCGCACTTTACACGTCCTACATATTAAATCAAGCATGTCCAGAAGTAGCTCACTTGGAGGCAAATTCGAGGGAGTTTCCGCAACGCGCCAACACGCAGTACATGCCGCTAGCGGTAGGTACGGGTCTGAGGCAGTGATGGGAATGTTGGCGCTTTTCACGCGCATGCGCGAGTTTCGGCAGCACCGAAGCTACGTCCGAAGTTTATGGGGTACTATTGGGGCGAAAGTAGTGGGTTTGTTATTATATATTTCGCTTAAAGTTATTTTAGTACCCTTCCCTTCCTTATTCCCAAGATGATGAAGAAGAGTAAGTTATATTATATTGTACATAGATACATAAATATTATATATTCTATGTACGTATGTATATATTGCATTTTAATACATATATATATATATATATATATATATATATACGTACACATGTTGTACATTCATTTTTCAAAATCAAATTATAATAAATTTTGCGAAATTAGCGGGGCGACCAAGGTACCCGATTTTCGTGCTTGACTGAGGCTAAAATCGCCGCGCATGCGCGTGAAAAGCGCCAACATTCCCATCACTGGTCTGAGGAGCTCGGAGGACTACGGCCGCCACGGGGAGCGAGACGCGCCGGCGGGTGAAGTAGGCGTCTCCCTCGAATTTGCCTCAAAGTGAGCTACTTCTGGACATGCCTGTATTAAATGTACGTTCGAGAGTGAACATACTAAATCTCAAACCTGCATGGTTCAGGAAAAGGAAGTTGGAGGGAATAAGCTTGAATATTGTGGTTGATCTTGATCGCAGAAACTATGTAGAAGTTTGATATATTGTACATGAATTTTCTGCATGAATGACAGACAAAAAAATGTACGTCTTACATGTCCCACGCAATATTAGACATGCACTCAAAAATGAGCAAAATAAATCTCAAGCTTCTATGATATACAAGAAGATTCTTAGAGGGACAAAATCTGAACACTTGAACACCCTACCTGATCTTAATGGGACTAAACGATATGACGTTCTGGATGTACATGAACGTTCTGTATATTCAGTTACAATAAATTAATTGAGATTGCCACGAATGTGCATATTCAAAGTAATATAGCCCAGCCTATAAGGATCTGAGAAAAGCCCGGATACAAGGGTTAACACGTTCACGCCGGCGTGTACCACCGGTGGTACACGTGTAGTTTTTGTATCGATGAAATAAATAATTAAAATAAAAGCATTTTGAGTACAAGTTATACTATACTAATATCAAGCCCTAATAAATGCATAGTAAATTGTCCTGCTGAGCTTGAATTTTGCTTAACAAAATTTTGAGTTCGGAGCCAGCTAATGGGGCGAAAGTAAAGAAAACAGCGCCGGCGTCAACGTGTTAAAGTCCGAGATCATGTTTTTAATAAGAAGAACTAGACAGGCCTGATTTCCATCGATGAAAGAAGACACAGCAAGTATCCCGTCATACGTTGCGACACTATAGGTATTCTAGGAGCTAAGGAGAAGCTCCCGGAAAGCTGAAGTTCGATCGAAGCGTCAGGATCGAGTAGCAAAGTGTAAGAAATGTTGATCAGGTGTGTTCATGTGCGGGGGGACATCGACGATTTCTCGTGCGGATATGTGGAGACCGCGCACAGAGAGACAGGCGATACACACACAGACATGGATGAAACGAGCATAATCGCACCCACAGAGGCGTACACCGCGGGTCTCTCGATCCATTGGACCGTCAGCTCGGTGCCCGCCTTTCACCCATTAAAACGGACTTGTTCTCTCGCTACGGGCGGAGGGCACTCGTCGGGTACCAGTTCTGCACGCCGAAAGCACGCCCATTCAAATCGCATTAAACAAGTCAATGCTGAATGCCGGGCCGCGGGCTGAGACCCGCGAGCGACCCGTGTGTCGATCAGCCTTTTGATCGGCACCGTTCATTAGCGGCCTAATGAATAGCTGCTTCGAATAAGACGAGAACGCGCGCACGCTCTGGTCCGGCGAGATTATATGGCAACGATCGTCGGGATAACCGCTTGGGTATTGTGTCTCTGTTCAACTGCATTTCTATGCAAAATAAAACCGTTTGTTTGGGACCGAAGAATCTCCGTAAATAGTCTGCGTGAAGACTCTTTGTAAAGAATGTTCGTGAAAATTCTTCGTAAAGATGTAAACAATGTAAATGTAAATAATGTAAATAATGTTCGTAAAGAATGTTCGTAAAAAATCTTCCTAAAGAATCATTGTAAACAATGTTTGTAAAGAATGTTCGTAAAAAATCTTCGTTAAGAATCATTGTAAACAATGTTTGTAAAGAATGTTCGTAAAAAATCTTCGTTAAGAATCATTGTAAATAATGTTTGTAAAGAATGTTCGTAAAAAATCTTTATCAATAAGCTTCGTTAAGAATATTCGTGCATGATAGTACTGGGACTGTTTGGTTAAGAAAGAAAAATTTACTCTCTAAGAGTAAGTCGTGCTCGAGACGATATGCATAATCTGGAACAACGACTAAAACATTGGGAGCAGTGTAATAATAGTATTAACAATATTTAAAATGTTGGGAATAGTGTACCAGATAACTTAAGGTGTTTGAAATGTCTATTCAGCTTCCGTTTCTTAGAAGAGATACAGAAAATCTTCATTTCCCCTGCAATTTATTAATTTCTTTGGCTAAATTATGTATTTGCAACTTTAGGGGCAGAATACACCAGCCTAATGTCGCCAATATGGCAAAATTCTTCTTGAAAGGGTTGAATGAAGACAGAAATTCGTATTCATGGTCCGTTTCTTGGAAAGGATGCAGCGAAAGTACATTTCATAGTTGTATAGCTAATGTAGCTACAATATAATTGCATAGCTAATTAAACTTGCGTTCATTAAGCATAAGGGTTAAATGAGAAGAAGATCGTTTCAAAATTGGTAACAAAGTCAGTCTAATCAATCAATAGAATCGATAGAATCTGAAAAATCAGCTAATAAGCATAACGGGGAGGAAAAAATTAGCTCGACGGTGCAAATGCACTCGCGAGATTTGGACGAAGAGGGATAATGTAAGAGAGGAGCAAGCTAGAGAAACAGAGAGATAGAGAGAGAGAGAAAGTGGAGGGAGGCTCGTGCTCGTCCCGTGGTTTCCGTAAATGGCGCAGCCAGGGCCGGATGCAGCGGTCGCATCAGTCTGTTTAATAGCCGTATTGTATAATTATGAACAATGGCGAGATGGAGAGAGAGAGAGAGAGAAAGAGGAAGATAGAGAGCGAGCGAGAGAAGACGAGCAGTCGGAGAGAGAACAGGAGAAGCCTGGAGAAGGGCAGAAGCCAGCCGAATGCCATGTGAAATGCATACCCGGCGAGATAGACAGAGAGGGGGGGGGAGAGGGGGAGAGAGAAAGACACTGGCGTTGACATTTGTCAGAACGAGAGACAAGAGGGAACAGGAGCGAGATGGCGAACAAACGAGGATGAGCACGAGGAGAGCCGTATGGCTTATGGCTGCCAGCCACCGTACACCACGTCCGCCTGTTCGTCGTACATGACGAATGACACAAAGCGACAGTTTTGACGTGTATCCAAGCTCTCTAGGAGCCCACGAAGCTGTCCCGTAGAGAGTGCGTGCGGTGTGCGTGCGCTCTCCACGTGGTTGCGTCGGCCAGTTACCGTGAACCGAGGGAAACCGGGCTAGGAAGGGAGAAATCGGGCCGCATCGCGGTTAACACGCCAAGCCACGCATGAATCCGTCATTAATACTACGAGCCTCTGACTCAAACGATCGCCAACCGGTCTCGGGCGAACCGTCCCCGTACAGTATCATGGCTTCCGGCCAGCCACCGGGATCATCCTGCATCGATCATCGCGGCTATCGATGATGCGGCTCTCTGGCCCAAGCATCGTCCTTTTCGAATTGTCCGGACCTACTACAAGTTGCTCCTCTTTCATTTCACTTTATTTACGTGACCTTCGGCAACCTTGACTGGGCTGTGTGTACAGAAATTTCTATTTATGTTTTTAACTGTGTTGCTTGATTTCTTTGGTGGGTCACGAAAATTGTTCAGTATATGTTCAATATATGTTCAATATTGTATGTTCAATCATATATGCAATATATGTTTAGTTACACGTGCAATACATGTTCATATTGTTTAGTATATGAATCGATATTTGATTGATCAGTGTGGTCGCTAGATTTGGGGATCTTCATGCAAGATAAAGATTGTCTGCGTTGTGTGAAAGACACAGGAATCAAATAGAAATTTCCTTCTTTCTTTAATTTATTATAAAAAGATGAGAATTGTTTTTGGTGTAGCCATGGGAAATTCGAAAAGGACACAGCTCTCTGACTCAATCGTTTAGTGTTTCAAGATTCTACTTCGACACGGAGAAGCGTAGAGTACTCACCTCTCGTTCGCCAGTTTGTTCCTGTGCTGCTGCTGTGTCAAACTTCCCTCTTTTTCGCGAAGTTTCTTGCTGATCCCACCGATCTGCTGAGGAGTCTCCCTCAAAGCGAAACTCTTTGCATAGTGGCCCAGGTGGAGGTCCTTCCGGTTGAACACCTCTCGCATGTCGCGAGGGTAGCTCGAATAGAAACGTACCCAGGAAATGTACGCTGGAAATAGAAAATAAAGAATCTCATATCGAAAATGAATCTGTGACCCTTGCAACTCATGCTGCATCGTTTAGAAAATATTAGGTTAGAAAGCAGTTTGTTCACTTAGAGTAGGGAGTTCCAATGTATTCCCCTCCGAGAACTTCAACGCCCCACCATCGAACCTCTCCCCACTACTACGTGCAGCCGTAGAGTTAGTGAGTGTTGCGAGCGCCGCGTGGCTCTTGTTGTGGGAGCTTCCCACTACTATACTTTATTACGATGAAGTCTAAGAGTGGGGGGAGAACCTAAGTGGAGAATATGCGTCGAATAGCTCCGGTGCTACTGATTGGAACTGCCTGACTTAGAGTACCTACTCAACACTTTATATTAATACAATTTTCAATAATTGTGCTGCACCAAAAGGGAACTTGATAATCTCTTTATACATAATAATCCCCCAAAAAAAGTAATAATTAGATGACATTACTGGGGATAAAATTTCTATTGCTCTTGAAACTACTCGTATTCAAAAATTATAAAACAATCACTGGTAGATTATGTGTTAACGTAACACCCAGACCAGAAAAAAGTTTTCGATTGTATCTAAATTCCATGGGGCTGATTGGACACTTCTCCGCGATAGGTGCCGCGATTTTCCAGCGTGTTTCTCGTAGCATGCCGGTGGCCCTGTAAATGAGGCCACGTGCGCGTCGTAACGCAGCCATAATCATTGGCTGCGTGTTAGGCGCGCCCTTATTAATCGTGGTTCCATTAAGTTCAACGGGGTCCGCGGTTCTATGGGGTGTGTGCCCCCGGCCGGGCTATTAAGAGGCATTAAAGGGGGCCGAGTCAAGTGCTGTGGCTAATAGTCAGCCCCTTTATATATATATATATATATATATATATATATATATATATCCTCCCATAGCTTCTCTAGGTAGCTTGTTCGCGGGGGTGAGAACCTTGAGGGTTCACCGATCCTGAGAGAACTTGACATGTGCCAGTGTTACTGTCATTCCGTGCGAAAAATCTACCGTGAACTGCGCTCACGGCCCGCTCTTTTGACGGATGAAGCTACTCGAATGTAGCTCACCCTTCGACTAGCTCGCTATCCAACTTGAAAGCTACAATTATCGATGGTGGCTGAAGCTCTGAGTGCCGCTCGACGACCAAGAAAAATCATTTCGAGTGTTCTCGTACTCGTTACGCAGGTTTAACCTTTCGCGATCCTGCAATGGCGAGTTGATTCGATCGAAAGTCGCACGTAAAAAATCGGTAAAGTGGAAAGATTTGTTGTGTGATCTAGGAACGTGATCGGAGACTGATTTATTGTGGGTGGGCCATGATTTTGGACCTATGTCCAAAACAAATTAGTTGGTTGGAAAGATACAGCGATTTTCTAAACATTCTTCCAGCATCAGCGTTAGAAATGAGCCATTGTCAATTCATTAAAAGAAATGCATTGAAGAAAGACAAAAATTTCTATTTGTCACCCAATTTCTGCGATCAGTACACTCTACTAATAATCAGACCTCCAGCAACAAATTTCCAAATTCTATGAAAGATAGTCTACAGTAGCTGGTGAACAGTTAATTAATAAAAAAAATGGGGAAGGAGGTTTCCAGGGGGGGGGGTTCTTTTGTCGAGGAGCCTTAAACGCCCTTAATTCCGATAATTCACGTGGCAGACCTTATGACCCGACATTTTCCGGCTGGATTTCCGTCTGCCTTCCATCCCGGAGCCGTCTCTTAGGAAGAAACTCCGTGGAGATCTTTCTCCCGTGTTTCCCAACGTCGTCGCGAAAGGGAGAAATGTTTTTCTCCATTTAGCACATAAATCAGCCGCGGGGGTGGTGTATCTCTCCAGCGGGAAACGCGACGCCAACCACCGAGAGGGGGTTGGGAAGAGAGAGAGAGTGGGTCGCGTGGGGCGGCATTGTTCCTAAGTGATGTAACTGCGTCTTATTGTATTTGTATCCTGTATCGCATTGTTAAGAGTCTCTCGCCACAAAGCGTAAGTGGTTTTGGCGGAAGCCACATTCAGTGGTTGGATTGTGTCGGCCACCCCCGAACCACCGAGGGTGTACAACCGGTGTACACCCTGTTCGATCTAACTCGAGGACTCAAACTGTTTCTCTTTTGCAGAAATCCGGGCGAAAATACAGTGGTTCATCGAATTGTTAAAACCTCAGTGTGAAAAATACAGTAACGTTTTTCTATCCGTGAAAAAGATGAGCATGATATTTGTGAAAAATTTATTCTAACGACCATATAACTATTGCAAAGTTCAGAAGTTCGATCACCGAGACATTTCGGTGAAACAATATATTAATTCAATGATAAAACCTGTTTGTTTTTAATCAATTTTCTTATAACGGCTTTAACAACGGATTCGTGACATTTTTCTGATTAAAATGAGTCCAAACATGATATGGTTCGGAGTATCTATGGTTATTTAATTCACGATTTATTATCCGAACAGTGCTAGACATTCGAATAATTAATTAACAATTGCTCACATGGTATTAGAAATTAATGGTAAACAAATTGGTGAACGATTGAATACAGAAGTTTGAGAATAAAATGGGAACAAAGATTATTAGACAGCGGATCTTTATGCAAAATAAAAATTATCTGCATCGATTGCGATTAAAAGAAGTTACATAAAAACTGATATCAGGTCTTAATAATCTTAATAGGTCGTAGATAATGTGTTAGTAGTATTAAATTCATCTGATGTTTCTTCTATTTTGTGTTTCACGTATTCAGTTTTGTCATAAATACATAAAATCCGCAGTCTAAAGATTATAAATAGTCTTTTTGATTTTGTAAGATCAGTAGCCATGAAATTGTACACTAATATATCCATTGTGTTTGCTTGTCTTATGATTCTATGATTACATTAGACGATTTTCAGCAGAAAAGTTATTTTTTAATGAGACGATAATTTTTAGCCATGTTTTCCACTTTCTGATGGTCGTTTATGTGAAAGTATTTGATGTTTCTTTACATGGGATAGTACACTTGTATTACCATCCTGTAATTTTTGTCTACCATAAATAAGCAAGATATTAGGGGAGCTCGAGTTAGCTCAGACACCCTGTATAGTGCAGTGGACGAATCTCTTAGGTCAGTGGCTGGGGTCGCAGTCTAGGGGGTTGTTCCATGGACTTGCGTCCGCTATTGAGGGCTGTTCGGATCTATTGGGGTGATAATGTTACGAATTAGCGAGATTTCCACTTCCCCGCACGCTGGCCTGCCCCCCACATCGGTCAGGAATTAAATAAATTCATGGGAGTAGAAAAGGGCGTATTGTGTGGCCATACACTGGCCCATAACTCTGCTTCCTTTGCGAAAGCTTCCTCCTCTTGACACGGTCTTTATATTCTTCTTGACCCACTTGCGTCATTCCCGTCATTTACACACATTGCTTACAAAAGTAATTTGTACACTATATTATTATTAGACTGCAGTTCTTCATGCAAAGGAAAAATCATCTCAATCAATTACAAAAACCCAGAACCATATAGAAGCTTTCATTTTTTTTTTTTAATAATCTTGGCAAGTTGAAAATAATGCATTCTTAAATTCTTTTAACATCTCAACTATCTTAAATTGGACGAACTAGTTTCAGCTATGAATGCGCAAAATCTGCAATCTAGTCATGTACAGTAATAAATTCTAAATTAATTTAATATTCAATTTGTCGCTAATAATCTGAGATTTTGATGCGACCTTAAATAAAACAACTTAAAAAAAAAATATTCAATTTAAAATGCCACGAGGTGCCACGGAAATTCGCTATAATACTATACGTTCATTTTATCTTTTGAAAATTTTCTTATTTTATGGGGACACTTCTCACGCGTAAATGTCGCATGGTTTTCGCATATTTATCAGCGGATGATCATTCCGCTCTTCCTTCGTGTTCTTCAGGGTTCGAGAGGCGTGGGCGCAAGGCTGACCGTGATCCATTCCGAAACGTAAAATAAAGACCATAAATCTTTCTAAGAGGTTTCGGGGTTTCGCAGTTGTACCGCGTCAGGGGTGGCTTTACACGAAGGTTAGCCACGGTTTTTGAGCGCTTAGCCGCTCCAGATTTGAGTGACGGTACACAGTTAACCACTTGACCGTTCCTCTACGTGCCCCGGGTGATTGATAGATTAATTGTCGCCGGTGCACTCGCCCATGGGGGTGAACGGTGTACCATGGAGGCACGGGGAACGGTTTCAAGGAAGAAAGATGGATAAGATACTCGAATCGATCGCCGTTTCTTCGCCAGATTTGCTCGTGCCTCGTGAGAACCAACGAGAATTACCAATCTTCTGCTACGTTCGAGTAGAACAATTTCAAAAGCCAAATAAAACTTCGCATCTCGATATAATTTAATGTATTGAGGATACGCGCGATAAAAATAAAATCTTCCAATAACATTTTCGAGACAGCAGTGTTTTTTCGGTTTCACATCTGCTACAGAGAAATTTCTTGGACAAAAATGAAAGTTGTACAACGAAAGTAGAGGCTTCGAGCTTTAGACTGAGTCTAGATTTATACAATTTTTTTAACAAAACTATCACAGTTCAAATATCGAGGCATTGTCGAGAATGAGAGATTTAATATTGAAATACTTTTCAGTGTATTCTTGACTATACAGGGTGAGGCATTTAAAACGGGACACCTGAATAACTAGTAAGTAATCTGATGTCATTAATTTTTTTATAGGTGAAGACGTCAAGGAGACATGAAGGTCAACTCTATTTTTTTAAATGGAACGGTATGGTTTTTTATTTACATTCTGATAGTGCGTTTCAAGACGAATACAATGACCTATTGTGAAGGTCATTCAAGGTCACGCAGGGTCAACTGCAATAGCAAATAAAGTGTCTCAAACTACTCTTCAAATACTTTTGTGTCTTCTCTGGTTGTTGGCATACTATGTAAGTATTGATAAGGGTCACAGAACATAAATAAACATACAATCACAATTACAAGGACTAATAATCTGATGATACTAGTTTTTCGATTGGTGGAGGCGTCAAGTAGATATGAAGGTCAATTCTGTTTTTCTAAATGGAACGGTATGTTTGTTTACTTAGAATCTGATAGACTATATCAAGACGAATACAATGACTTATTATTAAGGTCACTCAAGGTCAACTGCAAGAGAAAATTTGGTCCAAGGAATTTTCATCTATCTCCAAAAACATGCGAGTTATTGAGGTGTCCTGTTTTAAATACCTCTGTATATTTCTCGAATCTCGAAATGGCACGGAAGCTAATTTTAAGAGCATTACTTTATCCACATATTACGAAAACACGAGTTCGCGCGAAGATCGCCTAATCACGGCGACACGGTGGCGAATACAAGCACGACTCCCCTCGATCGGTGCCCGAACGATCGTGTCCTAATGGATATATTATTGTAGCAAATAAATTCGGTGGCCTAACGACCCTAATAGGGCGGGCCGTGGCATGGCAAACAAGATCATCCTTCCTCGTCCATAGAGTATGTAAATATCCGAGCCGGCGAACTCGAACCGAGACAGAAGTGGGAAGGCTCTCTCTTCGAACGCGAGCGTATGGGGGTTGCTTTATATGCGAGTGGGGTGGCCCGTTGGAATTGGCTTAGCGCAGCTACCCCCACGGGTTCGAAGTCAGCTCGCTTTCGTTCCGATCCAACTGAATCGGAATGGGCGCCGCTCCCTCATCCTTCGCTAAATTTCATGAGTACTTTGTGTTTCAACGGGAGAGCTGCCGCTCGGAATCGCGTTAACCGGAAGACCGTAAAGCTGATCCGGCTTTCTATTAAACCGCTACCATTCGTTGCTACATCGAGAACTGCGATCTTCTTAGAATCTACCGGCGCGATGCCCGGTCCCATTCACTTTTCTCCACTCGTTCCAGTAATTATGCTATTTTCAATAGGTTCGTTTATCACTGATCCGCGACACTGATAGATGACGAGATACGTAATCTTTCTGCACGAACTGCACAATTATTCTGTTTTCGAAAAGTATGATGGCTTTATATGCACCTTAAATTCTACACTTTTCATTGAATTGATCGGTGACATTTTCATTTTTCTCTAACTTCGGTAATTTTACAGTTCAATCACATTCCTCAGTTTTGCCGATTTCACTACAGTTCCTTGTGAAGTAGGTTCATTTCATTAGGTACAGAAATTAATTTGTACCATTCTCTTCTCGAATACGATCTAAACAATTTTCTATGCATTTACTCTATCTGATCCCCTTATTCTATCTGATACAAATAATTCAATCTCTTTCCCGTATGTAACTTTGCTAGCCTATACACAACAGCTGAGAAATGCTGCAATCGTTGTCACATATACTAATCGTGGCGTAATTGATGAATATAATGTAAATCAGTAAAACAAGCAGCCATTGGTGCATAAGTTGATGTCGAATCTAGCTCGACATAGATCCAGAAAATGTTATAAATAGTGATATAAATTACTACAAAATTTTATGCAAAATAAAAATGGTCTGCAATAATTGTAAGACACAGAAGCTACATTTATTTCTATTTCCAATAATATTAATGAGCTGGAAATAATCCAGATCTTCAGGTTCCTTAAATCTGTTCACAGTTTTGAATTTCGTCTAGTTATTTGTGTCGTAAATGTATAAAAATTCTGCAGTCGAGTTACAAGTAATTAACACTGGAACTGCCAGTGAAAATGTCCGTTGATTACAGAGTACAATTAAATAATTGAATTCCGCTTACCTCTTACCGCCTTGCCGCGAAGCTTCGACTCCTCGAGCAGCAAGCTCTCGAACTCATTCTGCAACGCAATCGCCGCGCCATGAGCAGATTTGTGGTTGCACAGGGGAGTCAAAAGGTTGCCGAGCACGTCGTCCATGCTCTCCTGTTTGATTCGAATACGCCTGGACTCGAGCATTCGAACGAACTCGATCTCGGCTGGGGTCAGGAAAATCGTCGCCGATCCGGATGAACCGGCTCGCGCGGTTCTGCCGATTCTGTGCACGTAGTCCCTCGCCGAAGTCGGCCCGGTATACTGCACCACGGTGTCCACCCTCGGCAGGTCCAATCCCCTAGCTGCTACATCCTGGGGAGGCAGAGACAAACGCGTTTCGTCAGCTAATCAACTCAAATACAGTCGTTCATTTAGGCTCATTTTTAAGGACGACACCACTACATTCACACCCCTCAATAGAATCTTTTCAACAATCCATTATTTCCAAATTTAATAAATTCGCGTTTTGGTCGTATTCTTTATCATAATTTTGTGTATTTCACATTTCGCTCTGTATTTCACACAAATCTTGTCTATTTCATTCGTTTAAACGATCAAAATTATTAATAATTGTTTTTCGTTACTTGATAATGTACTTTAAATATTACACTATACTTTAGTTCAGTTCAGAACGAATTGATTTACATTCAGTGCTACTAATTGTACCTATAACAATCGTTTCCAAATAAATCAATATCGTCGTTCACCAGTGATCACCGCAACAGCCAACATGTTAATGCTGTTCTGTCAATTCTTTTAAGTAATTTCAAATGTTGTATTTAACAAGGGATGTTCGGTAAGTATGTGAAAAAAGCGCTACAATTTTTTATTGAACTCGGTCCCTGTATCTTGTACAGTTTCTGAAATATTCACGACAATGTGTAGGGCCAAAATGTCTAGTTTTATACGACAAAAGATAATGCAGACATTTAGGTGAACTCATTCAACTGGTCCGCCCTGTACTACAGTAAAAATTATTTTCCTAACCTGGTCAGTGGACAGTGTCATCCATAAATGATCGACGTGGCGATGATCGTGTCAAGTATAAAGCAAAATTGACAAAGAATATCCGATTTTTCGACAACGATCAACAACTTGATAGTCCTCTAAATGTTTGCACATCGTCTATGCCAATTCTCCAGCTCACAACGATAGTCGCAGGGATTCTAACAGCGTTATTGAGCAGCTCCGGCAAGCTCGAGTATAGCGCGCGCGATCAGGCCAGGTACAAATGTCTTACAAACCGCGCGTCGATTTCTCGTTTTGTACAAAGGTGAACGCGCGCGGCTGGCAGCGGGCGCCCGCTGCGGGACCCCAACGGCGAACGTTTGAGCACGGCCCTGATTTCCTTGCGTTCGGTTAACCAATGATTTACCGAACCGAGCGCACATCGAGGTTCTGCTTGACGGCCCTGGAGACTAATCCCGGACCACCAGTGGGGGGGCGGGCGTCCTGGCCCCGAAAATTCTTTCGCGGCACGATACGGACGCGTCTCGACTTCTATCTTTCCTTTCTCCACTCTTTTTTTCGCCCATTCTTCTCTTTTTTATTGAATTAATTCGACGCCGGCGACTCAGGCGCCGGGGTGAAGGATCCGCAGACCACAAAAATAAAGATCGATGCATTCTTTCGCACGATACTCATTGCAGCGTCGTGATTATTGCGACCAAACTTTCTTATTTTTTATTATTCTTTACGGAAACTTTTGCGAGCGTATCGGTGGCATTTTTCTGATTAGAATGAGCTCAAACATGATACAGTTCGGAGCAGATTTGCTTGTTTAATTCACAACTTAGCGGAGCCTCGATTATCCGAACTGATGAGGCGTGTCTAGTTCAATCCAGAGCGATCCATAAACGGGCACAATTTATAGCAAGCATTCAATAATGATTTGATCCAGCATTGTAGCTAGGATAACTGTATTGTTCGAACACTCACGTTTTCCTCTGATTGATTCGGATAATAGAGGGTCCACTGTATCGTGGATTAAACGAGAAAATATGTCTCGAACCGCGTCCTGTTTGGAGTCATTTTAATCAGAAAAACGTCACCAATACGCAAGGAAAAGTTTCATAAAGTAATCATTAGAAACAAAAGAGTTATATAATTAGACTAATATAATTTCCGACATTCTAGCGACAGAAGATGAAGGAATATATGTGCAAAGAGTACACTATACAATCTAATTGACATTTTATGCAATTACTATAAGATTGAGTAGATGAAATTTCAAACAATGTAAAGATTGAAACTATTTAAATATATGCATACATAAGTTTTTACTGAAATTATTAAAGGAGAAATAAAATTTCTATCTGACTCCTGTTTGCTGCAATTGATTGAAGAAAATTTTTATTTTACACAAAGAACCGCAGTCCAATTTATATACACAAGAAGCTATTCACTACAATGTTGACTTGTAGTAGACAGCAGTAATTTCTAGAAACTTTATTCTACTAGGAATGTACATTAAATGCGCAGAATGAAACCGCGAATGTATAGAAAATCGTTCTCCTTTCGAGACCGTTTGAATGTTCGATGTTTCTCAGACTGGTTCGAGATCGAGTTCGCGATCGGCATAATTGATCGTGGAATGGGAGCAGGCTCGATTAGGATTTACCGAAAAAGATGGCTCGATAATGCAAGCCGGCCGGGGCAACGCCTACGTATGGTTCGCATGGAACAAGCATCGCAGTTGCCACCGGCGCGATATAATGTAACGAAAACAGGGACGAGGAGCGATCGATGGCAGCGATTAAGACAAACGATCGTTTAGGGGAGAGAGGCCGCGATCGTGGCCCGTAGGATCGAGAACGGATCGTCCGCTCAAAACATCTCACTCGGGCCATAGATCACACCGTGGATCCGGATCCACCACCGCTGAGAGCCGCGGAACATTCCATCCGCGGGGGCTCTCGTGAGTTTTCAACGTGGAAATTAATAACGCTGCCATAGGGATCCTCCGTGCAAGTGACGCCGGTGAAATGTGGCCGGCTGCCATCGTTTGTTCATGCCCCGGGACCGAAAGGCGATCCCAAATTTCACCGGAAACACAGCTTGCGAAACTGTTCGATCGAACCCACGAAACGATTGACCAACTCTGGGAGAAAGTCTACCGGAGAAAGGAGAGAAGCCTAGGGAACAACAAGATTGATAGCACGGACGACAAAAATAGTAACAATGAAATCAGCGGGGTTAGTTGTAACAACAACAAGACCAACGATAAATCTTTCATTCGAGATGATTTTAGAAGAATCGGAACGAGAACGATCGACCCACAATGTTTTTATCATACGACAAAAATGAGAAGACTAACTGTCCTAATGGTACTTTCAAGGAATAGTTGATGATGCATTTGATAATTGAAACAAAGATTAACCCTCTCAAGATGGACAAATAGAACGACTGTTCAAATCTCCCGTAATTTTTGCTGCAAATCATCTGCACTAGATTGCGGATCTTTATGCAAAATGAAAATTGTCGGCAGTCAGTACAAGAAACAGTAACCATATAGACCAGGGAGTTCCAACGTATTCCCCTCCGAGAACTGCAAGGTCCCCACCATCGAACCTCTTCCCACTACTACGTATAGAGTTAGTGAGTGCTGCGCGCGCCGCGCGGCTCTCGGGGTGGGAGCTTCCCACTACTATCCATTATAACGATGAAGTCTAAGAGTGGGGGAAGAACCTAAGCGGGAAAGGAGCCTCGAATAGCTCCGGAACTACTGGTTGGAACTGCCTGATATAGACCTTCTTTTTCATTTTTAATAATCATAATAATCTGCTGACAATATACTGAAATTCTTACCAAATTCTGAAATTCTTTTAATGTCTCTACTGTTTTAAATTTGACCTAGTAGTTTTTGTCATAAATATACAAAATCCGCAGTTCAATTATGAAAGATGTATCCTGCATTACTTTTTAATATTTATGCAGATATTTTAACTGTTCACGCACGTATAGACCATATGTTAAATTGAGAGACTACATGGAGCCAGTGTCGCCAGATCCAACCAAAACTGGGTGGATTTTCCTCTCGTCCTTTTCCCCCTCCACTGCCGTGAGTACACTCCAACGTCCCCCACTAAAACCGTAGACTGGTCACGTGACGGGCCGCGCAACGTGTTACATATTACTCTGGTCGTCAGAGAGATGGTAAACTGTATTCCCCTCGATTTAACCGATCTGGTGACACTGGAATAGGCTCCAGGAGGAATCCAAGAAATGAGGAACATTTAACTAAAGCCCCGGTGAACAAATATTACCAAAAATGATTAACATATTAATGCGTTCGTTCAGATGCATCCTGCGGACACTGTCGGTTGTATTGGAACAATTCCAAAATACGCAAAATGTAGAAGACCTGAAACAACGAGGATCGAGTAATGACAATTGGTGTGTCAATTGTAAATTCTAACAATATTCTTCAACACATTGGAACGTTTCAATTTGTCCGGGTAGGTAGACCGAACTTGAAACTTGAAATTTGATTTTTATCTCCGGCGCTGCTCGATTTGTGGGCCGTTCGGGACGCGCGTTCGCGTGTCCCTTAATCCGACCATTCAGGGAACAGGTTGGCAATTAAACGGGCATCGGAGGAACAGGAAAACCCACGGCGAGTCGCCGTGAAACACGCGTCAGATCGACGGCGCCGCTCGCCTGATCAAAACGGATTAATCCTCCCCGCGAGAGAAGGTGTCACTCGTTGCGTGTCGCCGAGTAGGAATTTTCGACTGGGACCTGGTGTGTCAGCG
This sequence comes from Sphecodes monilicornis, assembly GCA_913789915.3. Taxonomy (NCBI): domain Eukaryota; kingdom Metazoa; phylum Arthropoda; class Insecta; order Hymenoptera; family Halictidae; genus Sphecodes; species Sphecodes monilicornis. The sequence continues at coordinate 23,517,592 of OU565291.1, forward strand.
TTATCCTGTGGCTGAGCTGGCATGCGAGCCTCGCGTTAACCAACCGGGAAGCGATAATGTTAATAACAATCGGTTTAATCATCGCTATTATTGAATCCCTCGGGACTGCTATCTTCAGACGAGATCGGTCGCTTTTCCCGGTACTCGCTGGCAATCTATTGAGATTAGATCCTTAGATCTTGGAGAAGTAGATGCGATTGAACTTGTAATTGTTGTAAAATTGTTGTTCATGTGCTAAAGTAAAGCATAGAATTACTCTACTACAAAAAGCTGTTGGTTTTCTATCTCGACGTGGGTAAACATCACGAATAGGATTTCTATGCAAAATAGAAATAGTGTGAATTATTTTCAGGAAATAGAAGCCAAATACAAGTTTTAATTCTTCCCTTAATAATTTTAATATGCTGTAACAAATGCGTTGTTATTGTTAAATTCGTTTAATCTATCTGTACCTTTATATTGCATCTATATAAAAAAATAATAAAAAATAGAGAAGTTTTATTATTGCACTAGTATTGTCTCACCGATACGCTATTTTTTGTTGCGCCTTCGGCCGCGCGGTCCGTGTTTGCATACTGTCTTTTTCTACGTTCGGCGCGGTTACAAAGGAATAGTGTCCCTTCACGATCTAAGTCCAGGCAGGGAACCGAAAAAGGACTTAGATCGAGGAATTACTGTAAATCGCCTCTAAGCGTTCTAAAATCGAGTAAAAGTTACTCGCAGCCGAGTGTATCGGTAAAAGCGTCGATCACGGGGTATCGCGAGGTTTCTAGCGGCGTTCGATCGTCTTCAAGGTAATTAGCAAACGAAAGAGAGCGGTTCGGTAATTGCACTGTGCAGGAAGCGTCCCGGTTTCATACGGACGTGCAACAAAATTAGAGTGCCGCGCGTATCGCGAGCATAGTTGCGATGCCGGAGGCGTAGTCCCTCGGCGGGATTCCTCCTGTGTTGGTAGCGGTATCGTTATTGTTAAGCATTCGCTATTTTACACGTAGAAAACAATTAAAGAAGGGGCCGGCGCATAACGGGCGGGCAATCATAATTATACTCGTTACGAAGGCCTCGTGTGCGCGCGCGCATAATTTTTAACCTCCGGACGCAGCGTGGGTCCAGAGATATTAAATTCCGCCCTGAAAGAATAAGCCACGGGGTAATTTACTGCTCGGGGAGTGCCGTCGGCTATCCCCCGGCTTTTCTTCTGTTCTTTCGTTCCCTTTGGCTCCGGCCCTCGCTATACTAATTCCCCGACTCGTGGAGCGAGAACAGTGTCATCGCTTTCGTGCGACGTTACGCGAAACAAGCGCAAAAATTGTACATCGCGGATATACAGGCTGGTACAATTGGAAAAGACTTATTCTATAGAAAAGAATAAGTCGAAAATGTAGAATACAATTTTTTCACACAAGGATTAATTTTCGAGAAAATCAAGTTTGAAAATTCGGTGAACGCGCGTGCTATTAAATAGCAGTCGTCTGGCGCGTATGTTCATGATTAGACTGCAGATATTTGTGCAAAATAAAAATTGTCTACATTAATTGCTTAATACAGGAGCTGCGTAGGCACCAGTGTCGCCAGATCGCTGAAATCGAGGGGAATACAATTTACCACCTCTCTGATGACCAGAGTGATATGTAACACGTTGCGCGGTACGTCACGTGACCAGTCTACGGTCTTAGTGGGGGACGTTGGAGTGTGCGCAGGAGTGGAATAGGATAGTAGAAGGGGAAAAGGAGGAGAGGAAAATCAACCCAGTTTTGGGTTGATCTGGCGACACTGGTAGGTACTTGTTTCTTTTCTTAAAAATTCTATTGAGTAGAAAACAATGCAAAAGTATTTTTAATATTTTTTAATTGATCAGAAATGCGTAAAATCCGCAGGGTATTCGCGAACTTGGCGGATTTTCGATGTCGATTTTCTCGAAAACTAAGTCTCGTGTGAAGAAATTTTATTCTATATTTTTCTACGCAGAATCACCCCCTTTACGATCCTACCACTAGTTACTGACCACCCTGTATATCTCAAACATGAAAAACTCACCGTGCATAGGAGGACGCCGCTTCTCGCCTCTCGGAACGTTTTGAACACGTCCGTGCGATCCTTTTGAGTCATGCTGCCGTGCAGCTTGAAGAACTCCACGTCCACCAGAGGGTCCGAGTCCTCGTCCTCGTCGTCGACCGGTTTACCAAGCACCGACGACAGAATTTCCGTGTGATAATCGACCATGTCCTGGGTGGCCATGAAGATCAGCACTTTGTGCTGCCCGTGACTCTATACGAAATGCAAACAGCGTTTAATTTCCAAAAGCAACCTAATTACCGTTTTTCATCTTGCAATATTAAATTCATCCGATGTTTCAACTAGTTTGTGTTTTTCACTTTGCCATAAATTGCATAGAACCCGCTAGTTGCTATATGTTTGGAAAAACATTTTGCAAAGTCTTAAAAAGTCCCAGTTCGAAGCACTTTCGATTCGAAAGATAACGATTATTAAATATACAACTGCTCCAGGATTAACAACTACAACTTGTAGACCTACCTGACATTTTCCAGCGAGGTAAGCGCTTAGGGTGACCATCCGCAGCTTAGGTGGAGTGACGATGTAAGTTTGCACCACGCTTTGAGGAACCACAAGGTCCTCGTTGAGATCGCTAATCTCGTCCCCAGTCACCTTCAAATTGTCCTTTGCAGCGTCCACGAAGATTGGTCGCTCCATCGCGAGTCCAGCTAGCTTTTCTACACCCTGGGTCAAGGTAGCCGAAAGCAGGATTGTTTGTCTCCTATCCTGATCGTTAACAGTCCCTTCATCCTCATCCTGATCATTTTCCTTCGCCGATGTAATCTTTTTCTGATCGAATTTTTTGGATTTGACGAACGGCTCGTCATCATCTGAACCGTCTTCGCTGCTAGAATGGTACTCTTGTCTTTGATTAACTGCTTTGTTAGCGTTGTCTTCGAGTTCGGAGTCGTTCTGTATTTTTGGAGATTTATCTGGGTCCTGGTCAATAGCTTCGACTTCTTCTTCAGTGAATACTTTTTTCACATTCTGTCGGAGCATCTTCATCGCGTCGTATCCTGTGTTCTCGCCCGACGCGGACACCTTTAGAGCACTTACTATTCTGAAAGAAGAGTTATAGTCCAACCATCTTGTAACTTTTTGAAGCATGGACGAATTTTATGGAACGTGGAAAGGTAGGCAAAGTGTCAAGTGATTTTTATGCTTGCAAAATATGCTGAGATATATTAAAAAATTCGAGCATACATTACAGGACAATTAGAGGGAACCATTGGACGTAAAGAGGACAAGGAACGTTTTAGTTGTTGAACGGACATCTTACGACAAATGAATATCTACATCGCCAAAGGACGTACCCTGAAATATCTTTCTCATAGCCCATGTCGAACATTCTATCAGCCTCGTCCAGAACGAAATACTTGACGTCCCCCAACTTCAGGGCTACAGTTCTCTGAATATGGTCCAACAACCTGCCAGGTGTGCCCACCAAGATATTGCATCCCTTCCTCAACCTAGCTTTCTCTGCTTTTCTCTTTTCACCCCCAAACACATATCCTGGCACAATCCATGTGAATGGCTAGAATTGTAGGAAAAACGATTGAGCTATCATTCTAATAGGTCAGTGTAAAAGTTCGTCCCTGATTCCATGTTGTATTATAATACAAAAGCGGGCACCAACTTTTGGACTGACCTAACACATCTCTCACACATCAAGGTACCCGTTAGACTCACTTTTGTCAATTTCACGAAGCATTCGTACGTCTGAAGAGTAAGTTCTCTAGTAGGTACAACTACGAGAGCTTTCAAGCCACTATTCCTGTTCAACTTTGGCCTGATCTTGTGCAAGAACTCCACTATGGGTAAAGCATACGCTAAAGTCTTCCCAGAACCTGTCTGAGACCTGACAAGAACATCTTTTCCAGAGAATATCCGAGGAATTGCTTTTTGCTGTACTATTGTCATCTCCGTGATGCCCATATTTTGTTCCAAATTGGAGATTGCATAGGGATGCACGTTTAGGTCTGCGAAAGTTGTTCCTGTGAAGACTGGCTCGTTTATTGGCTTCACCAGTCTTTGGCCAATGTTCGGTATCTCTGGATTGTGACCGAACAGAGAAGATACCTTTCCATTGAACCTGTGAGAAGCATTTCCTCCTTTATCATCTGTTTGAGATTTCCCTGTGGACGTTTCTGAACATCTCTTCTTCTTTTTTGGTTCTTTGTCTATGGTGGAAGCTGATGTTTTTGGTTCTGTAAACTTCTTTTTCTTTTTACTGATAATTTTGTCTGTTGTGGATAAAGACTCATTAGTGTCCTGTAATTTAGGCTTCTTCTTTGGTACTACATCATCATTCGTATCCACTTTTTTCAACGATCCCAATAAATTCAATTCGGTGCTCTTAGATACTTGTTGCTTGGAAAATATGCTAGAGAGAGTCTTCTTGGATTCTGTGTCTTTAATAGGCCTTTTCCTTGCTAATATCGTTTTACCAAAGTTCTCTTTTGTAACTTTAGTGAAAGATATTACAGGCGCTTTATAGGTCTCACTGTCCTTATTAGACGATGACTTATTTGCTTCGTCGTCTTTGCTATTTAAAGTCGAAGGTGCTTTATCTGTTTTATGGATGGACTTTTTCGCATGAATTTCTCCAGATGATAAATTAAATGTTACCTTTTTTTTAACTGTACTCCTTTTCAAAGGCTGACTAGCATTTCCTCTCAACTTTTTAGCAACAATCGCAGACAGAGATTTCTGTTTAACCCGTTTTTTTGGGTCAATAGATACTGTGTTCACAGATTTTGGTTTTATTAGAACGTTGCTGACAATTCTGGCTTTCTGCGTTTTATTCTTTTGCGCTTTCATTAAACTGATAATGGTGTCATCGTTGCTTTCTGTGTTCTGTGTAACGGCCAAGAAAGATGGGATTTTGAAACATGCCAAACTATAGCTATGTATTAAGTTCTAAAGTAGTTAACAATGCTAAAATGCATTCCCTATAAATGTTTGCAACATTGTCAAAACTGGAAATAGTATAAAAACCTAACACAAGCTCACTAAACACAGACTTCTGCAGCACAGTAAATATAATTATGAATCGCATAGACGTTTCACACCAAAATGATTCAACTTTGGAACCTACAGCGATCGATAACCGAAACTCGAGAAAAGAAACAAGCTCCACAATGGAACCAGTAAAATAGTCTACTTTCGATAAACAAATGCTGCATTAGATGTAAAAATCAAATGTACTAGACAAAAATCAACATAGGTTAAAAGTATTTCAGTGAAAGGTACAGCGTCGCCGGTAAAAATCAATAGGGAGGCAAGTCTACACCTTAACGTCAAAACCAGAATGAATCGTACATTAACTTATTCCATAAATTTCATAGAAAAACATCCTTACACGGTGTCCTAACCCATGAAAACGTCACTTACCTTGTAAGCACCAGACTTCGCGGAGATATTCAAAGAAATATCCATATCCTGCACAGTCATCCTTCACTGAATGTTCCTCACGTTTCCCTGACGTCCTGTTTCAAAATCAAACCACTTCGGCACAGGAATCTGGATCAAACAACAAGAATATAGGAGAAAACACGAGAACTAACCTACAAGCACATGTGTCACTCGCACGCTGCCGCGGAACTGATCGAGACACCGTTGCGCATGCGCGGGTCGGTGCTCACTGGTTTCGAGGCTAAGATTAATACCGCGCTGGTTTGCTTTTTCAATTAATGATTGTAAAATGCGATAAACGAGCAGTTTTCTGCCAGGTTTGCTCAATGACGGAACATAGTTCTCTCTGTGGCGTCCTTTTTCAAGTGATTACCGAGCGATTACCGGAGCATTATCGAATAGAAGATAATGAAACGTGACGGTATCGAACGCGGCCGCTGCGCCGTCGATCCCGATCGATCGGCGCAATTGCCCGCGCACCTTGCTGATGTCCTAACCGGGATTTATCACTATACCGAATAATTGGCGTCGATCGCCGAGCCGAGCCGGTGCACGATCCGCGTGTTTACCCGCAGCGATGCGTGTTTACATTTTTTCACGGAGTATCGGCGATCCATCGGTGATCCATCGAGAATCCTGAACGCCGGCACGCATTTTCCACTGGTGATCCATCGCGTCGGGACGAAATCGCGGCTAATCATGAGCAAACTGTGCTGTGTGGGCTACTCCTTGGCGGCTAGGATCATCGGCACGTACACCATGGTGAGTGACGAATCGATAGCATAATTGCCACGTTCAACCGGTTCTCTTAAATTGATTCATTTGATTTATTCGTGCACGTTAAACGTGTTTACACTGCTAAATAATGGCCTATTTTCTTGCTATTATGTATATCGTAGGTAGACTATATGTGTCGGTGATTATGAAAGTGGTATAAGTCAGAATTCCAAACGAATTCATCTGTTTGTTTATTGTGTATTACGTCGACAATTTTACTAATATTAATATAGTGAATTGAAAAATTATATATCATGTATTAAATATTAAATATTATAATAGCGCTTTCATAATCACTGGCACACATGGTAGATGGAATATAAGGTTTGGTTGTACTTTTTGAAATTTTTCTACGTGGATACAATAAAAAAAGTTGTGATAGCGAAAACATTATTTTGCATTCTTTGTGGTGCAGATTTAAACCGGTTCGGTTGAACCTGTTTGATTTATTCGCGTTCGATAACGTGTTTACTTTGCTAAATCGTAGACAATTATTTCGCTGGTAGATTAATTATAGACGAAGTTTCGTACAATCTAAATTAACCCAGCACCTGCTGGAGGTTATATCGTATTTTCGTAGTATTTTAAATAAATCATAGTTAAGGATCCTTCAATGTCAGAATTATCATAAAGATCTAAATGATCAAAGTTCTTTGTTTTATGATTGTCGAAGCTATGAAGACAACTTTGTAGTGATCTTCAGTCAAAGATCTCGAAACTGAAACTTTTCTGTGATCCAACACAAACTGAAAAACGAACAAACTCTAGAGTGAAGAAAGGGAATTAGAGAATAACATTGTGTTTCCAGTCGACCTCGATCCTGATAATAAACGTGCTGATGAGCGACTACTTCTCAAGATTAACGGACAACAGTTTCTTCGATGCGGTGGCAAGTTGGGCTCTGCTGGGCTTGAATTGGATGCAGATATTAAGAAACTTGCATGTGGACAGGAAAGGTGAGTCTTCGAAAAAAGCATTTCTCCGGAGAATGGCGGTTTGAACTGTGTAATGAAATTCTGGACGGTGACAGGCTTGTTACGATCGTTAATTAAAAACTGAAATTCGCAGCGGAAACGGCAGTGGTGTTCCTACTTTTGTACGCGTTGACGTTCTTGCTGGTCAGCGCGTATCTCGCTTTAGGATCGATCTCGGTGAGTATGTTGCGGTAAATGTTCACGAGAACCTACCACCCTACAATCTAAATGATTTTTTAATACATTATAATAATTTTACTTAGCAGTTATTATTTAGGAAGAAATTATTAATTCGAATCAGTTAAATCTTTTCATTGGTTTATAATTATTGCCATTATTTCGAAGAAAGCATCTAATTTTTATTTCAAAATTGAATGCCTTTTTAAAAATAAATTCTGCTAAGTAATGGTTGTAAGCATTAATTTAAATAAGATCTGGAACATGTTCTAAATTTGTCACGAATCTAAGAATTGCTACGTAAATTCTGGAAACATTAGACGCTAAGTCGCTGCAGGTGTTATACGTGTATTTCCTTTTCCTATTAGTACCTTTTTTTTTATAAACAACCGAGTGGGACCTTCACACCGCAGCTTAAGATGTTTTACACACCGACCTTCACATTAACTTTTTATCATCTGTTGCAGCAACTCGAACGATTTATTTAGATATTTATTATTAGATGCACAAATTATGTCGTGGCCTTGATTTCATAAATTGAGATTTACAAAAATTTCCCATCATTTTCTATAAATTCTTCGAAGTAGCTGGTGAACACTCTAAACAAATTCTATTAAAAATTCTACTAAAAATTTTATTAAAAATAAAGTTACAATTGGTTAATTGTGAGAGCCACGAGTTAATTTGTACGCCTAATATTTTCAGAAATAATTGGTTCATTTTAAATGAGGTTGGTTGATCAGATTTATAATGTTCCCTTGAATAGGACAGTCAAGTAAAAAAGAGTAAAAAAAATCATCGAGATCGGAGGACGGTATCTTTGTAAAACCAATTATGCGATTTTACAGTTCGACGGAAACACGTTCAAAAATGTCTAACGTTGCGTCGTGAATGAAGATATTGTCCGGATAATCGTATAACAATGAGAGAGAGAGAGAGAGAGAGAGAGAGAGAGAGAGAGAGAGAGAGAGAATGATAACGCTAGAAAGAGGGGGGAAGAGAGCGTCGTGTATCGAAAATGAATGAATTTGCTTCTTTATTCGCGGAACGTATTTTCGGCACGTAGCAGCCTTGCTTAAACTCGCTAACGATCTCGCTAACTTCCGTGTACGTTCGCAGAGGAGACCGAAGTGCGCCGTGCCTTGGATGTATTTGCAAATGATTAGCATAATAGATCAGTCTGTGGCGCTGACTATTCATCTGACGCACGGGTCCCAGTACGATGTTTACGATAAATCAGTATGGTACATTCCAGCGTCCAGCATCTATCTACGTAAGTGCATTCGAATTACCTAGAACACAGGTGTACACATGTGTATTATTGCGCGTCTCGACACAACGCGATTGCGAGTCGATTACCGGCCGTCATTTCACAATCGAGATATGCTCGCGAATTTGTAAAAACCATGTACTTACAGTAATCCACAATCGCAATTAGCCGGGATATCGATTACAAAAATGTTGCAACTCTTGACGTGTATCTCTATTGACCGTAATCTTACAATTAGATAATTTCAACTTATTTCATCTCACAAAGATTTCTGCAGTATAGAGCGTTTCCACATTATCCAGTTGACAAATAAACATGGATCTATTACAATTACATATTCTGCTATAACGCCAGTCTTCCACTTTGTCATTTTAACACCTTATCTATCGGAAGCCTATTAATATTAACCCTTAGCACACAAGTGGCGACTCTGAGGAACCTATACAAATTGCTACATCAATTTCAAAATATTTTTTACATTATTAAATTCGTTCACGTTTAAGAAATTACTAAATATTTAAGTATTGTGTGAGTAAATTGCACCAGTAATTGTACTGTACTACAAGGAAGCTTAAAAATCTTTTACGTTCAAAGATCCATTAAAAAATCCTTAGTCATAGACTTTCATAAAATTGTGGAATAATCACCAGTAAATAATGTATTATTTAGATTTATATATAATCGAGCAGCATTGGAACAGTAAAGCAAACGGAATAATCAGTCGTCCTTCTTTTCTGTCAGTATTCAGCGCGTACATCTGGATGGTGGTGCAGGTGGCTCGAAAAGAGTGGTCGGACGACCATCAGGGTGACAACGACATGGACATGATGGAAGCAACATCCCCAACGGACATCAGCAACGAGACGAAGACGCCGTCGTTCCTCTCGCAGAACTTCGCGATGTTCCATTCGCCGCAGCCTTCTTCGATACTACCAAAATAGCAAAACTGACGGAACTTGCAGCACAAACATTTTTTCGAGAAGGCAGGTGATACGCGAGCTAATTGCCAGCGCAAACCTCTGTTCGCGCGTGATATCGACTCGCTTGGACTTTATCGTTAGCGTGTTTATTTATAGTACTCCCGACGGATCTGCCTTGAACCGAGGATCGACTGATTAAACGTTCGACGTTCTGTCGCTGGTCGAACCTTTACCTAATCTCTTCGCGATTCTGGTAGAAGATTCTAGCCTTAAATCCACGTAATAACCATTGATCAACTCCACAGGCTAATGGAACGTGCGCTGGAGAACGGTCGAACTGCCAGAACACGATGAATCCCGGCCCCGCAACGGGGAAAATGTATAATAACGCGACCCGGGTACTCGATAAATCAGCCCCGGGATGCGACTAATAGAGTGTATCAAATGCGACCACGGCGGAGCGTGGCTGCATAGAAAACATGAGGAATGCCCGCGTTTTACGTCGAAATACTTTTAAACTTCCGGGATTCGAATCGCGCGCAAGCATATTCCCTAGCGGGGGCGACGCCGTCTCCTAGATGGAGGTCGATTTGTCCGAAAATGCTCGCGAAAAGTTCGCGAAACTCCCGAGAATAATGATCGAGTCCGCACAATGGCCCGATAGCAGAAACCCGCCGCCGATTTATCTCGCGTGTTTGCCACAGGATCGCTCGGCCACGAGCGATATAGCGAACGCAACTTCCGGTATGCGAGGATCTTAGCGTGGCGAAGACCTCCTTTTGCAATCTTTTTTTACATGGAAGAAACGAGTTGGTGGAAATTTTGGAATGTGGTATTTGTTGCGTAAGACTTTAGGAATGTCTGTCTATTTTTCATCTTTTTCTCGTTTGCAAAATTGCCGAAGAGAAGTCGTTTTAAAGAATACCTATCTTCGTGATGGTGCTAAGTACTATCGCAAGGTTTGAGTTGAAGAGAAACACTAAATATCGTCAATTCGTATATAATGTTTAACAGAATGCGATCCTTGTTGTGCAAGTATTAAAGAATACGTGTGTATTTTTCTTTTTTTTTTATAAACCGACAGGAAACGTCTTAGACGACGAAGCTCGACTGAAACTGTAAAACTTGTGCAATATAGGGCGCACTTCAAATTTTCTTTGAATTTCAATCGTTTCTAAAGAAAAATTGCAAAAGAATCGTATTAATTTGGCATTCTTTATTATTCTGGGGCGAACTAAAAATTGTAGACTATTATAACGTTCGTTGCAACTCGATCGATCGCCGTATCATTAAAGGACGATCCTCGATATCGAGTCGTATGATTAAACGAATTGTGTGCGTGCTTGTGTGAGTGTGTGTATGTGACCCTTGTTCCCGATCGGGCGAGATGTAAATGGACCCAAAAAATATTTGAATACTAATTCCCGCATTCACTATATTTCGTTCAAAAATATTACAACAATAAACCTCAGATTCATCTCAAAGCTCGCAGCCTACACTTTCGCAGTCCATTTTTCATTTCGAAACGTCTGTAAAAACATTACAAAATTTTTCTCGTTGACGAATCTGCCATAGATTTGAACACTGAACCTTTTTCTTTACAACCATCTCTTACAACTATTGTACAATTTTTTCAACTGTTTCGTGGAACGAAATGAGGAACAATAAGATGTACTTTACACTAATGTAAAGTTAGCGGAACATCTTCCATTCAAAGTTGAATAAACCTCGAAAAAAATCGCAGAACAATTTTTAGGATCTGGTTGTAAAGAGGAAGCTTCAATCTTCAAATATGTGGTGAATTCACTCATGGAAAAAAAATTTTCAACGTTTATACAGCCGTTTCAACGTGCAGCACTTTCGAGTTCAATAATGTCTCGAATTTCCCACTCGCTACATTCTGAAAAAATATTTTAGATGGAAATGAACAATGTATAGCGAAAGTAGATGCTTGAAACTTTAGAATGAGCCCTGGTTTACCGTCGTACTATTTTTTTAGCGGAATTGCCACAATTTAAACATCAAGAATTTCTTGCGAATGGAGAATTCAGTGTTCGAGTACTTTCTGGATGTGAATACAGATTGGTAGACAAGTGTGAAAGATCGGCAGTGTCTGCCAGGCAGCAGATAGACAGGAACGTGTACAAATTTGACGCTCGCAGGAAAGTTTCCGTAAGCTCTCCGCTGAACGATACGGCTGTGAACATGAAGGACAGAACACGGTGGGGTTCGCGACGTGGTTGGTTGCCGGTGCTTTTAAAAAGAACTGAGCGAGCCAATTTGTAGGCTGTCGCAAACTTTTAAAACACTAGTTGACAGCCGCCCCGCCCCACTCGACGCTCGTCCAACCATCCTGAAGGATTCCAACCTCCGTAGTCGAACGTCTCTCTCTCTCTCTTTTTCTCTCTTTCTCTCTCTTCTTGCGGAGGTTGGAGCACCAGTCGACGGAGACGACGGAAACTCACCCCACCGTGTCGCGGGAGCCGATGGATTGTAAAATAAAACTAACTTGGCTCTTTCGTGGCTCGGGAACGGAGTACCAGCGAAATCTTATTCCCTCGGGTCTCTTTTATTTTCGCGTACCCCTTTTTTTCCAGGCCGCAATCACGAAAAAGCGGCCAGTCACCAGAGGAAGAGCGAAGCTCGAGAAACTTGTACTCGAAAAATTATAGACGAGCCTGTCACATCTTCGAATGCGTGAGTTTTTTTATTGTTCTTTCAGCGCAAGCAACGAACACCCTTTATTTTTCACAGCAATAATGAAAAAGACGAGAATATATACGAGAGGAAGAGAGAAAGGGGGTAGTTTTCAATTCAGTGATCTTGCACTCGAAAAATTAGAGACAGGGATATTACATTTTCGAATGCTTGAGTTTTTTTTATTGTTCTTTCAGCTCAAGCAACGAACACCCTTTATTTTTCACAGCAATAATGAAAAAGACGAGAATATATACGAGAGGAAGAGAAAAAGGGGGTAGTTTTCAATTCAGTGATCTTGCACTCGAAAAATTAGAGACAGGGATATTACATTTTCGAATGCGTGAGTTTTTTTACTGTTCTTTCAGCTCAAGCAACTTTATTTTTCACAGCAATAATGAAAAAGACGAGAATATATACGAGAGGAAGAGAAAAAGGGGGTAGTTTTCAATTCAGTGATCTTGCACTCGAAAAATTAGAGACAGGGATATTACATTTTCGAATGCGTGAGTTTTTTTACTGTTCTTTCAGCTCAAGCAACTTTATTTTTCACAGCAATCATGAAAAAGAGAAGAATAGATAGGAGAGGAAAAGAGAAAGAGGGTAGTTTTCAATTCTGTGATCTTGCACTCGAAAAATTAGAGACGGGGCTATTACATTTTCGAGTGCGTGAGTTTTATAATTGTTTTTTTTTAGCTCAAGCAACTAATACACATTTTGTTCGATTGCAATCACGAGAAAGAGTAGATAAACATGAAAGAAAAAGAGAAAGAGTGTAGTTTTCAGTTCAGGGATATTGCACTCGAAAAATTATAGTCGAGACTGTTACATTTTTTAACGTGGGGGTTCTAAAATTTTTTCTCGAATAAAAAGCTCAAGCACCAGTAAAGAATACTCTTTATTTGCATCTGCAATCATGAAAAAGTAAAGTAGAAATACAACAAAGAGACGCAGGAGAGTTTTGTATTCGAGAAATTCATTTTCGAAAATTGTACTCGAGATTGTTACATCTACGAGCGTGGGGATTTTGCAATTGTTCCTCGAGATGAAACTCCACTGGAATGCAGCGCTATTCAGGATTTTTCCTCGATGGCTAAACTAGTTTTACGTGTATCCGCCGGCTAAGGAGAACCGTGGCCGCACGCATGGCCCACATAAAACGTAGCGCGGCGTAATTAATCTTCCTGTATGACACTTTGGCTGGTTACAGGGCATAGATTGCCAGGAGCCAGAACACAACATCCCACTTAAGCCCGACGCCCAGAAAACAATTAATACGAAATTGATTAATAATTATTGCGCCCCAATTTCCGCGGCCCCCGCTCGCTGATGCTAGTCACGGGTCCGTGAAAAAAGAAATTTCCTCGGCGTCGTCAGATTCCTCGATCACAGGACGAAACTATGTTGAAATCGATATGTGGACGTTCGACGAAAAACAGTGGAGCTATCGAGTTCGAAGGAAAAGATTCTACGATCGAAAATCGATTATTAATAGCGTTCGTTTTTCACGCGAAAATCATACAAAAGAAAGAACTTAACTACTCTGCAGCCGAGTATAAATATTCGAATCTACAACTTGACTATTTTGGAGAAGCATCTACCATAGCTTAAATTATTTAGAAAACTAATGTGGAATGTGAAAATGTACAGAAAATGATTATTGAACATTTAAAAATTGGGTAATTGCTTGAGTAGTTGCTTGAAGGCAGTTGCTTGAATTTGATCGTTTCTTCGGTCGTACCAAAAGGATAGTCGATTTGCCATTTACTTTTCCAGACAGACAGATTTTATTGATCTGACCGACGAGGGAAAGAGAGGGGAACACACGGCGGAACTGAACGCCCCATAAAGCTAACCAATGCTAATACTTCGCATCTACGCAATGGCGTCCTCTCCGGAACGCCTGGACCCACGGAACGTCCGCGACGAGGGAAGTACATCGCGACGCCGCTGTCCTGGACCGGAATCGGCAATAAACGCGTAACCGAGCCTAATTCGTGATGTTGGCTCAGTCATTGTGGCCCATTGTGAATTCACTTCCCCTGTTAGTCGGGGGCCGCGAGCACAATGCCGGGGTTATCGCAGGAAACTGCCAGTAACGACTCGAAGAGGTGCATACTCTTCCGAATACGCTCGATTCGTTTATCCCCCGTTGTTCCTCCGATCGCACACTCGCTCAATACTTTGCTGTCGTCCTGGCCGAACCGAGAATCGATTAATTCTTCCCATGGCTTCATACTTTCATTCTTCCGCATATGGGTCATGCTGATCTTAAAGGGATGAATTTTTATGCATTCTGGGTGGTATTTTGTTATTTTTTTTTCTATGAGAGGATGATGGTGAGGGAAAATTTTATATATGGTATTTGATGTACAAGTTCTGAGGAAGATCTGCGTATTTTTCTTTTTGATGGTTTTTGTAAAATGGCTGAGTGAAAATTATTCGAGTACATCGTCGATCTGAGCCTTTCAAGATTCCTCGGTAGTGTTGCATATGGTCACACAGTTTGAGTTCGAGAAAAGTGACAAATGATTTTAAAAGACACAAATGTTCTCCAAGGCTTTTCCAATATAGGCTACCTTCCAAATTTTGCCTTAGCCTGGTTCTTTTATAGAAAACAAATTGCCAAAGCAGTTGAGTTGACTCCGCCCCTAAAAGTTAGCAAGTCACGCACAACATGTCCAACGGGGACAACGAGTTCTAGTAGTCGAATTAACATGAAGGACCCTTGCCAGACTCGTAAATTACATTGCTTATCATCGCTTTTAATCCTTATATTATTGACATGTGATTTTATTACATTTTTAGGGTACTTTAAAGTTGCGAAGAATCGATTACTTCGATTTTATTATACTTCTTCAAACGATACATTCTCATTCAACGCATTAATCATCCCTCACAGTATCATATTGATCCAAACACTCCACAACGATTATCATCCTGCACACAAATATGAAAACATATTAGAACACGAAACAGAAAGCAGCGACGATTTTCGACGATCTCCGAGCTTCCAGAAACACGAATACGATTTTCCCCCGGCCCAGCTCGTGAATAAAAATCCGAACCACGGTGCGATGACCGAGGGGCGGCATCAAATAAGAAAAATCGCATTACTTTCGAATTTCTCCTTCGGAATGGGGGTGGCACGTGCACCCGCTTTTTCTCCCTGGTCTTTCTAAGGAGAGACGGATGGACGAAGGAAGTCAATTTGTGAACGGGACACAATGGCTGCGTTTAATACTACATTAAACAGGATGCCGGCCGATCGACCCGGTGACCACCGTGACAAACTCTCCCTGAACAATGCGACTGGACTTCTGTATCAACGATAGGGATGGAAAACGTCTACGCACGTGCGTCGCATTTCCTCGAGCCTGTAAACAACCCCACCACGATCCCCCGGGTCTATTCGTTACTAACACAGGTTTCGATTTTGTCGGGAGAGAACTGTTGAAATCAGTTTGAAAAGCGCATGATTGATGCACGCAAACCGAGACGGGATCAGCGGCAGAGTTTCACTTTGGCGTCATTACGGGCCCGCGATATTTCATGTCGAATTGTATCGCCCAACGTTCAGCTAGATTAGGCCTATCGTTATGTATCAGAAAAGAACGAGTGGAGACGAGAGAGAGCTCCTTTCGATCGACTTCCGGCGTTTCGAGCGTTCGAACGATCGAGCTTCGCCTCGTTAGCGGGACGCGTATAATTGATTTAATCGGTAATTGAACGGTCTTTGTAGAAAGGTGCAAATTTTTAGAGAGCCGCATGTTCTCGAAGTGATTTATTCTTCGTTGCTAAACGTGATTAGGAGCACCGTAAATCAAAGTCATCGTGAACATTTTTGGAGAAATGCTTCGAGAAGCATTGACGCTTTGCGGACACATTTTTTAATGAAAATAGTGGAAACTGTTTCTTTAGAAATATAATACTGTGTCAGAGTCTTCAGTTCTCGAAAAAGTTGAAGATACATGTTGGTAGAATAAAATTCTAGCATTTACGTTTGCATTTCTACATACAAACGACTTACAAACTGAATAGCACAGGAGCAAGGAGATTAGGCTGCTCGCTCTTACTAATCAGTAGACAGCGGATCTTATGCATTTATGACAACAATGAACAGATCAATGCAAAACAGTGAAAACATTTAAAGAATTTAAAGATACTGTCCTATTATTCTCAACTCACTGAAGTTATTCACAAGAGAAATAAAAGTTTATGTAGCTTCTGTATTTAGCAACGGATGCAGACAATTTTTATTTTCATCAACGAAATTGTTTACAATTCTACAATTTATATTTACAATTAGATTCTTTGTAATAGTGCATTAATGTACTGCATAATATCCGAGCAGCGTGTAGAATCGATATCGATCGAGTTGTGTGAACGCGAACGTGAACATGACTGATCAGTTTCTTGAAAACAAGGGATCATGCAGTCACACCGTTTCAGGGCTGTTTCACCATAAACCTGAAGCATAGCCCATACAGTTCACTCGTTCGAGATTTCGCTCTTCAATGTGTAGAATCAATGTCGAATCGAGGGACCGTAAACGTAAACGTAAACTTAACCGTAAACATAAGCATAAACATAAACGTAAACTTAAACTTAAACGTAAACATAAGCGTAAACATAAACGTGGAACGTAAACGCGAACGTGAACCGTAAACCGGTATGTGGTGTGCCGGTTATCTGTTCGGTCGATTCAAAGTGGCGGAAGCGAGAGCGAGTGGCGGGGGCGGGCGGAAGGAGCCGGTTTTTCGAGAATGGCTGCCGTAGGTGTCGAAGGGACACGGGGCTCGAACGAGGCCGCAATTAGGCGGTCCCGGGGTCGACGAGGCACCGACGAGGTCGGGCATTATGCAAAGCAGATTTTAAATTTAGATGTGGCCCACCGTGCCCACACGGCTCTGCGCCCTTGTGGCACAGAGCTCTTCGACTACTTTGCAGTTTCGACTACAGAAGTAGGCATGGTCACACGGACGGCTGAAGACACGCGAGGGGAGAGCTCCCAGAGAGAAAGAGAGAGCTAGAGAGAGAGAGAGATCCATAGAGACATGGGGAGCAAGATAGAGAGAGAGAGGGGAGGGGGCGAGAGAGCGTGGGTCGCGCCGTGCTCGACAAATTAGCGCGTTTTAAATCCAATCCGAGGCGAAGGGGAGGGAATCGTCGGGGCGGATAGCAGAACGAGGGATACTCGTCGGGCTGTTTTGCATTTCTGGCTCGCGAGCGCGCGGGCGCCCAACATTTGAGGTGTAAAATATTAAATCCGGCCGCCTCCGCCATATCGCCTACGTCCTCCGAAAGAGGTGGAGGCGGCGGAATGGAAACGGTGCTTGGTTGGCATGATGGGGTGGAGGGACGAGGAGGTGCGAAAAGGGCTGTGCGAGATGGGGTCCGTTTGCTAGATGGCTGCCGGGTACAAGGGGGGCGGCTGGATACGCGCGTCGTCGGCAGGAGAGGGCGGCTGCTGCCTGCCGCTGCTGCGGCGCGCACTCAGCGAGTTTACATTTAAATGTAAAAGTGCCGAGTGCTGCTACGCGAAAGCTGCTGTTTTGCATTCGAAAGCTCATGATTGCCTCTGAGCTTTGCTTTTGACGTCGGGCGTTTCTCGCTGTCGGGAGAGGACGGTGCTCGTTCGCCCGTTTGCTCTCGCTCGCTCGTTCCACGGACGGATCCGCGCGAACCATCGTTTCGGACGAACGGAAAGGAATACCGGCAAAAATTGCGCGCAAACGGAATCGACGATTATCTCGTGCACGGTTCACGCACTCGCTTGATCGCTGACGGACGCGAGATGTCTTAACACATTAACTGCTAATTTTTCAAAACCCATGGTCCGTGGCTAAAGACAACAATTTTTACCTCCAGTTTTAGTAAAAACGCATAAAATCCGCGTTCTCATCATGAATAACGACATGCTCTGAATTAATTTCATTTTCTTTATGTGATGCAAAGTATCGTGATAGTCATATACAGTCACTCCCATTAATATTCGTACACTCTAAAAGACGATCACGTTTTTAATATTGGATCATGTGAGTTGGATTTTTTTTTTTTGAGAAGTTAGAACAATTAGTTTACTACACGTTGAAAGCCGGAAATTATTTTTAGCACACTTTTCAACGAGCCGAATGTATTTGCTTTACTTGAATTTATTGTGTATTGAAAAGCTGAATGTAGGAATTACACGTAGTTAAAAGTATTGTCTTCCGTAAAATCTTCTTTGATACTTTTTGAAAGTATTAATTTCTGAAAGTAATAATTTCTTTAAAAATGATTTTCAGCTACAGAGCAGTAGGAAACTTGCTTGGAAGACTATCAGCAGACGAAGGGTTAATCTAATAGTATAACAATCGTCAAAATCGTCATACAGAGAATGGTTTTGATAAATTGAGACTTGGAGAGCAATATTCCCAAACGGCATTCTCATCGAGTAAACGATATTCTTCTCGAGCACGTTACTCGAGTGATCGATTCGGCCAACTTCGACGTGGCCATGTAATTCGGACAGATTCTACATAATCCGGCGATATTTTCGAGTTTTTGCGACCAAGCCCGGTTCGCTGAACGGCGAGATACTTCTTCGAAGCGACGGCCACACGCGCATGCAGGATTTATTTCCGGTGTCTAATCAATTCTGGGAAAACGGAACACGTCAGTGACTGGCTCGGCTCGGCTCGCTGTTATTCTTCTAATATGTATGTTTCTTATGAGCGCCGGTAAAAGGGCTCCATGCAATTTCCTATGATAGATCGAGTCCCGCGGACAAGTTCCATTACGGCTAGGCTCTGAATTATTGAGCTGGCAATTCCCCGGCGACACGCGGGACGCCTCGCGTACCAGTGTCAACGGGCTTGTTAAGCCTCCAAATCAGGTGAACTAACGCGTTAACAACTGTCCCCTCTGGATTCCTCAGAGAATTCACACATTTTTCCCATCCCAAATTTGTCCGACTCGATTTAACATTGCAACTTCCTAATCGATTAACCCTTCGACTGCGCCGTTCTTTAAATTAACGTGACTAGACCGCGAATTTTGCTATCATGACTAGACTGCGGATTTTATGCATGTATAACAGCATCGAGTAAGTGAAATTTGAAATATTGAAAAGATGTAAAGAATTTAAAATACATTATCTTCAGTCCAATAAAATCAACGATAAAGAAAAGAACTTTTTATTTCAATTCAATTTCTTCCAATGGATACAATCTTTATTTTGCATAAAGTTGGACAGTCTAAACTTGTATGCAAAAACCCTAGCATCCAACAAAATCTAAAGCTCGCCCACAGAAACATTTGCGGATCTTATCGCAGGATCTGACATATTTAAAACCATCAAAGTGTAAGGTTACACGGCTCATATCTGTTCGTGCCAATAAGTGTCGCGGTGCCGGGCAAAGTATAGCATTTGCATTATGATAGATCGGAAAACAGAGGCGAGCCGATAAAACGTGGGGCCCGGTAGTAATCCCTTGAAACAGGACCTGTTACTGCAAACTGCGGTATCTGGCCGCGCGATCATCACCACCGAGAGCAAAATGTACGTATAAAGAGGGAGAGAGAGAGATAGAGACATAGATCTTTATCGGAAGTGGCCCTTCTGGTCCATATGCTGGGTTAATAAGAGCCCTAATAACGGGTGCCACCCCAACGAGCATCAAGGGGGTGGGGGCTGTCACTAAATATTTTTCTTGTCGAACGGTTGCTCTGGGAATTCGGCCGTTGCGCAGCTTTGATACGCGGATACATATGTCGCGGACGGGTGATGTATTTCTGGGAAGCATCGATCCATCTCTCACCCCCTCCCTCTCTCTCTCTTCTCTCTCTCTCTTTTTCGCGAAATTTCATCTAGACGCGGCGATTTCCCTCTGGCGCCCCTCCGCGGGGATGACTCGGGTAATCGATGGCAAATAAACGTGTCTCCTCCGTCGAACGACCATGTTCTTCCTCCCACGTACAAACCCTACTACTCTTCTGGTTTCCGTGACCGAGCTGCTTTAGCGCAGAAACATCTCAATTCACGGAGACAAGGGGCCGAAGGACAGTACAGGTCTCCGGTCTCGAAGTTGGGCAAATGTTTTTTTTTTTAATTCGACCCGCTTGAAATGCAAATGGGCCAATCACGCGTCCGGAAGGCTGGAGCGACCGGCGCTTACCCGAGTAATTTATTCGTAAGGGCGTTAAAGTTTCATAAGTCGTGCACATAAAATACACTCGACTACTTCCACCCCTTCGACTCTCTCCCTCTTGCTCTCTCCATTGCGACAACCCCCGTATATTCCTCGTTTCCCGAACTATCCTGGCGCGGCAGAAAATTATGCAGATGGCGGAGAAAAGCTTTGATAAACACGACAGTCTCTGATCGTTATGCAGATCCGCGCCACTGTAAAATGGCGGCAATCTCTCCCTCTCACTCGACCGTCCGCCCCCCGGCTGCCTCTCAATCTCTCTCATTCTACCGCTCTCCCTCCGATCCTCTCTCTGTGTAGCTGGACCCAGGGGTGTTTCAGCTTCTCACCCTCTTCCCACCACATCGTCTCCTACACCCCTACTCGCCCTCTTTCTCCTCTTTCGCCACCCTCGCCGTGCCACCCTTCCGCTTTCCGTTCGGCTCCTCCGCCTCCTCCGCCTCGCTCCTGATTTTCACACCCCGGCCACGCCGTTACCAGCCCAAGTCGAGGGTGGTAATACGCAACCTCGGCGTCTGCGCCGGCGTCTATACGTATATACGTACACGTGCCTATGTACACGTAGACACACTGCAATTTCATTGGAAGTTCGCCGAGCGCCGCGCCGACACTCGAAGACACAACCAGCTCGACCTCGCTCCCGCACAAACCAGCTAACATCCACTCCTGTTTTCGCAGCTTCGAGAGAGAGACCAGCGCCAGCCAGACACCAGAAAATACTTTACACAGCTCCACACTTTAACTACCACCCCGCTCTAGCGACACCAAAATGGTCGCGATCCTCGCGAACAACGCCTAACTGTTTTAGCATCGTGGTCGTTGAACGACGAATGCGTTTGTCGGGATGGATTATTGCTTATTCCGAGCTGTTGGGCTTCCATTTTGTGCAGGATGATGCAGGATTGTTCAATCCTGCGCGACAATAGATTAGAATTCGTTTGTTACCGTTTTGCGGTCATTTTACGGTTTCGTAAAAGAGAAATTGCAATCTAAATACCAGGGTACTATGTAAAGATAAATTAGTTGCATATGGATTTGCATCCCTCGTGTGATGATTCGCACGATTTTCTTCTTTAATAATAATCAGCACAATGATATTCTGCTTTAGTTCTGTATTTCTTAACACTAATCCTACCGAGCATTAAAAGTGACGTGTTGTTCCACGAAATTAACGAGATTATCTTTATTCAAACTTTGTGCAATTTTTATGACAATATGAGCTCGAGTAAGGAAATTCATTTTGCTATGAATATCGACAATAGTAGAGTAGCACAAAAGACAAAACCATAATGTTCTCCAGTCAGCTCCCAGACGACGGGCGCGTCGCCCCAGTCCGTCGACCTTATCGTTTAATATTTAACCACAGTTCTTAACGTAATGACGATCCGTCGAATGTTTCATTACCCACTAGCGAACCCGCTGACGTCATCGAGCGGAATCAAAAGCGAGAGGCCGGTGGCGCAACACAATTATCTCGAAACAGGGGTCTAGGTGTCGGGGCCACCCTCCGTAACGGGTCTCGGGAATTCGTTTTGCCGTGCGTTTAAAATTTTCATCGGTCCTCTAATTTTCTCTCGCCCCGGGGCCAATCTCCTCCGATGAGTCGCCGCCGATTTTTCCGGGGCTCGAGCGTCACGTGGACAGTATCAACGTCTGCTTTCCGGTCGTTGACGCTCTTTTTTTTTTTTCTTTCTTCTTGTATTTTTTTTTCGTGTATATTCAGGTCGCTCGTGCATCGCCTGCCTCCTCGGACGATGTATTATTCATGCGCATCGGGCATCGAAAGTGTTGCCCAGGCCCGAGCCCGGCTCGAGCGGAGAGTCGAGCGCGTTTAAGCGCGCAAACCGCCTTTCCTTGGAACCATAGAATACTTTAACGCCTCGACTAATTGGCCGGATACGTGCCCTGCGAATGAAAGTTCCGCCGACCGAACGGCTACATCGTTGCGCCATTTTTGCGCTCGCTTTCGACGATTCGCGACGACGATCTGTGATCACGATCCATGGATCATGGGTTTCCTACACTCCTAAATTAGCAGATTCTAGCCTTTTGAATGGGAATTGCATGTACAGTCAGTTCTAGACCGAAATGACGCTTACATAGTGTACGAACATTATTCTCCAGTGTGCAAAGTTAAGATCGACGTTAGCGTATTGGTTAGGCGATACCAATTTAGTGATATAACTTCCTGGTTTCGAATGATTCTTCTGTGAAACTTTTCCTAACATATTTGTCACTATTTTCTGATTAAAATGGTACCAAACGTGGCACAATTTGGGTTAGAACTACTCGTTCAATGGATGATACCGTGAAATTTTTGCTATTCCATCGGATCGGTGGAATGTGAATGTTTGGAAAATAGAACAGTTATCAAGATGCAAGATTAACACTTTGATCGCCATGTCACCCATATCTGGATGACAAAATTATTTATACAGAATTCAAAATTAATTTTTACACTGATAGATTTAGTGTACAAAATTTGCTTATGATTTGCGAAATGGAAGAGATTGGAAACAGTAATTAATATAAAAAAATTAAACTTCTCAATTTTTGTTTTGTTAAATAAAATGCTTTTTACAAGATTTGAATACATGTTCTTTTTTAAGTGAAAGCGCATGCAGAAATTAAAACCAAGGGATAAATGTTGTATTTAATAATTTTTTGACTGTCGCAAAGGCGTCATTCGTCCACAGAAGAACATTTTAACAGAATTGGCTGAATTCAGAGATCGAGCAGGGATCGATTTTCGGCAAGCCCGTGGAAAAGCTTGTAAAAATGGAAGAGCTGCAGTTTTTCGCTGGCAGCTTGTTTCACTTTCTCGCTATGCATAATGGATGAGAGAATTTAAAACTCTGCTCGTGCCCCGACAAATCGTCGCCCGGACGATAATCGTTCTCCGACTGTCTCTATCCGGGCGATCTCACCAAACGGATTATAGATCCAAGATGGCGTCGTCGAGGACGATCGATAAGATTACCGAGCCGGGTAACGAGCCGCCGATTAAACGATATATGTACGTACAATCCCCGGCGTCGGTGTTCGAGGCGGATCTTCTCGATTAAAAGGATAGTCGTAGAAGTTTATTAAGAGGAGTCGAGAGGAAACGATCGTCCCGGCCGATTGGTCGGCATATCACGAATGCTCGGGGCGTGGTTCGGTTACCGGCTTCCTCGGCCAACCGCTCCCTCCTTTCGATTATTATTTAATTACGCTAATTGCCCCGCCGTGACCCGCCTCTCTGCCACCGCTGCTCCGGAGCAGTCGAGATCGACGGATCGGCCAAAAAGTTTCCTCAAACCTTAACGAATCGCCTCGTCTCGGTGGTTAACATGAATTCTGCGAGAATCGAACCGCAAATCATAGTGACCATCGCGAAATTATAGAACACGCCATCTTGATTGAATATCGGGAATCGGCGAATTAAGAGTTCATAGATATTCATAGATATTCATAGATATTCTTCAGAATTTTTCATGGGATGTCAAAGTAAGTGTAGAAAACTAGGTTTTCTCTGACGACTTCATTGTAGCTTCAGCAGTAGTCTCAAGTCTCAAGTCTCAAGTCTCAAGTCTCAAGTCTCAAGTCTCAAGTCTCAAGTCTCAAGTCTCAAGTCTCAAGTCTCAAGTCTCAAGTCTCAAGTCTCAAGTCTCAAGTCTCAAGTCTCAAGTCTCAAGTCTCAAATATCAAGTCTCAAGTTTAAAATATCAAATATGAGATATCAATATCAAGTATCAAATATCAAGTGTCAAGTGCCAAGTGCCAAGTCTCAAGTCTCAAGTCTCAAGACTAAAATATCAAATGAGATATCAATATCAAGTGCCAAGTCTCAAGTCTCAAGTCTAAAATATCAAATATGAGATATCAAAATCAGTATCAAATATCAATCTTTCGTTTTGAAATGTAGTAAATTATAGTATAAGATCCAGACTTCATTATCAAGGAAATAATAACAATTACTAGACTAGGGATAACATGGGTTTATCACAAAAATGAGTGAAATAAAAAATGGCAGGAAGATTTCAGGATCTTAAGAATGTTAATGAATAGTTTTTAATTTGTTAGGCTTGTTAAAATGAGAATAAATCTGCTAAATAGCTAGGGTGTCTTGCAATCGATGCAGACAATTTTTATTTTGCATAAAAACTCGCAGTCGAGTAATTATTATTATTAACTCTGATTTACATGTGCAAATCGTTCAGTTAAAGGAAAGCCTACAGGAAAACAATAAAGAAAAATAAGATGGATCATCTGGAGACGTTCTAAACGGCACGATGCGATTCCCGGAAGTTCGTTCGCGAATAATCCCGTCCATCATCGTTCTCCTTTCCCGTGGTTGGAAGATTTTGCAAAATTATGCGGGCCAACATAACGTGCCAGTTCGCGTTTCGCCGGCGGTAGTCGCGGGATGGCCGCGCATCAGGCCACGTGAGCATAAATTGGCTCGACGCGAAATTGGCCTGACAGTTTAACTATGACAAAAGCACAATAGAATGCGCCGTTTCCTGAACGCAGCATGCGGCTGTAATTTCTCGGTCTGTCCATCCGTCCCTCTTTCTCCCTCTTCGGGGGCGGCGCATTTCGTCCTCCGTTCCCTCCGTTCCACTGTCGTTCTCTGTCTTCCTCTGTTTTTCTCCCTTGTCCCGGCTGTTTTGCACTATCCGTCTCTGTCGCGTTTTTCGCCTCTGTCTCGGCTGTGTTCTCCTCGCGATTTGCTCGCGTTTCGAAATGGCGGATATCGCGGACAGTTTAATGCCGCGTCGCCGTCACGGACGCTCGTTAGCGCACGATACTTTAATTCTGTTCGAAAACAGCCGGGAAACTTTGACGTGAACTCGCAACCCCGAGGAACGACGAGAGTCCGCGGATTAGGGTACACTCGTGGTCCGCTTTCCATAAACGATCAGAAAACGGAAACGTTCGTTTTAAAATGGAAGCTTTTACGCTGAGCGACGCTTGTCGAATCACCGAAAATGCAAAAATCAAGTGCAGCGAGTTTCACCATGATACTTCAATTCTATTCGAAAACAACCCGGAAACTGTTCGTTGCCATAAATTATCCGAATCGAGAAATTCGTTCTGTAGTTTCAGAATACGTTGAAGCTGAGCGACGTTTATCAGACAAGATTCAAATCGAGGGCCCCGAACCAATCAGTATAAATACCAGAGCACAAAATCTGAGACAATCAAGTTCTTTAAATCTGATTTTTATTAGAAATATGTGAATAGTGCACACGAAGGTTTAGAAGAATATGGCTGTTAATAGAAGACAGTTTGGACAGATCCGGCGTAACCAGCAAGTTGTAATATTCGATAAACTTCGTGCACAAAGCAAATTGCTAGTTTGAATTGTTCTGTGTCTTGTGACTTTTCTACGACAAATCCCTCGCCGTACTAACAAGTGGTAAGCGGTCGCTTTTGATGACGGTTGTTACCGTGACACGCTGTTTCCTGCGGCCGTGAATAACGAAGCACGAACGGCATAGAATTAACGAGGCATTCCATCGATTAACAGAGTATTCTCCTTTGCACGGGTGTAATAGTCTATTTTTCCATTGCGTTTTCGTAAAGCGTGACATGTCGAAACTTCGATTCGATGTAATGCCATAGCCACAGCGATTTTTACAGATTTCAGTGTTTTGGACTGTGGCTTATTTTTTAATCGAAATATTAAGTCGCTCGATCTTCAATAATCTTTTAAAAAACATTGCAGTGCCTCGTTAACACGTTGAATGAGACGTTGGTCATATATGAGTTACACTATCCTTTGACCAAGTCTAATAAATTCTTTTTTATTATGGCAGGGTAGAGTAAATTAAATTGGATTAGGATACGAGGAATGTAAAATGTTCAAAAGAGTAATCAGTACGAAAAATTTTATTTTGCCAATTGTTTTGAATTTTGGAAGATTTTTAGTATTACGATCCGGCAGTGGACATGTTAATTTTCAAGAGTTCCTGAAAATCGAAGCGATATTATTTAATAAAACGAGAATTAAGGGGGTCGGATTCCTTATCCAGCTTATCTGAAAATGTTAAGCCACGATCATGCGAAACTTTTCGTCGTCCCTCAAGTTTTGCGAGACTCGGAAGCGGACGTCAGAAGACCGTTCGGAAACTTTCTAACGACCGTGGCCGTTTAATCGACGAAATCCAGGGGAAAGACGCGAGATTACCGATTTCTCGACAGGAAAGAGAATCGCGTTTACGATGAAACGCACAGTGGTCCACAACTTCGTTTTACCTCGAGAGTTTTTCTCGTTGGTTCAAGAATTTCATTTCGGATAATCAACTATACAATCAGCTACGCGAAGTCTTCATTCTGCAGTTCTTTATCCCACTTTAAATCGAACCACGCCAAACAGCACTATTCATGCGTGTGATTATTGTAGGATGAAATCAGTTTTCCTTCTAATCGTAGTTTTCTTATTATTTCTGACCTTTTGTTACGCTTATACATGATTATTGGACTCCGGATGTGCACTTAAAGAATTTACTACGTCTTTCATTTATTTATCTACGAAGATCTACGAAGGATATTACCAGTGAAAATAAGAATTCATTTGATTTGACTTTACTTAAAATTTGTCCACAGCAATTGGAAAATGCATAAACATTCGCAATCTAATTTTATAACTCTATTTACCCTGAAACGTAATACCGTCTCATATTGCAGGACTAATTTTCTGCTGGGCCGGATTTGCTTTCATTTTGAAAAAAGTGAAAAAGTTTCTGTAAGATTCACCATATTCATGTTGATGCAGCACGTTCCATATGAAATTCTTCAAATTTCTACATTGTATTTTTTTATATTATTCTGAAGGTTTCTAGATTGAAATAAAAAATGGAAATCCGAGGTTTCTACGTTCTCCTCGAGTTGTATCGATTCGGAGCTGCCATAATCCCGATTCGGGAGGCACCGTGCGACAGCGCAGGACGAATTTTCCACGAGGATCCCGGTCTGGTTCTAAGTGGTCGTCGTTTGATGACGGTTATTACCATGATGCGCTGTTTCCTGCGACCGTGAGTATCCTCCACCCACACGTCGGCAAGAAACGTCATCGTGGCGGTGCTCGCGATCGCGATCGCACGATTTTCTCGTGTACGTCTGCCTGTTTGCGTTCGTGTGCATGCACGCGGAGCAGTTCCACACACCAGGAAGCACAAAGACCGCGCACGTAACGACCGATTCGTCGACACGCAGAACAGAACGCACATGGATGTTGACCGAGCACGCTCGGTGTCTCTCTGTTACTCCCCTCCCCCCCCCGCAGGGGACGCTGGTTCCGTCATTATATAATATACTCGTTTACACAGAACGTTATTGTCGCAAATATGTCATTAATGTCGGAAATCAGCGGCCCGTACCCGACAGACCGCCCTTGCGTGATGCGGTTTTTCCAGATTTTGCTTTGACGATTCCACACGCGTCCCGATGTTGCCGATTGATAAACAAGAGTCGAAATATCAACTTGTCCGTAGAACAAAATTGTTTTACAACACGTTTGCAAATTGTCGACGAAGTGAAAGCTACGAGTACTAAAGGATACCAGAATCGATTTGTGTATGCTACTTTCTAATAATGGCAAGAACGTATTTAATTGGATTTCATGCTATTTTTATTGTAATATGTGCTCTAATGTTTTTTAGAATATCGTGCAACAATTACAAACTTATCCGTTTGAATAAATTTTTCCAACAATATATTTTTCTACATCGAGTACCAGGTCAGAAGATCGTCTATTTTCTATTTAACGAAATGTCTTGGAAATTAATAGATTGCGATTCTTATTGCAAAAAAAAAATTGTCTGCATCAATAACAAGAAAAGGGAGTCACGTACAAATTGATTTCTTCTCTAAATAATTTTTATAGGCTGTAATTAAATAATGTACCAGTAATATTAAATTCATTTTATTTGTCTTTCTCCTACTCATTTTTTGTCGAAAATGCACAAAATCGACAGTATAGTAATTAATGTAGATTAAACGAAAATTATCTAAGGGTTTTATAGGTTCCTCGAATGAGACGCTTCAAATTCAAATTGTAATGGAAGTCATTGCTCGAAAAATTGTTTTAGCCCACAAAACAATTGTTTTAGCTTTCGTTAAGCACGTGCGGTGGCAAGTGCCTTGGATTTCAGTGATACGGAGCATGTGATCGGAAGTATGGTATTTTATGACGAATGTGTGGGCAGAAAATTCTTATAAATAATAATGGTCAAATATGAGGTTTTGTCCGAAAGTGGCATTTACTGGACGCATTGTGCGCCGCGGCGTGGACGAGGATTCACCGGCCAGTTGGCTTCGCTCGCCGGAAGTCGCCGATACGTTTCTGCTAAACGAATCCCTGCCGAGGGAACGAACGCGTCCCGGGAACCATGAACACTCCGCACTTCCTTTCCGCCCGCAAATTGTACAGATTTCATTGTACTCCTTCCTTCTCTTAACGCACGAAACTTTTTTCAGCCGGTTCGACTTCCTTCTGTTCGATAAACTCTTCCTTTGATATCATCGCGACACATAACTGAACAGTACAGAGGTTCTCTACAATTTCCTATGAAAAATGAATTATTTACACATTGTGTTCATCTCTCAGCACACTTCCTTGTATTCGATATATACCCAGCTTCTAAGCCAGTTCTTAATATTTTCAGCGATACCTGATCCCAACTCTGAGATTTCTTTAGAAACTTCAGCATTGATAACTGTGCACTGAAAATTTGTCTCAAGTGTCAAGTCTCAAGTCTCAAGTCTCAAGTCTCAAGTCTCAAGTCTCAAGTCTCAAGTCTCAAGTCTCAAGTCTCAAGTCTCAAGTCTCAAGTCTCAAGTCTCAAGTCTCAAGTCTCAAGTCTCAAGTCTCAAGTCTCAAGTCTCAAGTCTCAAGTCTCAAGTCTCAAGTCTCAAGTCTCAAGTCTCAAGTCTCAAGTCTCAAGTCTCAAGTCTCAAGTCTCAAGTCTCAAGTCTCAAGTCTCAAGTCTCAAGTCTCAAGTCTCAAGTCTCAAGTCTCAAGTCTCAAGTCTCAAGTCTCAAGTCTCAAGTCTCAAGTCTCAAGTCTCAAGTCTCAAGTCTCAAGTCTCAAGTCTCAAGTCTCAAGTCTCAAGTCTCAAGTCTCAAGTCTCAAGTCTCAAGTCTCAAGTCTCAAGTCTCAAGTCTCAAGTCTCAAGTCTCAAGTCTCAAGTCTCAAGTCTCAAGTCTCAAGTCTCAAGTCTCAAGTCTCAAGTCTCAAGTCTCAAGTCTCAAGTCTCAAGTCTCAAGTCTCAAGTCTCAAGTCTCAAGTCTCAAGTCTCAAGTCTCAAGTCTCAAGTCTCAAGTCTCAAGTCTCAAGTCTCAAGTCTCAAGTCTCAAGTCTCAAGTCTCAAGTCTCAAGTCTCAAGTCTCAAGTCTCAAGTCTCAAGTCTCAAGTCTCAAGTCTCAAGTCTCAAGTCTCAAGTCTCAAGTCTCAAGTCTCAAGTCTCAAGTCTCAAATATCAAGTATCAAATATGGGATCATCGCGACACATAACTGAACAGTACAGAGGTTCTCTACAATTTCTTATGAAAAATGAATTATTTGCGCATTGTGTTCATCTCTCAGCACACTTCCTTGCATTCGATACACCCAGCTTCTAAGCCAGTTCTTAATATTTTCAGCGATACCTGATCCCAACTCTGAGATTTCTTTAGTGCACTGAAAATTTGTCTACATGCATTGCAACAAACTGGATTGAAATAGGAATCTACTCTCTTTCTTAATATTGTGTTTAATCAGCTGGAAATAATGTAACAGTATTTCTGAATTCTTTTAATCTTTTTACTTCTTTAGTAAATAAATTTTCATAGAATCCGCAATTTATTCACGAATATTTCAAAATGTCTTCCACGAGGGCAGATTGTCAGGAGTGATACATTTTCATACATCATCGTTTACATTCTCGAATTAGAAGATACTATGCAGTTATGAAAAATATGCAAAAGTCCAGACCATCAACAGACTATGGTAACATCCTCTAAAGACATCCTCCAAAACATCCTCGAAACAAATCAACAGATCAAACCTCTTATCTGAATAGTTTAAAAACCCTAAGATTAATTCCTGATCGATCCAATAAAGATCGAACCCATTCCCATCGGTGGATCCACAGTAGCACTGCGATCGATGTAGGTTCGTCAGCAATTAGCCGGTTCGAGTGGCGTTCGTTCTCGGCCAGAACGAGGCTGGACAATGAATTAGACACGGCCTCGTGATCCGGTAAAATCAGGCCCGAGGCCACATTATAATAATGCGAGATCTGTCGATCGTCGGGGTTAGAACGCGACGGAGTATCGAGGCGGACACTCGACACAGCTGTCCGGTTAGGAGAGACTCGTACCGGGACGCGTCCATTGTGCCGAGCCTAACCAACCGTAAACGCCGAAAATCTAATTGACGAAATTCAATTTCGCGCCGACAATGCCAACGGCCGTCGTGGATTATCGTATCTCCGGGGCTGCCGCGGCAGTTTTCATGTATTACATCGGAATCGGGTCCAGCCGATCCCACTGCCATGCCGACGCGACGGATTCGACACGCGGCGAGGATTCGCCAGGTCGTTCGAATCGCGTTAATGACTGCCCCGCTTCCGGAGGCCACACGTGCCGACAACGTGTTAAGCCGATCAGCACACCCCGAGACCTTTGAAACTCACGGATTAAATGCTTCACGCCGCTATCTCGCATTGTGCGCGGCCGCGTTTCCGACGATTCTTTCCGAACAACTTCTGCTGTTGCGTTCTGCTGATGCGTTCCAGTAGATTCACTCCTCCTGCTGTCAGACGCTCCACGCTTTTCCAGAAACAGCAATACGGAACTTAAGGACCAAAATATAATATTCATCGTGTACAGACAATGTTCCTGTATCTATCTTCCCTACCGTCGAACGCAGAAAAAAAACAGCAGGTAAATCACACTAGATTAAAAGTGACGGATTCTTTATTTATTTCTAACGATTTCTTTACGAAACTATTATTAACGTTTTCGTCACTCTTTTCTGAATAAAATGATAGCACATACGACAACATTCGAATCGCATTTACTTGTTTAATTAACAATATAATGGGACCTCTGTTATCTGAACTAATCAGTAGGTGAAGCGTTAGTAATTTCTACAGTGAATTGTAGTGTATATTCCGATAATTGCGAATTTAGATATTGTCAGTTCGAATAGTCGAGGTTCTACTAAAGCGTCGATTAAACAAGTAAATATACAGGGTGTTCGCGCTATCACTAGCCAGCGTTTTCCTTGTAAATAGTAAATATTAGAAAAACTGTTTCTTATGAACAACACAATGTCGTATGTAATTTTTTTCGGGTTCATACTATTTTTTTAAATATGAAGGTGACCTTCACTTTTTAAATGGAATGCCGTATACTTTTTTATATCACACGAAAGCGTGTGTCTAGACGAATTCATCCGCATACTGCGCAGTGACCTTCAAGGTCATGCAAGGTCAGAAATGAAAGAAAAATTTTGAATATTTTCACATTCTCCTCGAACACATTGTATATGCTCCGAACGGTATCGTGCTTGGTATCATTGTAATCAGAAGAATGTAGCAGATCCATTACTAACAAAATTCATAAAGAAATAATTAACCTCCCAGCCACTGTGTGGATTGTAACATTTTTATTTGTTTTTATTATAATTTCTAACATCTATATTTGTCGAAAATAAGATTAAAACCGGAAAAGGTTAGTCATTGAATTAGCTGTATAGCATCGACCCTTTTAAGTCTGTCCCGAAACGATTTAAACGACTCAGCATGCGAGCAATGATAGAAATAAAAATATATAATTCGCTTATTACGTGTTTGGAGGTCCCTGAAGGATCGTGTAACAGAAAATGGCGAAAGTTTCTCAAGTGACCGTGTTAAAACGCTAGACCGATTGTAATGCGACGAAGAGCTCCGCTCGAGCGGGCTGCTCGCGATTTGAATATTCCGGGCGGGCTAATTCGCGACCGACAAAAGATGTTACTCCGGAGCCCTTCTGTTCGCCCCCTCGGGGTAGAAGCGAAGTTTCCGGCCGCGACGGGCGTCTTGGTTAATCACTACAATTGATATTCCGCTGATATCACCGCACCGAGTAACGGAGTAACGCGGTAACGAAGTAACCCGATTAAAGGGAGCCTCTTATTGGCCCCGCGCTCGCTCGTACTCTTCAATCGAGTTACATGATTACCCAAGGAGGACGAGGCACGACGGGATTGAGGGGTTTTGGATCCTTCGGTGACGCGAACGTCAGAGAAACTAGCGAAAACAGCTCTTACGATTCCTATCCGATCGATTTCTCCCAATTACGAACGCTCGCGAGAAACAATCGTCTTGGATCTTTTTTCTTCCCTCTTACGGTAGAAACACTGCTGCCGTTTCTTCGATTGCAACTTGTTACTGGTATGTAGTCTTATCTATCATCGAGTCGAGTTTCGTGATGATACGTCTCGTGATTCGTGTGCAGTAACTGTTTTTTGGCTTCGTGGCCTGAAATGGTTCCGATTTTTGTCGATCTAACATTTTGAGCATATTTTATCTCGTAGTAAGCGTCTGTACCAAAACTGCCAGCTACAAGATATCTCGTAGTGGGTGCTGCAAGTTTAGATACGAGATAACTCGTACGTGGCACCCAGTATAGAAGTCTTATTTTGTGACGAGTTATCTCGTACTGCTTTTTTTCAATAAAAATACTGTAAATGCCATTGCAATATTATATCAGTATTATTATATTTTGTAAAACTTCATGTTTACTTTCAAATAAAACCGTGGTGCCCAATGCAAGACGCGCTAAATTTGCGTGGCAGTCAATGGGTTAATGGCACCGTACGCTAGCTGTGTTGGTTGTACCGTTTCATTTTCTTGATTTAGTCTTATTCTCGACGTAGTGCCGCACTCGTTAGTGCTACGAATTGTTTCTCACTATCTCAACGACTATATATTCGATTTTGAACAGAATGGTAGGCGTCAGGTGATTTTAAATAACATACGGCCCTCGTTCCATTGACGTGACAACATTATCATCAGACGATCCTTCGCGGTCGACGATAAATCCTGCTAATCTCGTCGTCCGGATTCTGAAAGGGAAAACCGCCCCGGTGGCCCCACCGTATCGTGTTTTCGAATTTCCATCAAAATGGTGGAATCATCTCCCCCCACTCCTCCGGTGAAAGGGCCGTGAATCGGCGTATTAGACCAGCTGAATTATCGGAGAATCAAAATAATTCGATAGATGGGGTGCGCGCGTTACAAGAGGGGTGAGCATTACTGCGCGCTAGGGTGCCAAAACATCCGCCGTTTCTAGGGGAAATATTGTCAGCTCGTCGATCTCTTTCTCAGCTTCTTTCACAAAAACTCTGTTGAGTACTATAACGAATTAACACCGTTGTGAATGGCGTCGATATTGTCGCTTGAAATAAAAGATTACATCGACAGGCTCCGATTACTTTTACAGAAGAAAAACTACCCCTGAGAGATGGCAGTCAATAGTTCTGCGATCGAGTGTGGTCGTATTTATTCATTTGAGCTAATTTTTTGGGCGTGGAACCGCCTATTTGATTGTCGCGCTTTGCTTCGGGGCAGATTGATGCCGTGGCTCGGAAAATGCGGTCCAGACAGCTGCCAGAACAATCGAATCCGCCTTACAAATGATTAGGACAAGACGATCGTTCGTTTATAATTGTTCCGTTATTATAATTTCATAACGTTCGAATTTTGTTCGATATGCATCGCGTCGCCGTGCAGCTATCTTAATAAACGCGACGACAGAGAGCAGCCGGTCGAAAACGAGGCGTATTTAAAATGCAGAAAGGCAAACGGTGGCGTGTCAAGAGCCGTCAGGTGGCCGGTCGAGAGCGCACAATGGCTCAATTCGGGGCGAAAATCCGCCGGCTAAATCTCCCATTCAAATGCGATCTCGATCCCCTGCGTCAAATGGGACCTAAGTAGCTACTTAGTTGCACATTTGGCTCGGAACTACCGTCAACCCCCTCTACGGTCCCATCCTCTACGACGCGAAACGAGCCTGGATTCGCGATGCTATCTCCTCGAGATGAGAACGATGCACTACACTTTGATACCTGGCCGCTGATCGTCACGCTAATCTCCTGCAAATTCGAGCCCCCTTATGGCGGCTATTATGTTACCTATAATATCGCGGTGTCTTTGCCACCGGAGACATCAACCAATCCTAACCTGGTAAAACAGTATTCTAAATGAACGGTTCAAATATTTTCTGAGATTATTTTCTACACGTATTTCAATTGCTTGCTTAAACGTCGTTATTCTAATTCTACTCCTGGTAAAAAGCAGTCGATTGGAATCGTGAATGTGGTTGTTGAAATGATTATTTCGACGTACACGAAATATAAAAAACAGTAGTGTATACATATGTGGGGTATTTAACCTAACATGACCACCTTAAATATATCGCTTATTTTGTATGATAGAAAAAATGTGGGGGGGGGGGGGGGAATATTCTGTTCGAAGGCGCCAATACGGTGATGGGCCGAATTTTTTTTTTCTCAAGGTCATTTTTTTCGATATCTCAAGGTCATCGTATTTTTATTAAATTGGACTGCATATTTTCACTACAACAGTCTTACAGCTTATAAAAAAACGAATCCAACGAGGTGCAATATGTTCACCTTCACGTGACCTTTAGTATATCGATACCGATACCGTAGCTTGTTGTGCTGATACTGATTGTAAAGCGATTATCTTCTGCTAAGATTATCGCTTTGATAATAATGCTTGTAAACATACTTCAATCAATGAAAGCAGAATACTAATGTCTGTTTACAAGCACCAGAGACAATTACACGGTACACTGTTTCAATGAGATTGTAATTCCTTCATTTACCGTCCCCGAACGCGTACTGATGTTACTGACAAACATTTCATAATTTCCTCGCTAAAGGTCACGTGAAGGTCAACATATTGTACCTCGTTGGATTCGTTTTTTTATAAGCTATAAGATTGTTGTAGTGAAAATATGCAGTCCCGTTTTAAAAAAATGCGATGACCTTGCAATCTCGAAAAAAATGACCTTGAGAAAAAAAATTCGGCCCATCACCGTATTGGCGCCTTCGAACAGAATATTTTCTCCCCCTGACATTTTTTCTATCATACAAATTAAGCGACATATTTGAGGTGGTCAAGTTAGGTGAAATACCCGGTATACTAAACAACTGTGCTACAACGGGTAATCATATTTTTGGAAGATGTTAACAAAATGGCTCATCCTCATTGAGTTCAAATAGAGTGTACCTGTATTCTTGAATGTTTCTCATGATGATGACTGGCATTGTTGCTGTAAAAATATTTTTAACGCGTGAGGACAATTAAACTCAATCTTAAATCATTGTCTAATGTGTTCATTCTGTACGTTCAGGTAACAATCTTATTTTAATATTTTCCTTATCGTAAATGAAAATATAAAATGCGAACAATGGTAACGCTAGACTCATAGTATATTAGCGTCTACTGGTGTATCAATAATAAGAGACAAGTGAAGGTTTATAAATCTCCTAATTTGCAACAAATTTTAAGAATTTTCTCCAATTTCTCTTTTTCCGACATATTGGATCACTGTTCTAGTTTCAACAAAGAGTGCAGTACTTTAACATAATACTCTAAAAATGTTCATATTTTCCACGGCGAGTGTGCAAGTTGTAATCAGCCAAGAGATTGAATTTCGCTCAGTCTATCAATAATCTTTGCGCTCATTTCGTTCAGAGGGCCGAAAAGTTTCTCGATTCCCAGAGGGGAGCCGGGCGAATTGGTTAATTAAATCGGCATCAATTATCCCGAGAAATGTCTATTCCCTGGCATATAATTAGAAGCGATCGGCCCCCGGCATGGCGGCGGGGTCCCTCGGTTAGCCGATACCGCACCAAACAGGATAATTAGTTTTAATTGCCCCCCGGCGAAACTTATCCCTTCCCCGTTGACGCATTAAGACCAAAGTTGGACGGGCCACAGGAGGTTTAGGTTTCGCGAAGCGTGAGCAGGTAAGGTATACACGTACTACGTGACACGGTTAGTAAACCCGAAGCTGGCTTTGTTAAGCTCGGATTCTGAGTGCCTTTGATACGTGTACTTGCACGCTAACTAACCAACCTAAGCTATCCGCAACGGGCTCGAGGCTCGCGTACGTACGCGGACCCGAGAGCGTGTGCTGCTATGTCGACGACCAGGGACGTCTCAATACTGGTTCACCTTCGAAATTCACAAATTTTACTTTGACTCCACCTTAGGAAAATAAAAAGAGTCGGCATTCGATGATTAGAGGCTTCAACGCTAAACACACTTAATACGTTTAGTGCCGACAGTAAAATACTGAGCCAAATTTATGATACTGAAAAAGAATTTATGAACTAGAATAAGGTATGGGTTCTAATACTAGAAAAAGATTTTGATAATATATTATGATAATATGTATATTAAAAGAAGATGGGATTCTAATATTATTAGAAATCTGTGAATTAGAATGGAACTAAAAGGGTTAATTCTTTGCTGCCATATATGGAGCTTATTAAGTAAAAACAAAGTTCTTCTTGTAGTAATTTGAATGAATCGAGAATAGTGTAACAATATTCTTAAAGTCTTTTAATACCTTCACAATGTTTTACGTTTCACCTATTTATTTTTGTCACAAATGCATGAAAACCACAGTCAATCAAGTTCATCGATAATGCTACAATGGCATAATACATAGGTAGACAAATTTCATGCGTCTATGACAAAAATGAGTAGGTGGAATTTCAAACAGTAAAAACATTAGAAGAATTTAAAAATACTGTTATATGATTTTCAATCTATTAAACATATTATGAAAGAATATTGATGTCTATTTTACTCCAGTTGCTTGTAATCCCGTTGGAAAATGTTTGTTTTTAGCATAAAGCTCTACTGTCTGGGCATAAATAAATTTGCTGCGTTCCTTACCTTTTTTAATAGGTCAATAGAGCTCTGTATAGGAATATAATTGAATTATATAATTTTGTAGCAAGGTCTGAAGTAAAGGAGAACATTTTGACCCGCAAAGGGTTAAACTACCAACCCCTCGTGAACAAACGACGCCGCCGTGACAATAAAATAATAATTATTCTCAATCAGATCATTCCAAAACGGTATCAGTACGAGTACTAGAGATATAACTACATTTCTTGTATAATAGTTCGAACGAATTTTTCAGAGGCGATCGATGTTCGAAAAGAATCAATACGTTTCCCTGCTGCTGAAGGATTCATTGTGAATATTAGTTTTTGTGAATCTAAGTATTGCCTTTTTAGGGGTGGAAGTTTGATTGACTGTTAGTTTCAGGGGCTCGAGGATTCTCCGCCCCTGAATTTCGCCTATGTTAGCTCCGTAGCATAGTCTATACGAGTATGACCTACACGTGCGCGATACATTTCCAACTGGGAATTGAATTTCCTTGGTAATTTTAATGCCATTGTGGCTGAAGGGATGCAGAGAGAGGAGATGAGAGAGAGAGAGAGAGAGAGAGAGAGAGAGAGAGAGAGAGAGGGAGAGGGTGGCACAGAGACAGAGGGTAACAAACACAGCCACAGAACGAGCATCCCCTAACCACCTAGTAGACGCAAAATTTAGTTGGAGACGAATGCGATATCCTTGCCGGTTCCCGCGTGGTTCTCCGCTCGAAACGGTTCCAGCGAGTGAAACCCGTTCCTTTGTCATCTGGTTAGACCCGTAGAAATAGTTCGATGCTTGTCAATCTCTTTTTTATCGAGGAGGATGAACGCGACAACGTGTAATCAGGATTTATAAGAAGACGAGATTTTATTTGGGATATTTGATTAGCGCGAATGGAACGGGAGGAACGCATCGATGAAGCTTTATTTCCGGTGCTTTAGCGGAATCCGAAAAGCCGCCGGATACAAAGCCAAACCGCCATAACCACTTAAGGAAGCTTCGAACGATGTTGCTGGAGAATCTGCGCCACGTGCTAAGCGGATTTTCTCGCCCTAGAAGTGCTTCCCGTTATATCTTTATAAATGGAACCACTCGGCTCTGTATGGAAAACTGACACCCCCGTATCAGTCACAGGATTTGCAAAATTATGCTGTTCCAACGTTGGTCGTCGAAAACCGAAAATTCGGCTGAGTGGTAAGAATTTATATTTTCCGCAGGTGCTGGACATCCTCGGGATGTTAATAAACATTTATCGGTATTCCGTTTTCCCGTAAAATTGTGTGGGAAGTAAGTTTGAAGTGCTGCGGCCATCTTGCAGATAGGGTGACGAGGTAAATTGTGCCTTGCAGATGGGTTATGCTGTTAGCATCACTAAAATGAATGTGAAAACGATAATCCACATAGAAATCGACACCAAAATGGCTCGACCAGCATTAATTTGAACACTCAAATGTTAGAAAATTCCCGCGGGAACATCATTTAAAATTGACTTCAAGTAACCCATCATGGTCTATTCATATTTTTCAGACCTATCGATTGGGATTTCTCAATTTTTCGACATGATTTCGAATTTTCTTCAAAACCATAATTAACCTATCATAAAATGCGTTCTGCCAGCTTTGATTTGAGACCTCGAACGTTCGAATATTCGCACAAGAAAACAATTTAGACTTCATTCAAAGTGACAAATGAAGCAAGAAGGGATGACGATG
Source organism: Sphecodes monilicornis (assembly GCA_913789915.3). Classification (NCBI taxonomy): domain Eukaryota; kingdom Metazoa; phylum Arthropoda; class Insecta; order Hymenoptera; family Halictidae; genus Sphecodes; species Sphecodes monilicornis. The sequence continues at coordinate 23,556,720 of OU565291.1, forward strand.
AAATCAGAAAATACGAAAACGTAAATATCCGAGGAACGAGTGACTGAAAATTAATGTTATTGGTTCCAAAATGATCTTACTGAATCTGCGAGTCGAATCCATACTAGAAATTGTTACAATTGTATCTAGTTGTAATGTTTAAACATTTTTAATAATGCAATTGCACGGCCACTGAACACAATCGCCATCTAGCAGTAAAACGTCAAAACTTGAAATTAGAAAAACTGGAATAACTCGTGAACCAATGACTTAAAATTGATGTTATTTCCCTCAAACTGTGCGTTGTTATACATTGCATCACATGTACACGTCTGAATGCATTAATTCTTCCCGGTTATGGTTTCCACAAAATCAGTTTTTGACGGATACAGAAACTCGCTCGCCATCTTGCAGCAAAACAGCCGAACTAAATCACTCTTGCATAAAGGATAAAATTAGATACAGAAGCAGGAATTATACCAAATCTAAATCGAGAAAAATATTCTGAGGGCACAGGAAAGTTCAGCACAATCTACTCCAATGATATAAATTGTGTATTAGGCGAACATGATAGCGAAGGAGGTGGCACGAAATTCAGTAGTATAACTCAACGACAAGTCAGACGGAGCGAATTTTCAAAAATTTTCAAAACTCTCGAAAATCGAACTTTGTATCAGGCGAACATGATAGCGAAGGAGGTGGAACGAAATTCGGTAGTACAAGTCAACGACAAGTCATCTATCCGGATATATTTTTGCTACTTCGAATTTTCGCTATTTCAGCAATTTTATATCAGTAGTGCAATTCAACGATGAGTTAGGCGGCCGTAATTTTTGCGGAAATCAGTGGTATAACTCAACGATAAATCGGACGGATGGGAAAATTGATGGTTCAATAATTGTATACATGCCCAGATGCTTTTTATTACATAGTCTTTATTTATTCATTGTTGATTCATACATAAAATGTTTATATTTTACATATACATAATTTATATTCTAAACATTTATAATAAGAATGTAGACTTGGTCAGAGAGACTCGGCGCATCGTAAGACTTCTGCTGCATTATTATTACTGCAGACTGCGAGTTGCTGCCGCATACATATATTAAAGGAATTATAAGAGAATTTACATTCTTAATATTTTCCAAATGTCCTGTGTGGTATCGCAGACAAGGGATCTGTAGTGATATCACAGACAAGATATATCTCGTCTGTGATTATACACGGTTATAGTTTTTGCAAAAATGGGTTACCGACGGGGAATGAAACAGCTTCGCCATCTCGCGGTAGCGCTACCGAACTAAACCACCTGAATAATTCGTGCCGGGTTTGGCATAGCGACTTATGGGCAAAAGAGTACGAATTTACTGTGCGCCCCTTGAACAGCACTACTATAGGTACTATACATAAGCCTGAAAAACATGAATTATGACAAAGTTAGGGCAATAACAAATAATCTAAGGACATAGGGTCGTTCAGGGGAATCTTCTGCAATGATCGAATGCAAAAAGAACTGACAGAAAGCGCGCATTGTTTAAATATTTATTAAAGTAGTGAAAATGGATCGAAAAACTGAATGGTGGCGCCATCTAGCGGCGAGACTGAGAAACCCAGAACACAGACTTAAGATACCTACAGACATTGCATGCAATGCATTTTTCTGTCTACGGTTCTGAATTACCGACTCTGTAGAAAATGTCCTAGTACGATAGTGGACTCTATAGAAATGGAACTGTCAGGTGGTGAACTACATGAGGTTGCAACACATACAGTGTGTGTCCGAGGAGGCACGATTTTACAGCGTTGTCAGCTTTAAAACACAATTGTATTCGTACAAAAATACTCCACGTATTATTCACTTGTGCCGCCTATATTTTTACAGGACTTCGAACCCCCTGGTAAAAATTTGGCGAACATGATAAAGAAGTTTGTATCTGACAAGGACGAACTTATGCACATTTAAGAAGAGAAAGAAAGACAGACACAGAGCTGCTGAACACTGTGCACACTCGACAGAAAATTTATTAGTAACACACTTGTGAGGAATTGTTTACAAATATTTGCAGTTAGGAAATATAGAATAGACCTTCAACTACTTTCACATATAGTTTATCGTCACATTTTGTTTCTGACTAAATAGTTATAAACAATTATTCTAAGTCTCGTTCTAAAATAAACTCAAATAATTTAACAGATCTCTGGTAAAAAATAATCTTCCTTATGATCGGAATGTCTCAGCTACATTTCTAAATAGTTAATTAGTTATTTACGATTTCCAGAGAGGTGGAACAACGATTTGTGTGTTTATCTTTGACAAAAACTCAGACTCTCCTTGTCTTACTCATTGCGGGCGTAGAAGATAGAAGTTACCTCCACAAAAATTGTTGATAAATTACTTGAGGTAATTTTTATAAATATTAGCTCTCGAAGAATATAGAATGGACCTTCGGCAACATTCATGTATAGTTTTCAATTCAATTCTGGAAGAGATTAATTAGTTATAAATAATTTTTGTTACTCTTATTCTAATGAAACTGTGCATACTAGTGAGAATTGAATATCTTGTATACTACAAATGTTCATGCATAAAAGTTAATCTGTATCTCGAGTACTATTAGCTATTTTTACTAAAAAATTGGGTGGTAAGGTAACCAAACATATAATCGTTGTAATCGGTAAACAAACAGAGATAATAAATTCATTAATTACATTTTTTCACTATAATTATGCTTAGTAATATTCATGTATCATAAATTATTCTGGATTTCGAGTTTTATTACTTACTTCTACTAAAAAATTAGATGGCAAGATGGTCAAGGGAGTGCTTGTCGACATCATCGACAAAAGGAATTGTTACAAATATTAACCAGCTAGAGACAATAAATTTATCAGTGAATTGTGTTCGATAAATTAATGCTCGCGAATATTCATGTGTCAGAAGATATTCAATATCTTGAGTTACATTAGATATTTTTACTGAAAAATTAGATGGTCAGATAGTCGAGGGAGTGCTTATAAACATAATTAGCAAAAGGAATTGTTATAAACATTAAACAGCCAGAGAGAGTAACTTTATTAATTACATTTGCTAGATATAATATTGTTTGGTAATATTCATGTGTTAAAAATTACTCTGTATCTCGAGTACTATTAGCAATTTTTACTTAAAAATAAGATGGTAGATGGTCAAGAGGATGCTTGTCGACATCGTTGGCAAGAGGAATTGTTATAAACATTATACAGCCAGAAATAATACATTTATCAATCATTATTATCACGGCGATCGAGATCTATCAAAATTAGTTGGGGTGGGGAGCGTTGCGCTTCGCTTTGCGCTGCGCATCACTGCTTACCTAAGCCCGCGGAGCGCGCTCAGTCAGTCAGTCGGGCCGGGCGCTCCGGCAGGAGCGGACGAGCTCGGGGACCAGGAGAGTCTTTGGCTACCTTGGGGATGACCATGGGTCCTCCAGCAATGGTCTACCCTTGCCTACCCCGAGGTCGTCCCCCGAATGGTCATCCAGTGGACATCCAGTGGTCATCCTAGCCTACCCCTGCCTACCTTCAGCTGGCGTAGGGTTGACCATGGGCCCTCCAGCATTGGTCTGCCCTTGCCTACCCCGAGGTTAACCAGTGGTCATCCAGGGGTCATCCAGTGGTCATCCAGTGGTCATTCAGTGGTCATCCAGTAGTCATCCAGTGGTCATCCAGTGGTCATTCAGTGGTCATCCAGGGGTCATCCAGGGGTCATCCAGTGGTCATCCAGTGGTCATCCAGTGGTCATCCAGTGGTCATCCAGTGGTCATCCAGTGGACATCCAGTGGACATCCAGTGGACATCCAGTGGTCATCCAGTGGTCATCCAGTGGTCATCCAGTGGTCATCCAGTGGTCATCCAGTGGTCATCCAGTGGTCAGCCAGTGGTCATCCAGTGGTCATCCAGGGGTCATCCAGTGGTCATCCAGTGGTCATCCACTGGACATCCAGTGGACATCCAGTGGTCATCCAGTGGTCATCCAGTGGTCATCCAGTGGTCATCCAGTGGTCATCCAGTGGTCATCCAGTGGTCATCCAGTGGTCATCCACTGGACATCCACTGGACATCCACTGGACATCCAGTGGTCATCCAGTGGTCATCCAGTGGTCATCCAGTGGTCATCCAGTGGTCATCCAGTGGTCATCCAGTGGACATCCAGTGGTCATCCAGTGGTCATCCAGTGGTCATCCAGTGGTCATCCAGTGGTCATCCAGTGGTCATCCAGTGGTCATCCAGTGGTCAGCCAGTGGTCAGCCAGTGGTCAGCCAGTGGTCATCCAGTGGTCATCCAGTGGTCATCCAGTGGTCATCCAGTGGTCATCCAGTGGTCATCCAGTGGTCATCCACTGGACATCCACTGGACATCCACTGGACATCCACTGGACATCCACTGGACATCCACTGGACATCCACTGGACATCCACTGGACATCCACTGGACATCCACTGGACATCCACTGGACATCCACTGGACATCCACTGGACATCCACTGGACATCCACTGGACATCCACTGGACATCCACTGGACATCCACTGGACATCCACTGGACATCCACTGGACATCCACTGGACATCCACTGGACATCCACTGGACATCCACTGGACATCCACTGTACATCCACAATGTACAGTGGTCATCCAGTGGTCATCCAGTGGACATCCAGTGGACATCCAGTGGTCATCCAGTGGTCATCCAGTGGTCATCCAGTGGTCATCCAGTGGTCATCCAGTGGTCATCCAGTGGTCATCCAGTGGTCATCCACTGGACATCCAGTGGTCATCCAGTGGTCATCCAGTGGTCATCCAGTGGTCATCCAGTGGTCATCCAGTGGACATCCAGTGGACATCCAGTGGACATCCAGTGGTCATCCAGTGGACATCCAGTGGACATCCAGTGGACATCCAGTGGTCATCCAGTGGTCATCCAGTGGTCATCCAGTGGTCATCCAGTGGACATCCAGTGGACATCCAGTGGACATCCAGTGGACATCCAGTGGACATCCAGTGGACATCCAGTGGACATCCAGTGGACATCCAGTGGACATCCAGTGGACATCCAGTGGTCATCCAGTGGTCATCCAGTGTCCCAGCTTCAACAATTATTTTCAATTAATAATCCAATTACAAAGTTTTCATTTCAGAATACATGTAACTCTTGCTCTCGTGAGCGAGTGTTAAATAGATTTGCACTCCTGCAGTAGATTGTAGGTTCTGATGTAGTCTAAACATGATGTACGTACTGAGATGTACGTTACATATCGCATATTATTTCGACATTGAAACATTATTTTATATTCAAATTAAATAATTGGTTGAAACTAGTTCTTATCCTGACTAAAAGTTAGTTCTGATTCATGTGTTAGAGGGGGTAAAAAGATGAGGCAGGACCTGTTCCATGTTGCCGCATTACCGTAAAGAAAGTAAACTATTGGTTTAAAGTGTATAAAACTATTATAATATACATTCATTAGTGACACGAGTAATAAAAATAATATTACGTATAGAAATCAAATTAATTTTACTACAATTCGTATTTTTGTAATACATTCTTCATAAATATTATTTTCACCGTTCAAATACACGCGCCGTATGCATTAGTAGCCTCCAAAACACCCGTACTAAAAATAAAGTATACGGAATATTCAGTTCTTGCTAATACGGCTAAATTCGTGAACTATCGGTAATATTGAGCGCGACACGGAAATGGTACGGGGGCCACTGTGGCCCCCCGAGGCCTATACAGAAAAGCCCATAAGATGCAATGTCTGTAGTAGTCTTAAGTCTGTGCCCAGAATCTGAAAAAATTCAATAACTCTGGAACTAGTGGCTCAAATTTGACGTCCCAAGATATACGTTCGAGACAGTTTTTCCACTGCGAATATTTCAAGTCCAGGAGCGTCAAATTTGAGCCACTGGTTCCAGAGTTATGGAATAATGGTGCCACTCTGGGGTCCGAGGACACATGTCCAGTCTATTCCTACATCTTGTCTGTGGTGATATATTAATAAATTAATTGGAAGGTACCATTCGTTGGTTACATTTATGTTCCAAGTTGAGCGTTTCCTCGCAGATGGCGCTACAGTTGTTTTCCGAGAAGGTTCCCCTGTCGGTAACTTTTCGCTACAAGTTTGGGCGTTTTGCTGCTACGAGTAATGGCGCTATTTTGAAATCTTATGCAGCAAATTATTCGTGCCGATATTTACATGTTTTGTAATGACCAAAGCGGCAAGAATCTTTTGCAGATGGATAATTAATGTGGAACATCAACAAATCAAGTTAAATTAATAAGATTCAGTTTCTCTGGGTTAGATATAAATGATTAAACCATATCCGTGGATTTTCAAACTTACATTTATTTAAACAAATCAACATTGACCTCATATTTACGGGTTGTATACTGCATTTTGTAGCACAGGTAAATGCATCACTCTATTACGCAAGATTTATGTGTCCTGCAACGCGTGGCATCGTCCTTTTGGGATTTGTTCGACGAAAATCAAATAGATCGGGGACGGGGGAGACTGAGTATCGACAGTACTCTAATTGGGACTAGAGAAATTCGACTAGAAATGATAAATCGGCGGTTCGTCTTTCTCACGCGATAATGATTACAATGATAATAAATAGTCATAATAATTATCGTAATAAATAGTATGCAATAGCATTGATCGCAGTAATAATTCTAATAATACTCGCGGTTACGGTATATAGTCCTCGCAATTGTAATAAACAAGACGATAATAATAATAATAATAATAATAATCATAATAATCATAATAAAGACAATAATAATAATTCAATAGCAATAATAAAAAGCTTAACATAACAATAATCAGGGACATAAATAACAAATCGATCACATTCGAATACAGTACACACTACGAACCATTGTGAGCTGGTTCACGTCGTCGCTTCGCATCTTAATTTTTCATCTCTCCGCTCTTATCATCTCTTTTTTTTTTGTTCATTTAATGATTTTATCGTTATATACGTACTGATCACGGTCACTCGATCTCTCGATTATATGATACATGGAATGAGACTGCTAATTATTCAACGCGAAGGCTCCTAAAATCATTCTCTTGTACCGCGAAACGAATTATTTTCTCGGGATTAAATTACTTATTAATTACAATCGTCGGGTGGGCGTTGTGTTTGTGTGTGTGGCTGCGTGTATGTATTTCTGTATGCTTGTATGAACGTGTATACAATACTTGTATGTATATATAATGTATATATTCATATATTCGTGTTCCTCTGTCCACGTTCCATCGTGTTCGTGTACATGACCAGTGTGTAACCCGGGTGTTTTTTTTTTCATTAATTATATACTTTGGCTTCGTCTGTCCACTTGACTCTCTTTCTCGCTGTCTCGCATTCTCTCTCTCTCACACACACACACACGCACAAACGCTCTCACAATCATTCTTCATCTTTCACTCTACCCTCGTTCACACTCACGTTTTCGTTAAACGCTAATGGCAGCACAGATACAATGAATTTTTTTTATATTTCATTTTTACAGCGTTTTCAACGTGCCCGAGTCTGACCCCATAAACAGAAGCAACGTGTTCCCCGACGAATTACTTTTGTCACGGTCCGAGAGCCGGCCACGTAATCGATGAAACATGGTTAACCATCGGCTTATGTATAATGATTTTTATACAGTGCGCGCGAACGACGCGCCGGAATCAATGATTACTGGACGCACTACGAGGGAAAGAACCTGTATAGTTTACGATGTTTTACGTATTCAACGTCCTCGCGTACGCTCGAGAAGAAACGAATTGCTATGCGGCGCGCTATTATAGTACATCTCTTTCGCCTTATCAACGTAAACGCGGATACCGTTCTTCGCTCGAATCGGCCCCGGAAGCGAACAGCTTCTTGTTCACTTTGTTCGTTATGTTCGCTGGCGTTTCACAGATTATTCAACGCGCACACAGAGCGATTCCGCTCGGAACGAGATCAACAGGGTTCCATTCTATCCGAAGCTTTTCGTCGACTCGGTCTCCGAAGAAAAGCACCGCCGGAGACCGATCGATTCACCATAGAGAACAGTCTTCTATGAATAATGGTCTTTTCAAAGATGCAGAACGGCTTGCAAGAGTGAATGCGGACCACCGGGACCGGAAACGAGCGCAACGATGCACCGCTTCGATGGAAAACGCGTCCGTTTCTTAACGCGTCGATCGTCGCGGCCACGAAAATGCAGAAACAGTCGCCTAATAAATCCTAATTGTTCCTCGTCAATGAATTTGTCATTGCTGAACTGTTTATCTTTCATAAACATTTTTGTCAGGACTTAATTAATACTCATTTAACCTCTCACCGAGTTTGATTTAACAGCTTCATTTTTCACAGGAATGCATAAAATCGGTTAACAATAAAGTGTACGATTTTCATGAATGCTGCACAAGATCTCTTACATTTAAAAGTGTCTTCTACGCCTTCATTTCCTGGACTTGATAATATCAAGATCGTGATTAGAACAACAAAAAATAAATCGTACAGCCTCCGGATGGCAACCGGAGAACGCTTATGCGAATTTTCCGTGGCGATCGACGCGCCAACGCGTACACGCGTCTGATCTCGAGAAACGTCGATCGATGGAGGATCACACGAGTGTCCTGTGCAGCGGTAGCGTTCGAACTATAAACAATAAATGCAACAACAGCCTTTGTCTCGGTAAGTATTTCGCGCGAGCTATATCGCGTGATTATTCTTTTAACGCTAGAATAGAAACGAATTCGATGGAAAGAAGAGAGCTCCTACGTCTAGAACGATCCATTGTCTTGATTTTCGGTGGGGGAGAGATTATACATGCATTGCTACGTGTAGGTATGTGTCTCGTGTGCATGATTATGCAGGCGTAACTGTATGTTGTGTGTGTGTGTGACTAGAACGAGGGTTGAACAGAGTCAGTAGAAAGAGGAGCCTTCGGGGGTAGGAGAAGTAAAATCGGTGGCATCGAAGCGCACGATATACTTGCTATAGAACGATTTACGCTATAATTAACCCTAAGTGTCGAACGAAGAAGAAAGTTACGCGCGTTCATCTCCGTTCATCTTTCTCGAGATCAAACGCCAAGCCGCCCCGACGCAGCTCGAAAGAAAGTCACGGGCGTTTCGAAGGTAGAAATCGCCAACTAGTCGAATACATTATATCGTTCGGGAATTTGCAACTAATGGAGCAACTAATACCAGCAGGCTGCCGCCCTCCTCCCCCCATCCTAACGATGCTTACAAATAGCTAAGCGAGAATGTCACGCACGCTACGCGAACGGTGAAATCAGGCGCGTTCGATAAATTCATTTTTTAGACTTCACAAATTTTCTTCTTCTTCGAATTTCTACGTCGACACACTTTCTCCATTTTTTTATCTTTCCGTTTGACGTCTTCTCCGGTCAGTTTAGTTCTCGCTCGAAACGCACGCACTTCGTAGAAAATATTCGCAAGCACGAGGTCGCGCGGAACACGCCGAGGAAACATAAAAGAATCTCTTTCACTCTCTTCAGCTCTTGTACCTTCGTTCTTCGGCTTTCTCTCTTGCACCCGCGATTCTTGCGCAAAGCTCGTCTTCGACGTTTCACCACGTTTCGTTTTCGATTCGCTACTACTATCATTCGCACTCATTCTTTCTCTCATTCTATAGCACGCTTTCCCGTTCTCGCGGTTCCTTTCTCGCTCTCGCTCTTTCACGTTTCTTCTTTAGAAAATAATCTCTATCTCTGTGAGTTCTCTTTTCTTCAACCACTTCCTCCCTTTTTTGTAATTTTTCTACTTGTTAACGAGAGCAAATCAAACCCGGGGGACGAAGAAGTTTCGCCTGGCTCCCGGAGAGTTCTGCGATTCAATATGGCGGAACTTCCGGTTCCACAGTGAGCCGGAGGACTCTCTGGTCGGGGCTTGAGACGATTCCTGTTCACAACTGGTTATAGGAAGGTCTTGATTAAGACGGTTTTGGGAGAGCTTTATCTTGAATAATTGGTACGAGAATTAAAAATTTTGCAATTATCTGTTCCGGTTAGAGTTTTTTCTTTGCCATCCGTACTTGCTCCGCCATTGTCATTTTGTTGGATCTAGGGCCAAGTTTCGTTTATTTTCTGCACGAACATTAAATATAGCGAGCATTAAAAGTGTATTAGCTTTCATGAAAATGAGAATTGAACATTAAAAGATATGCATTAATAATTAAATGTATTCAATCAATTTCCCATGGAAGCATCTCCTTAATTTCAATAAGGAACGACGAACCTATCATTCAACCATGGCAGGTTTAATGTTATAGTCATTATAAATGATGTTAAAAGTAACACGCATTTATATTTCATTTTTCTAATGAACTGCAATATGAATTGAGATAAAAATCGCTGAGAAAAAAACGAGACTGCTATTCATGAACTGTGAACAATATGCTATTGTACAACTTAATCTAAAGCTTTGTTAAAAATCATGTACAGTCGATTCCCTAATGATTAAAAGTAACTAATAATTGATTTACATCACAGAATATCACTGACTGCAAGTAAGAAGAAACATCACTGTAACCTTTGTTAAGACTCACATTTTACTGCATTTAAAATCTTCTCACACTGTATAAATTCATCAAATCCACAATCTAGTGATACCAATTGCAGAAGAATTCACAGAATAATTGTTTCTAGAACCAACACAGTACCAAAACAGATAACAGTTGAAATTCTCCGTTCTCTTCAACAGTGAATCGTCGTAAAGCTCCCTCGCAACCATCTTAACTACCACAATCGATATTATAGCAGTTTCCAAAACCCGTAATCGGTTCGAGCGTTCGTCGCATGATTTCCTTGCGTTTCTCCGAATCATCTCGTTTCGAATAACCGCGACGTCGAATTGTCTTCTCGTTCAGTAGAATGCGAGGGGTCGTCTTCAGCGCGGACATCGAGAACCCACGAAGACAAGCGAGCTGAAACGTTTCTCAAGAGAATCAAAAATAAATTCCGAAAGTTTCTTCGGAGAAAGAGTTCTGCCACGCCTTCGACGGAGAGATCGTGTTTCTGAACACAACGGGGATCGACGTCCGTCCTCGCAATTTCCGATCACACCCTACCGTACCGTTTCTTATTAAAAATATGTACAAAATCTGCGGCGACGATGCTCGAACGTGTCTTGTTCGCGAACGATTTCCACTTCCGCCTCGCACCTAAATTTCACTTTCTCGTTCCTCGCCGAAGCGGCGCCCGCGTGGTTTCCTGGGGCAGAAAGATCTATGCGTATCGTGTATCGTGATTTGTGAAGTATTCTCGTGTGTCCTCTGTGTTCGCGTGTGGAATGAATTGTGGGAGTTAAACAATATCGAAATGGAGAATGCGGTTTCGACCGTGGCTTCCTCTCCACAAGGAGAACCGGAAGTAACGGGAATAATATCAAAAATCTAAACACGATCGATTGTGTGCTTTCAAAAGTTGAGTAGCTGGTAATCAAGATAACACAAACGCGAGGGCCATCTTCATTCTTGACACTGATTTACAGAACCTCGGACTGAAAGAGCACGTATGTATGAACATGTGTGTATGTAGATTATGCACGCGTAAGTATACAGTACTCGAAAAAATTCGACGAACAGTACAAGATCGTCGTAAACGCTTGGAAACTTATCGGAGCTGTAGCGAGCGGGCCGAAAAACTGAAACTAGACACAGACAGACAGAGACAGTCAATTGAAAATTCGCTACTGAAAAGTTGCCCGCGAGTCGGCAAGCGAGCACGCTCCCTCTCTTTCTTTCTCTCTCTCGCTCACTCTCTCACACACTCTCTCTCTCACTCTCTCTCTCTCATGTATCGATTCACCTGGATACTCGCGTAACCTGTCGCTTAAACCTTAGTACCCCATCCTTAACTGGCTATTCGATCAGCTATAATGTAATATCTCTAATTAATATTGCACGCGCCGGCACACGGGGCCCGCTAATTATCGCTGCTTTTGTTAAAAAGCTGCGCTATAGCGGCCCCCTTTCGATCACGAATCAACTTAATTTATGCGTATGCACGGGACCCGCGGGACCGATCTTCATATACAAGCCCACACGATACCTGGGATCAAGGTATAGTCATACCGGAAGTCTGAGACCTTTGTGAGCGTGCCTTGAATTGGTATCGGCACACTTAGGTATTAATATTCAACAAAATCATTCTTTTTCTGAGGGAGTTAATCATTTTTGATACTCACAGTATTCACTGTCTTTTCGAAACTCGAGTCTCCTCTTGCTCTTCTTCCATTTTAGCACTACGTTCGGTTTCCTCGAAAGACGTCGGAGGTCTCGATCCTCTATGAGTTTGTCTCGAATGGACCTAGTGTCGGAAGATTTGTAATTCCATGCTTAACAAGTGTTTAATTCTTTGTTTGTCCTCCATCTCTTTGTGGAAATCATTTTGTACACCTAGAATATTCAGTATCTTCTCGAAACACTGTGATCTGTTTTCTCGAAGGGAGACACCTGAAATACGTTCATAATCGTAACTCCAGTTCACTCGTGTTGCTTCGATGAGTGGCAACATAGAAATGAAATGGTAGGTGTCTTCTTTCGCAAAACAGGCCAAGTTCTGGTACGCGTTTGCAATTAGCGTTTCTAACATAGAAACTGACCAAGGTCCTCTTTCCGGAAACCGGACCAAGCGCTTTTGTAACTTTCGGATAATGACTTGGGTATCGAATTGTTTGATTTTAGAGTATCTTGATAACATTATCCCGTGGATCGTTCCCGCGATAGAATCCCGACGAAACAGAAAGGAATCGTAGCGAAGGTGTCCATCTCTCACAGAGCGAACTGTGGTTTGTCCGGCAGTCCCTGGACCGCGGGACGTCGATCATCATCCATTTACCGAATTCGTTTCACGCCGTTCCTTTCTCTTCCTATCCTCGTCGTCGTCTAAACAACGACGGAGCGCTCGCTGCCCGATCTGCGGCTCTTCGTTTCGTTTTTCATTTCCCGGCGACGAGCGCAGATCGCGCAGCTGCTCCTCAGCTAGCTCCGCACGCGCACGGTGTTCTTATATCAGCTACGCTTAACAACTAAGCTCGTAATTATTATCGTAAAGTCGGTGTACCTTTAAGTCGAGTATTACATGTTCTGTACGTAATCGGCAATCGCGAATCGATTGAAAACGGCGCCACGCGAACTATCCGTCAGCTGCTCGTCGACGGGCGACGAGCTGTACTAATCGGTGCTCGTTAGTGTCACCGAAGGAAGTTCACTGCCGTACGATAAGTTCCGCCGGCCGCCTAAAGGTTCGCCGGTTTCCTCGAACCCGAATGTCCAGACCTAACCCAGACCTTGCCCTAAATTCCCTCGTTCCTCTCAGCCGCTGCGTTATCGGGATCCTCGATCGGTCCTTCTTGCTCATGTTCCATCCGGTTCGTCCAATGTACGATCTTCTCGGTCTTGGATAGAACCTACGAAGAAACTGGCTTCCCGTGTCTCACCTCGGTTCGCTCTTCCATGGATCCACGCGGATGGCGATTCGTGAGTCCTCTCTCCCTCTCCATCTCTCTCATTCTCTCTATTTCACTATCTCTTTTGTTCCTCGCTTCGCGCACGCGTGTGTATTGTGTGCAATTTAGACAAAGCGAATCAGACGCAAAAATATACATTATTACGGTTCCCGCGATCGCCCGGCCGCGAAACGCGTTTACTCGTGGTGGTTGTTGTTCGCGCGTCGACGTCGGTTCTTAAAATCTCGGAAAACACGGTACAAAATCATCTAAGCGAGCTAACTACGCCCCCTCTTTTCCCCCGCCCCCTCCGTCCCCGCTCGTCACGACGCGACGCGCCGGTAGGTGGGGAAACGAATTGTACAAAATAACTTCCGTCGCTCTCACTCCCTCTCTCGCTCCTTCCCTCTCCCCCTCTCTTTCTCTCCCTCCCTTTCTCTCTCAATCGATTATCGAGTACCGTCAATGTTTCAGCCCCCAAGAAAACGATCTTTAAACCGTCGTCACATACTCCCTCAGTTCGGTGGCCTGGCGGGCCAGACCCTGCTCTTTGGCGTACCACGGGTCGTCGTATCGTGGCGCCTCCTCGCTCCTGGCCCTGTGGGGCGCCCGAGGACGCTCCCGTGACCTCTGCGGCACTTCCTCGCTCAGCGACCTCTTGCCGATGCCGCTCGCGACCGGCACTTCGAGCAACGCCTTCGATCTGGTCAACTGCGGCCTCTGTCTCTTCGGGTCCTCGCTGGCCGCCCGGATGATCACCGTAGGCGGCTCCCGACGATCTCTGGTCTCCTCGACGGCGATCGATGGGGGCGGTAGCTGTGGCGGATGATGACTGCTCTCCGACCTGGCCCTGAACGGCTTCTTCTTCGACAATCCGCGGATCTTCGACAAGCTCTTTCTCTGCTGCGGCGGCTGCGGCTGCAATTGCGGCGAGTACTGCTGTTGGGATCGCTGCCTCTTCACCGGTGAAGCTGGAACTAGAGGCGACCAAATGGGTGTGGACAGTTCAACCGGCGACTGTACTCGTGGCGGCGTTCTCTCCGGCGACTCATCCTTCCACCCACCTTGATATATTGGGAAAGCGGACACCTGGTTCAGGATGCGCCAGCGGAAATCTTCGTCGTCGCTGCGGCAGGGCGTCGCTTCCGGCGGCGGATGATGCGTCGGCGTCACGTTGTGGAACGGTGACCAGGGCTTACCCTCTTCCGGCTCCTGCACCGCGAAGCTGCCTCTTCCTCCTCCCCCTGCTCCCTCGTCCTCCGCCGGTGGCGGTGAACCGTCGTACGGAGTCCACTTGATCTCGCTGATGTGCTTCGTCGGCTCCCGTTTCTTCACGCCGATCGTCGGCAGCGGAGAATCGTTCTCGTACGGCGCCCACTTAGCGCCGGCGATCATGATCTCCGGGGAGATCAGCCGTCGGACGATCCTGTTGTCCAGCTTGGTCATCTGCCGTGGGTCCGGCTCCGGGGACATGCTTCTGCGGATGCTGTACTTCGGCCGCTCCTTCAGGCTCTTCGACTTGAAGCCCTCGGTCGAGTCCTGACTCCTCCAGCGAGGCTTCTTCTCCTCGACCGGCAGCGAGAAGTGCGGCTTCAACGCCCATCTTGGTCGAGCTTTCTTGCCTTCCTCGGGACTGGCTACCTTCTCCTTCGCTCCCCATTTTCTCGATGCCTGACTGTCCACTCTGGCCTGCGATCGCTCCAGTTTCGGTCGGTCTCTGCGCGCCGGTCTAGGGTCTTCGCTGGCGTGTTTCTTCAGCTCCGGTCTCTCTGAAATGGACGTGACAGCGGCTGGCTCTTCGGGTCGTTCGACGTTCAGCGACGCGGAGTAGTACAGTTTCTTTCGATCCGGTTCCTGGAGCGTCGCTGGAGCAGGAGGAAGAGGAAGAGGCTTCTCCGGCTCCTTGAGCACCTTCGGCTCTCTCGGTTCCCTTGGCTCTCTTGGCTCTTTTGGCTCTCTCGACTCTCTTAACTCTCTTGGCTCCCTCGGCTCTATCACAGGCGGTGGCGGAGGCGGGGTCAAAGCCGGCGCCGGGGTCGGCGACGGTGTTCTGGTTGGTACTGCCGCGGGTGCTGGCGGCGAGGGCGATAAGGTCTTCGATTTCGGACAGGTGCACCTGGGCTTCGGGTTCGGAAGCACCTCCGGCACCTGCAGGAACCTCGCCTCCCTGGCCATGCGGGTGTCGTCGCTGCTGTGCTTTCGCAGGTCGTGCATCGGCGGCTGCAGATAGTCCATCTTCACCGACCACTTGTCCGTCTCCGCGCTGTGATGTTTCCGTAGATCGCCCCGCTGGATGTCGTGCGGCTTCTTCTCCTCGGGCGTGAGACTGTGATAGCTGCATTTCGTTTTCTTGGCCAGATCGAGGTCGGTATTCGACGTGTGCAGCTCCCAACGGAACTCGGTGTCCTCCGTGGTGCTCTTCTTCAGGTCCCAGATCTCGTCGTCCGGCGACAACAGGAAGCTGCTGTCCACCCATCTGGAGTCGGTGCTCCGGTACTTTCTCAGATCGCCGCGTTCCCTCTCGGCTGGCCGAGGCGCCTCGACGACGTCACAGCTGCAGGTCCTCAGGGTCGGCGTCCTTTGCGACTCGAGCGGCGCCGGCTCGATCGCGTCCAGATCCTCGATCGTGTACGAGATCTCTATGCGACGTTTATTCCCGCAGGACGGACACCGTCCGGCCGGCTCCCCCTCGTCCCGGCTCGACCGGTGATGATGGTGATGGTGATGGTGGTGATGGTGTTGTTGTTGTTGTTGTTGCGGCTGCGACTGCTGCGGCTGCGGCTGCGGCTGAGACTGCTGTCGGTGCAACGTCGAGGTCGAGGTCGAGGTCGATGCGGTCGGGTCAAGCTGCGAGGGCAGATCCTCCTCGTCGTGACGGCCGTCGTCAGAGTGTCGTGACGTCGCAGCCGTGCCTGACGATGCGCACCAGCAGGTGTGTGTAGCTCCGTCAAGCCGCCTTGGTGGGTACCGCGACTCCGGAGACGACGAGGCTCCGCTCGAGGCCGCTGCCAGGCAGACTACTTCGACTTCCGGTACCGCAGGCCTGCACACACAAGCGTTTCGTTCGTTAACACAACTCGAAAATATCATCGTCAGGGCTGCATCAACCGAAAAAAAAGCAAAGTAACCACGTGCTTTGGGCATCGGGAGAGATAATCGCCGAGGTTAGGTCATCGTTGTGGTTTTAGTCCACGGAAAAAAGGGCATCGTAGCATCAAAAAGAGGAAACCAGTCACAGCGAGACTCGAACCCGCGACCCCACTATTTGTAGCTGATCAGCACCTGAGCAAACACCTACGGATCCCTCAACTTTCCTAATCTGCAGTTGTTATTAGTTAAATCTGCGGATCTTCATGTAAAACAAGAAATGTTTGCATTGATTGCAAGACGCAGGAGTCAAATAAAAATTTTGTACTTCTGTTAATTATCTGATTAATTTAAAAATAATACACTGATGTCCTCCAATTTTTTAACCGTTTGAGTCCCAAGCAGCGCGATCGCGCTGTTGAGATTTTATGTCGAGAAAATCCAGCACATTTCGAGCATTGTGGACAACTGACGGTGCGTTACCGATTGTCGAAGTCGCGCTCTCAGATTTACTGACCCAAGTACATCACACAGCTCCTTTTAATGTAAATAGTACATTTTACAATAGGTAGAATAATACTATAATAATGCAATAATACATTACAATATAAAATAAAACAAAAAGCAGTTAACGCGCTGCTTGGGTCTTTTCGTAGTCATTTAGAGAAAGCGCGGTTGCGCTGTTTGGGATTCTTCGACAGTGTTTTTTGAATACCCCCTGGGACTCAAACGGTTAATATATCCACTGCTCTAACCTGTACGTGCCCATTTTTGTAATTGATGCATATATGCGTCGGTTTTTGTTTTTTTAACAACGGCGCCGGGAACTTAAAAATCTGAAAAAACTCATAAACGATACTTATAATAATATGTCGGTGCTGTAAAAATATGAAGATTGTCACTGTATAACTTTCATGTGAAATCTGCAATTTCTCGATTTTTTTGAGGTTTTTGATTTTTTACAAGCAGAATTTTCAGACGTCTTAAAAAACGTCTCAAACACGTTTGAAGGATGCACAGAGAAGCAAATGAGTTAGGAGTGGTTGGTTAGGGGTTGCGGTACCTTCAGCTCGGTAAAGATTTCGGTGAAGAATCCAGGTTCGCTGTTGATCCGCAGCATCTCGGCGCTCAGTCGGTTCACGATCAGCAGGCACCTGTCCCAGAACTTGTCTTTGCTGTCCTCGACGAGGAACGGCTTCAACGGGTAGCTAATCTCGTTGCCCATGTAACTGTAGCTCAGGTACAGGCACGTCAACACGGTCGCCTGAAGCTCTCTTTCGGAAGCCTCGTCGCCGTCGACCAGCTCTCTGACCAGCATATAGACGAACACAACGTTGGCAGGATTCATGAACGCGACGTCCTGTTAACAGATTCGTACACCGTTAAAAAATGATCGGAATACTCTAAAATGTTATTATAAATATTACCACAAATTGAGCGTCGCGTCCTCAAGATCTAGAGTCTCTATTTTGATAATTTGCACTCGAACATATTTTGATGAATCCAGAATTTTATCGATACCAGAAAATTCATTCGAACCAGAACATTTTACGAACAAGATAAACATGAAATGGGATAATTTAAGAAATGTTACAAATTATGGTAAAGTTTTCAGTGGCGTTTCAAAGTTGCCGTTTGAGTGCAAAGGGTTAGTACACAGGCTACTTAATGTTATTAATTGTGAAACGCAACGGTGATAAGTGGATACGCAATTAATTGACAATACATTCTGAAAATCTATGGAATTTATAAAATGGTGAATCGTAGACCTTTGAAAATCCTATAGGGATATGCAGTTCATGAAAATCTGCAAGGTACCCTTTTAGCATCAAGACATTTCAAATATAATATACTCAACAAAACAACTCGAAACCTAGAAGTCAACGCAACGAGGATCTCTGCACCATTAAAATTCCCATTATAAAATTCTTCAATCTTTAACCTTAAGTAACTCCACATCTGAAGAACGCGGATAACAGATCTGTCAACAATCTGAGCCAGCCATCTTATTACATCTTGAACGCCAAAGACCCACCCGCATCGAATATAAAATTGAATTCCTCGGTGTAAGGGGTGGCAAACGTTCGATGCATTTCTAGCACGAGGTAGAAGGATGCGTATAGTATTCTCGAGGCGGGTCAGACGCGTTCAGGTGAATCGAAGTGCTTCTTCTTGTCTAACAGCGCTAACAGAGAGGGATGATTCACGCGTGGTGTCGCGTTACGTGCTACGCTTGCGAAATTGGAATCGGCATTGTCGGTCGCGGTCGATGCATCGATTGCGACGGGTCTTCCTTTCATTGGAAACCCTCTTACACTCTCTCTCTCACACACACACACACATACACACATTCTCTCTCTCTCTCTCTCTCTCTCTCTCTCTCTCTTTTTCTCGGACGTCCTTTCACCGTCGCGGTCGAATTCACTCACCGCGAAAACCGGGAAATTTCTATCTCCGTTCGACACCTATGCTGTATCGCGTGGGTGCACGCGTCATACCAAGCCTGAACAATAGCACGCCTGTCCTCGAGAAGTCCTGTCGATCAGTTAGGCTGCGGTTATACTGGATTTCCGATCAAATGTGACACACTGTTGGGGATGATTATAGACCGAACGCTTCTTCTGTCATGTTTCTTTGAGAGCTTTGAAAATCGAGACAGGCTCGAAGAGGGTTGAAGATGACGTTTGGTACAACCGCAGTATAATTGAACTGTGTTATAAATGTAGCCGTTTATTGCAGACGAGAGAGATAAAAATTATATCTTTGATAATTCTGAGAGTATTAATATTGCAGACTCCTTTCAGAATCCTGTGACTATACAGGCTGTATAGGCTGTGACTATACTTCGTACTGTGTAATATTATATCAGCAAATATTTCTGTGAAACTTATAGTTTCGAAGATATCAGAGGTGCTAATAGTTATTGCCCCACCCTGTATATTGGCTCTCACTTTTTCTTTTTTTTTTTTTTAATGAGTCTATTTGAGGTGTTGTACTATTTTTTTCACGGAGCTAGAGCAGATGAAACATTGATTACTTTTAGTTCAAGGGTTTAAATAACCAAGTTTATTTGGAAACAAAATTTTGTAGTCAAGCAGTTCCAACATTGTGCTTAATTTTATTTATCGATCACTTTATGTAATTGCGAAGTGACCTGGTTGGAATCGGGGCAAGATTGGAGTCGTAAGGTCACGGTAAGAAAACTGTGCTCGAAACGATACAAAAGGTTCCACGAGCGAAAGATGTCGCGTCCGATTTCCGTGTCCGACACCTGTCTCACGCCGGTCTCCTTGCTCTAGAAACCGAGTCCTCCGAGTCATTAGCGAATTAGGACACGCCCCTAACCCAAGAAACGCAGCGGCGAAGTGCATCGGCTGTGTGGCGCAGATACACGTGCAGCAGCCACCGCCACCGTTGCTGCTTCAACGCAAGCACAAACAAAAGCACCCTGTCCGCTGCATCCAACCCCCGTTGAATTTCACCTACATACTTATCCCGGTGTGCACAGACAATAAGCACGTGCACAGTGCACGCCCTATTCGATTACTCGCAGGTGCGCAACGATTCAACTAGGTCGAACCTGCGAATCGAGTTTTCCCAGTAACGAATTTAATTTCGAACACCTGTGTCCTGCACGGTGCGATCTTGCTAATGAACGCCGGGATTTACCTTCGACTACTTAACAGCAGTTGTTTAATTGTTCTCAAGAGAATTCGGGGTAGATTGAGCTGGAGAATTCTTACTTCTGGAAGCTAGCCGTTACTATAGACGCCTAATTCTTTGGGATTGTAGATACAAATAACGGCTATAAACGTGCGTTAATATTTAGGAAAATTTGTTAGAGAAAATAATAATTTCATTCTGTACGTTCATCGAACTCCCCAAGAATTAAATAATTAACAATAACAAAATTGCTTTTGTCGTCGATCACCAACGTTTTAAACTAGGCGGAGATTCTGCATTTATAAGAAAAATAATTTAAAAAATTGAGAGTATTGAAAAATTAAAGAGCATCAATTAGGATCGTCTTGAGGGTATTAAAATTATTGAAACTTGAGATAAGCATTTACATTCTGCTCTTATCTTTTACTATTAAGGAAAATGATTTTTATTTTGCATAACGATCCGCAGTTTAGTAATAAGCTAGACAGATTTGATGCATCTATGACAAAATTGAGTAGGTGAAGCTTGAAACATTAAAAAGATTAATCTACTGAATTTATTAAAATTGTTAAAGAGAGAAAGGGAGTTGTGCCTGACTCAAGTATTCTGCAATTGAAACAGTTTTTATTTTGCGGAAGAATCAGAAATCTATTAATAATTTTGAAGATCAAGAACACGTGCCTGTGTCGAAACGATGAGCTCCACTTAAGATTATTATTTGCTAGGAAATTATTATGCTTTCTTTTTAGTCGCAATACAGTGGTTAAGAACGGGTTACTGTTATTAATAGGCTTCCCGTGGCTAAAGTATTAATATTGCAAAGCTGTTACTTAGTCGCGGTTTCCAAACGACGTCGACGCCAATGGATGACGCACTTAACCCTTATGCTGGCAACCCGGCACTCGGGCGTCCATTACTGTACTTCTTTCGACCTTTTAGTCGAGTGACTTTTCAATTATGAGTGCTTAGAGTGACATAACTCGAGGCAAATAGAAATGATATGCATCGGAAATGTTAATGCCTCTGGAATATTAACATTTTCATTAATGCTTAAATATTGCTCATAAAAGAATGCAATTTCGTTTCGTCCTCGAATAAAGGCATGACATTTAAATGAATTAGATTTTGACTGAAATACTTAATACAATACAAGATAATACA
This sequence comes from Sphecodes monilicornis, assembly GCA_913789915.3. NCBI lineage: Eukaryota > Metazoa > Arthropoda > Insecta > Hymenoptera > Halictidae > Sphecodes > Sphecodes monilicornis. Next base: position 23,578,114 of record OU565291.1, read on the forward strand.
ATACAGACTTAATACTTAACTTAGATTTAGTACTTAATACAATACAGACAATGTTAATTGAATTATAAAACTCTATTGTTTTTAATGGATTTATTAATGAAACTATTACTAAAATATTTTTCCTACTGAAAGGACTCCAAACACGACACGATTCCTCTAGAAGTATTCCTCATCACGAGTCTTTACACGGCAAGAGATTAATATTAAAATCTGGATAAATCATAAAATAACCTAGATACATGTGACGTAGCAATCAAACTATGATTTCACACATCAGTCTATAATTGCACTATAATAACTAAACTGTGGATTTTATGCATTTATGACCATACTGCGGTTCTTTAAAGCAAAACAAACTTTTTCTAATTGCAAGAAACAGGGACGAAGAAGAATTAATTTTAAAGAATAAATAATTCCGCTATCTAAATATGGGTGACATGGCTGCCGTTCCTTGCAATTGATGCAAACAATTTTGTGTCTTGTATGAGGATCTGCAGTCCAAAAATAATTATAATAAATATAACGTTGCATCAATTTCTAAAATAAAATAAAAAAAGAACACTTTGTACCTCGGAACGGTTAACAAACTGGTTCGAGGACTGAACCCAAAATGGCTGCTAGTGCACTAACAAGCGTCAAAAAAGAACCCGAGTTGACCCGTTGACAGGGTTGCCGGGGTTCGGGACCGGTACCGAACCGGTTCCGCTCCGAAAGCGACGACTTTGATCCGTCGAGCGATCTCTCCTCGAGATTCCGCGAAACGTCGTCCAATTAGAACGAATGCTTTTGTGATAATTAAAATGCACGGTGTTTGATCACAGGTGAACCTTTTCCCGAGCTGTTTGGGAAGGGATGGGGTTGTTACGGGGTTCGGGTTGTCACGGTGTCGTTTTCTTGCACATGTGGGTGCATTATCGGCGAGGCCCCGCAATGACCCGGGAGGATCGATGCTCTCGATACGTCGTTTTCCAGCTTGCCAGGAATTTTGCCAGCCGCCACCGCTGTCGCCGTCGCCGTCGCCGCCTGATTGTTGCATGTGCACGCCTGTAACGTCCTCCCTTGTTAACGCATTCTTCTTTTTTTTCTACTCATGCGCATTACACGGCGTAAAGCGTTCCCTCGCATGAACGCGTCCAGGAACACGTCCAGGAATACATCTAGGGACGTCGACACTTGGAGGCGATGAGACCGATAGTGAACGGATAAAAGAGAGACGGAGATGGATTGCTGACAGGAAATGAGAATTTAAACGAAGTTACTTCTAAATTATTTTTTATATAGTTTTCTTATTAATTTAGGTTCTTGAAGGTGTAGAGTTCAGATTAAGGGTTGATAGGGTTGTGGGAGTCTTTAGTAAGCTTTAATCTTTTGATTATGGAAGACGTTTGGTCACGCCCTCGTTGGACTATTAATGCTTGTTAGAGGCGTGTGCGAGGCTGCATGAAATTTTGAACGGTGTATCTTGGTCACTCTTTTCTTAGACTGGGATAAGTGATGTTTAAACATCGAGGAGTACTGTTCTTAACCCCTTGCACTATAATAACGAGTCGGACTCGTGATAAGAATTTCGAACAACATCTACTAAACATGTAAATTATTAATTTCCTTTGAAGCGAAATAAAATTTTATTTTGTTGCTGTCGATATATAGCCATTGGGGAATATAAAAGCATATAATAAATTAGAGTTAGTATTTTTGAGTAAAATAATGATTAAAATTAAATAGATATAGGTTTTTGTATTGAACTAATAAGAGAGAGGATTGTTAATATATATTAAATAATCTAAAAAAAATTTATTTTGTTGCTGTCGATATATAGCCATTGGGGAATATAAAAGCATATAATAAATTAGAGTTAGTACTTTTGAGTAAAATAATGATTGAAATTAAATAGATATAGGTTTTTGTATTGAACTAATAAGAGAGAGGATTGTTAATATAAATTAAATAATCTAAAAAACCAATAATAAAAAATAATAAAAAAATGTGTAGATTTTCTTTTTGTTCTAAGAAATGATGGACGACAATCAAGTTCTAATCACTGTAACCGTAAAATAAAACATAGTGCAAGGGGTTAACATTTGGTATACTACATTTATTTTAATGTGTAAGTATTGGTTGCAATAGAATTTTATTTTGTCCTAATAGAAAGATTTATATTTAATAGATTGTGTTTAAAATCTGGACGATTTAAATGTAATGGATTAAGATGTAGCATTCATATTGAGCGTAGATTTTGAAATTTATTCTTAGTATTATGGATGTATTCGCATAACGCTTATGGTTCCGTGGACCTATATTCGTAGTTTAATAGTTTCGTACATCAATTTTCGAAAAAGGAAGCTATGGACAGAATTCTGCGCGTGGCTCAATTGAATTTTCAGCGTGGAGTGTTTACTGTTTCGTACCCAATTAAAATGTTCTCCTCAGCGAATTCAGCCGAGAAACGTTGTAATTAATTCGATTGAAAGTTTCATTCTGTTACCGACCTACAATTGCGACCGAAGTGACTGCAGCGAGATTACCACTGAATACACTTTATTATTATTTTACTGGATCACTTTACTTAGCAGAACATTATTAATAGGGTTTTCCATGGCGCTGTGTCAAGAGGGAGTTTTGAAAGTCTAACAATCCAGAAACAATTATTGTACCGCGTGCCTACCCAAAATTGACGGTCCACCCAGCGAAATTGCTATGCAAGAATTTATTGGAAAAAATGATTAGCTGTGTACCCTGAAGAATATCCTTATTACTTCTGTAAAATCAAATTGAGTAAAGTCAAATAGAATAGTCACTTTTAGCGAATAACCGTATCCTTGTTACTTTTATGAAATTAAAGAAAATATGGAAAAATTGTTGGTTTTATCGAATAACCATGTTCTTGTTACTTTTATGAAATTAAATAAGGTAAAGTAAAATTGTCACTTTTAGCGTATAATCCATATACTTGTTACTTGTATGCGATTAAATAAAATATAATAAAATTGTCAGTTTCAGCGAATAAGCATGTTCTTGTTACTTTTATGAAATTAAATAAAGTAAAGTAAAATTGTCACTTTGATCGAATATCCATATACTTGTTACTTTTATGAAATTAAATAAAATATAATAAAATTGTCAGTTTTAGCGAATATCCATATGCTTGCTACTTGTATAAAATTAAATAAAATATAATAAAATTGCCAGTTTTAGCGAATAACCATATCCTTGTTACTTTTATGAAATTAAATAAAGTAAAGTAAAATTGTTACTTTTAGCGAATATCCATATGCTTGCTACTTATCTGAAATTAAATAAAATATAATAAAATTGTCATTTTTAGCGAATAACCATATCCTTGTTACATTTATGAAATTAAATAAAGTAAAGTAAAATTGTTACTTTTAGCGAATATCCATATGCTTGCTACTTGTATAGAATAAAACAAAATATTGTAAAATTGTCACTTTTAGCGAATAATTGTATCCCTGTGACTTCTATAAAATAAAATAAAATAGTCAATTTTCGTGAATAAATACATCTTCGTTGCTTCTATATAATAAAATAAAGCAGACGGTTCCAGTGAATAAATACATCCCTGCTGCTTTCATCAAACAAAGTTGTTTCACCAAACAATAGCAACTTTGAGTGCTCCGTAAATCTGGCAGTAACAAAAGAACGAATCGTTCGTACGACTTCGCGTAAACGGGCGTAGAAGAATTGACAAAAGTGGACGAAGAAAAAGAAAAGGAAGAAATAGAAAAAGAAGAAGAAGAGTGCCGATGATTCTTAACGCGTGATCGCGCTGCACCGTTTCCATAGTGTATTATCGACGCGCCCTCAAATAGAAATACGGTTGTGACAAAGTTGCCTGTAGGAGAAAGGGATCTTCCAAGTAGAAAGATGCAACGCGAAACGAAGAAGCGGGAGTCGTGGCTCGGTGGTTTGCCTGCGAGACAAAGTCTCTCTCTCTCTCTCTCTCTCTCTCTCTCTCTCTCTCTCTCTCTCTCTCTCTCTCTCTCTCTCTCGATTGAGTTACGAAAAACACACCGGGTTCTTTATTATTAGCCGTGGTCTATTTCTGTTTTCCAGGGCAGATAATAGCAATCGGCGTTAATTGCGCGTGATCGTCGCGCTCAGCTCAGGGAAGACCGGGCTGGCAAAGGAGCCCCGGGTTTATTTTTAAATAAAGTCCTCATTCAGGCATGTGCCGATACGTTCGTGGAGTTTCCACGTGTCTTGGCTGCAGTTCACAGAGCCGGTTCTCTCTCGTCAGGTGTAACGGGCTGGACTGCTAAAGCCATCCATACTCGAGGGTGGAAAACGCTAGCAAACTGGAGAGAGAGAGAGAGAGAACCCTCTTCCCCTCCGCCACTCTCTCTTTATATAGTCTCTTTCTATCCATTCGTGTGTCGTGTATATACGTCCGGTCGATATTTGCTCGGGGTGAGCGGCCTGTACCCTCTGCAACCGCGTTTTTCATCAGCTTACCCGAACATCCGACGATTCTAATTGAATTCCCGGTTATAGTCGCTCCCGCGGAGACTCTAATTCATACTGCCCCGAAGTGGACGCACTTAGCTCGACGCTGGACCACTTGAGATAGAGGCTGCCCTTTGATGATCTTTTGCGAGATGCTCGGGCTGTCTCAGCAATTTACATCGTAAAGAGGAATAGAAAATTGTGATACGAATTTTGGTTTCGTTACATTTAAGTAGAACTACTTTGGAGATGAGAGGAAAACTTTGAGGAAAATTCTGTTGGCAGCGTTAAGCGTTACGAAGTATTTAAAGTGTCTCCAAAATGGACCTCCGTGCATATTGAAAAAGAGCAAGTCTTCCAGCGTTATTAATATAGTATCAATTTTATAAGAATTTTGTTCTGGACCTGATTCACCAATGTATCTTGATATAGAGAAATATTTATAATTTAATTTGCCGGTCTCAATTGACCAGGGAAGCTACTTTAATTCAAACCACACGTTAAGCTAGAGACATCCTGTATCTAGAGGACGACAAATTTTCTAGCCTTATGAACTGTCTCAATTGATTATCAACTTTGCTTTGGACTCAATTCAGCCATGTTTCTTGACGTAGAGAAACATTTATAATTTTATTGCCGGTCTCAATTGACCAGAGAAGGCCATAACCTAACTCTGATCATCCCCTAAGACGAACCACCTAAACCACCTTGTATCTAGAGGACGACAAATTTTCTAGCCTTATTAACTGTCTCAATTGATTATCAACTTTGCTTTGGACTCAATTCAGCTATGTTTCTTGACGTAGAGAAACATTTATAATTTTATTGCCGGTCTCAATTGACCAGAGAAGACCATAACCTAACTCAGGCCATCCCCTAAGACGAAACACCCTGTATCTAATATAGCACCCTGTATAAAAGAAAAATATTCTTCTAGCATTATAGACAGTATCGACTGATTATGAATTTTGCTTTGGACCTACTTCAGCAATGTATTTCAACATGAAAAAATATTTGCATTACTTGTCTGAATCGGCCTGTACTTCCATGTATTCCAGCCACAAGACAGTTTCACTCAAACCGCACTCATCAGAACGAAATCTTGAGCTCTCAGATCAGTCTCCCGACACATTCATCCAACAAAGAGGATCCAAGATCATCGACCACGTGGCTCCGATCCCGCGAAGTCTGGAATCGCTTGGCTTCCCGTTCAGAGGGAAAAGGATGGACTCGTTTATCCAGTGACGTGCTGGCTGCGGTAAACAATTCCACCTGGTACGGTTTCTCCGTTAACGGGATTCGCCGCAATGACGTTCAAGCTTCTTCTGTTCGGCCGTCTAGACGAAGTGGATCAACGGTCTACGTTAAACGGTCCACGTGTTGCTCGTTGCTCAACGAACAACCGCGAGTCCGTTGTCGAAGCGAACCTCGAAGAGGCGGGAGGGAGAGAGTTTGGATCGATGTCGGTGCACCGGGGGGTGGATCAACGTCAACGATGATCGCGGCCTCGTTTCTTCCCGCAGCCAGATATCAGTTCGATTGACCGCAGAGCACCGCTGGAACTTGGCAACGTTTTAGGAGGCTGAGAAGATTGCGCAATCCGCGGCGAAGCGCTGTCAAGTTAGAGCCGAGTTAAAGCGGATCGAAGTTTGTTACCTAACTGATCGATTCAAGGAGATGCCACGAATCAGAATGATCCAGAGGAGAGTAGAGTTAATAACGAAGGGAAAATCTATGCGATTGGATCGACGGAAAAATGATTGCATGGCGGAAAATTGTGCAATTTCTCTGTTAATCCTGAAATTGTAGATTTCTTCGGATTACAATATTTTACACTGGAAGCTTTCTGAATATTCCCTAAAAATTTACTGACATACTTCTAGGCGTACAATTTGCGACTACAAATTATAAATTTTCAGACGAACCCAAGAAAATCAGTGTACAAATTCGAAGATAAATGAGTTTATTGAATAAATGTCTGGAAAAAGGGGTACGCTACAAATTTTTTGAAATGGACTTTTCTGTGCAAATTACTTGAGCAAAACTTTTAGTGCCTAATAATATTACAATATTAATATATAATATTACAACTAGAATGTTCTACTAGATTCTTCCATTACTACATGGAGCAACAAATTGTTTCTACGGCTTCTTGTACATTTCACAAAATGTAACATACACCTTTTTATTAGACACTGATTCGATTACTGCTTGGAGTAATTAATCGCAAGTCCCTCTATTTGATCGACAAGGAAAAGAAGACAACAAAGGCAGAGTAATGAATCAAACCGCAATTTCACGTGTCTCTAGCTACCTGTCGATACAACGTTTATTTTTAGAGGGACACGAGCTGTTTCGGTTATTTATATGAACTCACGATCGATCCTCGTACTCGTCGGACATGCGAAATTCGTGGACGTCACACCTAGTGAGTGAGTGATCCACAACGAGATGTGTGGTCACACCACCGACTGATTAGGTTCGAGCACGTGTCCGATCGATTCAGGATAAAAACCTGACACGGGAGAAAACACCTGGATTTCTCGTGATTCTCGGTTACGTGCAATATCGCATCGAGCGATGGGAAAGGCCGCGGAAAATGTCGAACGATTCGTGGAAAACAGTAATTCACGGAAACGAACGAACTTGGAAGAAAAAGGAAACACACGCGATCGGGAGAACTTCTCGAAGAAACATAAAGCGTTGGACACAGTTGTACAGTCATTGTACGTGTAATTGTACATGTCTGTGAATTTTGTATAGATGAAATTAGACCACCCACCACGGGCAATTAAATGACCAGTCTCAGATTATTTATTTCAGCAGTTTTGGAAGTGTATGCTGCCATTTTCTGGAAAAAATTTAATGTTTCACCCTCGTGCATGATTCAGGAAATTTTCACAATTTACATTGAGAAGTATAATCACTAGACAGTGAATTTTCATGCAAAATAAAAATTGTCTGCATCTATCGCTAGAAATGGCAGCCATATTAAATTTCCTCTGTTCCTTCGATCGACTCTAATCTTTCTACTGTTTTAAATTGCGTCAATTGATTTTTGTCGTAAATATCGTAAAATCTACAATCCAGCTATAATAAAGGTCGCATAAAATAAAAATTCTCTGCATCTATCGCTACAAATGGTAGCCATATTAAATTTACTCTGTTCCTCCGATCGACTCTAATCTTTCTACTGTTTTAAATTGCGTCACTATGTGTGTACAATTGAGACAAAATCGTCCCCACCATAACGGCCACTGTCCCCCACCAGCATCCGCCGTCTCCATAGAGGAAGGAAGGACTTCGTCTGTCGCGAGAAGTGCGCAGGCCTCGCGGATGAAAGAGCGGTTGGTGGGAGAAGCAGCTGTTTGAGGGGCTCCACCCGTGCCCATGCCTGCTCTAATATAAGAACGTAATCCGCGATCAGATTGATTAATATAATTTGATTGCGGATTCGATGCATTTATGATCAAAATGATGAAATTTGAAACGGTGTAAAGATTAAGATGATTTAAGAATGTACACACATTATTCTCATCTCACTGAAATTATTAACCCTTAGCACTCGAATGGCGACTCTGAGGCGCCACTACAAATTGCTGCTCCATTATTCAGAATATTGTTTACATGATTTAATTTGTTTATATGTAATAAATTACTAAACATTTAAATATTGTATGAGGTACTATATCAGTTTCTTACGCATATAATGAAAGTAAATGATGTACAATGGAAATATTCTAGGTTAGAAAAAATGTTTGGGTTTTTAGTTGAAATAGCTCCGAGTGCAAAGGGTTAAAAAAAGAATGACATTTTTACCTGGCTCCTATTTGTGGCAATTAATAACGAAAATGTTCATTTTGCACAAAGATTCGCAGTGATTATACTTCTCAATTTAAATTGCATTAATTCCCAAACAATGCGCGAAACATTAAATCTGCAAATGTGGAAAATGGCGCACAATTTTTTCCAGAAAAAGACGAGTATATGAGCGCGTCAGTGCACTAAATGAACACGAAGAACACGTTTCGCGGCGGTAATGGTATTAGTGCGGGCATTACTGCGAGGACGACGTACAAGTTATCGTGGTATGCGATTTCACGCACTTTTAAGTGTTCCGGACGATTGCCAAAACAGATTTGCCGGGATCCGTGCATCATCGATGCGGATACGCGATCGATGCAACGTGTTGCAGCCGTGCATTTTTCGTCTCCGTGAAAACTGGAGCGAACAAGTCACGTGAGATAGTCTTATTCGGAAAGTTTCGCGGCTCGAGAGAAGTTAGGAAATTGCAAATTCACGGGAAGAGCCAGTCAATTTTTCAGAAGGCAATCCCCGGCCATTATGGTCGTCGCTGTCCGTGGTTGTTATGCGAGGCACAGACGACGTTGAATTAGGCGACGTCGAATTAGGCGATGTCCGCGAGGAAAAGCGAGCGACGAGGTACCCAGGAAAATTATTCAGGCCATCCCATTGCCCCACTTCCGTCAAAGTCGTCTCGCGAATCGCTGGCAATTATGCGGGGATTGCCTCCCCCGAAGCGTCACCAACTTCCGGCGAGGACTCGGCTGAACCGAAGTTGCAGGACACCGAGTAGTCTCCTTGGGAGAAACGTTATGGCTGTCCGTCTTCGTTGTAGGGTTATGAATTTGACGAGGATCGATCGAACGATGTTTTACGTAACCAGGCCATTCAATAATTCGTCACAGCCGTGATTTATCGGACATCGGAGCTTTCGACGCTGTGGCTCGCTCACGAATCCACCCTATCGACGCTCCGTGCATTTTAGAACAAGTCTTTTATGTTGCGGGAGCGAAATTTTTAGTCCCTTTGTTATAGTTTCGGTCCTTGTCGCTCGATGTAACCATTAGATCTCTTTCTGTTACTCGATCTTCGACGTTGAAGCTTTTCAAATCCATTCCCGATCAGATGTCTTCAAACAATTGGTAAAAAATGGGGAGGATAAAATAAACCGTAAAAGACTATACTAAAACCTCTCCTGTGCTTTATGCAGTTTCGTTTAAATATACAACATGATATGAGAAAATCAAGATTCATTTGGGAGGGTAGTTTCATCCCTCGCACCATTGAAGGAACTGTAAAGGTTGGATAATAGAAAAAGCCCGAAAGGTTTTTGGAAGCGAACGAAAAAGAAGTATTTAATATAACTTCACGGAAATAGTGAAACACAGGGTGTACAATTCTATTGTCTCTACGCGCTCAATAACTCGTACAAAATCGTGACCGTTTGTCGTAACCGATTTCGATCGACTGGGGCTCGGTCGTTTTCAAATTCATCGACCGGCATACGCACCTCTAACGTTAATCGCAGGCATACCAACATTTGAACACATACGCACGAAAACGATAGGGAATAACCTCAAATTTTACCGTATACAACGGGAACGGTTATTAGTAGAAATATACTGAAATATATTGAACAGATTGAAAGAGTTTAAGAGTACCAGTATATTATAGTAAATTCATAAACATTATTAAAGAAAGAAGCAAGCTTTTAGTTGGCCCTAGTGTCCCGCAATTGAAGCACGACATTTCTAGCTTGCATCAAGACAAAATCTAGTTATTAGTAGACAGCTGCTTTTTTATGCAAACCAGAAACTACTCTGCGTCAATTATGGGAAACCGTAGCCAAGTAAAAAGTTTTTGTCTTCTTCAATAATTTCGGTAAATTGAAAATAATACATCGCTGATTTAAAATTTTGTGAATCCATTCGCCATTTTCAATTGAATCTACCTATTTTTTTATAACTGCATTAAGACCCGGAATCAAGTAATTAGCAATGCCGGAACTAAATTCGTGCAAACTTTCGAACGATTGTCGAATTGCTGAACAGCCAAACTACCCTTTGCGAGTGTTACGCACCTCGACACACTTTCCATCGCCCAGTTCAGCCCCCATGCGGCACTAACGTTCGCGATTTTCTTTCCTCCATTTTTTCCCCCTTTCTTGCCCCGCTCGGAAATTGGAACGCGGCGGGGTTAATTATAAACAACGATAGAAATCGATTAGCCGCAATATAGGCTGCTGCTCCGGTTGATGCTGCGGGAAAGTGTGTGCAGCAATCTGCCGTGTCAGGGGGTGGTGTACACTGATCCAGATGGGGTTGGGAGGGAGTGGTGTTCGAGCGTGGGGTCACGTGCAGGATATGCTCTGGCAACGTCGCAGAAAACCACCCCTCGGTGGCCGAGTGTAGAAATATGCGGGGGACCTCGGAAGAGGGTACGTTCACCCCTCGGGTTTTAATTGCGAAGGGGAGACGACCTCACTTCCCGGACCCCAAACCTCCTTTGCGCTCGGAAGACGTTCCGCCGAAAGGGATTGCTTCAAAAAATTGCAGCCCTGACCCGCCGTTTGGCCTAGCCGTGCTCATGGAAACGGGCTGCGACGAGGGGTGCACCTTTAAACAGCGTCGCAGAGGGATGAAGCTCGTTTCGATGGCAAGAAAAATATTTTACTCGACGTCTTCCGTAATTCTTGGATATAATCGAGCGGAACTGGCTTTATTCAGTATTTCACATTTTTAATGCGTGTAATGTCGCCGAGAGGGTGGGATAATTCAAAAATTACAATTTTAGGAAAAACGAATTTGAATGTCCTGAATTTTTGCAACTTTTTAATATACACCGTGTTAATGTGGAAAAAAGTATAGTATAATAATAATGCTCTAATTTAATGGTACGATTATTCGTTTACACTCTGATAGTTATTATTGGGTTTTATTAGACGTACACTGTTCAATAAAACCCAATGATAATTATTATTGGATTTGATTGAACAGTATACGTCTAATAAAACGCAATAATAATTATCACTCTCAAAACAACCCTCATTATGATTCATGATTGGGCTGCAGACTTTTTGGCATGTATGACAGAAACTAGTGGATGGAACTTAAAATAAGAGGGAGATAAAGAGAATTTAATAAGTTTAATAGATTGAAAATAATATACATTCTTAATGCGTGTAATATCGTCGAGAGTGTGGGATAATTCAAAAATAACAATTTTAGGAAAAACGAATTTGAATGTCCTGAATTTTTGCAACTTTTTAATATACACCGTGTTAATGTGGAAAAAAGTATAGTATAATAATAATGCTCTAATTTAATGGTACGATTATTCGTTTACACTCTGATAATTATTATTGGGTTTTATTAGACGTATACTGTTCAATAAAACCCAATGATAATTATTATTGGATTTGATTGAACAGTATACGTCTAATAAAACGCAATAATAATTATCACTCTCAAAACAACCCTCATTATGATTCATGATTGGACTGCAGATTTTTTGGCATGTATGACAGAAACTAGTGGATGGAACTTAAAATAAGAAGAAGATTAAGAGAGTTTAATAAGTTTAACAGATTGAAAATAATATACCTGTATTCTTAAAATCTTCTAACGATTTTACTGTTTTAAGCTACATCTACTAATTTTTTCCATAAATGTTATAGTATAGGCTAAAGAAGAACGTACGGACTCCCTAAAATCACAATTTTCGGAGAATTTGATTATTCTCCCAGGAACCAAGAGATTCGATTTTCATCACGCGTAAAAGGGAAAATTTGGCAAAAATTGTTGGGGGCATTCACCTGTTTAAAAAGTATGCGAAACGGTAAATTGAATCAGCCGGAGAGAACTCTCGTCGCATCCGAGTGGTTAACGTATCAGAGTTAGGGCTAGCAGGATTCGGGGTTGAAAACACAGGGTTGCCCCTGCGACGATGGTTGGAGAGATCCTCCCGACAGGGAAAGCCGTGTATATTTACTTTGACGAGAATAAACGCACGCACAACTACGCGTCTACCAACCCCAACTGCGATGGGGTTACTTTTGCCGGGCGCACACCCCCGTTATCGTGAAATACTGGAACACCGGTGGCTTTTAAAGGCTCTCACGGCTGCCGGAGATACGTTTCATACGCCACGTCATCGCTCGATCATTCAGGGACGCTCCCAGCTTCTCTTGGCTAGGCCCATTACACGGAATTTCTAATACAACCCTTAAGAGTTCGACAGAAACTCAATTTGCCGAGCGCTGAAAGCTTTTGCCCGGCGAGGATCCATTTTTTATTCCGCGTCGACGACACGCGGAGCTTTCTCCACGCTATAGCGTCGTCATCGATTTCCGCCCTGTCGCCGACAGGATCGATCCCGCCGGATGATAAATCGCGCGACGATTTATGATCGTCCACGAGGAACACGCTTCGATGACGCTCGACGAGCTGCGGTAATAAATGTTGGATGCACGGCGACTCACATAATTGATCGAACATCTTCTAGATCAAAGTAACATTGTCGTCTTGAATAATTATGATCGGTGAGATTAATTCGCTGGACGGTGTGCACGACATTTTTTTGTGGAGATTGCAAGTGCTTGGATCAGTGAGGAAGATAGTGAAGATTACTTTGTATAACTTTTTTACCTGAGCCTGTAGGGAGTATTTTGAAAATATTTATTCTGTAGATTGATGCGAGTTGCATGTGTGCAGAAAATTATTATTGTAATTAGTTGATCTTGCTGTGATCTACAACCGAATCACCCTTTAACACTAGAACTACCGAGCACTAAATTTAAGAATATTGTCTTATAATAATGACAAGATTGCATTTATTCAGATTTCGGAGAACTCTTGGTTAAATATATACTTCAATAGACAAGCTTAATAAAAAATTACTCATCAAAACATATTTATAATTTTAATATTTGTAAAAAAAAAAAATTAGAAACCAGTCATTTTGACTGGTCTGGTAGTTCTAGTGTTAACTGAGCATGACCAGTTAATTTTGTCATTGGAGTTGGTTATCATTAGTCTACGGCAGGGATGGGCATTTTTGTCTCAATTGAGACGAAACCGTCCCCACCATGACGCCCACTGTCCCCCACCAGCATCCACCGAGAAGTGCGCAGGCCTCGCGCATGAAAGAGAGGTTGGTGGGAGAAGCAGGCGTTTGAGGGACTCCACCCGTGCCCGTGCCTGATCTAAGGATTTTATGCACTTATGATAAAAATGACTAAATCAAATGCAAGACCGTAAAGCCATTGAAAAAGTACCAGCATAATTATATTCCAGGGATCAAGCATCCTCCAAGAACATTCTCTCTATTATAATTAACGTATAAATAACGAGGGTATGAATTCAGTTCGCGTTTCCACCGTTCGAGCCATCGTGCGTCGTTCCGCCTACGGAAAAAGATAATTATTTTCCTCTCCTCTCTTCTCTGTGACGCGCTCCTCTCTCTCCTGTATTTCTAGACGCTCCTGGGAATCGATCGGATAATTTTAACCGATTACGCAAACGGTCCTGCTCTTTTTTATCATCGTCCTTCCAAGAATCGTTGTTTACTCCCACGATCTCTACACTAACGCAGCAAAATGTCGCCCTTAGTGGACGAAAATACTACCAACAACGAAATCACGACTTCGAATATTTTGTATCGATAATGGGGCTCGTCGACGAACGATTTCCCACGCAGATAAGCTGCAGAGGGGTTGAAGGCGATAAAAATGTCCCCTAAAGCTACGCCTTATCTTTATACCCAGAAAATCGTCTGCTAACGAGACTCGGCCCTTTCGAACCCTAACGAATTCTTTAATTCCTTTATCGTCCGCCGTCGAACGTTCTGAACGACTCGCAGGGATCATCGGATAAAATGATTTCTCTGCGTTCATCCCTTTCCCAGTTTTCCATCCGGCGTTCGTATTTTAGTTATTGTTCAGCGAATCTGACTGAACGCGTTCGATGGAGGCGTGAGCTTGTCGATTCTCTTTCGAGAGACGTTGTCGATGTGCAAGCAAAAGTCGCAGCGTTTCATCAATTTTATATTTTTCCAGTTTGACGTTTCATTTGCTTCGCGACGCTGTTGGATGTTTTATTTTATCAGATGAAAAAGCAATGTGTGCTGCAAGACCATTCGAACGCCAAGTTTCGATAGAGAACGTTTTTACTACATAAAAAAATGTTTTCTATTTTTTAAAATATGTGGTAATATGTCGTTAAATTTTTAAAGAAATACTGCGAACGGTATTCATAGAAAAAATTCTTGAAGACAGACTTATACGCTCTGCTTTTAAACATATTGCACGAGATGTTAAAGTCAATTCTTGTTCGCCGGACACTTTCGACGATTGGATGATTAATTCAGACGGGACGTTTATAACTGTGGATTTAAAATTAACACTACATGGCTGGATTTTTCAGGAAAATCCCAGCTGCATAAAAAATATAACGCTACGGAGGACATCAATTCTAATAAAAGATCATCCTGGAACATTTGGCCCCCATATCAGTTTTATTTTTTTTTAACCTTTTGCGGACACGTGTCTGCTGAAAGTTGCCCAAACAATTTTACTGTTCTGCGACTGTGAATAATTTTTAAAGCCATTAATATTCCCGAAAAATGTGAAACAAATTTTTACTGAGCACAACACGTTTTCCTCCATTTAATTCATACACCAAACTCCTCAGCAAACAATTTTGTTTCACAAAGAAAAGTAATAAAAGATCATCCTGGAACATTTGGCGCCCACATCAGTTTTATTTTTATTTAACTCTTTGCGGACGCGTGTCTGCTGAAAGTTGCTCAAACAATTTTACTGTTCTGCAACTGTGAATAATGTTTAAAGCCATTAATACTCCCGAAAAATGTGAAACAAATTTTTACTGAACACAACACGTTTCCCTCCATTTAATTCATACACCAAACTCCTCAGCAAACAATTTTGTTTCACAAAGAAAAGTAATAAAAGATCATCCTCGAACATTTGGCGCCCACATCAGTTTTAGTTTTTTTAACCCTTTGCGGACGCGTGGCTGCTGACAGTCGCTCAAACAATTTTACTGTTCTGCGACTGTGAATAATTTTTAAAGCCATTAATACTCCCGAAAAATGTGAAACAAATTTTTACTGAGCACAACACGTTTCCCTCCATTTAATTCATACACTAAACTCCTCAGTAAACAATTTTATTTCACAAAGAAAATTTATGCGGTCCATCAAAAAGTATGCTAAAAATAATCCCCGCCCGCTAAGGGTTAATTCTGCTAGTCGACAGCAATGTTCAAACTTGTCGAAATTTAGTTCATGTGGTCTTCAAGGGCCCACAGCTACGATTTCCCTGGATTTTCATCGAGTATAGATCTTCCAGTGTTCAATTACAGGATTACTATGCGACGTTTCGCTTCCGCGTAGCACGACGGCAACGAGGAGAGTGTTTGTTCGTAAACCGGATGATCGATAATGACCTTCGTGGCCTCGGGCGAAAAGGGACTGCGAAAGGGATCGCGGTCGGCTGTCATTCCGTGCGATAATCGCGAGAACAACGATCCAGCCGCGTGGCGTGTGTGGAACGGCCGCGAAAGTTCGCGTCGCTGAAACAATGCCGATAAATTCGCTGTGCTCGTCCCGTACTCGCGTGTTCGTCAAGGTGAGGATAAATCCAGAGAGCAAAACGGGAGCACCGGAGGAGCCTCATGAATATCGAATCCCGAAGCTGCTTTCGGATAAACGAGGATCGAAGCACCTGTCGCCGAATGTTTGTCTGAACCAACACGGGTGTTACTACTTGCTCCGAGAGCATCCACTGCGACTCGTGATTTCGCAACTTTGTCAAAATACTTGATGAACAATTGATCCTAGAAAATTATATTGAGTTGCATCGACTGCAACTCGTGATTTCGCAACGTTATCAAAATTCTTGATGAACAATTGATCCTAGAAAATTATATTGGGTTGCATCCACTGCGACTCGTGATTTCGCAACGTTATCAAAATACTTGATGAACAATTGATCCTAGAAAATTATATTGGGTTGCATCGACTGCAACTCGTGATTTCGCAACTTTGTCAAAATACTTGATGAACAATTGATCCTAGAAAATTATATTGAGTTGCATCGACTGCGACTCGTGATTTCGCAACTTTGTCAAAATACTTGATGAACAGTTGATCCTAGAAAATTATATTGAGTTGCATCGACTGCGACTCGTGATTTCGCAACTTTGTCAAAATACTTGATGAACAATTGATCCTAGAAAATTATATTGAGTTGCATCGACTGCGACTCGTGATTTCGCAACTTTGTCAAAATACTTGATGAACAATTGATCCTAGAAAATTATATTGGGTTGCATCGACTGCGACTCGTGATTTCGCAACGTTGTTAAAATACTTGATGAACAAATGATCCTAGAAAATTATATTGGGTTGCATCCACTGCGACTCGTGATTTCGCAACGTTATCAAAATTCTTGATGAACAATTGATCCTAGAAAATTATATTGGGTTGCATCGACTGCGACTCGTGATTTCGCAACGTTATCAAAATACTTGATGAACAATTGATCCTAGAAAATTATATTGAGTTGCATCGACTGCGACTCGTGATTTCGCAACTTTGTCAAAATACTTGATGAACAATTGATCCTAGAAAATTATATTGTGTTGCATCGACTGCGACTCGTGATTTCGCAACGTTGTTAAAATACTTGATGAACAAATGATCCTAGAAAATTATATTGGGTTGCATCGACTGCAACTCGTGATTTCGCAACGTTATCAAAATTCTTGATGAACAATTGATCCTAGAAAATTATATTGGGTTGCATCCACTGCGACTCGTGATTTCGCAACGTTATCAAAATTCTTGATGAACAATTGATCCTAGAAAATTATATTGGGTTGCATCGACTGCGACTCGTGATTTCGCAACGTTATCAAAATTCTTGATGAACAATTGATCCTAGAAAATTATATTGGGTTGCATCGACTGCGACTCGTGATTTCGCAACGTTATCAAAATTCTTGATGAACAATTGATCCTAGAAAATTATATTGGGTTGCATCCACTGCGACTCGTGATTTCGCAACGTTGTCAAAATACTTGATGAACAATTTATAATCGAAAATAGTAAATTAGATTATATGTAATTTTTGTATAAATTTGTGAGGAAAAATTTTGGAAGATCCTAGAAAATCATATTAGGTTGTGACATAAATTTGTTCGGTTGCAAATATAAATATATTTTTATTTCGAATGAAGATCCGCTGTCTAATAATAATGCAATCGCTTAATTTAAATTTCAAAAATGTGAAATTCAAAATGCAGGAAATGAGGTGACTGGAAATTGAAATTTTGAAGATGAAAATTTAATCGAAGGGGTGTGAACGAGGATAAAATTGTAGATTGGGGATTATGAATCGAGGAAAATGAGGATTTTCGTTGTTTGTAGGCGTAGCTGTGGTAAAACTGCGGCTTATTAGTCGTTGTTTCTAATCTAGGAATTTATTACGTTCATCGGATTACGCCATATCTTGCAAGGGATTCCGGATGACGTAAACGGCGTTGAATGTTTGAGGGGAGTGGGGGAGATTCGAGAGATGTGCCAGGTTCCGATTCCCGGAAAACTTCCAGTCGAGAAATAAGGTCAGGACCCACCATTGTAGCACAGAACTTTTTTCACCGTTCTGCGACGCCCACATACGAAAAGATTCGCCAAGCATAGGTGACCAATAGAACCTTCTGCGACTAAAACTAAAAAAATAATCCGATCTTTCCAAAAATTAGCACTTCTGTGGGCGGTGAACATTTATGGACGAGCTTGAAGCTTTAATAAATATTGTCAGCTTGTCCTCAACCTAGTTCTTAAATTGAAACTGGAAGACTGAGGATCTGTGTGAAAAATAAAAATTCCCCGAGTCAATCGTCGCGACTAGAAATTCAATAAAAATGTAATCTTCCTGTTAACTGTAGTAATACGTTACAAATAATATAATCGTACCCATAAGCCTTTGCGCTCGAACATGCATTAACTCCAAAATATTACTTCCGCCCTAGAATATTCCCATTGCACATGATTTACTTTATTTTGTGCACTTGAACTTTAGTACTATCACTTGTACGTACAACACTTAAACTCTTTGCAATTCTTTAACCCCTTGACGTGTCTTAACGAGTCGCGATGAAGATTTTAAACAAAGTCTAAGAGATATCAATGTTCGACGAAATAAAATTGAATTCATGTGTAATTAAAATTTAAGCATTGAAATAAATATAGTCATAAAGAATATATAAATTTTCTTTCATTTTCTGCGACATTTTTGAGGTTAAGTCGTTCTTAGAGGTTAAGACGTTCTAATCGCTGTAACCGCAAAGAAAATGGTAACGGCAAGGGGTTAAATATAAACATAGTAATGTGAGAACTGTATTAAATAATAAAATTGCAATTTTTAGCAGCGCCTTAGGGGTGTCATTCGAGTGCAAAGGCTTAAAATCGTCCGACATTTTCTGTTTTGTGTTTCATCTGTTCATTTTTGTCATACGCGAATAAAATCCACAGTCTATTGATAAAATGCAGAGTAGGACAAACGCAACTAGGCCATTTTAAAATGTACTCTTATTTTTTAAAAATTCATATTTATTCCTTCATAAACAAATTCGAATTTTAGTTGTTCTGTCTACGTGTTTATATTATTCCGAGACGCTATCGTACTACACAGCAGAATTATTTTTAAAAAATTCTCATTTATTCTTTTATAAATGAATTCAAATTTTATATGGTCCATTGACATTTGACCCCGCCTGTGTTAATGTTGTCTACTTTAATTTGAAACATTTTGGTATTTTACTAGCAGAACAGTAAATCACGCGGCAAATATTGCAATTGGGTGAACGATCCGAAACTCTTGAAGGGTAGTGTATGCAACGTGTGCAGTATAAGACTCAGGGGAATACGCGGCTCGTAATGAGAGCCGTCAGGGGCACGTTAGTCACAATATGTCGCGAAGGGAATCAAGAGCCGGCATTACTTTTCGCAGAACGAGACACCGGCTTTCCATTTAGTCTCCCATATCCATATGCCACTCGGCCGAGCGATGAACTATCCTCGGCGAACATGACAGGCTTCGTGTACATGTGCATGTGCTCGCGCATGTACAACAGTGCATGTACAAAACGCGATACGTGCATGTGCGCGGCCGCGAAGGACGCCATCGATCAAGCGAACGGTCCCGCACGCGGTCTCCCTATGAATTCGTTTCGATTTCGGGCGAATTTCGCGTTTATGCTAATGGCGTTGCGCGACGGGATTGCGGCCTATGCAAATTTTATGGTTGCCAGTCGCCACCCCCGCCCCCCCTCGCATCGCAAGGATACGATCAACCTCCCGCGCTTCTCCTTGGTCGCAAAAAGAAACGTCGATTTTGGACGTCGCTTTCCGGGTGAAGGTAAAATCACTATTCTAAACGAATGTCCTTGCCGAGACCGTCAAAAATTGTTATTCTCAAATGTAACATGTTAATCGAATAGTACAACGAACAAGAGCCAAACAGAAACTTCGTTCTTCGTTTAACCCTTTGCACTCGGACCTATTTCAACTCAAAAATCAAACATTTTCTCTGACCTAGAATATTTCCATTGTACATAATTTTTTTCATTTTATGCGTATGAAGCTGATATAGTACCTCATACAATATTTAAATGTTTAGTAATTTATGAAATATAAACAAATTTAATAATGTAAACAATATTCTGAATAATGGTATAATTATTTGTAGTGGCGCCTCTGAGTCGCCATTCGAGTGCTAAGGGTTAATAATTTTGTTAAACTGGGCCTGATACATTGCAGCTCTTAAATCCTTTTAATTCAACTCCTGCTTTGAATTGAACCGGATCATTGTTAACGTAAATGCAGAAAATCCAGAGTTCACCGATAACCGCAGAAGTTATACACCGCTATTAACAATTTTTATTTCACAAAAAGTAAATTCACAAACTTTTATGCTGCAGAGTCAAGTATACGAATGAAATGAAGGGGCAAGTGTTGTGTTCTGTAAGAATCTGTTTGATAATTTTTTTCGACTGATAAATCGTCTTAAATATTCGAGCAAAAATTTAAAACTAAAAACTTGGTAGTTGATAGGTTAACACGTTCAGCGCCATGTCACCCATATCTGGGTGACGGAATGATTTATACAGAATTGAAAATTAATTTTTACGTTGGTAGATTGAGTGTACAAAATTTCCTTACGATCTGAGGAATAGAAGAGGTTTGAAACAGTAATTAACCCTTTCGCTACGGCAGTCCGCTCCGCCGCAATAATGCCCCTGAACGGGGCACCACGCCGAAAAGTGTGCACATTGCACGTCGGCTCTCGTATACACAGGTCTTTGCGTGCCGACTATAGTCGGCGCTCGTACCCACAGGTCGTCACGTGGATGTCGACTATAGTCGGCGCTCGCAGCGAAAGGGTTAATATCACAAAACTAAACTTCTTAGTTTTTGTTTAATTAACACTAGAACTACCGAGCACTAAACGCGACTGCCGTGTATTGCCTTATAATAACGACAAGATTGCATTTTTCCAAATTTCGTATAATTTTTGTTCAAATATGTACTTCAATAGAGAAGTTCACTAAAAAATTTCTCCTGGAAACATATTTATAATTTTAATATTTGTAAAAGAAAAAATTAGAGACCAGTCATTTTGACTGGTCCGGTAGTTCTAGTGTTAAATATATTGCTTTGGTTTTGTGTAATTTTTATGATTGTGGAGTGGGCGCTGAACGTGTTCAGCGAGGTTTCTTTCGGAAACTTTCTAACCGGTCTGTACCCTGTAGAACGAGAAAGAGTCCGACAGTAGTCGAGGATCGTTCGGGATCCGACGCGTGCGGATCTCGTTTCGCCTAACAAGTTAAGAGTGGGCTCTCGCCACTTTAGAACGATGTGCACCGACTCAGAAATGGACGCCGACGATCGGGGCCGATTTTTTCCGGGCCGGCGGAAGCACGCTCTCAATTACAACGGTCTGGCGAACTTTTGTTTCCCGTGGCGTGCCCCACGCCGATCGTTATGCAACGTTATACGATCGTAACACAGCGCGGGCTCGACTCGGGTTCTCGGGCTCGTTGGGGCGGTTCGGGTTCGATCGTCAACAAAGCGAATCCACCGTTAATTAACTTACTATCACGGTGCTCGAGTGATAAGCCTTAATCGGGTACCGACTACATCGCCGAAGGATAAATATTAATTATCGCGTCACCGTTAATTGGCCTGATACCGAGAGCCGGTGGCACCTAGCATCCCTCGAGAGCAACGACGTTCCTCAAACAATTTATTAATAATCGAGCGACGCGATATCGGGTCTACAACACTGCCGAGCGTGTACTATCGGCTGCCACGGGTCTTACTAAAATGTTTGGACTAAGTTTATCGGACCGCTGCTCTGCCTCACCGAAGACAGACTTTATCGCGCGAACGTCGCGAACGGCAAATGTTTCCTCAGGTTGTTACAACAGGAATGTTTGAACGGGACTGGGGAACTTTTCACTTAACGATGCTTGTTTCCTGAAAACGAATTTTTTGGGGTTCTTGTGTTTTCTTTTCACGGCTTTGATGGTTAGAGCTCCCTTGGCGTTAACACTTCCGCAAGTGTACACATTGAGATAAATTATTGTTGAATTGCAAAATTTACTAACGGAATATTTATTATTAGACTGCGGAGATTTATGCGTTTATGGATTCTGAAAATTTTCGAAATGCTGTAATATAAAATTTAATAGAATTTTGTACGATATTTATCTACAAAGGCTACAAACACTGACAATTAGAGTTTATTTGATTCCACTTTCGTAAAATTGGCCTACAAAAATTGAAAATTGCATTAGCAGTCTATTCACTACCACCACAGGACAATTTGAAGCATACTACTAATTATGTTTTTAAAAATCATTCACTACATTAACGGGAATGAATAAAATATTGCGAAAATTGATTTAATGCACTTCCGGTACGGCTTATTGGAATTTATACGAAAATTCATTGCCAAGCTCACATGAACGTTAAATAATAAATCGGTGTCTTCAGTCGCATCGAATTTCATTAAATAAAAATATCGAGGTGTTAGAAAGACTGAATGTACAGTGGCCCGAATTAATATTCGGACACTCTTTACAATAACTTCGTTAAAATTAAACTAAATGACTTCAGTTTTCTTTTTTAGATGATAGAAGGATCAGATTCACTACCTTATATATTTTCTATGAAAGTAAATGCACAATGAATGCATAAAGAATCGTTTAAGAAGACTGTCCACTTACTGCCACAATGCAGAAAACACAGTCTTTTTAAATAATTCTTTAATCACGTTACACAAAGGTCTACTCCATTTTTCCTTCAACAGTTAAAGTCTCATTGTATAAAACTGCCATGAGAAAAACACGGAAGGAATTAAAAAATTCCAAGACATTTTATCTACAAGCTAAAAGATTTGTCCTCGTAAATCTTTCGCGTTCCTACAGACCAGGTTTCACAACGGGGCGCAACATGATCGAAAAGCGATTTTTCTCCAACATGCGCCGGCACGATCTCCGGACAATTTGTATACACCCGTACCATCTAACTTTCCTAGTTCTTCTCGTATGATCTCGCCAGTGGAATGACATTTCGCGAACGGCGATAAAGTTCACGGGGTCGCGAGAGTTTAGGGTTCGAGGATCGACTCACCTGCCAGCCCTGAAGCAGCAGGCTCCTGTCGACGGCTTTCAGCCACATGACGGCGTCGTTCACCCGGAAGTCTCTTAAACGGGTGCACTTCCTGTGGAGGAAGACGCCGAGGCACTTGAGCAATTCGGAGGTCGAGGCTTGGATCACAGTTTTCCTGGGCCCGGGAGGTAGCGGCTTCTGCACGAGCTTCTCGCACGTAGGGTTGTGCGTTGTATGGTTGTTGTTCGACGCCGGCGGTTTCGTCTGTTCCCAAAACACAAGAAACGTTAACAAACTCCAGCCGACAACGCTCGGCTCGTGACCGGTTCACCGATCGAAGAAAGCGATCGATTCTATCGATCTCCGTATTCGGATCGCTGGACTACGGATCTTTATGCGAAATTTTCCGAGTCAATTGTAGGGAACAGCAGGTAGATAGAAATATATATTTCTCTATTGATACTTTTCCCCCCTCCATGGGAATATTTTTTACCTTGTTAGGGGGAGAGTACGATTTCCGTGGCCCCTCGTTTTGAGGTTATATTTGTGTTCTTGGGGTTATTTCAAGAAAAAATGTATATATATGTTATATTATTATAAATTGCTGTACGATTTTCTTTTGCAAATTTGCGAAATTTCTGACAGATTATCTTTGCTTTTTCACTCGGTTTCCAGTGTAACAATGTTCTTGAACAAAAATCATTTATAAGGAACAAAAATAGAGGCTTCAATATTTAGGGGAGAGCACGATTTCCGTGGCCCCTCGTTTTGAGGTTATATTTGTGTTCTTGGGGTTATTTCAAGAAAAAATGTATATATATGTTATATTATTATAAATTGCTGTACGATTTTCTTTTGCAAATTTGCGAAATTTCTGACAGATTATCTTTGCTTTTCCAGTCGGTTCCTAGTGTAACAATGTTCTTGAACAAAAATCATTTATAAGGAACAAAAATAGAGGCTTCAATATTTAGGAGAGAGCACGATTTCCGTGGCCCCTCGTTTTGAGGTTATATTTGTGTTCTTGGGGTTATTTCAAGAAAAAATATATATATGTTATATTATTATAAATTGCTGTACGATTTTCTTTTGCAAATTTGCGAAATTTCTGAGACAGATTATCTTTGCTTTTCCACTCGGTTCCCAGTGTAACAATGTTCTTGAACAAAAATCATTTATAAGGAACAAAAATAGAGGCTTCAATATTTAGGGGAGAGCACGATTTCCGTGGCCCCTCGTTTTGAGGTTATATTTGTGTTCTTGGGGCTATTTCAAGAAAAAATGTATATATAACGTGGTGTCAAATTGGACTGGTTTAGCCGGTAAAGTAGATTTCCTGTTTTTTATAAATTTGCAAATATCTCGGTAACTATGCGAAATATGGCAAAATATCAAGAGACCTATTTTGTAGAAAATGAAATTTTATTCGCATAATCTTTGCATTGTAGCTGTCATCCAGAATTTGAACTAGTAATGGAAAAATCATGTGAATAGAATGAGTCGTGGTTAGGTCGTGGAGGGGGCGGATCAAAACGAGGGGGCACGGAAATCGTACTCGTGCCTTTTATTACTGTGGTTAGTATTGCTAGACTACGGATCTTTATGCGAACTAGACTACGGATCTTTATGCTACCACTGGTAGCACATTTGGGAATATCAAACGAACATTAATGAATTAAAAATTTTCCTTATTGCACATTTACGTTACGAAATGCTATCCTGTAAAGCAAGAATTTTACTTCCGGCTACCAACGATTGACAATTCAAGTGAGCACTGTTCTACATGCTTGGGAATGAAATTGCGTGACTCATACGCGTGTACGAAGATCGTGATTCGCATGTTCCTGTGTGAAAACGTACTTTCTGCCCGAATCTTTGCGAAATGGCCAGTCGAAAAAAGAATTGAGAACGTAAGCTCGCGGCACGTGTGGCTAGGAAAACTAGAAGGGAAACGAGGATCGATATGCTTTCGATCGTGAGCCCTGGGGTCAAAGCACCTTCGACGTTCCCCGCACGGAACTTCCGAGACACTTGTACGAGGCTGCTCGCACGAAAATGGGCCACTACCGGTGCCACGTAGTCGGCGTGCACGCGTGTCAATAAATTGCGGCTCGTTCCGTTCGCGGAAATCAACTACCTTAGAAAACGGCTCGGAATTTTATTAGGCAACCGAGAAAGTTCCTGGCGTTCCAATCGATCACGCACAAAATGGATTTCACGATACTTTTTTCGGAAAAATGGCCACCTTCCGCTTGCAACTGTGTACCAGACCAAATACCAGAATCTGCTTGTCTTCTTTCCGATAAGATTGTTTCTTTTGTCAAAAATGCGACTCGATTCTCAAACGGTTCGATCTCGTTCATTTCGCGGAATGGTCGGCCAATTAACGATAGAACTACGGATCCGTCGAAATGACGGACTACAAATTCCTTCATCGAGTCGTTCGCAAGCCAAATCGATTAACTACCTTCCGAGTTTGCTCACATCTTTTTGCGAAAACACGTGGCTCAAGCTTAACAAGTTGGTGCCACGCCAATGTCCGTAAAAGTCACACGAAAATCGAATCAACTTGTTTAATAATACAAGAATAGAAAAGACAAAGTTTATCATGATAATAATTTTGGTAACATCCTCACACATTGCAGATATTAATATAATTCGGTTTATTTAATAGATGGCAAGGAATATTGATTGTCAAGTTTAGTAGCAAAAATTGTGTTGATCACATAATGACTGACGTGGCACTCAAAGCGTTACATTGTACCATTTAACCTTTACATGGCCGTCATTTTTCTTTATGAAATATTTATATAAACCCTCGTTTAACAATAATAAAAAAAATCAAAATTAACCTAACTTCAAATATAAAATTTAAAAAAATAACCCCCTACTCAAAAAAAAATAAAATACAACCAACATGTCACGCGAAATTCCCAAGAATGTCCCCTCTAAATGTTAAAATAAATTTTTTTAGAGACATTGTACACTGCTACGCGCGAGGAGACGTATCAATATGCCTCACCGGAGTTTATTAAACAAAAGGACAAAAAATAATTACCTGCCCTTCAAATAACATAACGCCAAATCACAAATATATTTTTCTGTAATACTTCCAGATAAATTGCAAACCAAGTCCCCTCCTTGCCTTCCGACTGGAATTAACAATAAACATTTATATAATACACATAATGCATATACATATAATATATATATATATATATATATATATATATTATACACAATAACTCATAATAACTATATATATATTTATATACATAATAACTCCAAACGGATTGAGAAACCAACACAAATATTTACGTCGTTGCTATAGAAACGAGAAAGATGGAATCTCAACTGTTCACTCCCGCGTAAATTCCTCAACTAACTCGAAATATCTAACCATAAAAGCTGTCGCTCACCTAACAGCTCGCGAACGACAACAGACCAACGTCAAGGCAACGTATACATTAAAATAATGTAGTTCAAATGTGAATTCATCTACCAATTCGTAACAGCAGAGCATCGATACTCCTCTTTTTTCCTTTTTCCTCTTACTGACAGGAATTAATACGTTGACGTTGGCGCCGTTCGTGTGCGGTGCCTGTCAAGTCCGCGACAGCCTTAATTCAGCTACCTGTACACAGTGTCCAGATAATTCCATTGAATCAACCTGTCCTGGTCTCTACAATTTCATCGATTTTCTCTACTCTCTATTCCGTGGAGATAATCGATTTGGCAAATGAGCGGTTCGATTCACGATTATTCAAATTCCGCCAACGTATTTGTGGGGAATTTATTCAATCGGTTTATATGCTACTGTATTATCATAAAAGATGATATGCTACTGTTTTATGATAAAAGTCGATCAAGATTTTAATTAATACATGCTTATCATTTTTACAAACTAATGTAAAATAAACAGTTTTAGTCCTCCGCAATAAAAGCAGTTCTCTGCTTCAGAAGCTGTAAAATTGTCATAAGGTTGAAATTTCAATATGTTTGTTTTATCCGAACACGTTGCATTTTATTCGTGATTAGTCTTAATCGGAAGAAAATCGTGGGTAAGTTTGAGTCACAATTTTTTCAGAATTGTAAGAGTGTAAAATGAGGTTTGATCGAGCATAAGTTTGCCCTCAGTCGATGCAGCGTGTGCGTAGACAGTTTAACAAAGACAAAACCTCGAAGCGCCGCGAAGTTTCTAGGTCACTTGATAATTTGGGCTTTGCGATTAGGTTAAGCTGCTCGCTTTCTCTACAAAGTTCTAGGCGAATGGCGTAGTTTGTTTAGTAGACTGCAGATCTTCGTGTACATTTACATTGTGTTAGGTGTATTCCGAGTGACGAGAATCGAATAGAGATTTGCTTCATCTTTTAAAAAGTTGCTTTCCAAAAACAGTATGGCAGTGTCCTTCGATAGTTTTTATGTTTCTAATCTTTCATGTATCCACATTTATTTACTAATGCGCAAAATTTTATTCTAAAAGCTTAATCTAAGATATAAAAATTAAATCGGTTGATTTCCGATATTTTTCCACCAAAAATTCTAGAACCTCGAAAATGGAATAAATACACGGTCTGCAGTATGACAATGAACAAACTTTGCAGATTTGTAAAACGTCCAAATTAACAAGAATTAATAAGACCTGCGTATCATCCTTACAACAAGGAATCTCTTAGTCAATACAAAAAAATCTATCTCTAATTCTAATAAATTTTTCTATGTTATTGGCGCACTGGTACGATCATATATGACAAATTAAGCTGTTTTGCAAATTTACATCAAGTTTTCCGACGTTTCGATCTGGATTTAGATCATTTTCAAGAAACAAGTAAGAATTTGTTTTTCAATTAATATATGGTTGTCAAACCAAATGCAGAAAAAGAAGAAAACAATTGGTTTGACAACCATATATTAATTGAAAAACAAATTCTTACTTGTTTCTTGAAAATGATCTAAATCCAGATCGAAACGTCGGAAAACTTGATGTAAATTTGCAAAACAGCTTAATTTGTCATATATGATCGTACCAGTGCGCCAATAACATAGAAAAATTAATCAACAATTGTCGATCGAAATATGGAAAAACTGTTCTAATTCTAACGTCTACAAAACAGCGTACATAAACAGAAAATTGCATAAAGATCTGCAATCTGGTAGTAAACAAACTGCAGATCTCCTTGCACTCGGTAATATGCAAAAAAATACAAGAAAACGTACATATGAACCCGAAGTATCCTGATATTATTTTTAATTTTTAAGTTAATTTTTCTCAAGGTCGAAAGATTCGCACAAAGATCCCCACTCCGTCAATTGAAACAGTGCAATGTGAAGACTGTAATAACAGAAACAACACGTAGGAGGTGTCAGTAACGAATGAACTCACCTGGGGCGTCTGTATGTTCTTGTTTTTATCGACGATTGGTATGTTGTCGAGCGGCTGCCTGAACGCAGTGTTCTTGTTCTTGTTGTCGAACTTCTTCTTGTTGTTGTTGGCGGTGCTGAACCGTTTCCACGAGAGCGCATTGATGAACAGCGAGTGTTTCTTCAGGTTCTTCTCGAGGGCGTTCTTCTCGGAGATGATCCTGGCGTTGTCGTTGTTGTTCAGGTTGATGTTGTTGTTCTGTAACGCGTTATTGTTCGTGGGCGGATGGCCGGTGGGCGGCGCCGGCGCCACCGTTGCGACGCTGCTCTTGTTCTCCCTGTTTTTCGCGTTGTTCAGCTGTTCGTAGTTGAAGTTGTTCAACGTGAAATCGGCGGGATGCTGGTGACCCGCTGGAGGGTACACAGACCCGCGTCTGTCGCGCGGACTGAACGACAACACGGTACCCATGCTGGTGCGTTCTTGTTGTTGTTGTTGTTGTTGTGACTGTTGTTGCGATAGTTGCGACTGCAGCGTCGGCGGCGGCGGCGGTTGCTGTTGAGTCTGAGTTGCCTGATGACTGGGATTCTGGGCCTGTCGACTGACGCCTTGGGTGTGCTGCTGGCCAGGGTTTTGGGCCTGAGGGCCCGGATTCGTCGGATGATCCGGGTTAGCGGCCTGCTGGCCGGGGTTCTGGGTCTGTTGCGCAGGGTTCTGCTGTTGTTGTGGATTTACAGACGGCGGCGGTGGCGGCTGCTGGGCCGGATTCTGCGGCTGATGGCCGGGGTGGTTCTGGGCCTGGTGACCCGGATTCGGCCCGTCCGAGGTCGCCTCGTGGGCCTGATGACCCGGTTTCTGCGTCTGCTGAGACGTAGTGGGCGGAGGTCTTGGCGGACTCGGTGTGGTGACGCGCTGCGGGGGTGGCGGGGGTGCTCGAGGAACCGAGGACTCCCTCGGGGGTCCCGTCAGCGGGGTCGCATCCCCTGGCTCGATGGCCTCCTCCACGACGGGACCCACCACCTCGCTCAGCCGACCTCCCAGCCTGCTGACTTCTGACTTCGACCTGAACGAGCCTGCCTCCTCCTTGGCCTCCTCTACCTCTTCTATACTCCCGATCCTCCCGAGCCTCTCACCTCTGTTCACCCCTTCGATTCACTGGAACGACGAAACCGACCCTCGCGGCGAAGTAACCTCTCTTCTCGATGAACCGATATGCGACCGAACAACACCACAGCCGTCCGCCGCGGCCACTATCCGCGATCAATAGCACCTCTCGCAGCAAGCTCGCGTGAAGAAAAACTCACGATTGCGGTCCACGCAGCACCTCGGGCGCGTGACCCCGGGCCGCGAAACGTGTCTCGTCCTCGTCGTCGGCCGAGAACCGTCCCCGTGGAGCGCGACCAGTCACGAGGGAAAATGTCGTCGATGCGTGGAGAAGATGTCGGTGGTCGGGCAAAATGGCGAGCGATCGATGCTTCACCGCCCTCCGCCACACGGAGGGAGGACGAACCAGGTGAACGAAAATACAGAAGGCGATGCTCGCGAGCGTTGCCTCGCCGGATCGGCACCCTCTCGATCACCCTCGATCTTCGCTATCTTCTCGATGTACTCGCTTCTCCTCGCAGTTGTTCCTCGTTATTCTCGAAACGAAATCGCCGGAAGCTCTCCGAGAACCTGGCTGCACCAGAGCACTTTTCCCGATGCACTCCCGTCCCACGATAACACTCGTCGCAAAAATCCTCCCTGTCTCACTCTCGCGAAAGAGAGATCGCGAAGTACGGAGATCCTTTGCAGAGGATCTCCCTTCGCGGTACAACGAGGTTCGACGAACAGATACGATTAATCCACAGAACCGTGTGTTGTTCACTGTTGGGCGATCACTGTTACTGGTCGTCGCATCGAACGAACGAATCAATCCGTTTGTTTACTAGCCTTTGTGGACGCAGATGCGCGAATGGGGCCAGTCGTGATTTTTCGTCCCTGACGGTTCTCCGACGGTGTTGACGTTGTTGGCGTGACGTGGTGCGTGTACACAGCTAAAAGGTATGGCACATGCAGCAACAGCAGCACGGGCACACGCACAACTGTATCAAACCACGAGAGAGAGAGAGAGAGAGAGAAAGAGAGAGCTCGTCGGAGAACGTTGCGTGTTGACAACCGCGAGGGAATAAGAGAGAAACGGGAGCTCTACTCGGCAAAGACCAAAGACAAAGACAAACACGAGAAGAACCGTTGTCCGGATGAGAACGGATCGCGACTCGCGCGACGGCCTCCGATTCAATGTCTGTGTCCGGTGGTTGCCGTTGTCGTGTGTCGTGTTCGCCGACGTCGCCGTCGCCGTGTCCTCGTCCTCGTCGTCGACGTCGTCGTCGCTCGTACGGGTCCCCTACGTCCGTTCGTCCACCGCCGCCTCCTCTGCGACCAACCAACGCTTCGTACGCCCCATCCCTGTTATCGGTGCGCGCGCAGTCGTTCGATAAACGCGCAACGTCGATTTCACGGGGGTGGATGGTGTACGATGAGGACGCAACGCGGAGAGTGAAACAGAGAGAGAGAGAGAGAAAAAGGGAGAGGGATGAAACGAGCCTTCGAAGGTGAAACGGAGAGGGCAGCCTCGCGCCGCATACGCCCAAAGCTTCTCTTTCGTTTCTGCTACCCGTCGCGACACCCTCTCCGCACCGCAAACAGCCCCCTGCGACCCTCCTCCATCCGAATTTACAAATCGTCTGCGAATGTTTGGCCGGAAGAGCGACACCTGAACGTAGGTCGAGATTCTGGAGAGGAGAGGAGTTTTATCGGGGCGCTGGATGATCGTTGCTCCTGGTTTCTCGTTTGGCTCTGATAGGTTACAATTCCCGGTGGTTGAACTTGCCACCCCCCGGCTACCTGGACCTGAATTAATTAGTCGTAGATGGGAGGAAGATGGATTCTTTCTTTGCTAGGGAGAAGATCATTTGCTAGGATTTAAGTTATGGGTGATTGTACCGCATGGGTGGCGTTGCTCGAGGATGGCGGTTCGTTGGGTATAGACTCTTCTAGATGATCTGTGCGCGAATGGAACTGTCGGGCTCGTGGGGTACGTTGGCTTGGAGACGCTGGTTGCGAATGGGTTCACCTGCGTCGCTGTTTGACCTTCGTTTCAACGTTAGCGTCTACCTGTATTGTAACGTCTACCTATTGAATACAGTATATTTAACACTAGGTTTACGGAACACTGAGAGTGACTATTTTACATTATTTTATAAAATTTACTAGAATATGTCTATCCAAATGTTTAGCCATTGTTTTTGTAATATATACCCACCAAAAATAAATTTGTTAAATAATTTCACACGGGAGAATCTTTAGAATCTTAATAATCGTAAATTAAAAATATTAGAAACCGTCATTTTGACGGGTCTCGTAAACCTAGTGTTAAACACATTCTTGAACGCAACACCGTCGGTAGTGCCGTAACGAGAGCATGAAGCGCCTGTGGCCAGTGTCTAACTTACGCCTAAATAAGAACAAATTTTTATTTATTTTAAAAAACGCTCGCAATAATACGTGTCTCTGTCTAATTGGTTAGGAGACGAAAGACGGCCAGTGACAGTCGGTGTTGATTCATGTAGAGTAGAATGGTCGAGTAAAATAAAAACCACGTGCAACTCTCAACCAGGTCGGTACCCTATGTTTTGCGCCCCAACCCAGTTGCGCCCGTGGCGTGCGCCTTTTTCGCCACGCTCTCGTTACGGAACTGACCGTCGGTATTTATTGTTTGACAAATTGATGGTTTTTCGAGGTACACTGGCGAGTCTGTTCGAGTAATGTGGTTGTAGATGTACTGTGGCTAGACAGCCGAGAAGACAGGTGCGATCCCAAGGGACACCTAACGCGTGTCCACAACACCGTCAGGATTTTTCATTGTCGTAGAACACACGTTATCGCGGAGGGCGCATAACGTTATTGTTCCGAGCTACGCAGATTAGCCGAGACCTTTGGGACAGCTCGTAACGTCTCTTGTACGCGATGCAAGTGATACAACTATCAAACTGTGACACCTTGTTACATCACGAGCGTACACCATGACGAAACACGTGCCCGACTCCTGGATTCGTTTCTTTTCTCTTTTGTTGCGGATCTTGTGCTTGCAGAGAATTAAGATCTAACCCCTTTCAACCCTTTGTTCTTCTTTTTCGTTGTAACATTCGTCGGAGCTTCTTTTGTATTCGTATTTAGCGAACTTTTGTTCGAAATCCTCGTAAATCCTGGTCTGACACAGAACGGAGCAACAAATACGTCGATAACGATTGTTTTATACTTTCGTTTCAATGTGAAATCATCGATCAGGCAGCGGAGGCGCATCTAGCTGAATAAATAACTACATAATTGTAATGGTACGGATGAAATACAAATGCGAGGGGAATATATCAAATTATGGCACAATAAAACGAAACAAGAGGTTCTTCAGCATCTGTAAACAGAAAACGAGAGAACTCTCACCCGTGGAACGCAATAGAGCTCAAATTTTATTAGAAAAATGCCGCGAATATGTTGGTGAAAGTCCCATAAAAAAATTATGAAAAATAAAGAAGTTTTGTTATTGGATTAGTAGTGGTTTCACACCGATATACTATATTATGTATTATGTTACATTTCTCGGCGACCGAGGTCTCTCGAGCTTCGGTGTGCGTCCTTCCGTTCGCCAGAGGTCGAAACAGTATCTTCTACACGATAATTGACGCCGGACTTGTGGTGACGACAATTAACGATGAAATACTGTATTCGTATTTCCTTTCGATGTGGTTACTTCTGAAATGTTCTAAATTCTGGCAATTGATTCATGGCGATATTATCTTTCAAGGTCATCTGAAAGTCATTGTATAGCAGGTCGTTGAATTCGTTTCGACGTTGCCTACAATATTATGAAGTTAAAAATACCCAGTTCCATTAAAAGATATGACAGCGATCTTGACTTTTTTGTTGAAAATCGATTTTTTTTAAATTTAAAAAATTCCAATTTCTTGTCGGTTAAATACTGATTTACTTTGGTAGGACACATTTTTCTGTCCGACCATCCGAACGGGCTGATAGAAACGTATATAAAACGTATATTCTTGTTTCATTGCTTTATTTCACTTCTTTGAATCGTCTCTAGACTGCATATTTTATGGATTAATGCCAAAAATATGTAATGTAAAGTAATCAAAAGATTAATAGAATTTAGAAACATCGTCTTACTATTTTCAACTCGTCAATGATCGTTAAAGAAAAAAACAACTTTTTCCATGGCTCCTGTTTCTCACAATTCACTTAGAAAATATTGACTTTGCATAAAGATCGCAATCTAATTGTCTCGATGAATCGATGACAATATTTTTAAATTCTTGGAATATCATCACCGTTTTGAATTTCCTAACTCACTTTACTAAAAAAATGCGTGAAATCTGCTAGCCATTAATTTATTTCAATAATTTCTCATTGGGTATAAAAACATGATTACTTTCGACCAGCGAAATTTGCCACTGCACCGAATATTCCAGAAACGTCCGGCCTGGCTTTGCGTCTTCGCGAGAAGACTCCGATCTGATAAATCATCCGGCTTCCGCAATTCCGTGAGAGAAGTTCCCGGCGCGTCGTTTCTGATTGGCGAACAATCGAGGCTCTTCCGCGGCCGGGCATTAAAATAGAATCGCGGGCTGCGAGGCGAGGCTATGACGGCGGGCCGGCATGATTGCATCTAAATCCCAGCCACTTCGATCATCGAAAGTATAGTCCGCTCTTGCTCGGCCGCCGGGATTACCAACGAAACAAGGTCGAAAACGTGGGAGTTGGGGTGCAATTACCGGCGCCACGCAGTAACCTGCGGATTAAGTTGACCGATCCAGCCCAGGGGGGGGGGGGGTTGAGGGGTTGGAAAAAGAAAGAGAGAAAGCACGGATGGTAAGGGGGACACGACCAGGAACGTGTAATCCCTGATCGATTAGCGCGCTAATTAACGTTTCACTTAACAACGAGGTGAAACGAGCGGACTCCCGCGATAGAAAAATTCGATCGACCGATATACAGCTACCGATCCGGTGCTACGGATAGAAACGGGGTGAATCTACCTGAGAACGCTTGTAGAACGCTGGTAGAAATGTGATCTTGTTGCATGATTGCATCTTGTTGAACTTCGGTTTCAAGGGAATAGGGTTTGAAAATTTGAGTAGCTCAGCGTCGAGTTGAGTGGAGCGCGTCTGATCATGGTTGGACGATTTCATTTGTTGTGTGTACAGTTGATTTTCTATTCTTTGGGTAAATTGGTTCTGGAGAAGAGTGCCTGGATGAAAATTGGGATAAACTTCCGATACCGAATTCAATATCCGATGATCGGAAAGACCATACTTCCCATTTTTTTTATACTTTGGATTCTTACGTATTTTGACGTACTGATCACGAATATGATAGTGAAAATTGACGCAAATGTTATTTTCATAGCGGAAACCACGAACAAACCGTACAAATCATAGTTTTTCCATTTATTTCCGTAAATAATGATAATTTTGAAAAATACTTCATGTACAATACTACTTGAAAAATATTTTGTCCTATTGATTTTTGTCATGAAGTCAATAGTTTTTAAGAAAAACGATATTAAATGTTCAAAACTCCATACAAGTCATCCAACACATGTTTTATTGTTAATTTCATTAGTTAATACTGGAAAGGGATACAGCAACGCTCCTCCCTCGCCCACGTATTTTCTGTATCATTGGATTTTTAACTTTCCACGCATAGCGAGATCCATTCTCTGCGGGAAGCTTCATCCCCAAAAAGAATAACCTAACCTTACCTAACCTAAACCTAAACCTAAACTTGAACATTAAGTTAAACGACTGTTGGTTATAGAAGAAATGGAACAACCTCATATAAAATAAAAAATAAACCCTTCGGCCCCACCACTTGCACTCCCCCCCCCCCCCCGTGTGTATTCTATTCTACATAGATATTTTTCATACTTCGACAACATATGTAAAGGACATCGAAATCAAGAGTGGCTCCGAATAAGTCAATAATTACTTATCATTTTCCTCAAAAAGTATTATCTTTATAACAAAAATCAATATGACATAAAATGTGGAATTTGATGAGGTCTACAACTTTTTTCTGAAGTATTTCTCAAAATTTCCATTATTTATTAAAATAAATGGAAAAAACTATGATTTTTATGGTTTTTTCGTCGTTTCCGCTATGAAAATAATATGTACCCCAATTTTCACTATTATATTCGTAATCAGCACGTCAAGATCGTAATAATCCAGAGTATAAAAAACCGGAGGTATGGTCTTTTCGGAAGTACACTCAAAAATTGTGTGAGAAAGAATACGAAGTATGTTGGAAAATAGTGGTTGTTGATTGGAACACGTCTGATCATGATCGGTCGATTCTACTGCTTGGATATACAGCTGATTCTCTGTGGATGGGTTAAATTAAATTAGTGCAAACAAAAACCGTCTAAAATATGATAGATTATACTGCGCCGACAAGCAGGAAACATTGTCGATCTCGCAATCGGGATGGCGTTCAATCTGCACAATCGAGCACAATTTCGAAATCGTTCTTATTTCTCAGCCGCGTAGAAGACGCGTTCAAGGGAAGAAATGTGCGGCAAGGAGAGGGTGGAGAGGACGTCTTGTTAAAAGACGAACCGACAGAAGTCGCCTGTATTGATTTCTTTCCGCGTTTGAAAGCTCTTCCGCGGCGAGAAGCTATTTCCGTGTCCCCTCTCGGCTCGATCCTTCAGCAATTATTCAGAAATGGTGCGTCGCTGATTGCTTCCCGACAACGGACGATCCTTGTCGATTTTTCTGCGGAATATCCAGACGAGCGTAAGAACTTTGCTCGCTTGCTGGTCGAAGCGTCGACTCTCACCTAGGCTGCTAGAAATTTTGAAGCTGTAGAATTCCGGGCTGAATAGTCTCTGCAAGCTCGATGCTTTAAAGATGCAAGCTGCTTCTGAAACGCTCGCGGTACTGGCTCGCCCTGTCTCGTTCATCCTGTTTATCATACAAGTGCTTGGGAAGTTATGGCTGCGTCAAGACAAGCGACATTATAGTAAGTGCGTCGTTCCACATATTAAACACGCTCCGATTCGACCGGGCCCGCTCTTCAACGCTCGCGTGACGAGCATGAGCCTTGTTGTGCTCTGTGAGCTGGAAGAAGCTATATTTTTATGTTGCAGGTCTCTACACTGACACTAGAAGGTGGAACACATTGTTTCTTCCATTTCGAAAGACTCCATAAAATTATTTACTACCGTTTATGCATCCGAGATTGCTACTTTTCAGATTTTGGTTCAACGAAGGGATTATTCAAAATACAGGGTGTTCACGGTATCGCTAGTCAGCGTTTTTCTTGCAAATAATAAATATTTGAAGAAAATGAAAGCGGAAAAGTAATACTGTTTTTTGCAAGCACCGTAATGGCGTATGTAATTTTTTTGTATTTGCACTATTTTCATGGAAATGTCGGTGACCTCTAATTTTTGTAAATGGAATGCTATATATTTTTTCATACCATATGGAAGCATGTGTCAAAACAAATTCATTCGTATACGACGCAATTACCTTCAAGGTCGTACAAGGTCAAGAATGGAAGAAACATTTTGAACATTTCGTACTAATGCGTTTAGAAGTATACTTTATCGACGAGGCTATAGTAAATGTTTAATATACTCCCTCGTGCACGACTACATATTTCGGCTCTATTAATTACATTCTTGTTAGGTTCTTCTAACGTTGTGCGAAATATTAATGCACGCGATTGCGTTAGTTTCCTTTGCAAGTCGTTTACATTTCTGGGCGTTGTGTATCGTGAATGATATCTTTACGAAATATTTACGTACGAAATATTCCAAATTTTTCTGCCATTTCTGACCTTGCATGACCTTGAAGGTCATTGTGTCGTATACGAACAAATTTGTCTTGACTCACGCTTTCATATGATGTCAAAAAATATATAGCATTTCATTTAAAAAATTGAAGGTCACCTTCATTTCTAAGAAAATAGTGCAAACACAAGAAAATTTCATACGCCATTATGTTACTTACCAAAAACAGTATTACCTTTCCCTCTATCATTTTATTCTAATATTTATTATTTGCAGGAAAAACGCTGTAATATCGTGAACACCCTGTATAGATCCAAAATATAGAAGGGAATAAGCTAGCTTCTTCCAGTGTAGTTACCATTAATTAGAACAAAAAATATAAAATTACATAAACTATTGAGAGGTCTCTTTCGTCGTGGCGTCATTTGGGTTACTCTAACGCGGGACACTTTTCATTGAAACTTTAATAAAACGTTACCGAAAAATCGTACGTCAAATTTTAAGACGTGGTTGTAAAAAGGAAGCTTCAATCTCTCTTTCCATACTATTTCAATCTTGGCAAAAATTGTTCACTCTCCTCACAAACGATTAAATTAGCAAAATTCTCTGAACGAAATTGTCTTAATTTTTCCACGTGCTGCACGCTGTAACAACATCTTCAAAAAAATATGACTTTAGAGGTCCAAAAGCCGAGGATTTGCGCTTCAAAATAAGTCAAGATAGATCATCGTACGATACGTTTTTACAAAGCTACAGTAATTTAAGTGCGTAGCATTCTTCATCGACGATGCAACGATCGTTCAATTTCGCGCGTTGCCGGGCATACAGGTATAACAAGCTAATTAGGATCGCGAGCAAATCGCACAACATTCATCGCAAACCTTCCTCCGTGATGCTAGCACGGCTTCCTTCCACTGCTGAGGCAATCAGAGGCGAGACGCCTGCGTCTGCAGCGAGGAGCGATAAAAGCGTCCCATTCGGCCATTAATGGAATACATGTATCCAGAAATCCGTCGCGGAGGATCGATGCGGGTCATGCAGCTTGGGAAATCCTTTAAAGCCGAGAGATCTCTGAGATCCGTTCGCACTGGCTGTAGGTTGTCGCGTATTTTTCGTCGAGCTCGCCTCGCGCGCTTCTTCTTCTTCTTCTCAACCTGTTTGAATGCGCCGCCCCCGTAAATATTTAACCGTGGAGCACTCTCGTGCACGTGCTTCGTCACCGGGAGTTTATCGCTTCCGCGACGTTTCCGCAGCGTTTCCGTGAGACTGGTCGCCGTGAAAAGCAGCGCACGGAACCAATAACGACTACCCGAAGCGGACGGAAGCCGATTCCTCGCCGCGAAGAACAATGAGCCAGACAGCTCGCTCCCGTGAAGATTGCACGCCGCAACGGAGTTGAGAAAACCTGCGGAAAAGTCTGCTTTCAAACCCCTTCGAATCTTCAAAAAGGGTCCAGGATCCTTGGAGCAATCCTATTGTTTTTACTAGCTAAACACTGTTTTATGTCTGCATCAACGTTCTGGCAAATTTTAAATCTCTGCCACTAATATACTAATTGATCATTTAGTACACTGTTACGCCGAATGGATAATCTAAGACCATGTAAAAGTTTTTATAGTAAATCTTTAGTAAAAAATAATTTATAGTAATTTATATTAGTAAATCTTTAGTAAAAAATAATTTATAGTAATTTATATTAGTAAATCTTTAGTCAAAAATAATTTATAGTAATTTATATTAGTAAATCTTCAGTAAAAAATAGTTTATAGTAATTTACATTAGTAAATCTTTAGTAAAAGATAATTTATAGTAATTTATATTAGTAAATCTTTGGTAAAAAATAATTTATAGTAATGTATATTAGTAAATCTGTAGTAAAAGATAATTTATAGTAATTTATATTAGTAAATCTTTAGTAAAAAATAATTTATAGTAATTTATATTAGTAAATCTTCAGTAAAAAATAGTTTATAGTAATTTACATTAGTAAATCTTTAGTAAAAAATAATTTATAGTAATATATATTAGTAAATCTTTAGTAAAAAATAATTTATAGTAATTTATATTAGTAAATTTTTAGTAAAAAATAATTTATAGTAATTTATATTAGTAAATCTTCAGTAAAAAATAATTTATAGTAATTTATATTAGTAAATCTTTAGTAAAAAATAATTTATGGTAATTTATATTAGTAAATGTTAGTCAAAATTTAATTTATAGTAAAAAAAACATTCCGTGTTTTGAGCGATTGATTTTCTCTGGCGATTTGATTCGCTCTCCCTGTGATGTTGAATAATTTATTTCAACTCTAAATGAATTACTTAAAATTGTAAAAAGAATCTGTGATATAAAGCGTAGGAGTATCTATCGACTGCACTTCGATTCGTTCAGGTAACGTTAATAGTTTCCAAGAAAAGCGATTTTGGGATTTTTTTGTCCAATATCATCGTTGCTAATGGGGTTAAAGATTTTAGGTAGCTAACGGAGAATATAGGCTAATATTCTATTCTGGCTTGAGTGATCTTTTTGGACAGACTACAATGTTAATAATGTGCAATTATCTGCGAACTTTGCAGAGTTCTTTGCGATTCCGATTCGCTGTAAATCGGATTCGTTCGACGATGCGAGTACATCGCAGCAGAGTAACAACTGTGACCGCAATTTAATCCGTCAAGAAAATATTCGGCGTACGCTCGAGGACGAAACACGAGCTGGTTGCGTGCCAACAAGTAGTAAAGCCCGCCACTGCTCGGACACGATACGAAGAACCCTCCAATTAATTAAGCGACGTACACATCGACCGGAGTTCCGCAAAAAGCGCCGGCGTTTCTTGCGAATGGGAGCTTAACAAGCGACGAGCATAACACTCCGACCATACTAGAGAGACGCTTACACGAATCGTCCATTAATTCGCCTCGGAAATTGCGGAAAATTCTCATGGGACAAAAAGGATTCTGTGGAATATTTACCGAATTGTTTCGCGTGTGCGAAATAGTGTCTCGAAGTATGTTGCGCCTGTAGATCGTCGCATAAAGGACTCCTAACGAAGCTCTGATTGCGGGTTTGGTATTTTCGATTGGACAGTGATAAAACACGGAGGGAAAACGCGGAGAAAAACCGTCGTCAGAGCAAAGGTGTCCGACGTCGCAGGGCGTCGCAGGGCGTTGCATGGCGTCGCTGCAAAAAGCTTGCTAAAAATATAATGTCGGCTACTCGCGTTGCCGCGAAACCGCCCGCGCGGCTCCGTTCACGCGGCGTGTCATCTCTATATCGATGTGACCCCGATACGCGGCAGCCTTTCGCGAATAAAAAAGAACAGAGATGAAAATAAAGAAAACAACGCCGAGCCGAGAGCTTTATTGTTCGCAATAAACTGGCAGCGTTCGCGGAGACGAGTCTCGATGGTTCTGCAGACGCCAGCGCGTCTGCGACGCA
This sequence comes from Sphecodes monilicornis, assembly GCA_913789915.3. Taxonomy (NCBI): domain Eukaryota; kingdom Metazoa; phylum Arthropoda; class Insecta; order Hymenoptera; family Halictidae; genus Sphecodes; species Sphecodes monilicornis. Next base: position 23,618,729 of record OU565291.1, read on the forward strand.
TCAGGAAACGTCTTACGAGGAACGCGTTTTCAACACGTATTGGATACCCTTCCTCGCGATTGGTCGATCACAGATATCGGAACGGTCCCTAAGAAATCATAAACATCCGCGATTTCCTTACAATTGATACGGACAATTTTTATCTTTCGTAAAGGTCTGCAATCTGCTTACAACCAATACGGACAATTTTTATATGTCACAAAGGTCTGCAGATTATTTACAATCGACACGGACTATTTTTATCTCCCATAAAGATCTGCAATCCGCTTACAATTAACACGGACAATTTTTATGTTTCACAAAGGTCTGCAGTTTATTTACAACTGACGCGGACAATTTTTATCTTTCGTAAAGGTCTGCAATCTGCTCACAACCAATACAGACAATTTTTATATGTCACAAAGGTCTGCAGATTATTTACAATCAACACGGACTATTTTTATCTCCCATAAAGATCTGCAATCCGCTTATAATTAACACAGACCATTTTTATCTCCCATAAAGATCTGCAATCCGCTTATAATTAACACGGACAATTTTTTTATTTGACAAAGGTCTGCAGTTTACTTACAATTGACGCGGACAATTTTTATCTTTCGTAAAGGTCTGCAGTCTGCTCACAACCAACACGGACAATTTTTATCTTTCACAAAGGTCTGCAGTTTACTTACAATCAACAGGGACCATTTGTATCTCCCATAAAGATCTGCAATCCGCTTACAATTAACACGGACAATTTTTATATTTCGTAAAGGTCTGCAATCTGCTCACAACGAACACGGACAATTTTTATCTTTCACAAAAATCTGCAGTATACTTACAATCAACAGGGACCATTTTTATCTACCATAAAGATCTGCAATCCGCTTATAATTAACACAGACCATTTTTATCTCCCATAAAGATCTGCAATCCGCTTACAATTAACACGGACAATTTTTATATTTCACAAAGATCTGCAGTTTACTTACAATTGCCGCGGACAATTTTTATCTTTCGTAAAGGCCTGCAATCTGCTCACAATCAACGCGGACAATTTTTATCTTTCACAAAAATCTGCAGTTTACTTACAATCAACAGGGACCATTTTTATCTCCCATAAAGATCTGCTTACAAATTAACACGGAGAATTTTTATCTTTCACAAAAATCTGCAGTTTACTTACAAGAAAATGCAACGAGCATTTCTCCGCAGTTCTGCATTATGGCCAGCGTACGGTGTCAGTAACAGAGTAGATCGTTCTCCCTCGATCGGTTCGCGATCGAAGAAGCGTTGCCCGCTCGGCTCAGTTTCCCAACTTGTCGTCGAAACGCGCGGCTGGGTGTCATCTCCGCTGCACCGGTCTATAAAAAATAATGCACCGCAAAGTGGCTATTTATAATCCAGGGTACATAGACGTTCCATTTTCCGAGCCCCGTTTTAAAAGAAGCGCAGTCCCAAGGATAACGCACGCTCCGTTGCTTAAAGGAAACGCGTCGCATCTAGGGTAGAAGCTTTAGCGCAGCATCGGCTTGCTGTCGCTAAAGCTGGCCTAGTGTGTCAATGGGCGAGCTGTTCCCGATAAACGTGAACCTCGAGGAGATCGTCGAACCAGAGGACAAACGCGACCGGTAAGTAGATCGTGCCGTCGATGATCGGACCGATTCAATTTTAATTGATCCTCGCCGGTTAGGCTCTGCGGACAGAGCTCGACGAAACTATAGTGCTCGCATATTCACTGCTGTGAATCAGATATTTCGATGATGGAATCATAAAAAGATTATTTCTACTAGTAATTATAAACGTGAAATAAATCATGTCTTCTTCCTGCAAGATACGTAGACTGTTACGTCTGATTTGGTAAAATAAGATTTTACTATGATAACTAGACGGTGCATTTGTGGGTGCAAAATAAAGATTTTCTGCTGGGTTTCTAACAAACTGGGAGGAAAGAAAAATTTTTTTTTTTTTGCATTTAATAGGCTGGAAATAATACAATAGTATTTTTAGTTGAAACTAGTAATTAATAGACTGTGCATTAAACGTAAATAAAAAGTATCTAGATTGCAAGAGACAAGAGACGAGGCTGAAATAAAAATATGTTTCGTCTCCTGATCAAGTTTGAGTTTGATAATTCAGCGAATACGGGATTCAGCGTGTCATTAGATACTAAACGGCTGACGCGTCTGTCCATCACCGATCGTTTCTACTTCCTGCAAGTAGTAAAGCACGCCAACTCGACGCGACGGCTCTTCGAACTCAATATTCTCGAAACACGAGGCGTCAGACAAAAAATTGGTGTGTGCTTAGATCACATGGCTGAAGTGAAACTTCTTTCCTTGATTTTTTTTCGAATTTTTACTAACACATTATGACATTTAATTTTCTATGATTCTATTATTGAAATAATTGGCTTGTGATAGCTAAAATATGATATAAATATTCTTGATTCTAGTAAATATTTATTTGGCGTTTTCTGAGAGTAATAATTTTTTAAAAAGTGAGTTTTAGTCACGGAGTAGCAATTTTACTTGGGCGACTGTCTGCAGACACGCGTCCGCAAAGAATTCAGCAATGCCGAACCCTCAACCGCATATGCTAATAGAATAGAATTTCGTTTCATCGTTTCATCGTTTCATCGCCCGATCGGTTTTACTCCTACCGCGCCTAGGTTTTACTAGGCCTGTTACTTTCCTTCGAAGCTTCGATTTCAGAAACTTCAAAGGTGATAAAAATCGAAGTTTCAAAGCTTCGATTGCAGAAACTTCGAAGGTGATAAAAATCGAAGTTTCAAATTTTCGATTTCAGAAACTTCGAAGGTGAGAAAAATCGAAGTTTCAAAGCTTCGATTGCAGAAACTTCGAAGGTGATAAAAATCGAAGTTTCAAATTTTCGATTTCAGAAACTTCGAAGGTGATAAAAATCGAAGTTTCAAAGCTTCGATTGCAGAAACTTCGAAGGTGATAAAAATCGAAGTTTCAAAGCTTCGATTGCAGAAACTTCGAAGGTGATAAAAATCGAAGTTTCAAAGCTTCGATTGCAGAAACTTCGAAGGTGATAAAAATCGAAGTTTCAAATTTTCGATTTCAGAAACTTCGAAGGTGAGAAAAATCGAAGTTTCAAAGCTTCGATTGCAGAAACTTCGAAGGTGATAAAAATCGAAGTTTCAAATTTTCGATTTCAGAAACTTCGAAGGTGATAAAAATCGAAGTTTCAAAGCTTCGATTGCAGAAACTTCGAAGGTGATAAAAATCGAAGTTTCAAAGCTTCGATTGCAGAAACTTCGAAGGTGATAAAAATCGAAGTTTCAAATTTTCGATTTCAGAAACTTCGAAGGTGATAAAAATCGAAGTTTCAAATTTTCGATTTCAGAAACTTCGAAGGTGAGAAAAATCGAAGTTTCAAAGCTTCGATTGCAGAAACTTCGAAGGTGATAAAAATCGAAGTTTCAAAGCTTCGATTTCAGAAACTTCGAAGGTGATAAAAATCGAAGTTTCAAAGCTTCGGAGCTTCGAAACTTCGATTTTCATCACCTCCGAAGTTCCCTTCGTTCCTTCGAATCCTTCGAAGAGTCGATGCTTCGGAAAAGTAACAGCCCTAGGTATTACGCCTATCGCGCCTAGGTTTTACTAGGGCTGTTACTTTCCTCCGAAGCTTCGATTTCAGAAACTTCGAATACTTCGAAGCTTCGAAGAGTCGAAGCTTCGGAAAAATAACGGCCCTAGGATTTACGCCTACCGCGCCTAAAGAAGTTTCACTTCAAAAACTGCCATTCCTCTTTGTCGCTTCGTTTTAGCATGTAGTCACCGGCAAACCGCTCGTAATACCCAAATTACCATTGTTTCGATTAATTCTCGGAAAAATCTCGACCTCCGTGTGCACCTCTCTCGATACCATAAAACCGAGAAAGATTGCTATGTCGAAAGTTCGGTTCGGTCCTTGAGAAACTCCGTCCATTAATCTTCGGCGTTGGCGCGTACTTTTTCAACGGTGGAACCCGATTGTTTCAGAGCCGCGGGAGAGTTACCGAACTTCATTTCGTGCAGCCGCACAGTCGACACGCGAAGTTTTCCAACGGGCCGAGAAGTCAAGGTAAAATGTGTCCCCGCTACCGAGACGAATGGGATTCCAACGGGGGTAGGGAGTCTGACGAACTTATGAAACAATAAAAGCTGGGTGAACCCGTCCCAGTGAAAACGACTCTCGCGAAGGAAACGGAACAGCTGACTGCGAAACGAAACGGCCAGCAGGGCCAGACAGTCGGACAGACGGAGCAAAGAACGTCATCCCCTTTAGAAGGGCTCCAGACAGACGAACCCTCCAGGCAACAGCCCTCCACCCACGGCCTGGTTCGCTGGCGACCACCGTCCCATCGCCATAGCAACCCCTTGGATCCAGCAGCCAGTCTAACCAACCGATTTGCCCGTCCCACAGCCCCTGGCCGGCCGTTGTTCGAACATTTACATCAAACACGCTTTTCCCTTTTTTTTTACGCGCTGGAAATCAACCCTTTGTTCCCTTTAGCCGCTACCTCGCGCGGGGTGGAGCTCCTGTGTCTGCTGGCAGCAGCACCGGGGCTCTGGAAATAGAATTTGCGTTAGATATAAGGACGATGTACCGGTATTTTTATCGGTAGTATCTGTATCGGTAGTAGGGGTACAAAATAACAATTTCTCATTTCCATAGGGTTGCTTTCTGAAAATTAGAATTGAGAGAAAAATCGCTGTCGCTGATTGAAAGATTCCTTGGAAAGAGACTAAATTAGAAATGTTATTGTATCTTGATAAAACAACGGTTCTCTGGCATTTCATAAATTTGCCATAAATGCATAAAGATCCGCTGTCTGTTGATAACGTTTAGGATAATTCACTGCTTTATTTAGAAATGTTCTAAAACATATTTTTAAAGGTGCTTACTGCAACCCCTATTCTTGGCCTAGTCTTTGTTTAATGTTACACATTTGATTTTGTTTATAGAACTTGAGTAATTGGACGACGATTTGGATGCTGTTGGACAAAATGGCTGTCAAATAATTCAAAAAAGTGAGCACATTTAAAGACATTAAAAATGCTGTTTAATTTTCGGCTCACTAAAGTTATTCAAAAAAAGAAATAAATGTCAATCTCGCCACTGTATCTTGCAATCACTGCAAACAATTTTAATTTTGCATAAAGATCCGTAGTTTAACAATATAAATAGAAAATAGATTAAATTGAAAACAGAGAGCACATTTAAAGAAATTAATGATGCTGTCGTTTAAATTTCGGTGTAACAATAAGAAATAACCGCAGTGTAATAATAAGATCTAGTAGATCAATCTCAGGGAAAGATCATTTGCTCACATTGTGCACTAATTTCAAACAGATCGAACTGTTGCTTCTCAATTTCTTTTCGCTTTTCAAAGAACTTCGACGGAGAAAGTCCCTGGAAGAGCATGATCCAACCCGTGACGTTCGTCTCGTGCGTAAAATCGCGTTTTCAAGAGACGACAGTCGTCTACCCGGAGCAACCATTAGAGAATCCACGCAGAAACGGGACATTTTCACCGTGCGATGGCTGGCCGGGTCGACTGACAATGCCAATTTCCAGAATTGCCAGCAGTTTGCTCGCCGGCTGGCCCGGATCGAATCGCTATGGTGTCACGAACCTCCGTCGGGCTTCTTAAGATCTACGCAGCTAGTCCAACCTTCAGTCTCGCGATCTGATTCGATACCGAATCTTCGCACACACTCTGCGACTACAATAAACGAAAAACGAAATCTCACGTGAAATCGGTGAATTGTCGAAATTCTAGAGAAATGTTGTTTCTGTCAACGAAGGTTCTGCTTGTGATAGAGCTGGTAGCTTCGGTTGCCAGCCAGGATGCGAAGAGCTTAGTGTTTCCAGCAACCGGAAATGACTCGGAGACTTCGAATAAGATGGAAGCCATTCCTCGCGCGGATATGACGCATCTCTCGGAGCCCTACGTGCGTCCGTTGACTCCGAGCAATTTTCTACCCGGTAACATTCCATGTTTGTATCACGAGTTTTTTTAGGGCAGAAGGGATATAGGATGAACCCCGATCATTCTCAGCATATTGTGCGCTTCAGCTCCACCAAGGACCTTTGTCAGCCATCGCAGCGAGCTGCCTTACATCTACGAACATCCTAATATCGTGTACCCAGTCGCGCATTCAATCGACTACCCTGTCGGACCGTCTTCGAAGCAGCTGGTGATCGTCAGTTTTATCGGATTGTTGCTGCTCTTCGCTATTATACAGAACACTATGGCGTCCGTGAAACGCAGGGACGTTCTCACCGATGTATTGTCTGCTAGGGATAAGAGGGATATTTATGCTGCTTATGATTTCGAGTCTGCGGTGAGTTGCGGAGAAAGGAGAGGTCTAGAAATTGTTGTTTTTCTTTAATTAGTAGACTGTGGATTTCAATGTGCATTCCGTCCTGTTATACAGGGCGAGTCACCTAACGTTTGTACCTCAAATATCTTTGTTGTTTCTAAAGATACGTAAAATATGGTAAGGACAAAGTTGGAAAATTTTGTTTTTATGTCATTTTTTTAGAGATATCAAGGTCACCTTGACTTTTTTAAATGGAACCACCCTTTATTAAACACCTATAATGATAGTCCCTTTCATTAGGAATTCAGTGATTATAATGAGTCCAAGGTCATTCAAGGTCAAGGACAGAGAAAACGTATAAGATTTAACATCGACACATGCTTGTAAACGGGCTTTGAAGGAATGTTGCACTCTGTCCGCGACCTTGAATGACCTTGAGTAATTATAGTCACTGAATTCGTAATGAAAGGGGTTCTCATTGTAGGGTGAGGCAGTAACTATTGCCACCTCAAATATCTTTGTTGTCTTTAAAGATACGTCAAATGTCTGAAGGACAAGGTTGAATGGTTCAGTGGGACTCACACGATACCAAAAAAATATTTGTTTTTATGTCATTTTTCAGACATTTTCAAGGTCACCTTCACTTTTTTAAATGGAACCACCATTTTTTAAACACCTACAATGATAGTCCCTTTCATTACAAATTCAGTGACTATAATTACTCAAGGTCATTCAAGGTCACGGACAGAGTGCAACATTCCCTCAAAGCCCGTTTACAGGCATGTATCGATGTTAAATCTTATACGTTATCTGTATCCGCAACCTCGAATGACCTTGTGTAATTATAGTCACTGAATTCGTAATGAAAGGGACTATCATTGTAGGTGTTTAAAAAAGGGTGGTTCCATTTAAAAAAGTCAAGGTGACCTTGATATCTCTAAAAAAATGACATAAAAACAAAATTTTTTTTTGCATCGTGTCAGCCCGATTGTACCATTCAACTTTGTCCTTACCATATTTTACGTATCTTTAGAAACAACAAAGATATTTGAGGTACAAACGTTAGGTGACTCACCCTGTATATGAATCTTTTTCAACTTCTGAACAGGATTGCTGTGTAGAATGTAGCACCTGTTTCTTCAACACTTTGAGTGCCCCAAAAATTTCATAAAATCAGAATAATATGTATTGAATGGAATAATAATTAAAAACTTTAAGATTTGCTCTAAAAATACTCTTTCACTCTTCTAGTATTTTTCACGTCCCAATCAAATTGCCTAAACTCGATAGATTACCGTAAAAATTCACTTTCAGATCTGGATAAATAATTTCGTTTCCCATTTTTGAAAAACGTGGCACTCTAAGTGTTAAATTACAGCCAGAAATTCGAATTCTGTGTGAAGATTTGTAGTCTGACAATAATATAATATTTAATATCCCATCTCCAGTTCCGAGTATGAATTTCCGTGGATTTCATGTTTCAGAACGCGGAGCAAAGGAATGTTTTAGCAGATGATGCTAGGGTTCGTTGCATCCAGAGGACGGTCTGCCTGGAGAACCGGAAACTGACGAGAACGTTCGGTGCTGTTGGCAAGGTGCTCGCCAAGTACTTGACGTGAGTTCAAAGATCGCTCTCGTGGATGCTCATCTTGTGGGACTTAACCCTTCTCTGGCATAATGGGTCGCTATGTTTTCGTTCCTCCGCAACATTCGAATTTTAGAAAAGTGTCAACATTTTACTCAAATATCGATCGTGCATTGAATCCGAGACTGTAACAACTGTTTCGAAACATTTTTCAGATTTTTCCCAAGCTCAAAACAATAAAAAAACTAGGCCACAAAATAAAAGATTATGCGTGCCATGATAGTGAAAATTAACATTTTATCTATACCGGAAGCCTGTTAATAGGATTTTCAATAATTGTGCTGTATCAAAAGGAAGCTTAACAACCATATTTTATGTAATAATCTTAAACAAAATTATTAGTTACTGGGGTGAGTTGTAGGTTTGCGAATAGAATTGTTATTGCTGCTGAAGGAACTATTAAAAAAACCCTTAGCCATGGACCATTAAAAAATTATACAATAATCGCCAGTAAAAAATGTGTTAAGAGAGAGTTCGTAATTTCCGGGTTGAGAGATTTTGTTAAAACTATTCGAACGGTTTCAGACGTAGCGTCGGCAAGTCTCTGAAGTCTACTTCCGGTTGGGACCGGCTCGTGCAAGATGCAGGAGAGGCTGGGATTCGCGAAGAGAATTGCGACGTGCTATACAGGGACTGCGAGGAGCAAACCTCTTCAGAAACGTCGCAAGATGCGCGTAGCGAATAGTTGACACCGAAAGAGGGATAAGAGAAAGCGGAAGATCAAAAGCTTCCGCGTCTTCTGTCGAATAGAGTATTTTGTCTGATCGAATCGGTGCTCAAAATATTTGGAGAGATCATACTGTAAAGGGCGGGAGGAAAGAGCCTCGCATTGGACGAATGAAAAAGCGGTCGATATTAATGACTTTTAATTTTAATTACAATATGCTGTGTTGTGTTTTTTTTGTTCTTTATCCGCTACAAACATCGACATCTAGCCTGAACTATTTTAGATAGCAGTCCGCTCTATACACGCTCCATTTATACTCTCTCCCTCTCGTGCTCTCCAATCGTTCTCTCTCGTCGTCGGAATTATAAAAAAATATCAAATCACGAACAGAATGGAGACAAACGGCCGCGCGTACTGCACTCCCTTTCGTTTTTTTTCTTTTGCGTATGTTTGCGTCGTCTGTTACATTTTTTAATCTCTCTCTCTCTTTCTCTTTCTCTCTTTCTCTTTCTCTCTCTCTCTCTCTCTCTCTCTCTCGCTCGCTCTCTCTCTCTCTCTCTCTCCCCTTGTTCGCTCCGTGTGTGTGTGTGTTCACGTTTTATTATTTTTCCTTCCCCGTTTACTCGCCACCCTCGCGAAACGAAATATTTCTCTCTCTTTCTCTCTCTCACTCTCTCTCTCTCTCTGTTCGCCGGGGGAAATATATTTCTCGTCGTGTTTCTCCGTGAGTTCAACCACCCTTTTATCGTTCTCTCTGTCTCCCATTCTCTCTCTCCCTTTCTCGCGTCACAACTAATTATACAAGTAACGCTATTCCATATTATTATCGTTATAACATTAAGGCATTACATATTTATAAATTCTTCGCGTTCACTCGCCGCTATACAGCAATACCATGCTAAACTCGGTAAACTTATGCTTAAATAGACGTGAGATCGCTCGTTGCAAATAGTCCAGGCTTAAGGAAAAAAAAAACACAAGAGAAAAGAACGTCAACGGAAACGCGGACGCCCGACGCACCGGAACTGGCCCCTTTTATTTCAGCCGTTCAACACTGCTACAAACACCGGCGCCATGTTTGAAATCGCGAAAAAAAGCATTGGCACAGCTAGCTTTCAATCGTACAACCCCTAACTTCATAAGTTGTAACTTCATAACCCCTAAAGCATAACGTTACGGAATTATTCAATATTTTACGTGCACTTCGTTGTGGACGAAATTTTTAATGAAACTGAGTCGATATCAATTTATTCGTTACATTCTTATGAAACTGTATGATTAAAAATTCGTTCGACGTGTTGACTGCCACGTCGGTACCCCTAAAATTCGCATAAAATTTAAATAAGTCGTGTGTAGTCTTTTTTAAAAAATAACTATATTTGTACGAAACTATACGATTCAAAGATAGCTTAACAAGTTAACTGCCTCGTCAGTACCCAATAAAAATCACCTAAAATTGAATATTACGATTAAAATTTTCAAAGAAACTAACCCGGTATTAGATCAATCGTCATATTCATGTACAATTAATTAAAAGCTAGTTTAACACGTTGACTGCCACATCAATGGCCACAGAAGTCACACAAAAAAGAAAAGATTTATTACAAAAATCTGTAATCTTCAATCCTAACAAACATCGATGTTGAATTTTGATAAAAGAAAAAGTCATCCATACAGCAGTCAAAGTATTAATACCAGTAAGAATTCGAAAAAATTAAACGTTCTCGTTGACGAATAGCAAAATTGCTATAAATCTCCACCTCCACGTACAATTATAAATTTATTAAAATCCAAGGCATAAAGATGTGCCTTAAAGTTATATATTACGAACGTCTTATAAGATTTTGGGTACTGATAGAATGGTTGACAGTCGTGCCAATAAATTTTTTCGTGTACGTCCTAAGAACTGCGACGAATCTTCTCACGGCTTTTACAAACGATCGAAGCTTTCGATATTTACAAGACGGATCAGGGGAACGTGCAGCGAACGATTCGTGTTAGGAATGTTCTCTCGTTCTTTGTGGAAACGGCTGCGCGCACGAGGCGGCTGGGCAGTGTTGAACCGGTGTGTACCCATTCTACTCGATAATCGCGCTAAACAATTCACTAAATACGAATTTCGGGCAAAGAACGACTGGTTTCTCTCGCGGCGGGCGAGGAAAAGGAACGAAACTCTCGTCGAAGACCATCCGGTGCCAGATGCGCTCGCGTTCTTTTGTTCTTTTACCTTTCTCTCTCTTTCTTTCTTTTCCCTTTCTCTCTCTCTCTCTACGTTTTTTTCTGGCATTCACCCTTTGTTAGCTCGGTTCTTTCGCAGTCACCCTCTTCGAAGCATACACACACACACACACACATACACGCAGACACATATACACAGCATCGTTCTTTCAATTATCACTTGCACGCACGCGGCTTAAAGGTCCTGCTCATTATCGCATCGTCAATAAATTAGACACATTTGTCGAGGCAACGTAGTTTGCACAGGCAGGCGGCAGACAATTCACGGGGGGAAAAAAATACCTCGAAGTACCCATGCTTCTCTCTTGAGTTTTCTGTATTTATTTTTTTCGTTTTGTCTCTTCTCCGTTCTATCTCCTCCGGATCCCTTTGTCGAACGAATCGAACGCGTTTGTTTCCTTCGTTTGATCACGCCACGATCGATCGACCGACCGAGTCTCGCCGAATTGAAAAAATAAATGTCTAGTCGAAATCACGATGGAATTTCGAGCGTCTAAAGAAACTTCCTCGACGGATGCGTTCACTTCGCGGAACGCAACAAACGTCGTTCGAAACAGGTTCAACCGAGGCCTCCAACGTACGGTTCGTCCAACGAATTAAAAATAAAAAAATTAAAAGAAAAACAAAAAATTCTCACAGACTCGAAGGAATCGTTTCTTCGAGCGAGACACGCGAACGACAACGACAAATAAAAGAAACATAAAATCGAAGAGTCCGTTAACGAAAACAACGTTAAAAAAAAAAATGAAAATAAAGATTAAAAAGTGTCTCGAGAATTAAAAAATCGTGTCGAAGATCGCGCGCGCCGATCGGTATAAAAACACGTTTCTTTTGCTGTTTCACTTTTGCTTTATTCGGTGAAATCCATCGTCTCTACCTCTCGGCGAATCGAGACATTGAACAATATAGGACGCGAAACTGAATCCACGCCGATCTAGCCCCGATTCGATCGATCGATCGCGTCTTTATCTAGACTTCCTGTCTCTCGTTACTCTCGTCTCTCCTATTATTCTCTCTCTCTCTCTTTCTCTCTCTCTTTCTCATTCGCAGATCATCCTATTACCGTACAAAAACTGAATCTTCAATTATGCCGACTAACACGATGCAATCGATTAATCAATTAAACTATCGAGTCGATACAATAATAATAATAATAATATTAATCATTAATTAATAATAATATGTACAACATTCTAAACGCTATTACTTCGTTTGTCCTGTGTCTCATATACCTCGGATCGTGCCACGCGCACCGTGATTAAAAACAATCGTAAAAAACGAAAATAAAAGAAAATTCTTTTCTTTTCTATTGAAAAAGAAAGAAGAAGAAAAACGAAGGAAAAGAGGTCTCGAATTCGTCTGCTATAAAATATATAATAGTCTCCCCTCGTTTTCACTCGTGTCCACGGGCGTTGCCACTCTAAATCCCCTCTTACTATACCCGCCTCTCGTGTCTTACACAATTTATTTACTAGTCGCGCACGCGCGCACTCGTTGCTTCCATTCGGAGACGTTGTTTCGATTCGAGGTCCAAGTTGCAGAGAAGAACCCTCGGCTTTTCTTATTTGTTACAAACGAAATGTGGTTCTCCGAGGTTCTACGTACTCGCGACCAGGATCTCGAGGATCGAGCAGGAAGCACGCGCCATGTTCGCTCGCAACATACTCGAAGGACCTTTCGCTCCAATTTATTCTCCTCCTTTCACCGTGAATCATTGAGCCATTCGCATCACAAATCGATTAGCCACGTCGTTTTACATTTCACTGACAAAGCGCTTCGTCCATACCTAACCTAAAAATAAATTTGCTTAATAATACCAGCGGCTGGACCACTGAGACTTTTAAAAACGAATAAATACGAAAGTACAGTGTTTCAAGATTCAATCCTTTACTCTGTCTTTCATTTTAGAACTTGCTACAGAATCACATCATTCAATTATATTCCCTTAGCTCTACCAATCTTTCTAGAACAATTTAAAAAATACTACAATCATCTTTAAACTCCATGTAACCCCATGGCATTATTAATAAACGTAACGTGGACCGGTAAAATAACCATTGGCACGAAAGTCGGTCTGTGTACAAGGGGCTAATCGATTGAACAAACGAGCAGCTTGTTGCTCTCGCAATCCTCCGAGCTCGAAGCGAGAGAGTCTCGAGTCAAAATGTGTGAAGGCGAACACTGCGCAACGAACAGCGCTGTGCCGGGTGTGCGTATTGAGTACCGCAAGATCATGGTGCAGCGGCGGCCGATTGCGAGAGATCGTGCGTTGTGCTATTCGGAACAGCTTTATTAACTGGCGGCCGGTTTTGAAAAAGCTCGCTGAACGATACATACCGGTTTCGAGAGGAAACGAAAACGGCGGTCTGTGTCTATGTGCCCCAGGTCAGGGTGTGCCCTAACGTTTCGGATTCGCGGACAATTTTGGAAGACGCGGCTCGAGGAGAATGAACAACAATGCGTGGCACCAGCGAAAAACCACCTCCCCTCCCCGCTAGGAGAGAGCGAAACAACGAAAACGAACAACTACGCGGTGGCGGAACGAAAGCGACATCGACTCAATGAATTTTTTTCGTGTTTTTCTTTTTCCTCTTCTCTCACCCTCTCTCTTTGTCCTCTCGCGACATAAAACTCACTCTCTCTCTCTCTTTCTCTCTTTGTCGTCATACTCTTTTTCTAGACTTTTCTCGCACTCGGTTCGCGTACTTACGGTCTCGGATACAATCACCACCCGCATATACATTCACATCGTCGTACCGATAGATATTATTATTATTATCATTATTATAATTATACCCTATGTACAAATCGACATCGCCGGCAACACGGCATCATTATTAAACCTAAGCGACAAACGTAAGAGTAAAGAGTTACTAGGGACCAGTCATAATTTGTCATGCTAATAGTATAGGTAGCAACACGCCCGGTATAATCGTTTTACTATCATCGTCGTCGTCAGCGTCTTCGCCGCCGAGACGTCGGCCATCATCAATATATATACACATATATATTGTTCGCTGTCGTGTCGACGCGTCATCTTCGTCGATGATCGGTGACCGTGTGTTCGCGCGATCGTCGCCGTGTGAATCGTGTCTCCGAAAGACACCTGTTGGGTGGGGCTGGACGCCCGTCGTCTAATCGTGATTACTTCGATCGACTGAGGTAATTTCGTTTCTCCTTAATATCTCTGCTCAAGGTCACGGCAGGTTATCATGTCGTCGAAACGCATGCGCGCGTCTCTAGGGCTTGGCTTACACATTTTCTTTTAAAAAAGGAAAAGAACACAGCAAATCGGAGGCGCGTTACTCAACGGATCATCATCATCCTCTCTCTATCTCTCTCCTCCTCGTCATCGTATCTCCCTTTTGTCCTTCCACGGTTTACGCACACCACTATACTTTATTAGACCTAGCATGCTTAGAAAATACTTGAAAAATGAGTCTATTGGAAGGTGGCTGTTCGAGTGGCTGGCTTCTCTCTCACTATACACAGTTCCCTCGCTCCTCTGGCGGTTCTTGGTCGACGACAGAACCGCCACGAATGCTTCGTCGACTTGTTCCATCGCTGCGACAGATCCTCGAATGTCCGTCCTCCGCTGTCCCTCGTTCGTTGACTAATTAACCGAAAGTTCACCCGTAATCAGCCTCCAGACTCGACTAAAGCCTAACGTTTGTTTACTGGCCAACGGTAGTGCGAAGCGCTGTATATAAGTTTCACCAACGACGACGGTCTTCGTGAAATTTCTTTGCCGTCTTCATCGGGTGTCTTTCGGGCGGTTTCTCTCGCAGCGTCGTCTCGGCGCGACACAAAGAAAAGAGTAATAATTAAAAAAAAAAAAAGAGAGACAGCAGACGGCGGCGGCGCCCCCGAGCGATAAAGCTACCGGCGGCTAACTCGAAAAAAAAAAAAAAGAAAAGAAGAAGAGGAGGAGAAGTGTACGCGCCGCGTCGCGTCGCCGGTTGTTATAACAATCAATAAAGACTTCAATCACGATTTTAATCGTGTCGACATAACACAAAACAACAATATCACCTAAATAATAGTTGCTACAGCCCCCTCCCCCTCTCGGGGTGGTTTTTTTTTTTTCGTTCTCTCGAAGGGCTCGTTTCGACGAGAGACGAAGACGACGCCGCGGCGCGCGACGTCGACGGTCGAGAACAATACGACCATGGTATTTTCTCGTTTTTTTCGTTTTCGTTTTTCTTTTCTCCGCGATACAGGCGACGACGAGGTTCTAGTTTTGTCGGAGCGAGGACATATATAGTCAGCCGCAGACGGAGCTCTAATCGGGGACGAGGATGACACGGGGAGAGGACAGCGGAGGATTCAGGACGCCGAGGACGACGAGGAGGATGACGAGGAAGATGACGAGGAAGATGATGAGGAAGACGACGACGACCACGATCGTACTCGTCTCACCACGATGTTCCCCTGTGCGTCCTGGTGGAAATATAATAGCGCGGTGGTGTTCACAGTCGTAATCGTGGTGGCATTCTCGCTGGCGCCACTCGGTTGTTATCTCCTGTCGCGATACAGGAGATAAGTCTCCATCGCCTGCGGCAGGTTCAGCATCTGGATTTTCTCTTCTAGTCTGTGCTTGCCGATCCGTTGGCGGATCACTCTTCGACAGAGGTCCATCAGGGGCAGGGGTTCCGCTGAAATGTCGCGACAGAATCGATCAGTAAATTGAACATCGTTATAACTGGAAACATAGAATCAACGTTCTCGAATACTTACGATCTAGACCACCGATATACTTCATCGTGATCTCGCAGTGTCCCCACACAGCGGATACGATGGGATGCAACTTCCTGCCTTTAAGACCCCTGAACGCGATACCCAGGTACTGGCCGTCAACGACGAACGCTAACGTACCCTCGTCCATGTCCAGGACCACTGCAACAAGACAGATACATTTGTATTATAGTCGACGATCATGTGTTACAAGGTACATATCTGCAAGGTATTAAAGACTCTTGGAAAGAGTATTGGCTCTTTACACTTGGAGCATGTTCTCAGATCTACCAGCATCTCGCATTCATTTATCTCTGTTCAGGATTCAAGCCATGGAATTCGGCGGCTATTGTTCTACCGTCGACAATGTCGTCAAACGGTTATCGCACTTGTTTAGATACGCAGTTCAAAGCGCGTGTTGTCTTTGCTCGACCGCGTAGCAACAGCAAGGTGTTTATACCGGCCGAATTCCACTGCTTCGATCCTTCAAATGTAACGAATCAGAAGGTATCCTACGATCCACTCTGAGCCAATCGCGACAAATTCCGCGCGCCGGGGAAAAGCTATTTAAGGTCTTTCTCTGGGCGACGCTCTCTCTTCTGCGCTATTTTCTGCGCGTGCTCTTCGTAGTCCTCCTTCTTCGCGACTCTTCTTCGTGCGCTTCCTAGTGCTCTCCTTCGTGCTCGCGCTTTTCGCTCGGTTCGCGCCTCGCACAGTATTTTTCAGCTAACGTTTTCTACTCAAGTTCCTTTTGTGATTCCCGCTCGGCTCCGCTTGTGTCGTCCCGAAGCGTTCGGACAGTGATACATTCTTTCTCGTGCGACCGCGCACTTTAAAGTTTCGCGTTCTCTTCTCGCTCGCCCTCTCGAATCACTCGTCTCTGCCTGCGCTTTCGAAAGCCAGCATCGACGAGCTTTTTCCAGAGCGGTCAGCGAGCTCGACGTGCGCCGATTCAACCACGCTGCGTTCTTTCCGTCGCGTCGTCCACGTGCTCGCTCCGATCTCGCGGTCGCGCCCACCATTTCGCGACAAGATCTCCGTCGTCGCGTTCAAGATTTCCGTCGCGGCCCCTGAAAGAAGATTTCCGTCTCACGCGGCGGAGCGAGTCCGGTTCCCGGCGTATTGCCCCGTTGTAACGTGTACCGAACGAACGAAGAATAAACGCATTTGTGTTCTTTCGGATTCAAATCAAGTGTTTCTCTCCTCATACCACCTCTCCTTCCGCGCGCGTTCTTTCCTAGAGCGGTTCCGGTGTCAGGCGCCTCTCGCTTTCGGTCGCCAACAATCTCTATTATTTATAGATTTATATACTGACTCTAGAAACCAGACATTTTATGGTCAATATATGAAGGTTAGCAGTCATCTCAAAAGAAACATTACAATTTCTGTCTAGATTTGCTATGTACCCTTAGACGGGACAGTCGAATAATGCGACATGTACAAACGACTTCATAAAAATCAATAAAATTAATATAAGAGGTAGTAGAGGGCTCACATTAACTATACCAAGTTGAAAAATTAGGATTCCGCTACTGTCCGAAAAAAATTCGATTCGGGAACGTTTTCTATATTGTACAGACAAAATTGCTAAGTCTTTCGAATGTAAACCATGCGTAGAATGGACGTTTTTCCAAGAGAGCATTGCAGGAAAAATTGCTGATGAGCCAAGAGATAACTCCAAGCGTAAAGAGTCCAATTAAACGTGTCCTATTTTTGGACAGTTTCTCACCGAGGAATTTGTCAGGAACGATGAACGTCTCGTCAGGCTTGAGTAGCGCCGGATACGTGACGCCGTTGTTGTTCTTCGAGTCGTGAAGCAGCCTATTCCTGCCGAGATCCCAACCCCAGCTGAGATCGTTGTTGCCCACCAGACTCTGGTAGCCGACACTGTGAAGAGGCGCGTCTGCCGTCGCGACGCCGACCACGGCGTGCGTGCCTCGTTGCCTCGTGCTCCAGTACAGCTCCCACACGTGCATACCCTTCGTGTAGCCCACCTTCCCCCTGATGCAATCCGTGCTCTGCGCCACGGGATGTCGGTGAAACGTCAGCTTGTCGTCATCCTGCCGAACCGGAAGCGAATACAAATTAAACGACGTCGTGCGACGAGCCTCCACTTCAACGATCTTATTCCAAACCGCATCCCCCAATCTCTAACCTCTGAAGCTAGACGTTGAAAACGCTGCAGGTCATTTAACGCGTTGACCCGGAAAAGAAAGAGGATTTTGCTCGTCGATTGCACTGATTTAATATTTTCTAGACTCCATGGCCGAGGTTGTGGGTTGTGCCGTTTTAATTTTGGAATAAGATCAGCTCTGTTAGGGCCTTACCCAACTTTCGTCTGATATCGCGATAGAGACATGAATTAATTTTATCTGATACATGGATGACGCGTTTTAAGAACATTGTGGATGTTTTTTCTAGTGGGGCGTATTTTTTTTTAAATGGTCAATGAAGAAATGTAGGAAAAGTCGATGCGTGGAAACAATAGGGTTGTCCTTATTTTTCGACTCGATTTTTTCTGCGACACTTGGAAATGTTAGGACCATAATTTTTTGTGATTCCAAATATCGTCAAGTGTTTAATTTCTATTTTTGAGGGATGTGTCTTTGGAGGGTTTCTTTCAAGCGAATAAGGAGATTATTAGGGACCACGTACCTTGACGAATATGTTCAAACTACGGTCGTCGGCGTTCCAGCTGTGGTGTATCTGCGTCTCCCGCGAGGCGGGCGGCATGTCGAGGAGGATGTCGAGGCGAGCGGGCCTCGAGAAATCTTGCGCCAGCTCCCTGGGTACCACGGGTTTGTACGCCACGGTGCCTCCACCCCCGCCGCCGCTCCCGAGGCCAACACCGCCGCCCGTTCCGGTTCCGCTCTCGCGCGTCACGCTCTTCACGGCGCCTGAAAAAGATTAGGGTCGTCAGTATAATACGCGACACTCCCCTTCTGTCGCGATTTTTTCCATCCTCAGCCTATGCATATGCAATACTAATACTTCGTATGCTTAGGAGTAAGTCTTGTGCATTCGCAGGAAATTGGGAAGTTTATATCAGTATTGAATGTCAGCTGTGGTCCAATTGTTATTCTGGAAATACAGCAGTATCGTTTATTGTTTCTCTGTTCGTTTATCTGTAACCCATGTTTGTACGAACAATTTTGTCACATTGTCAGTTGATTTCTCGCGTGAGCCTGCACTTTCCCAACAGTCACCCAGTATATTTTCAGTTACAAGAACGTAGGTAGTGATTGACTGACTTTTTTTAAATGAAACTTCTTTGCTGAGGAGGCTACAATTTTCTAGCGTTACGGAAGTCGAGTGTAACGAAAATTTTTTATAGGCAACAGTATGTTGCCGGGTAATCTGATACGTTGAGAGTTTATTTAGATTCTAGACCACTGAATCATAGATTCGCATCTTTTTGTAACGTATTCACAGGCAACCAGTGACGGTATAGCAATACAAGCTTTGATCTCACGTTTGCGCGCAATTGAAAGCTCCCCGAAGTATGGCAACCCGCAAGCGGGGACGCATTAGCAGGTCTACAGGGGCACTCAGGTGGAACGCGCAAGCAAAGAACATAGTTTCCTCAAATTCCAGTGGGCTGTCCTATCAAATGAGCAGGTCGGTATAAGTGAATAACATATTACATACTAGGATCGATATTGATTGTACCGTTTAACGCTTTGAACGCCTTAAAAATTCCACACGATCGAAGGAATTCCTTGAACGAAATAAAACTGGAAATGTTCAGAACTGTGATGTTGAGAGTACTTTTCCTAGCTTCATGCATTTAGCAGATCCTAACTAAATTTCCTAAACTGGTTACATGTATGCAAAAATACATTTGTAGACCCAGACACATAATTTCGTCTTCCAAAAATGGGAGACACGGCATTCAAAGTGTTAAAGAGAATGAAATACATACAAAAATGTGAGTTTTAATAAAAATGACTGCCCCAACAACGACATTCGTCCGCAGAGTTAAAAATCCTCTCTCGAACAACAAACCCAAAAACAATTAACTAAATTACGTTCCCAAGGATACTCTATCGGTTCAAGACAGAAATTTCCATCGCCACTAAACAATTTCCGTGGATCCCAAAAATTGATTAACCAACCACCGGGGCAACAGCAAGCCAAGGTTTCCACAAGAACTCCGACCAATCAAAAATAGTCACTTCCACCAATTCTACCCCGATGTAATCGCATAATCGCGAATCCAGCGAGATTTGGGCTCAGTCCGAAGACCGCGACGGTTGTCTCGACCGCAGAAGATTTCCACAGGGTCGTTAATAATTCAAGACGCGTTCGCGGGGTTCATCCTGTGGCCGGATACCTGCCAGCGGCGCGTCGGGGCTGGGTAGATTTGCCGAGGAACGGTTGGAAAAAAGAGTGGAAGAAAAATAATGAAGGGTCCGTCGGTCGGTGCCGTCCTCCGGCGGGCACAGCAGGCTTCGTTGAAGGTTTTCGAAGTCTGCTGCCGCTGCTGCTGCAACTCTGGCTGGCTGGTGTTCGCCCCCTCTCCTTTTGGCTAGGGTCGAACACGGAGCGATATCCTCGGATGCTGGTTTATTTGCTCTGGCAGCTGTTCCCGACAGCGTTTCGAGGGTTCCGAAACGAGGGTTCTGGAAAGGTCCGTGAGGATTTCAAAGGGTCTCTCTCTCTCTTTCTCTCTCTCTCTGTTGCACCGATGCCCGAAAAGCCGAGGGGCACTAATAGAAAGGGCCTTTCACGGCCCTCTCTCTGTGTATCCGGTCGGGCTGCGGGTCTCCTTCGGGTTCGACGCGTCGCCGGGCTTTTTTTCGTGTCCGAGAATTACGATATAGTCCCGGCTCGTAAATTTCACGGGCTTCTGCGCGAAAGAGAGATAGAGATAAAGAGAGAGAGAGAGAGTAGTGGGGGGAAGTTGCGCGAATTGGCTGCGGTCTACGGCGACAAATTTCCCGCAAAAAGCAAGCGACCCCGAGGTTTCGGCTCGGGAGAGTACAGCCCTGCGTCGAGGCGGAATCGATTTCCGGAAGCGGTCGTAAATCATGCCAGCCGAACCAGGATCGACGGGGATACGATTAATCGACCCGGTGCCGGTGTTTTTCCCGGCGTCGAGAGCCTGCCCGATGGATCGTGACCGTTCTAATGAGATTCGCCGGCAACTAATTAGCCGCGGGACTTGTTACGTTAGCCTGGCCGACCGCGTTACGCGCGTATGCTAATAATTAGCGACCTATTACCATCGGCCTGGTCGTGTTCCTTGCGAGATGAAACTTTCCAGCAATATTGAGAAAGGACGAGAATTTCAAAAGCGTCGAGAGGATGGTCGATGAGAAACAATTCGCGACGATCCTGTATAGATGAAAGAGGGAGACAAATGGACGGCCGGAAGCAGCAGAACCATTTCAAAATAAATTCTCCGAGAACCGAGAAGATAGAAACCTGCGGTTCTACAGGGTCGAGGGAGCACCGGTCGGATCTCCTTTCTTTTTCCTTTCACTTTTTAAACCGTTGCCCGATGCCCGCGCCGCGGTTTCTACGGACCGGCCCGACCGAGACGATTTATGGAAAGGTTAATTGTATCGGTGATTAATCGGTTTTCGCTTATGTAAATTCACCGTCGACGAACGAGTGGCCAGGGAACTTTCGCTGTGATCACGGTGGGCCGTTTACGCGAAATGGCTGGAAGTAATGGTAAAATTAAATTCTACCACCCTGAAACCCCGTGGAAAAAGTGGACCACTGCTTGTGCTGCAGCTCTTAAGAAATAGTAAAAGAAGATTGTAAAAGAAATGTCGAGTCAATTGACAGTCAATGAAGTAAATCAGCAACCACGAACCGGTTCCATCGCACAATGGGTACAAGAAAGAATTATTATAATGAAGTGATTAAAAAAGGAGACAATTTTTATTTTGCATAAAGATCAGCAGTCTAATTCTAAGCTATTGTAACGAGTTTTGTGAATGAAATCGTTGAAATTTCTTCGCGAGGAGCAAATTCGTGACAGAATAACAAACGAGTATGCGAATTTTGTGGAGATTTCTGTCCACAGCGTTGCTTATGCTCGCATACTTTACGAGAGGCTTCTCGCAGGAGGATAGAGCATCCGAGGGACCTGTTCGAGAATCCTACCTGTGCAGGTAGGTAAAATCGAGAGCGGTCAGAGGCCTTGACCCTGGTCAAAGCCCGGCGAGAGGTGAGAGTCGACGCCGAAACTTCCTTTCGAGCAGCCATGGTTGCTCTACGTGCCCAGCCGACGAATTTACACGACCACAGTCCCCTCTCTCTCTCAGCCTCGTTCCTCCTTTTTAATCTTAACGCCAGCACGATGCTCGGCTAACCTACTCGAGAGGAAACAACTAGAATTCACGAGCGACACTATTAACCCACTGTTCCGTATCCACTTCGAGCGAAGATGCAGTTCGGACAACGTCCAAATATTTGCAACACAAGACTGTAATACCCTCGGCCAAGATTCCATCGCAATTACAACACTCCTGAGGACTCGAACAACTCACCTACAACTCGGATACGCCGACATTCCTGCGCGGGTGCGCGCGGAAGAGGTATTCTAGTTTCTTGGGACAATGTGTATTCGACAAGTGCAGAGGTCTCCTTCTGAGCAATGAAAGTGAGAGTTATAAACAAACTTCAACTTTACCGTAAACTATTGGCGATCGATTTATGTAGTGCAGATATTTGGCACCGGAAATAGATACTAGTAACGGCGTGGAAATTGAATCTAGAAATTAGATACTAAATTTTGATCTGTTCATGAAGTACTTGTTAGAGTTTCTAGGGGCAGCTAGTGGCAGCTAGCAGATCAAATTAATCTTCTCCTTCTGAGCAATGAAAGTGAGAGTCATGAACAAACTTCAACTTTACCGAAAATTAATGAGCTTCGATTTATGTAGTGCAGATATTTGGCACCGGAAATAGATACAAGTGACGGCGTGGAAATTGAATCTAGAATTTAGATACTAAATTTTAATCTGTTCATGAAGTACTTGTTAGAGTTTCTAGGGGCAGCTAGTGGCAGCTAGCAGATCAAATTAATCTTCTCCTTCTGAGCAATGAAAGTGAGAGTCATGAACAAACTTCAACTTTACCGAAAATTAATGAGCTTCGATTTATGTAGTGCAGATATTTGGCACCGGAAATAGATACAAGTGACGGCGTGGAAATTGAATCTAGAAATTAGATACTAAATTTTGATCTGTTCATGAAGTACTTGTTAGAGTTTCTAGTGGCATCTAGTGGCAGCTAACAGATCAAATTAATCTTCCGAAGTAATTGAACTTGCTGCGTTCTTGGAATGTATTTGATTCATTTGCGCTTCGATTGCTCTGTCACTACCATGACTGTGGAATATTCTTGTAATATTCATCTGAAGTCGTTCAGTCAAAATAGATTTGACGAACGTTCGAGAAAAGTAGTGAACACGTCATGCAACAAGTCGAAAGTGTTGAGCACCGAGAAACGCCAAAAGAAAAGCAAAGCTAACTAACGAAGCTATTAGAACTAACAAGATCTAACAAGAACTAACATGAATTTACGTCGCTGATAGGTCATTTGAATTACCGCAAGAAGATCGAGTATACCAATATTCTTCTGGTCCGTTCTAGATCATGACACCAGCAACCATGGCACAAGGCATTACCTTCCTGGGTTGAAACACTGTCCGAAGCATTGGTAGCCTCCTGTCGCCCTTGTCGTCGTCGTCCTCGTCGCCGTCGTTGTTGTTTCGGTAGCGTCTGATCGTGGTCCGATGGTGGATGAGGAACGAGATCGGTTTCGTCTAAGATCGGAAGAGAGTCCAGTCGAGTCAGGTCGAGTCGAGTCGAGTCGAGTCAAGTGGGACATACGAGAATAAGGGAAAAGAGAGGGGGGGTTGCGCGTAGTGATGGGTCGTCTAGCCTACCGGGATCGATTGATCGGAATCCTCATTGGTCTGTTCGATTCAACCGAGGATCAAAGCCCGAAGAAAATCTCTTTCGACCGGACCAATTACCCATCACTATCTAGCTATTCCACGCGAAATCGGACACTTTTTGAAGAACAATGTTATTATTATTGCTGACAAAACCCAAATTCCGGAAATATGTGAAATAGTACTGCAATAAGTGTTCAATTTCGTGTGGAATGATCCTATGTGGCCTGTTTTCGAAAGAAGACACCTATGGCTATGTCTTTGCAGTCACATCAACTGTTCACCCCATTCCTATATTACAAAACCTAAACTAAATGAAACAAATGATCTGGAAGATCCCCAAAAATTCTAATTTATAAAAGAAGATAGTCGTACTTTATGAAATATTCAGAGACATATAATGCAGAGACCACCCTGTGTATATGATACAAAGGAACAAACTCAAGAACGCAGTCATTAATGATTACAAAGTTCCGCCATAAGTCTCCTTTCGAAAAAACAGGTGGACGATTGTCGACCGGACAGAGTATCGCATGGGGTGGTTGATGGTTCTAACCTGAAATTTTTTGGCCCATGTTCATGCCCCGATGGTGGGAGCGATGGTGTGGGTGATGCCGGTGATGATGCGAGTGGTGACGGTGTTCGTTGCACAGCTTGCCAGCGGGCAGCTTGTACTTGTGGTGCCTGGTGCCGCCGTTGGTGGTGGTAGTGGTGGTGGTCGTGGTGGTCGTGGTGACGAGGTGGTGATGATGGTGATGATGGTGGTGGTGGTGGTGGTGGTGGTGACGACCGGTGGTCGGTGGTGCAACTTGCACCGCGCCACCGTCTATTCCTCCCCCGCCTCCTCCTCCTCCTCCTCCGCCTCCAACACCGCCTCCTCCTCCTCCGCCGCCGCCCCTGCCGGGGCTTCCACCCCCGCCGCCCCCGCGGCCTCCGCCTCCGCTACCTAGACCGCCTCCGGTACCGCCAGTCGCGCCGTTTCCGCGGCTACCGCCCCCGCTCACGCAATGATTCGCTTTGTACCTGCAATGCGAACACAGTGGGAAAACCTGGTTAGTTTAATTCGTCCATGTTCAACCGGCGCATTGATTTTTCAATCACCCGACGCGAGACGCGTCGCCCGACAACCGTATTCGCAAATTTTGGCCCGCGTCGCGCAACCTCTCGTTCCGTAATCTTCATCGTGCGGGGTGTCTCGTGGGATTGGTGGCACGAGAGGTGATTCTACGTGGAAAAATAAGTAGGAAAAGAAGAACAAGTTTTTTTTCAGTTGACGCTTGGTTTTTGAGAAAATTAAGCATCAAGATTCGGCGGCTGCGCGCGCCATTGAAGAGGAATCGGCTGACGCGTCTGATCGTGGAGATTTTACGTCGGGTTACTGCCAAAACAAGGTAACTCCATAATTTGAACTTTTGAGAAATCGTTGTTTGAAAATTTAAATTGAAATGAAAAATCGTCACAGCTTCAAAATGATTTATTGATTGAAAAAAATCAAAGTAAGTAACAAAACAAAAGAAAAATTCTAGTTTTGTCAGTATGTTTTTCGAACATTTTTTAATCTAATGGAGTACTTAACTCCGAATTGAGTAAAAGTGGAGTTAGCTTGTTTTGGCAGTAACCCGACGTTGAAACTTAATATGTTAATAATTATGGTCCTCTGATATCAATACACAACCTTAAGGTAAATACGCAATAGATACAAATTTTTTTAGCCTCCTAAAAAATCATTAAAAACATGTCCTAAGCATTATACACACGAGAAAAATCATACTACAAAGGGGCTAAAGTGTATCCGAAGACGATTTGTTCAATATACTAGTCCACATACAGTCACTCCCATTAATATTCGTACACTCGTAAAAAGACGATAACTTGTTTAATATTGGACCATACGACTTGGACTTTTTTGAGAAGTTAGAATAATTAGTTTACTACATAACGTGAAAAAGAAATTTTAAAACAATTGCAATTGATCGGTATTGTAGAGAAAATACTAAAAGTTGTGTTTTACAATTTTTTTATGTGGCTTATATCGAAAATTTAAAACATCCATTATGTAGATCCGTATCAATTATACACATTTTCAAATTTTCATCCAATTTGGATTACGTGGAAAACAACGACAGGCATCGAATGACGTAAGAATCCATCGATTTATTACAGTTTAAAGCCGAAAATTGTGAAAAGCTGCAATTTTTACCATCTTCAAACAGTTGTAGCTCATTGCACCGTTTGCCGATTTTGGTGAAATATTCAGAGTGTATACAGTTGACACAAATCTACAAAACGTATTTGTTGAATTTTAAATATGGACCCACATAAAGCAGTTATAAATAACAACTTTTACTATTTTCTTTGTAATTCCGACCAATTACAATTTTTTCAAAATTTCTGTTTTTCAACGTGTAGTAAACTAATTGTTCTAACTTCTAAAAAAAAATCCAGGTCACATGATCCAATATTAAAAACGTAATCGCCTTTTAAAGTGTACGAATATTAATGGGAGTGACTGTATGTACATTAACACGTTGAGCCCGGCGCCGAATTTGCTGTCCTTTCCGTTCAGCCGGCAGCCGGTGAGCGATACAATGTTGTAGGGTATCGCCGAAGGATAAAGAATTCTTCTTTGTCGCTTGTTATTCATAAATTATATAAAAAGGAAGGAGACATACATAAAGTCCGAAGGTATTGTTCGAAGTGTTATGATAACAATTCAAAACTATTTGGACGAAAGACAGCTACAAATATTACCAAAAAAGTTGTTACGTATTGTAATATGTGTAAAGATAAGCCGCATTTTTGTTTAGAATGTTTCAATAAATTTCATTAAAACTACATTTGATCACATTTCATTGAGACTATATTTATTTTTTAACTTTAAATACTGTCGGTCCCACGGACCGACGCCAGTCAAACGAAAATTCTAGCGCCGGTCCCAACGTGTTAAAATAAAATCCTCTTGAGTTAAAGAGCACTGCAGTCTAACGAAACGTTTTTGAACTAAATTTTTGAAAGTGGACCAGTCATGACAATTTTGCAATGGGTCCTCCAGTTGGTAAGAGTTGAAGAGCATTTATCATTTTTCTGAAGTCTCGGAGTGTTGCAGCGAGCGTTCCACATTTCCCCTATGTTCAGTTCAAGTAACAAAGTCACGCGGCATATTCAAAGAACTTGCGAACTGTACTCATTCCTCTCCCATTCTCTCTCCCTCTCCATCGATCTCTCTGCTCTCTGTGACGCTTTTCTCGACCATACAGCGATTAGAAGCGCAAGGAAAACATTCGGTGACCGTGGAAAATCGTGATCGGGTATCGGAACAAATTCGCGTGCTCGTCGAAATTCCGGTTGTTGTGTGTTGTCCGCCGTGTCCCGCGATATTTATTGCCGACACGATCGCGTCGAATAATATCGTAATAAATTCGTGCGCGCGGCGTGTTCACGGTCGTTTGGTTTCCGCGGTGCTCGTCGCCGCGCGTTTGATGTTGCGCATAAACAGCGCGTGGAAACGGCGAGGACGTCGTGTGCCGAGAAAAACATCCTGCAGGAGCTTGTACACACCTTGCTATTCCCTGTTCCGAACCGCCCGTAACATGAGCGAACCAAAATAAAAAAAAAAAAACAATACCTATGGCCGAGCCACTGACCAAAACATTTGTCGGCAACTCGGCTTTTTTAAACGATAAATTTATTTTTTCGTTTTGTTTTCATAGAAAACAGTCGATTTTTTGGTGGATAGTCTTGTAGCTGAAGTCTGTGGGAATGTATGTACAAAATTTCAAATTGGAATTTGTTGTACGCACTGATTTGATGGTACATATAATTATATATTTAACATTTAGGAGAATACATAAGTAATGGATACAAATTATAACGTGTCTTTCTTTGCTGATTGATTCGGAGCGACTGACGCAATCGTCGAGGTTTCCGGTAACGCTCATCCCTACTCATCTCCAACTACGGCGCTCATCTTACTATTACACGTTTTTGAAACGGATAATTGGCTACAGAATTCATAGTACTTTCGAAGTTACCGAGTATCGAAGCGTAGGTGGCTCTGTACTTCCGGAAGACATATTGAATTTGTAAGGTGTACTTGTTTCACATGATTAAGAAGAAAGCAATGGGCCGATGTATTTGAAAGTTTCTCTGTTTATGAACGAAGAATTATCGTTCGGTTTACAGTCGAAACGATAGATTGCATATTTGTGGACAATTATTTCTGTAAAATTGAGCACTTAGAGCTACACCTACAGAGCTACACTTTAAATGTAAAAATGTCGATATTCCTCCCTCTCTAATTTCGCAGCAAAATAAGTATTTCGACTTCGATTATAATTCAAGATACTGAAGTCAATTCGAACATGACAAGTCAGCGTCAGACACTGCAAAACAACGCAGACACACGTAAATCGGAATAAAAGAGCTCGCAGTGAATCTTGAAAGCGCGCCGACGTCTTCGCGTCATCGCAAGAGAGTCGTTTAAAAACAATAACGAGAATTATTCCTCAGGCATTTGAAGAACAGCCGGAAACCGTCGTTAAAGCGTCCCTCGTAAAACGTCGTCAAATGTCAATTCACTAGCTATACAAGGACCATGGCCGTTCCAAGATACGAGCCTCAAGATAAACCTTTCCCGAAGGAAACGACGACCATTGCAGTAAGTACGCATTGCACTTGATCCTGTTTCGAATCCCAAAAGCAAAACAATGTCAGAAAATGACTCGCCGACGATTATTCACGCTCCACCGCGAACCCGCGATAAAGGAGAACAAGGGAATCATGTTTTACCGTGAACTTCGAGGCCTGCGAAACGTTGCGACGGTTGATAACGCCGATGGACGACGGGTTATCAGGTGGTCGACGCCGGAAAGGTCTGATTTCGAGAAATCAGCTCGTAGAATTAGGTTCCCCATAGAATACGACTCTGGGAACGATTCTAGCAAGTCCTCGTGTCGAATTACAGGTTAACTATCGCTGCGATTAACGAGAAATCGACTAAGTCGCCTGACGCTCGTATCGAATCGTTAGCCTCTTCGATAATCACAGCAGGACCTGAACACTATCGTAATACGCATCGATTTTATTTCACGAAACGATTCTGACGAACCTTCGTTTGAAATCACAATTACGGAGAATCGAAATTTTTAACTATTTCATAATTATTACTTTTCGGGTTCTCGAGCTATACTGAAATGATTTCAGGATGGATTCTCGCGTCCACTTTTTCATAATTCACAATGTTAATTATTGCTATGAGGGGTTACTCCGTGCATGCACATATTACAAAATCATATTGGAAGAAATGAGAAACATTTATACATTCTGTGGACGTTTAATAAAACGTCTTCACATTCTCATGTACTATATTATTTAGAATAGGAAGCTGATAAGCGGGAGTTCCGGTTTCTCGTTTTCAATTTTTGCTTAATTTCATAAACCGCTTAATGTAAAAATGAGATATAAAAATACATAAAATACAGTAGAAAATAAAGTTGATACGTGACTATACGCATTGAAGTTTCTTCAAGATTTTCCTGTACTCTTTTGTATTTTTAATGCAAATCAGTAGAACATAATTTCCTCTTCCGACATCATCGACGAGATGGTGAGACCGCAAAAAATATTTTAACATAGAGAATGAACAATAATTAACCGGAATGGGCAAGATTGAACAATAATGAATAGTAATGAAGAAGATTGAACAATAATGAAGAGGAGTGAATAAAAATCGACAAGAATCGATTTTAGAAAGATGCGAGTTTTCCATTAGAAGGAACCAACGTTCCTTCCGTTGTTTTTGGACGTAATTTCGACAAAGAGTAGGCACGAAAAACAACGAACACCTGGAAAACACGGTTCCAGGACCGAGGTCGCTTAAATTTTTCCAGCCGGTCATTTCCTGCAACCTCGTGACGTAACTTTTGCGCGCACAGCGCTCATGACTGGCTCGTTTCCGGCCACGAACACCGGACACTGATATCCTGGACTCAGCTGACTCCGGTAATGCTCGAGATTAGCGAAAAATTTCTGTGAGTAATTCCCGCAGGAATTTCCCACCGGATTCTATCCATTTTTCAAGCTTAGTTGGTGACGTCGGTCCATCTTCGTTAGAACTCTGTTCTTCTGATCGAAACCTGTCAGACGAGATCGTTAGAGTCTTTGCTCCGTTGACCCTCTTCATACTCTTGTTTAACCTCGATTGTTGCACAAGTGGAGACACGTCGATCTATTTAGCTGATCGTTACTCGGGAATCGGTTTGCAAAATGATTTCGCTTTGAGACAATTCGAACTGCTTGTTTAACACTAAACTTACCACTGCCGGGTCATGTGACCCGTTTCAGTTTTTTAACTTCACAATTATTGAAGTTATCAAAATGCTTCCACTGGAAATAATTATACAGGCTGCTTTATTAAAGTATACCATAAAAATTGTAAAAGGTCAAAATAAATTGTACCATTTTTATAAGGCAACACATACTAATCAGGTTTAATGGTTGGTAGGTTTAGTGTTAATGCGGTGGCAACAGTTGTTGACTCGAATTAAAGGAAAGTTGAAAGGTTAATTGTATTTTAAGAATTAAATTGACTTTTTTTTATTGAAAGCTTAAGTGGAACTTCCCCTGGGGAGGAGAGGGGGGTATAAAGCTATACATTAGGATTAACATAATAATTAAATTGACTTGTGACCAATAGATTGCAGATTTTTATGCAAAATGAAAACTGTCTCCACGAATTGCAAGACGAAGGAAATATTTAAATTAAGGAAAATGATATTGGCGCAAGGTTCGATCTTTTTGAGAATTCAACAAATTTGCAGTTTAAATAAAATTAATATAATTAATATAAAACTAATTAATATAATTTTAATATTTAATATAATTTATATAAAATTAATATAAAAACTAAATTAATATAATTTTCAGACGTAGGTTTCCCTTGAAAAAGATCCACACACGGATCGAAACGTTGGGTTTTATTTAAACTGCAAATTTGTTGAATTCTCAAATAGATCGAACCTTGCGCCTATATCATTTTCCTTAATTTAACTCAAAATTCGATCGATAGAAATCATAAAGAAATATTTAAAGGACGAACAGAAATTCGTTTAATGACATTCCAAAGTTGAACATCACACATCGATATTTGATTCGTTTAAATTGTTTACCGTTTCAACTTTCTACTGGCCATTTTTCTAATAAACGTATAAAATTTGCAGTTCAGTATTTTCTAGTCAGAAACTTCGACGAGAAACGATGTTCACGAACAGATCGAAAAGAACGAATGCTCGCACAAAGGGCCGTATTCTAATCGCAACTGTTAATTCATAGTTCTGGTGGTTACCACTCGGAAGCCTGCGCCGGGGTCAATTTTCACCAAAGTTGCCGGAAACTCTATCAAACTTCGAAATTTCTGGTTGTCGCAAACTCGACTCGACGATTGCTTGGGTCTGAAAGGAGTTCGATGCGTCGGGAAACGTGTTCTGGAATATAACTACTTGTGCTTGTTAACAATGTTCTCGATTACAAGAAATTTATTCTATCATTTCCTATCAAAATGTCTGACCGACAATGGCAGGATTAACGTTAACACGTCGATCAAGTGATCAATTATTATCATGCACTCCCCTACATGTATACAATAAACCTACAGACCACTAAAAATGGCTACTATGCCATATAAAAATGACACAATCGAATTTATTTGGATTTTTTGCAATTTTTAATCACGAATTAATCATTTTCAATGGAAGCATTTTTATAAATTCAATGATCGTAAAATACAACATCTGGAAACGGTCATTTGACCGATAATGGTTGATTTATTGTTCAGAGCTTAACAAACTAAGTTGCTTGGACATAAAGACTAATTTTACCAAGCACTAAAAAAACAATTCTCAATCACAGCAATTGCAAGGTCAAATATAACACATCATGATACAAAAATTCAAGGTGACCTTCGTATCGATAAAAAAGCGGAATGTTAAAAAACTATTTTAATAGAATATTGTATGCCCTGCTGGATATCAAACAACTTTCGTTTGAAAATGTTATTGATACAAGAAATAGTTTACGAGTTAATGTAGGTGGCATAGTTAACACTAAACCTACCACGGTCAAATGACCGGTTTTATATTTTGCAATTATGGAAATTGTAATAATTCATTTATGTAAAATAATGGAATAAATTTCCTTGTTCAAGCATCTATTATACTAGAAATTACGGACAATCTGAATAAATCTAGGGTTGCCATTTTTATAAAGCAACATTCGCCGATAGTTTTAATGCTTGGTAGGTTTCGTGTTAAATGTCTCACCCCGCATAATACGAAATGTAGTGTAGCACCAACAGCAAAATCTGGCGGTCGAAACGATTGCCAGAGAAGTAGTTTCGGGAACCAGTGACGGCACTTGTGTGCAAGGGGCCCGTGAAACCTGTTAATCCTGCGAAAACAGGTGAAACGTGGCCTAATTCAGAGGAACAGGAGACAGGGCAGGGAGCAGCAGCGCCGCCGGATTTTTCCCAGAGCATTTTTGTCAGTTTACTCGCCGTGGGAGAGGGGAGAGGGTCGGTGTCTCCCCCATTTTCGCCCTCTACCCTCGTCCGTGGGTGTCGTTGTTACCGTGGGGGCTGTAGGGGTTGAAGAGGGTGCGGGGTCCACGCCGGTGGATTTGGGGGTTGGTCTCGTGTCGAGGTGGGGCAAAGGTGACCCCCGCGGATCAATACCGCTGCCGGTCGGGCGCCTCTACACCATGCTCACCAACGACCGGTGTGTGCTCTCTCGTATTTCCTCTCGAAATCGAATGCCATTCGATCCAGACGACTCGAGAAAATCATCTCTGCCTACTCGTAAAAAAGAAAAAAAGGAATCCCGACAAATCACCGTCAAGAAGTCCATACCCTGCACCCTCTATTAACCCACTGTTAGTTAATCGTTTCGAAAAAATGTCAACGTGCACTTTTGTTGCAAAGAACACTCGAATCACTGTATAACAGTAGGATGTGTGTTACAGAAATTTCTGGTAATGAATTTTTCTATGAAATGAATTGCATTGCGATGTACCGAACACTTTGTCGAAGATTACAGTACTCGACAGTGCCACTGAATGTTGGGAAACTTACAAGAAAATAAAGAATGAACACTGATGGTAGATCCGCAGTTTAATGATAAAATATTTTGGAGTTGGGTAAAATGGGGAGATTACGATTTCCGTGGCCCCTTGTTTAGAGGTTAAATTTGTGTTCTCGAGGTCATTTTAACACTTGGCATGCGGGCACCGTACTTTTACGTTTTTCACAGTCTGTCACTGGAGCGCGGGTCACGTAAAAATACGTGTTTAGTACATTTGTGGTGGATAGCAGGTATTGTATAATTACATCGTGTGACATTGTATGTGTGTTGTTTGCGTTGCTAGGCAACGTTTCGCATTTTTTATTCCCACAAGCATCAATTGTCAAGTTACTCGGTCTTCAATCGGCGAAGTATACCCGCATGCCAAGTGTTAAGAAAAAAGTGTATACGTCACAGGTATCGAATGGGCCTGGCTTAGCCGGTAAAGTAGATTTCCTGTTTTTTATAAATCTAGTAAATTTAGATTTGGAACCAATAACATATCCAATTTTTTTTTTCAATGACCCCAAGAACAAAATTTAACCTTCAAAGTAGGGGCCACGGGAATCGTAATCTTGTCGGTAAAATTGTATTCGAATAAAATCTTGTATATAATGTTCGAATAAGAATTTATCCGAATAAAATTTTTCCCAACACGGTTCAAAAAATGTCACCACGCGATGGTTCCGTAGATAGCGTAAACGTATCAAACAAATTAATTCGAAGAGAAGTATGAAAGATCAGGCACGATGCGTTGCGATTCCGTACCCGCGGAACCGGAAACGCGCTCGAGAAGCCTCGAATTAATTTGCCGCTACGAAGAGGAGTCGAGTAAGACGCCCTTCGCTCGGAACGCAGATCGTCACGGGTGTTGCCGGCTCGCCGACGAACTATCATCTTTCTCTCTTTGAATCCCGAACCCCATTAATGGCGGCTTTATCCCCGTTAGTCGGAGGCCGACTCTAATCCCGAACAATATTACGCGCTTCCTCGGAATGGGAGAAAGTTCTCGTGTAATCTGTTCGCGGCGCACGGCGTCTCCGTTGCGTCACCGAAACGCGTCCATCGGCCGGTTTAAAGCGGACCCCGTTACGGTCGCTCGAGCCGAACTACTTTCGCGTGTCGTGAAAACGCGCCGGAAAACCGGCCGTTACCGATCCGCGCGATGCCGACTTCCTCGGGCACAATGCCAGCGAGAGAAAGAAAGTTCCGTGATCATTGATCGCGGTTTTAGAGGACACTGTTGGTAGTTGGCCTTCCGATGGTGGGTCTGTACTGACCCGGGCAAGGTATAATTTATTGTTAGACCTTTATGCAGATGATCTTGCTGCTTAGATCTTTATGCAGACTCTAAATTTCAAGACTTCCTGTATGAAAAAAGAGTTGACCTTGTGAAAAGGTTAAAATTGTTTCCAGCCTTAAATATCAGATCATTATTTTATAAATTGAATATCCACGCATTGCATCTTCTTTTTAATTGTTTCAAGCAATGTAATTTAAAGATTTAAATTTATGTACTTAATGCACTTAATACACTACTAATGCATAACTGTAAGAAATCATATTAACCAATTGTATATCAGACATTATGTTAATCCTAATGTACAGCTTTATAACCTCCAATGGGGAGTTCCACTTAAGTTTTCAATAAAAAAGAAAGAAAAACCAGGATGAGGAACAAAATTCAATTTATCGACTAGAAAATTTCTTGTGGTAAGCATAGAATCAATTGTTTCCTTGTATTTGAAAAATCTGCCGATACTATAAATAACTAAAGATTTGCAATGTATTTCTTGTCGCCTAGAAGTTAACTCTTTTGATCCTTGTGTCTACCTATTTACTCGAACTATTGACTTAATTCAGCTCCGCTAGAAAATTGATCTGATCTCAATGCTCATCTAATTTTATAAAGACTGTTGAAAGATTAGGAACAATTCTATATTTTTGATGATGTACTAATCAATTTTCCTAGAGAATCTCTCTTATCTACACAAAAATTGAATTCCATAGAGATCTTCCGAAGGTCAGTAGCAATTAGATCAACTAATCAACCAACGATTTGTCCCAGGCTTGGTAGAGGATTTCCCTAATCTTGATAAGCATGTGAATTTTTTATTAATTTATCACGTATAAATATAAAGTACAGGAATAGCCATTTTGTGTACAATACAAAAAGAAACTATTTTCTAAACACTACGTTCACTAAATGTCCTCCATTAAAATTGATGCATTCTTGGAGTCGGACCTGAAAGTTTTGCATGACCTCGCGCAGCATATTGACAAGTATTGCTTCAATCTCGTCCCGAATGCGTATCTTGAGGGCTTGGATAGTTCTGGGTGGATCTTGCACTCCCACCTCTTTTTTCAGTCGTCGATCCAGTTTGCTCTAGATTGTCTACCCACGTTCGAATCGCGTTATCCAACGGAAGAGGCTGGTTGCGCGGTATATGGGAACAACGTCGAAAAACGCGGCGTTTGAATGAGACTCTGGTTATTCTAATAAGCTTTAACTGCAAAGCCGCGTTGTTAACCGTCCAACGACACATTGTAAACAAAACACGGTAGGCCGTGCTGATGGTGAGGAGCCGCCGACCTTCATCCCCACCACCGCCTTACGAGCTCTCAACGCCACCTCAAATCACCAATTACTGCCCTGTATAATCCAATCATAAACCGATCACCCTGTGATCAATTAGGTTGCAACATTCGGTTGTAAATGCAAGCGTAATTTTAAAAACTATGACTGTGGATTTTTATACAAAATAAAAATTGCCTGTCTTCACTGTGAGATACGGGAGGCGTAGAAACATCCGTTCCTGTTCTCAATAATATTGACGAGTCTTAAATAATACAATAAATATTTCTAGAGTTTTAGCACTCGATCTACTCATTTTTATCAGAAATGAGCGGATGAAATACTACACGGTGTAAAAGTAAAACTGATTTAACAGTACCGACAGTTCCAGTATGTTGTAATTGATGCAGAAAATGTTTGCATAAAGATTCGCAGTTGATCAACAAGAATCTAATTGCAGCCAGAGATTACACAATCGAACGAACGTAATTCTGCGCGTTGTTCATGAACAGATTGCGGATTATTATGCAAAAGAAAAATTGCCTGTTATTATTATGCAAAAGAAAAATTACTTGCAAGATACAGGAGTTACGTGGACAGTTGATTTCTTCTGATAATAATTTTGTTGAGTTGACAACAATAGTATTTACAAATACTTCAAATGTGTTCACTGTTTTGTACTCGATTGTTGTAAATATAGGAAATTGTAACCAAGTCCAACTCTTGGATATCTCTCGTGTCCACTCGATTAAATTCATTTTTGTCGTCAACGCATAAAATCGAGAGTCTATTAGTGAAGAGACAAATATAATAAAAATATAATACTGTTGCGACCTATGCGACTTATGCTCCGACCGTTCCGTAAAATGCGCCCACTTCCCGTTGGCGAACTCATAACTAATAATTAACTTTTAACCCTTATGAACTCTTATTTATTAGAAACTATACAATGGTTAATATGGATTGATTTAGCGACACGTCTAATCGATTTGCTGTCTCGCTTCTATCTTCCTTCTTTTCGTCAACAGCCGTCTTTTTAAATCCATCGATCGGACGGCTCCTCTGCGATATGTTCAGGGGAAGCAACTTCATATCGTCGAAACAACAGAATATAAAGATAATAGAACTCGGAATAAACGAACAAATTTTCCGTATCCCCCGAAAGCCTCCAATTTTCCCTCGGCTCGTCGAAGGAAATTCTACAAGTCCGTGGTGGTGGACGCGAGCTCTCAGCGAGGGTTTCGATTATAATATTAACATCGGTCACGCGACGGTTCTTTGGCGGTACGGGGGGGGGGGGGGTGCGGGGATGTTTTCCAGAGAGAGGTTTCCGCCGGGATAAGGCGGTTGGTTATTAGCGTGGAAACGTAACGAGGCAGATCGATCAAACATCGTGGAGGACGAGCGTATATCGCGAACACGGCTGGTCGCGCACAGACACGGCCGGTTGCCAACCGGTGCTGTACTGCCAGTCAGCAGTTGTCAATTGCGTTCAATGATACCGAAACGACGCGCCGATCCATTACGCGTCGTTGTTCTCGAGTGACGCGCCAACCGGTGTCGCAACACTGCGATCGGGGACTTATGGTTGGCCGAAGCTCGCGTTCAGTTATGTTCCCTCCACCGTATATCCTACTAGAAGGATCGCTATTTGTTACTATTAAAAGCGAGCACGAAACTTTTACGCCACCGACATCTCTATGGAGCTTTGTATGGAAATATAATTCTCGTAGCAGCAGCGAGCCGCCGATTAAATAATGCTAATGAGATTAGAGGCCGTCCATAGAATTCCCGTGACTAGCTACAATGCGTATTCACCTGCTGCTAATCCTTAAGGGGAACGATGCCTCATTGGTCGGACCGATCCTGAATTTAGCGGACGCTTGGGGACCCACAACGACGACTTTCATCTATCCGGCTTCCATTTTGTCGAGTATTGTGGTATTTTAGGTATCTTCATAGACGCCATCGTTGTATCAAAGGAATATTCATTAGCACAAATATTAAGCGAGCTGTGTTTCTAAATTCTTTTAGTCTGTCTACTGTCATAAATCGCACCCATTCTTGTTTATCACAAATCATAAGTCATAAGCAACACAATCTATGCAAATAGCGTGGGGCGACCCACGTGACTTGAACATGAAGTAATAAAACATTAGTCTAGCACGGAACGGATTGATAAAACAAATTGTTTGCAATTAGTATCAAATCAGGGAAAACTGTATGTCGACGTACATTTGAAATAAAACGATAGAAAGTTGTCGAGAATAAAAATTAAACAAAATTCTTGGTACAAATGTATAAAAGGTGTCTAAAAGGACGAAGAGGTTGAGAATCACTGTTCGAGTAGCACCAGCGGGCGATATTCGTCAGTGCGAATATTTAAAAGGAAATTTCGCACGCGGAAAAGAGAAGGAGAATCGACACGACCGGTTTTTTTCGATGGTCGGTTTGCGTGAACCGCCGAGAATCGTAACGGCCGTTCCGCGCGCCGCAGCTTAGTGGTCGCGGTGCTTAGAACCGGAACAGCTGACGGCTAAGGCCCCGACACACCTGTTTGCCAGCTGCCTCGACAAAGGGGCAGCACGGGCCCCGACAGAGACCCCGTCGCCGACGTGCTTTTCGCTCTCTAACCTCCTCTCTTGTCGGCTGGCACACCCGAACACCAAAATCGCGAAAAGTTGAACAAAATGCATATTTCTGTCAATTATACATTAACACTTTGATCACAACTGTCGAGATTCTTTATCGAGACGTTTTCTAGCTCTCTAGCCTCCTTTCTGGTCGGCTGGCACATGGGCACGCCAAAATTTTGAAAAGTTTAACAAAATGCATATTTCTGTCAATTATACATTAACACTTTGATCACAACTGTCGAGATTCTTTATCGAGACGTTTTCTAGCTCTCTAACCTTCTTTCTTGTCGGACGGCATCGGAACGCCAGAATCGCGAAAAGTTTAACAAAATGCATATTTCTGACAATTATACATTAACACTTTGATCACAACTGTCGAGATTCTTTATCGAGACGTTTTCTAGCATATTCCAGTTATTCTAGCGTTTTCTGGCATATTCCAGTTAATCTAGCGTTTTCTAGTATATGCCAGTTATTCTACTGTTTTCTACAATAACTGTTTACTACAATTCTACTATTTTCAAACAATTACCATGTCATTCATATAACGAAATTATTGACTGTACGGCGGAATTATTTATACAGAAAATTAATTTTTAGCAGATTAAGTGTACAAATTTGAATAAATGCAATTATTATTGTTGGATTATTTGTATTAATACGTCTGCTAAGATGCAAAAATGAATCTCGTTATATTTGAGAATCACTGCGCTTAGCTAGAGTGATACAATAGATCAGATGTCATCAGGCCCATAAGCCTGTGACTGTTTACGGCTGGGCTCTCGGGGTAGAGTCAAGATGCAGCCCTGGTATTTTCCTGTTATGTGGGAACAGAGTTTTCTCTGTACCCCTATATTTTCTCTTCACTTGTTATACGACTTTCGAAGCGTTAAGACGTCCTTCCAAGCTTGTAATAAAGCAGAGTTTTCAAAGTTACGAATCTTTTATAATTATTCATAACCCATTTCCAATAATTATACAGCAATATGCCCAAGTCGCGTTTAGTGCTCGGCAGTTCGTTAGCGTTAATTCCACTTATTTTATAGAGACGATCCACTGTGCACCGATTTTTGGAGAAAAATGAGCTCCGCGGCGTTTTCGCCGCGCGACCTTTTAAGGATTTCGCCGCCTGTAACCACACCCTCCCCGAGAACCTTCGAAACAATGGCTCACCCGCTCCGCTACTGGGATCGGGCCCAGGTTTATCGGTCGATGTCGATCTTGGCGAGCAAAGGTTGGCTCGCGAGAGGGCTGATGCAACGGTTGGGCCCCCGGGGGCCGCGAGAAATATGATTTGGAGCTCTCTCTTTCTCTCGAATCTTTTCGTTTTTCGCTCCATTGTCCTGTTGGTCGTCGATCGGGAATAATGGGGTCAGAACGGCGAGATGCGGGCTCCGAGATGTTACGGAATTGTATCGAATTGGTGAATAAACGCGAACAGTCGC
Organism: Sphecodes monilicornis; assembly: GCA_913789915.3. NCBI lineage: Eukaryota > Metazoa > Arthropoda > Insecta > Hymenoptera > Halictidae > Sphecodes > Sphecodes monilicornis. The sequence goes on from OU565291.1 coordinate 23,658,011, forward strand.
ATTAACCATCCTGCGTTAGAATCGGACCCACAGATTACACTGCAATCACGCCACTCAGGAGATAAAAGCAGGCTGCTGCCGCGGCGGAATACAACGCGAAGTAGATAGGAACGTTCCTTGGCCAGACGCGAATCTAGATGTCCTCGTTTCCGCGAAAGCAATCCCAGCAAACCCGTGGAGGATCTTTAACCCGCCGTATTCACCGTTCCATTTGCAATTCTAACCGAACATAAAAATACTATCTACATACTATCGGACATACAGTCAGTCTCATAATTGATGACTAGACAGCGGATCTTTATGCAAAATAAAAAATGTTGGCATTGATTCTAAGACACAGGAGCTAAATAAAAATGTCTTTCTTCTTCTTCTAATTATCTTATTAAGCTAAAACTAATACACTGGTGTCCTCAATGTTTTTTAATATGTTCACTGTTTTAAATTGTGCGTACGCATTTTAGCCATAAATGCATAAAATCCGCAGTCTATTGATGACGATCGGTTTCAAACAACTTTTCGAACAACGAACAACGTTCAGAACAACTTTTTCATGAATGAACCTAACCTCTTCTGCTTTTTCTGCCGAGTGAAATGAATTAGTTTGCTAATGTAATGCACATTTTCATCAAAATTGCGTTTAGTCTACAGTTACGAGAACAATAGTCAAACTTGCTTTTCACAACTTTTTTATTCGGGCTTGTAACCAAAATTTCAAAAATTTGTTTAGTAGATTTGCACAAGTTGTACGTGTTGGGAATTTCAGCGAAATTTGTCGATCGGTTCATGAATTATAAATAGACCGCATATTTTATCCATTTATGACAAGAAGATGAAACATGAAATAATAGAAGGATAAAAAAAAGTTAAGAGTATTAGTATACTATTATCAACTTATTAGAATTATTAAAAGAGGAAACAAATTTATTTATTTGATTCCAGTAACTTGGTAGCGACGTAGAAAATTGTTATGTTGCAAACAGATCCGCAGTCTAGTTATACGCGATTGAAAGTGGTGAAAATGATAGAGGGATAAAAAAAAGTTAAGAGTATTAGTATATTACTGTCAACTTATTAGAATTATTAAAAAAGGAAACAAATTTATTTATTTGATTCCAGTGGCTTGGTAGCGACGTAGAAAATTGTTATTTTGCAAACAGATCCGCAGTCTAGTTATACGCGATTGAAAGTGGTGAAAATAATAGAAGGATAAAAAGAAGTTAAGAGTATTAGTATATTACTGTCAACTTATTAGAATTATTAAAAGAGGAAACAAATTTATTTATTTGATTCCAGTAGCTTGGTAGCGACGTAGGAAATTGTTATTTTCCAAACAGATCCGCAGTCTAGTTATACACGATTGAAAATAATGATAATAATAGAAAGATAAAAAGGAGTTAAGAGTATGTATTACTATATTCTTATCAACTTATTAGAATTATTGAAAGAGGAAACAAATTTATTTATTTGATTCCAGTAGCTTGGTAGCGACGTAGAAAATTGTTATGTTGCAAACAGATCCGCAGTCTAGTTATACGCGATTGAAAGTGGTGAAAATAATAGAAGGATAAAAAAAAGTTAAGAGTATTAGTATATTACTGTCAACTTATTAGAATTATTAAAAAAGGAAACAAATTTATTTATTTGATTCCAGTAACTTGGTAGCGACGTAGAAAATTGTTATGTTGCAAACAGATCCGCAGTCTAGTTATACGCGATTGAAAATGGTGAGAATCGAGGAATAATACAATAGAACGGCAAAAATGAGACCGACTGTGAATTTCATCGGTCGCGAGCATGATGTAAACATACGACTGTGTTAGCGGCCGTTGGGAACGACGAAGCGGGTCGATTCTCGGCCGCAGATGATTTCGACTCATTTGTCGGGTCGGGCCACGCCCCGCTCTAGAGGCCCGAGACAATGGCCCGGCGTTTCGCGGCTCGATCCGAATCGAATCCCGGGGCAATAATGGTGGCTCTCAGCTGCTCTCGCGATTTTTTGTTGGCCGCGCGGCGACTCTCGCTGAGATCGATCCCTCTCGAAGTCGCGCCCCAGCACGGTTCCTTGTTTTTCGGATCGTTTCAACTGCCCCTTTTGTCCTGGCGGCGATTCTTAGCCCCGTCGACGAGCCGTCTCTCCGGTGCACGCACGAATTTCGTTCTGTCCTGGCTCCGGCGAAATCGATACTAACGAAACCGTGCTTTCTCGGAGCTCTCTGCGCGTGGGAAGGAGACGGAGAATTTAACACTAGATTTACGGGGCCCGTCAAAATGACGGATTCAAAAATTTTTAATTTTAAATGATTAAGATTGTAAAGAGGCATTCGTGAGGAATTATTAAATAGATTTATTTTTTTGTGTGCATATTACAATAAAAATCGCTAAAGATCTAAGTAAATACAATTTTACTATTTTTATAAAGCAATGTAAAATAATCAATTTTAGTGCTCCGTAAACCTAGTGTTAATATACATATAATAGTCTTACGTTTCTTTCGCCGAGAACATTTGACTCGAATCTTTCTCTGCATGGCCCCTGAGAGCAATTTTCACAGGCACGTGATGTTGGAAAGAAGAGGATATTGTAGTTTGTGAATTGAGTATTGGTAGAAGAGTATTTTGGTCGCTGTATGGTGCTCCGAGTGGGCGTGGTTTAGTTGCTCTTGACTTTTATACAGACTGAGCAATGCCCCAAGAACCATCTATGTCTGTGCCTAGTCTGGAATGATGCTTCGATGCAAATATAGTTAGGAGAAAATGTAGAAGTCCGTCCATCATAGTCTCACAAATAGAGTATTCGGAGTGGGCGTGGTTTAGTTGCTCTTGATGTTTTGTAGAGCCAGAACAATGCCCCAGAGGACAATTTTTGTCCTTGCCTGGTCTAGAATGATACTTCAATTCAAATAAAGTCAGAAGAAAACTGGAAGACTGTTTATCCCGTCCTCTTTAAATAGAGTTTTCTGCGTGGGCGTGGTTTAGTTGCTCCCACCTTTTACACAGATCAAGCAGTCTCCTTTAAACCAATAACTGTCCATTCGCAATCTACAATGACGTCTCACTGCAAATAAACTTGAAGGGGAAGATGAGAGACCATCTACGAAGCTCATTTTCACAGTAAACACCTCCGGGGGCGTGGCTTTGGTAGCTCTTGACTTCTACGATGCTGGAGCAATGATCCACAGGCAATCTACGCTAATGTTTGTTCTAGCACAACACTTCCATTGAAATGAAACGTCAGAGAAACAGATATAAGACCACCTGGTGTGTCTTCTTTGAGTAGAATGTTCTAGCTGGGCGTGGTGCAATGGCTCCCGGCTTTTAACGAGCCAGATCAGCGTCTCGTGAAACGATCGGAGCTCATATCTGGTTTAAAATGGGGCTACAATGCAAATGAAGGCAAAGGGAAAGGTAGAAAACCATTTACCTTATTCATTATCACAGGAAAGAGCCACGAGGGGCGTGGTTTGGTTGCTCTCGGGTTCTACGTAGCCTGAATAATTTCCCTCGGGTTAATCGGAGCTTATACTTATTGAATAATGATACTTCAACTCGCATGAAATATCAGAGTAGGAAATACAAGACCACCTAGCTTGCATCCTCTTCGCGTAGAGTGCTCCGAGGGGGCGTGGTTTACCTGCTCTCGACTAGTACGGAGCTCCACAGATCAATTCGAGCTAACGTTTGTTCTAGAAAGATACTCCAAAGTAAATGAAACGTTACAGAACGATTTAAGACCATCTAGCTCGCTGTCTTTCAGTGTAGACTACTCTGGGGGCGTGGCTAACTAGCTACCGGCTTCTACAGAGCTCGAGCAATGCCCCGCAGATCAATCTGACTATGGTTCTAGAATGATACTCCAAAGTAAATCAAACATTACTGAAAGATGCAAGATCCATCTATCTTGCTTTTTCTCTCTGTAGACTGTTCAGAGGGGCGTGGTTAACTAGCTCCCGACTTCCACGGAGCCGGATCAATGCCCCACAAATCAATCCGAACTTATGGTTGTTCTAGAATGATACTCCAAAGTAAATCAAACATTGCGGACAAATGTAAGACTATCCATCTTCCTTTCTCTCTGCGTAGACTGCTCCGAGGGGCGTGATTTGTTAGCTCTCGGCTTCTGCAGAGCCATAGCCAATACCCGAAGGATCGATTCATGCCCGCAGCTCATCGAATCGACGATTTTGATATTTCTCAACGCGGGGAATGCTGGTCCATCGCGAAATCCAGATGGCAAAAAGAGAAAAAGGGAGGGGGACTGGAGATTCGGAAGAAAAATCTTCAACTCCGCCGGTGCACTTGACTTTTTCCATGGACCGGCGGCGCCTCGGAGCGGCATTAAATCGGATCGCTGTTCTCGGTTCTCGAGAGAGTGAGATCATCGTGGCCCCCACCCGACGTAGTCGCATTTAAGGACGGGTTACGCGGGTCAAACTGCAGCCTCGACACACTGGATGCAGCGCACGTGCAGTCTGCAGAGATATTCTCTCTGTCTCCTCTATATCGCATGCAATTTACGTCCCTTCGAAACGCTTCGGCGGCTGTTTTCACGTCTCTCGAATCAACGTCGTCCGTAATTACAGCCGCCATTATATTTCCTTGTTTCCGCGGGCGTCGTAACGAACTCGTCGGCTCCGACCGCGTGCGATAAACAACAATTATTATTAGATCGGTTGAATAACTGTAACGGAAAAATCGCCGGGATGTATTTCAACCGATCCGGACAGGCGTTCGGTAATATCTGCTCGACGAGGCAGATATTAGTAACATGGATTTCTTAATTGCGACAAGATTCCTGCGCGCCGCCAACAAGAAATCCACGATCGGAACTCCGCGAGAACCAGACAGCGCAATACTCGATATACTCTCCGAACGAGGAAGGCAAAAGAAAAATGCGAAACTGGAATCGCGAGAGAGAGAGAGAGAGAGAGAGAGAGAGAGAGAGAAAGAGAGAAACAGACAGAGATCACGTACCGCCATTTAATATCGGACGCGTCCACTTGTTCATGGACAGGACGATCGAACGGCGAAACGATCGGCCATGCCGCGGTCTTGGTCTCGCGTTCACCGTTTTGCACGTGCACCGCTCGCGGATCGTGTTGCAGATAAACGAGCACAGTCGCCAGAAGACAAACGATAGCAACAGGAAGAGGATACTCGGCGCAGGTGCCGCGTAAAGACTAGCTCTCTCGCGGAGACCACTTCGAAGACGAGCAATTTCTGCGTCCACCGGTCGTGTAGCGCGTTCTAACTACACGATCGACCGTCATAAGCTACCATCCTCGTCCTCGCGATGCAAACTGGTTCGCGGTCTCGAGAACGAATGCTATTATCGCGTTTGTTTCTTTTTTTTTTCTTCTTCTTCTTCTTCTGCTCGCGCAAAAATCACGATCGATCCTTAGGATCTTGTCCAGTCGCCTGTCCAACCGTCCTTTTAATACGTTATCTGTTCACATGTGTTTCATTTTTGAAAAATGCTTATCCGCGGTCTTGCGTTTTTCAATTCTTTGATGGTTCATGCTTTTAACGATTCCTAGATCCACTCAAGTGCAGACAGTTTTCTTTCAGGTATTTTTCGAACAAATTTCCTTGAAATATAAGCTGATCTACTTAGTGGATTTCACAGAGACGGCTGAGCACTTAAACAGATTTCTACAGAATTAGGAATTAAATAGAACTCGAGTCTTGACAGTTACGAGTTAATTACAGTGGTGAAGATTTCGAGATTCGGAGAAATTAGAAACAAGTTGGCTGGTCCGGTAGTTCTAGTGTAAAACACAAATACATTGAGAAATATAGAAATTGTTTTTAATTATAATATAATCATTTTTAGTGGCGCCTCGGAGTGTAAAGGTTTAACAAAAGAAAAACATTTTTATTTGGTTTCTGCGCGCTGCAATTATTTAGGACAATTTTTACCTGTCACACAGATCCGCAGTTTAAATATTAAACATCAAGGTGGACTCAATTCCCATGATTGTAGCGTATAATAACGCAAAAATCTCGCAAACAAAATCGAACCGTTGGTAACATCGTGAAACCAAACTACAATATTTCATCGTTAATTGTCGTAAACTTCACTACGATAATTGTCGCAAAACAAACGATTTCGTTGAACTTTAACGTGATTACCTCGGTGCAAGGTGTTGAGCCACGTGTGCAAACATATTAACAGTTGCTGTCAATTTCCTGACAGTCCTTTCAACGTCGCAGTTTAACACTAGAATTACCGAGCGCTAAACGCGACTGGTGTATATTGCCTTCTAATAACGACAAGAATGCATTTATTCAACTTCCGTACAACTTTTGTTTAAATATGTACTCTAATAGAGAAGTTGACTAAAACATTACTCCGGAAAACATTTTTATAATTTCAATATTTGTAAAAGAAAAATTTAGAAACCAGTCAGTTTGACTTGTCCAGTATTTCTAGTGTTAAGAAGCATTTGTACAAAATGAAAGTTTAAAAGACCAGGAGCTACTTGCGAACTCTTTCTGTTTGTTTAATATCATTTTTATTAACGTCTACAGAATTTCATCGGTAATTGTCGTGAACTTCTGAACGATAATTGTCGCAAAACAAACGATTTCGTCGAACTTTAACGTGATTACCTGGGTGCAAGGTGTTGAGCCACGTGTGCAAACATATTAACAGTTGCTGTCAATTTCCTGACAGTCCTTTCAATGTCGCAGTTTAACACTAGAATTACCGAGCGCTAAACGCGACTGGTATATATTGCCTTCTAATAACGACAAGAATGCATTTATTCAACTTCCGTACAACTTTTGTTCAAATATGTACTCTAATAGAGAAGTTGACTAAAACATTACTCCGGAAAACATTTTTATAATTTCAATATTTGTAAAAGAAAAATTTAGAAACCAGTCAGTTTGACTTGTCCAGTAGTTCTAGTGTTAAGAAGCATTTGTACAAAATGAAAGTTTAAAAGACCAGGAGCTACTTGCGAACTCTTTCTGTTTGTTTAATATCATTTTTATTAACGTCTACAGAATTTCATCGGTAATTGTCGTGAACTTCTGAACGATAATTGTCGCAAAACAAACGATTTCGTCGAACTTTAACGTGATTACCTGGGTGCAAGGTGTTGAGCCACGCGTGCAAATATATTAACAGTTACAGTCAATTTCCTGACAGTCCTTTCAACGTCGCAGTTTAACACTAGAATTACCGAGCGCTAAACGCGACTGGTGTATATTGCCTTCTAATAACGACAAGAATGCATTTATTCAACTTCCGTACAACTTTTGTTTAAATATGTACTTTAATAGAGAAGTTGACTAAAACATTACTCCGGAAAACATTTTTATAATTTCAATATTTGTACAAGAAAAATTTAGAAACCAGTCATTTTGACTTGTCCAGTAGTTCTAGTGTTAAGAAGCATTTGTACAAAATGAAAGTTTAAAAGACCAGGAGCTACTTGCGAACTCTTTCTGTTTGTTTAATATCATTTTTATTAACGTCTACAGAATTTCATCGGTAATTGTCGTGAACTTCTGAACGATAATTGTCGCAAAACAATCCCTCCTTCCCCGTGAAGCTCGAGAGGCCTCGGTCGCCGAGAAGTATAACATAATAAATAGCTCCCAAAGAAAAATCCACGTTCAGGGCAGAGTTGCGCGATGAAATGCTTGCGCGGTGACTTCAGTGGCGAGGAATACTTGTTATTCAGCGATCCACGGATCGCGCAAACGAGCAAACGAGGCGGAGGGCTGGCGATTCTCTCGCGTCGAAATCGAAAGACTTGGCGTCAAGATTTTCTCAAGGTCCGTCGAAGGGAAAACGAAAGGCTCCGCTCACATGGATTTCCTCACACGAGCCGACGCGTACACGCGCCCGATGAGCAACCGCTTGGCTTTTTCGCCGGGAGACTGGTTCCCGAAGACGGTGTCCTTGGCGGAGGATAACTCGCGCGAAACTTTTCTCGTTCCAGATGCCTCTTTTGTCAGGCTGCTTGAAATTAAGCTCTCCGCCGCCGGCGAGCAAGCGATCGAGCGGAATCCCGACGCTGAGGAACGCGTCTGGTCTGGTTTCTGAGCGGAAATGATGGCGGATGATGGTTTCGAACGCGTCACATGGATTCACCGTCTTGGGACAGAGTAAATCTCATCGAAAACTCTGCCTTTTTAATATTATTGTTAGCATTTCCGTGATAGTTAAAAAAAAAAGACTTTTTACTTATTAATTATTTATTTAAATGTGAAGCCTAATATTGTTCAATTCAGACTTAATTAGAATAAATCGATTTTTTAAAAGAAAATGCGTATTTTCGTTTACCCGTCAATTTGACGGGTGCTCGTAGAGATAGGTATATAAGAAACGCCCGTAAACCTAGTGTTAACCACGCATAAATAATCTTTCGAGAAACTGGCGATTGGAACATTTGAACACTAAACCTACGACCGGTTCAGATCTTTTTCTACAGTTTTAAATTGCATCGTCTCAATTGTGCCATGAATGTATAAAATCCATAGTCTATTCATCACCTACGTTACTTCAATTTTGAGGGATGTTTTTAAGTAACAATTCGTAGACATACATCTTGGATAAATTAATAATTTCAAATGAAATTAAACACCGCCAGTCGTGCAGCAATAGATGCTAAGTGCATTTCTCGAGTGCAAGAGACGAAAGAGTATTCGAATAGAAAAGGATTGAAAGAATTAACACGGTTAATAACATTTACCGTCATGACGAAAAGATGATTTCAGTAGTTGCGAGATATTTCATTGCGAGACCGGGGATGCAGAAATAGCATAGTTCCAGTGACAAGCTGATCGCCCGGCGAATCCGATAACGAACGACGCATTTCCGTGCGTCGGAAACTGGCGACTCTGAAGGAAGGCAAAGTTCATGGCGAGAAAATGTCCTTCGCTTAGGTAACGTACTTTTTGTCTGGAACTGTAACGAGCAGAGAGGCTTGGTAACGAGGTGGGATCACGCGACACCGGCTCTAGTCGCATCGTAGGAAATGGAAAACGGAATCTTGAAACGCAAACACCCTGAGAAGACTCAACTCAAGACTGTTGAATGTGAATGTTGAATGAAAAACGTTATTTTTAAAACAGGGCCTTAAAGAACTCTCAAAAATTTGAAATTAGTACAGTACTGATGCCACGCGCGAATACGCATGCGCGAAAAGATGACATTATCAAAAATAAATCAGCAACTCCTATTTTAACAATCGTAAGGATCTCGGAGTAGCATCCCGGGAGGAGGGGTGTTAGTGGCACCTTAATCCAAAGCAGAGTGGGGGCAAACCCGCGAGAGTGAGCGAAAAGGTAGAGAGAGAAAGAGAGAGAGAGAGAGAGAGAGAGAGAGAGAGAGAGAGAGAGAGACACGGAATACAATGGTGATTGTCTCGAAACGTTTACAGCCTAATTATGTGAACACGGGCCCCGGCCATGGAGTGGAGTAACAATGCTATAACTCGTAACAATGTACGATTGTTCATTGTCTGCCCGTGCCCCTTCGCTCTTCTTCGCGTGCACGCGCAGCCTCCTAACCCCGTGCATCGTCTCGCGGGCTACCTTCGGGCTTTTTTACGCGAATCGAACGAGTTTTTGCGCGAGAAACACCGTCTGAGACCGGGAACAGGACCTGCGAAAAGCCTTTCGAAGGGATTCGAGCCAGTCGCGACGGAATATCGCAATTCGTGCTCTGAATTTCGTAAATCCCGGTCTGGTAGCTTACAATAATATTTAAAGAGCGTTGCAGAAGTTGATATCAACAACAACGCCTAGTTGAATAAAGTTGAGTTACTGTTTATGTCAACATATGGTACATACACTGATTAAAGCTTGTGTTAGATCGTAACAACGGGTTGTATATCGTGATGTTTATGTTCTTCATCATGGTCCATTGTGTTCTGTTGAGTTTGACTGTGTTGTGTCCGTTATCACCTCGGTTTGATCTTGATTGGTCGCGTTTGAGTGGTGTTTTGTAAACGTTGTTGTGACGTTGGAGACGTTCTTGAGTGGTGGCTTGAAATCGTCTGGAGGAGTGTAAACAAATTTCACGTCGTCGTTTCATTAGGTTTTCCCACGGTATGAAAGTATGTTGTATCTAATAATTTAACCTAGTGTAATCAATTTTTAAATATTACGTAGAGTCAGTATGGTATAGTCGTCCCTGAATGGTTAGGTTTGTCCATATGATGCCCACGTATGTTTGAGTAGTAGTTTGTAGGTATGATTGAAATTGACGGGGTGGTGTTTTGTAAACGTTGTTGTAACATTGTAGACGTTGTTGAGTGATAGCTTGAAATCGTCGTTGTTTCATTAGGTTTTCCGACGGTATGAAAGTATGTTGTATCTAATAATTTAACCTAGTGTAATCAATTTTTAAATATTTTGTAGAGTCAGTATATTGTAATCGTCCCTGATTGGTTAGGTTTGTCCATATGTTGTCCACGTTTGTTTGAGTCCTGATTGTTCGTGTTTGTGTCTGAGTAATAGTTTATAGGTCTGTATGATTGACATTGAAGAAGTCCTCTCGTTGCATGAGATTTGTCCACGTATGTTTGTGTCGTGTTTGAGTGGTGTTACGTGTTTAGTAACTTCGTCATGTTCACGTATGTTTGAGTAGTAGTTTGTAGGTATGATTGAAATTGAAGGGGTGGTGTTTTGTAAACGTTGTTGTAACATTGTAAACGTTGTTGAGTGATGGCTTGAAATCGTCGTTGTTTCATTAGGTTTTCCGACGGTATGAAAATATATTGTATCTAATAATTTAACCTAGTGTAATCAATTTTTAGATATTTCGTAGAGTCAGTATATTGTAATCGTCCCTGATTGGATAGGTCTATCCATATGTTGTCCACGTTTGTTTGAGTCGTGATTGGTCGTGTTTGTGTTTGAGTAATAGTTTGTAGGTCTGTATGATTGACATTGACGAAGTCCTCTCGTTGCATTAGGTTTGTCTACGTATGTTTGTGTCGTGTTTGAGTGGTGTTACGTGTTTAGTAACTTCGTCAGGTATGTCCACGTATGTTTGAGTGGTAGTTTGTAGGTATGATTGAAATTGAAGTGGTGGTGTTTTGTAAACGTTGTTGTGACATTGTAGACACTGTTGAGTGATGGCTTGAAATCGTCGTTGTTTCATTAGGTTTTCCGACGGTATGAAAGTATGTTGTATCTAATAATTTAACCTAGTGTAATCAATTTTTAAATATTTCGTAGGGCCAGTATGATGTAGTGATCCCTGAATCGTTAGGTTTGTCCATATGTTGTCCACGTTTGTTTGAGTCCTGATTGGTCGTGTTTGTGTTTGAGTAATAGTTTATAGGTCTGTATGATTGACATTGAAGAAGTCCTCTCGTTGCATTAGGTTTGTCCACGCATGTTTGTGTCATGTTTGAATGGTGTTACGTGTTTAGTAACTTCGTCAGGTATGTCCACGTATGTTTGTGTCGTAAGTTCTAAACTGTTTGACCAATTGCGTCAACCGATCATCTACAGGAGCCTTGCAATGTCTCATCCTCCTCGATTCATCGAATGACTCGAGCCTCGATACGAACGCCTTTCCAACCGAGCAGACCTCGAAGCGGAGCTGCAAGCTCGGAAATCCCCGCTCGAAATTAGAATCCGCCGACGAGAGGAGAGACGGTCGAACACTCGCACGTGTTCGGCCTCGAACTTTACATAGTCTGCTCCGTGACTCGGCTCCTCCGACTCTCTTGGTCGGTGCTCGGGTCTCGCAACATCCGGTCTGTGTTCCAAGGCCATGCAAGATCACAGAAATCGGGTCGTTGAACCGGGCCGATGCGAGTCACGCCGCGCCTCGCGATCGAACAGGCGCCAGCTCCAGATAAACGCACGTGCTCGCCTGTGCCTTTCGACTGCGCCGTTGCCCGTTCGATAAGTCGAGATAACCAGCGGGCTTCGACTCTCGATTGCTCTCTCACGATCTCTCTCTCTCGAGGATCGTTTCCTACCCTTGGAACACCGCGAGCTTTTAGGCATTCAGAAGAATCCTGAGATACGCGGTTAGAAAGTCGCCGTTTGAAAATACAGTCAACCCTCCTATAACGCGGTACTCTCAGAACGCGGTTTCCATATAACGCGGAGCTGAAATTGCGACAGACCTCCTATAACGCGGTACTCTTACAGCGCGGTTTCCGTTCAACAACGTCCCATCAGTTCTTTCCGTGCACCCAATGAATGGTTTTAACTGGATATGTTTATATAAACATTCAAGCTTATCTCTTAGCCGTTTACGGCATCGGTTTCAGTCGTTTCATTCCACTGATGGAATTAATTGATGCACCCACCTCAAATGCATTGGTAAACGAAAATAAGGAAAACGAATGTGTGCCAAATCTGGATTTACAAGATGTGAAAAAAGGACTAAATTTGGCTAAAGAATTAGAACTTCATTTCATTCAAACTGATCATTCAAGGGTGCGCAGCGCAAAGTTTAAAAGAGAGTTAAGAAATTGCTTGGCTCCCTATAGAGAGGTTTTAGTGGAGTTAGAAAAAAGAGCTACAATCGAAAACCAATGTGAAGATGAACCAAGTGAGGAAGACATTTTGCCCATTAAAAGAAGGCGAGTTAGGCGACTCATATCTGACAGCGAGAATGAGTGTTGAAAGATTACATAATTTTACAAAAGTCTTTCTTGTGTTTGTTGGAAAACAGTTTTTTAGTTTAGTTTTTGTTTCATTTTTTTTTATCATTTCCTTATATGAACTCTTCAATTCAATAAAAATAATTTATAACTTATCTTGTCTTTTGTATTTATTGGTTTCCATATAACGCGGTACGAATGATGTGATTTGTACTAATTCTGAGTTTCTTATAGCGCGGTTTCCATACAACGCGGTAGACGGTTTCCATAGAACGCGCTACGAATTAGCCTGGTTTGTACGGTTAAATCCGAGTTTCTTATAGCGCGGTTTCCATATAACGCGGTACGCACTCACCGCGTTATAGGAGGGTTGACTGTAATTGGTCCACAATTTTACGGGAAGGTGACATTGACACTCGGATGGCGGATGACACCAATCCACTAATCTGGTACATTAATTCGAGAGTTTAGATTTAAATGTGGACAATTAACCCCTTGCACTACGATTTATTTTACGGTTGCAATGATTAGAACTTCTTTGACGTTCATATTTTCCTGGAAGAAGACGAAAATGTACATCTATTGTATGCCTATATGTTCTCCAATGGCTGCGCATTAGCAACAATAAAATAGAATTTTATTTCGGATTATAGGAAATTAATAACATACATATTAGACTCTGTTCAGAATCTTCATCACGAGTCTAACTCGTTATTGTATGGCAAGGGGTTAATTCTGTATTCCATTTCTGGGAGATTTGGTATTCCATTTCTAAATTCTATTCAAATTGTTCATATGATTCGTTTGAGAAGAGCGAAATTCCTTCCTAAGAACACAAAACATTACACCAACCTCATTGCTCACAGGAGACTATGCTCTAATTGGATTCAGTCAACAACAAAGCATAATTCCGTCTAGAGCAGTGGTGGGCACGGGTGGAGCCCTTCAAACGCCTGCTTCTCCCACCAACCTCTCTTTCATGCAACGCGCACGTTCGTTGCGTACGCTGATGTCTCGTGCCTTCTTTGCACCATTGTACCGTGCTTGCTGGAAAGGGACAGAAGGCGCTACGGTGTGGACGGTTTTGCCTCAATTGAGGCAAAATTGCCCATCTCTGGTCTAGAGACTAATTCCATAGCCGAATAAAGAAGATCGACATTAAACTCGCAGAAACAGGTCCATAAATGCAAAGAAAGAAATAAATCATCGGGAAACGAGTCGAACAAGACGTTGATTGAGAGAAACACCAAAATCTTCCGGCGACCACACGAAGAACATTCGTCGACAGAAATTTTTTCGAGGGTCGATCGAGGATTCCGTTTCACCCAAAAAATTCGGACAGGTCAACTTCTTCGGGGTTCGATCGAGATCCTGGAAAAACGGACCGAGGATTATTTCCAAAGGGGACAGAGGTCTCGAGATCGTCGATAAAACGGAAAGACCTAGCTGCTTGCCGTAGGTTTATCTCTTCCCACGGACGTGTCCCTTCGGAATTTGTTTCTCGACGAGATTATCGCGGGGTATATCGTGTCCCCCCTATCCAGAAGGGATGGAAATAAGGGATAGACAGCCTCGAAGAGCAGGGGCTGCATGGAACTGCGACCCTTGTAACGACCGTCGCGCGATTTCCAGAACATCTTGCTTGGAGGGTCGCAGGAAAATCCTGAAGAACCTGCCCTGGATACTTGTACTTGGAACGCGGAGGTCTGAAAAGCTCTTTGTGGCCGAAATTGAATATTTCGGCCAGGATGTTTTACCAACAGTTCTTTCCCATAAGAAGACGCTCCTTCATAGCTGCGAAATCCAAGTCTATCACTCGTTTTAACAGTAAACCTACCAGGGACAAAATATCCGGTTTTCTAATTTACAATTATTGAAATTAGGGAAACGATTTAATAGGAAATGACTGAATTGACTTCTTTATTTAAGCACATATTGTAATGGAAACGGTACAAAGTTTAAATTAAATTCAATGTATTCACTTCTCTAAGGTGTTTTACTTTTATATGTTTTGTGCTCGGTAGGTTTAGTGTTAAATAGCGTTTTCGTATTAACCCTTAGCACTCGAATGGCGACTCTGAGGCGCCACTACAAATTTCTATGCCATTATTCAAAATATTGTTTACATTATTAAATTTGCTTATATTTGATAAATTTACTAAACATTTAAATATGGCATGAGGTACTATATCAGCTTCATACGTATAAAATGAAAAAAATTATGTACAATGGAAATATTCTAGGTCAGAAGAAAGGTTTGATTTTTGAGTTGAAATAGCTCCGAGTGCAAGGGGTTAAAAGTCTGAAACGACATTAACACGTCGACTAGCACTCTGGCACAATCTGGATGTTAATAAAACTGTGAATTGTTTATAATTATAAATATAAAACGAGTAGGTACAACTCAAAACAGTAAAACGATTAAAAGTATTTAATAACGTCGATGTACTAATATCGACATATTAAAATTATTAATAGGGAAAATCAATTTTTAGTTTGTAATTGTTGCGTACAAATTTTATTTCGCATGCAGACCCGCAGTCCAATAATCTTTGGCTAGGTTCAAAAATTCATTTTCATCACGACGTAGGATGCTGAAAGGGTTAAGGTAGCTTCCACGACTATGAGAAATTTCAACTTTCCATCAGCTCGATGTTGCAAGAATTCTCTTTTAGATCGAACTCGTGGATAAAAGTCGACGTGAAACTGAGCGATCGAGTGTAGAAACGATATGACTTAATTGAAAGCGATGAATCACGGTGGGTCAAGGTGAATTATGCACATGACTCAAATACGAACAAACTTGTGGCCCGTCTTCATAGTTTCGATTCCATTAACCCTCGGAGTATAGACCTTTCGAAAACGACAGAAATGAATTAAACTGGAACGTGCACGCATGCGTAGATGTTGCTGTTCTTCTGCTGAGAAATTTTTAAATGAGTATACGTACTATCTCTACCACTCCGGAGTGGGGGTAGTAAACTCCTGAATGAACATCATCGTTCATTCGCTCGAGAATGGTTGGAGCGATAATAATAGCAGCTGAGCTGTTGGAACAGCGTCGGATCAGATTAACAGACCTTACATTCGTTAATTAAATTACTTTGATTCTGTCGCAATCTAGGCTTTCAACTTAAACATATGTTCATAGCGAAAGCTAATGTTAAAACCTGCGTGTTTCCTCAAATATGATAAACTATGGATTTTAGAATATTTTATGTAATATTTACATAGTAGGGAAACTAAAGAGACCCACGTAGGAGGGTTCGAGGAGCTTATCAGATTTGGAAAAAGAAGTTTGATTTTGTTTGAGAGTCTTCAGGGTTGGCATTCGTATTAGACCCTCAGAGATGCTAGCACAATCAGTTCCAAGAGAGCGTTGATGTTCCAGTTACTGGAGCATCGAATCAAGTTCTCCCATTTGATTGTTTTTTACAGAATTTAATTACTATGTATTTTAAAGCGATCGCCGTGTCTTCCTGGCAGCGACGCGTTCACGGGCACGTGTTGTCCGCCGGGACGCTCATTAAATTAGGTAACAATGAGAGTGTACGCGAGAGGCGGTGTAGCTCGGCGGATCTAGCGATCCGGCGTCTCGTTTTGCCGCGTTCTCTCCTCTCTCGATCCTCGGGGGCCCCTCCGCTCGATCTTCTCTCCCTACCCTGGAGGAACTGGCACTCCTCTCTTTTCCGTTGTCAGTGGTTGCGTAGTGGGGTGCCAAGGATGTGTGTGGAAGCCAAGGCGCACACGGTGGGGTCGGGTACCAGACAAGGTCACGGCTACCAACCGTTTCTTCTCTGTCTCTCTCTCCACAACCGATCGCTCTTCTCTCTTCTTCTTCTTCTGTTCTTCGTCGTCGTTCTCTTCTTGTCTCTTCTTTCTCCACTCCGTGGCGGGCAGCCATCTTGGTGAATGCGTAGCGTCATCGAACGCACGGGGAATAACAATAAATTATTTGTTGTCGATCGCCTCTCACCTTCCAACGCCTCCGACGATCTCAGCCGTTTCCTCTCTGGCTCTGACTTCGATCTCAACGATCTCTCGCGCGGTGCACACCCAGGGGACCATGATCTTCAACTATTCTCACATGATATTATGATATTCACAAATTTGTAAATATCATGTGAATGATATTACACACGCATTATGATATTTACAAATTTGTTTACACGTCTTTTAAAACACTACTAACTTCGCGAAAATAGTATAACTCGCTTGGATCGGATTTAATGAAAATATTCTCTTTTAATCAGAGATCGATAGAGTTATAAAACATTTTAGAGGGCTCTAGCTAAACGTGGATCATTTCTGTAAAACATTCTTACGTCAAGTTATTTAAACGAAAACATATTCCTCCAATGTTTCACAGTCCTGTAATCCTCTGCGCAACCATGTGACACATTTCAACGACGAGGCAGAGTTTCAACACTTGCCAGTGAGTTCAAGCCTCCACTCTTCAGCAATCCCTACCAATTACAATTTTTTCGAAATGTCCTTTACAAAATTGTTTCTGTAAAACATTCTCACGTCTAGTTATTTAAACGAAAACATATTCCTCCAATGTTTCACAGTCTTGTAATCCTCTGCGCAACCATGTGACACATTTCAACGACGAAGCAGAGTTTCTACGATTGCCAGTGAGTTCAAGCCTCCACTCTTCAGCAATCCCCACCAATTACAATTTTTTAGAAATGTCCTTTACAAAATTGTTTCTGTAAAACATTCTTATGTCAAGTTATTTAAACGAAAACATATTTCTCCAATGTTTCACAGTCTTGTAATCCTCTGCGCAACCATGTGACACATTTCAACGACGAGGCAGAGTTTCGACACTTGCCAGTGAGTTCAAGCCTCCACTCTTCAGCAATCCCCACCAATTACAATTTTTTCGAAATGTCCTTTACAAAATTGTTTCTGTAAAACATTCTCACGTCAAGTTATTTAAACGAAAACATATTTCTCCAATGTTTCACAGTCTTGTAATCCTCGGCGCAACCATGTGACACATTTCAACGACGAAGCAGAGTTTCTACGCTTGCCAGTGAGTTCAAGCCTCCACTCTTCAGCAATCCCTACCAATTACAATTTTTTCGAAATGTCCTTTACAAAATTGTTTCTGTAAAACATTCTCACATCAAGTTATTTAAACGAAAACATATTCCTCCAATGTTTCACAGTCTTGTAATCCTCTGCGCAACCATGTGACACATTTCAACGACGAGGCAGAGTTTCAACACTTGCCAGTGAGTTCAAGCCTCCACTCTTCAGCAATCCCCACCAATTACAATTTTTTCGAAATGTCCTTTACAAAATTGTTTCTGTAAAACATTCTCACGTCAAGTTATTTAAACGAAAACATATTTCTCCAATGTTTCACAGTCCTGTAAGCCTCGGCGCAACCATATGACACATTTCAACGACGAAGCAGAGTTTCTACGCTTGCCAGTGAGTTCAAGCCTCCACTCTTCAGCAATCCCTACCAATTACAATTTTTTCGAAATGTCCTTTACAAAATTGTTTCTGTAAAACATTCCCACGTCAAATTATTTAAACGAAAACATGTTCCTCCAATGTTTCACAGTCTTGTAATCCTCGGCGCAACCATATGACACACTTCAACGACGAAGCAGAGTTTCTACGCTTGCCAGTGAGTTCAAGCCTCCACTCTTCAGCAATCCCTACCAATTACAATTTTTTCGAAATGTCTTTTACAAAATTGTGTGTGATGAAATTCGAGTAACAGCTCCAGATATTCTTATTAAGGATTTTTACCATCGGAATTTCGTAACAGGGGCGAAGGACCCTGGATCGGACAAAGACGATCTTTCATGCGAAGATAAGGGGCAGATGTTTCGAGCGAGCAAGCCACCGGCATCATCGCCTGGACGTCGAACAGAACTTTGTTTAACACTCGATTTACGGGGCCCGTCAAAATGACGGATTCAACATTTTTTAATTTACGGTTATTAAGAGTGTAAGGTGGCATTCGTGAGGAATTATTAAATAGATTTATTTTCTTTTGTTTACATATGTAGGGAGTGTAGGGATGATACTGTACCAAATTAACGTACCGAATACCGCCGATTACTACGATGATAGTAACGGTAACGACGCGACGATCTGTTAAAAACAATATTATTGATTGCGGTTTTCAGAATAGATAAAAAGTACGACGTGAATGATTCGAGACGTAAATTGTAAAATCTCAGACGGAGATTGAGACGTGAAAAGTTGTGAAAAAAGTTTAATTTATTGTACCAGTTGTGATTTTTTGTGTTAAATTATATATATTTTTATATTTATCGTCTTTGATCCTACACATATTACAATAAAAATCGCTGAAGATCTAAGTAAATACAATTTTATTATTCTTATAAAGCAATGTAAAATAATCAATTTTAGTGCTCCGTAAACCTAGTGCTAGCCCTTTGAGCGCTGAGTTGCCAGACGTTAAGCGTGCGCCGTGGACCGCCCACTCCGTACGAGGCAGCTCACCGTGGACTGCGTACTTTTTACGAAAGACTGCCCACTCCGTACGAAAAAGACTGAATTTTAATTGCAAGGTATATTGATTGTAACAGACTTGTTTTATTTAAAATAAAATTTTAAAACGCAAAGAACAGATTTTAAAAAAGTAGCAGTACTTATAACCTTTAAAAGTCTTTGGTTGCGATATGTTAGCTAATGCGCAATGAATGCACATACAAATTTATATTATTAATAAATATTAATTAATATAATTAACAATATTGATAAACGATTGCACAAAAGCCTTTTGTTATATCTATAAAGGCTCACAGGCACCAGTCACATTTATCTGTTCATAGATTCCCTTTCCCCAGATTGAATTGTTTCGTGAAAACCCACATATGCGTTCATAACCTAAACCGAATGGTTATGTGAAAACGCATATGTGGGTTCATAGCCAAAAACAAATGGTTATGTGAAAACGCATATGTGGGTTCATAGCCAAAAACGAATGGTTATGTGAAAACGCATATGTGGGTTCATAGCCAAAAACGAATGGTTGTGTGAGAACCCATATATGGGTTCATAGCGCTCAAAGGGTTAAAAAAAGTTTCTTGTCGTCGTCGTTGACCGGAAGAACGTCGAACGTCGAAGGGATTGAAATTACGAAAGTTCGCGGAGGAAGCTGCTGCGAGAACAGCTACGCGTTCATTTTAGAACCTACGCTCGCGCGTCCCGGCGACGACTTTAAAAAAGACGTTACCTTGGTTTGTTCATTAAAGTCTGCCCGCGGGGTTTATCCGCGGCGAGTGAAATTCAG
Source organism: Sphecodes monilicornis (assembly GCA_913789915.3). NCBI lineage: Eukaryota > Metazoa > Arthropoda > Insecta > Hymenoptera > Halictidae > Sphecodes > Sphecodes monilicornis. Next base: position 23,677,885 of record OU565291.1, read on the forward strand.
GAACTTGGTCGATTATAAAAAAAGAAAGAAAAATGAGAAGGGAAGAACACGGGCGAACGGGACTCCGAGGCATCAATGTATTGCGGACGCTCGTTCCTGAATGCAACCTCATCGAAGACAAGAGGGGAGCTTCTTCCGGCGGATGTGCGGCCGCGACGTGTCGCTGACGCATCCTGCTACCAGGACAACAATGCCGGGCACCACCCTCCTCTTCCTGGTCGCATGCGCCAATTTATTCCTCGTTCGAACCGAAGAATTCGCTTGTTTGCTCGCCCCACTCTGTTTACGCTGTCCGAAGAAGAGCAGGAAACTTTTCGTCAGCGTTGCAGATGGATTCGATGGGAGCTGCGTCAATTTTGCAGAGAATAGTGTCTGTGCCATTTTACTCTTACGTCGATGATAAATACTTTCTACGATGTTATTATAATCTGTAAACTTTATAATTTCAACGCATGATTTCCTACATTTGTAATTGTTCTCGATTGTCTTCTCAGAGAACAGCGAAAATGTTACATGACCGGTCAAATGACCGGTTTCACATTTTTTTATTTTCAAATTATTGAAGTTATAAAGACGACTTCATGGGAATAGATTCAATAAATTTCTTTACTGAAGCATATGTTATAATAAAAATGACACAAAGTCTAAATAAATTCAATCTTGTTATTTTTATAGAACAATACATACTAGGCAATTTTAATGCTCGGTAGGTTTAGTGTTAATAAATAGTTCAACGTTCAAGTATGGTACGAGTAAGTACACTCAATTTCATGTGGACAAAATCAGGAAATATTGTAAATTAGGTGAAATATGTCTGAATTCTGGATTGCAAAAGGTTAGATCAAATTTTTTCATTTTGGATGTATAGTACAAGCAACAAGGTAGAACAACACGTAAAAATAGTTGTAAAAGCGGAATAATATTTATTCGACGCCTCGTTTTCGAGATGAATTGGTACTCATGTGTCTGTTCATGGTCAGCCGATTCTACTTACTGCAAATACTGGGACGCGCGAGTCCTGAGAAACAGAATAATTCGAGCTCTATTGTCTTTTAAACGAAATCATAAATGAAATGAATTGTTTAAAACACATACAATACTCTCTTGCATTTTCAACACACTCCCAAATATTTGTTTCAGCAATTCTGTTCATTGATCGAATATAATCTACAGCCTGCGGATCTTCAAAATGCAAATTGTCTGCTTCAGTTACAAAAAAATGGGATTGCATAAAAATTGAATTCTTCTATTAATAATTTGAATAGCTCGTAAATAATGTCCGAGTAATATTAAATTAGTCTGACGTTTCTTCTACTAATTTTCCCCAAAATGCACAAAATGTAGTCTAATCAAATCTGCCGCCCGAGATAGTACAAGCATACTCGAGTCTTTAAAATTCAAACATTTTCTTCCATTTACCTGCCGGGCACGATTACGATTTCCGTGGCCCCTACTTTGAAGATTACCTAACCTAACCTAACCTAATACGTCAATAATATTCACTGCTAATTGAGTTTTAATACATAGACATTTCTTGAGTCTCGTATAAGCAGTTGTGGACAGAGCCTTCACGTCCCCCCGACCATCATCTCGGGAGGGGGGGCAGTTGTTCTGCAACTTCACCGAAATATAAATATACTCGGAAACTGCGCAGCTGATAAAAAAATATCATACGACATAAATTGTTGGAAATTTAATTTTCTACAAAAAAGGTCTCTTGATATTTTGCCATATTTCGCATAATTACCGAGATATTTGCAGATTTATAAGAAACAGGAAATCTACTTTACCGGCTAAACCAGGCCCATTCGATACCCGTAAAATATACATTTTTTTCTTAAAATGACCCGGAAGGTCACAAATTTAACCTCTAAAACAAGGGGCCAAGGAAATCGTAATCTAACCACCTGCCGCCATGGCAACATTAAAATAAAGCTTCCGGAAACCGCGAGAGACCATTTCCGCGAGGACAAAGCAGAGACCGTACGATTCCAGAGGGAAATCTCTTCGGTCTGCTCCTCGAAAGGTGACGGTCGTCGTCGGTGTCCCGGTGTGTTTTGGTCCGAAAAGGCGGAACAAGTTCGCGGCGTGAACTAAATAAAACGCCTAAGATCGGTGCTCGGGACGTGCCAAGTGCCTGTTGAATATTTTAGACGACTTCGGGGAACGGCTCGTCGCGTGGACGGGGGCAGCGCACGTTTCGCACGAACCGAGCGATCGAGGTCAAGATCGCGAAGTCAGGATCGCGTTCGCTATCCGGGAAGTTCGTCGACCAGGTGGAAACGCACGTTGCAGAGCGTAGAGGTTCGGGGCTCCGGGAAGGAAGGATCGCCTCTGTGTAGAATCGGAGAACCGTGGACGAAGGAACGAATGGTACTGGTGAGCGAGCGAGCAAGCCGAGGTATTATTAGCATCGTGTAAACGTGTCTGGTGGCCGTGAAACCAGTGAAAGTATTCCATGGACGGGGCGGTGCGGCTCGCTCGGATACGAGGGACAACCGTGCAGCCGTCTTTATCGCGAACACAAGCCACGATACAAGCTCGACGTGTTCCGCTCGGCGCAACGCGTCGTTCCTCCGCTCCTCGCTCTGCCTCCTTGCTCTGCCTCCTCGCTCTGCCTCTCCGCGCGCTCAAATTCTTTCGAGACGGCCGAGCAGCACCGCAGGCGCGGCCAGATCTGGGCCTTTGTCCTCTTTGTCTGGAACCTAAGGCCAATCTGGACCCTTACGACGCTGCCACAGCCTCCGAGAGGAGACTCCTTCCTCCTGCATCAGCGCCGACGACTCGCGTCCTCTCTGCTTCTCTCGCAACCGCGCGAATGCTCGCTCGTTACCGACACTCTTGTGGCGTCAAATGTTCGGCTTGTTACAAGCTTCGAAGATCTTAGAACGCGTGGTCCTTTTTACTGTAGTCGCAGGTGGACTGACCAACTTTTTGATCCTTTGAGGGATAATGGTGTTTACGACAATCTACGCGAAAATTGGGAAAAAGCGACGCGATTCTTTTCGTTTCACAGTGAGAAATGGTAAACTGTGCGAAAGTGATTCTCTGGATGATCAATCAATGGTCCAAATAACACAACTGGCTGGTGGACTGGGGACCATTTTAACTCTTTGATTGATTTAGGATTTTGCGATATTTAGGCAAAAATTGGGGGAAACGACGCGATCGTGGTTCCTCAATTCCGGAGTCGAAAAATGGTAAACTGTGCGAAAGTGATTCTCTGGACGATCAATCAATGCTCCAAATAACACAATAACAGAATGATGGCTGGTGGACTGGGGACCATTTTAACTCTTTGATTGATTTAGAATTTTGCGATATTTAGGCAAAAATTGGGGGAAACGATGCGATCGTGGTTCTTCAATTCCGGAGTCGAAAAATGGTAAACTGTGCGAAAGTGATTCTCTGGGTGATCAATCAATGGTCCAAATAACACAATAACAGAGAATGATCGCTGATGGACTGGGGGACCATTTTAACACTTTGATTGATTCAGAATTTTGCGGAATTTAGGCAAAAATTGGGGACGCGATCGTGGTTCTTGCATTCCGACGTCGAAAAATGGTAAACTGTGCGAAAGTGATTCTCTGGATGATCAATCAATGGTCCAAATAACACAATAACAGAATGATGGCTGGTGGACTGGGGACCATTTTAACTCTTTGATTGATTCAGGATTTTGCGAAATTTAGGCAAAAATTGGGGAAAAGACGCGATCGTGGTTCTTTCATTCCGGCGTCGAAAAATGGTAAAATGTGCGAAAGCACAATTCTCTAATTGGCAACAGTAAAATGAATGATTAATTTAAAAGAAGATTCATTCATTCGTCTCTAACAGATTCCGTTTAATTCATCCCGGGTCTGGCCCGGTACCGTGAATCAAGTTAGACTGTTTTAAATGAACCCAAATTTAAACTAAAAAATGAATCCTCATAATGAACTACACAGAATCAGAAACTACGACATGCAAGAAGAGTCTAGGAAGCTCAGTAATTACTGAGGAAAAGATAGAAACGTAGTCAGCTGTCCGATTGCATAAGACTTGGTATCATGTATCAAATTAGACTGTTTTACGTACGTCGAAATTTAAAAAATAATTTTAACCAGTACAATAAACTACGCAGAACCAGAAGCTACAACATGCAAGAAGAGTCTAGGATGCTCAGCAATTACTGAGAAAAAGAAAGAAACGTAGTCAGCTGTCCGATTGCATAAGACTTGGTATCATGTATCAACTTAGATTGTTTTACATACGCCCAAATTTTTAAAAAAATTTTAACCAGTACAATAAACTACGCAGAATCAGAAGCTACGACATGCAAGAAGAGTCTAGGATGCTCAGCAATTACTGAGAAAAAGAAAGAAACATAGTCAGCTGTCCGATTGCATAAGACTTGGTATCATGTATCAAATTAGACTGTTTTACATAAGCCCATATTTAAAAAAAAATTTTAACCAGTACAATAAACTACGCAGAATCAGAAGCTACGACATGCAAGAAGAGTCTAGGATGCACAGCAATCACTGAGGAAAAGATAGAATTGTCAGGTGCGCGATTGCATAAGGCACGAGCGTAGTTTCAGTGATTCGCAAAAGCACCAAAGATTGTCGAATAAATCGATCCACCCACGCAACGACGTTGACAGTTATTTACTGTATTCTGCGACAACCAACAACGTTTGTAACGTCGGTCGACATTCTCTGGGAATGAGTCAAGACGATCATCGATTGCAATAAACGCGACTTGCTGGATCGAGACGACCGGGCTCTGCTTATGGCGGTACAATCTTTACGAACGGGAGAGGGAGGATGAAAATTACGAGATCGCGGTGTCCTCGTTCGTCAGTTTCCCTTTCGAATCTTATTGTTTCGCGAACAGAGCGTACAAACGAGCGTCACGCTGCGAAGATCCAACTGAGATAATTTTCAGGTACGATCAGGAGGCGAACGTGTTCCATCGGTGAAGATCTAGAAACGATTTCGTCGAACTTTAACGTGGTTACCTGCGTGCAAGGTGTTGAGCCACGTGTGCAAATATATTAACAGTTACAGTCAATTTCCTGACAGTCCTTTCAACGTCGCAGTTTAAGAAGCATTTGTACAAAATGAAAGTTTAAGAGACCAGGAGCTACTTGCGAACTCTTTCTGTTTGTTTAATATCATTTTTATTAACGTCTACAGAATTTCAATCGTTAATTGTCGTGAACTTCTGAACGATAATTGTCGCAAAACAATCCCTCCTTCCGCGGGGTATACCCCGTGAAGCTCGAGAGGCCTCAGTCGCCGAGAAGTGTAACACAATACGGGTCGAGTATATCGGTGAGACCACTACTAATCCAATGACAAAACTTCTTTATTATTTTTTGATGGAATTTTCGCGAACATATTCGTGGCATTTTTCTAATGAAAATGATACCAAATTCCGATGGTATTTACTTGAGGTATTTACTTTCTCCAATATATTTGTCTAATGAAAATGTACATTTTTCTAATGAAAATGATACCAAATTCCGATGGTATTTACTTTCTCCAATATATTTGTGGCATTTTTCTGATTCAAATAATACCAAACACGATATAATTGGGATAAGATTTACAATAATTTTCCGAAACTGTCATCGTCCATTAGTCAAGTAAATATCATCGGAATTATATCTTATTTGGTACCATTTTCATCCGAAAAATGCCACAAATATTTTGGTGAATGTTCCATAAAAAAATAATAAAAAATAAAGAATAATCTTGTCATTAAGTTAGTTGTTGTTTTCACACCGACATACTCGACCCGTATTATATTACACTCCTCGGCGACCGAGGTCTCTCGAGCATCGCTGTCCTTTTCTACGTTCGGCACAAGTCAGAGAATAGTATCATCTGAACATAAATTGTCGCCGGCCGTGGAGGCGACAATTATCGATGAAATACTGTATTCGCATCTACTGCTTCGAACTTCAGCTATTCTGCCATAAATGTCTTAAATCCCGTAGTCTAGACATAGAAATAGACGATTAGAGAAATTTAAGAGTCGAATCGATGAGAGAATACTGTTCGGTGGTTGCAGTTTCGAGGCGTGCGCGAAAACAGCTTGCAAAAATGTGTCTCCGAGCGTTTTGTCGACAAGGTGTCGAAACACGGTTCTCCGGGATCTCCTTTCACTAATTGTACGGAGCGAGGAGGACCGCCGCCGCGAGCGACCGGCTGAAAAATTTATGAAACGCCGTGCAGAGTGGCGCGAGCCGTTCGAAACATTTGCGAAAGCGTCCGCAGACGGACGGGCCCGGTGAAAGATGCCTTTGGCTGGCCGGCTGTTGCTCGTAGAATCGAAAAGGAAACCTGTCGAACGAACGTTGCACGCTGAGTTACGAAAAAGTCGCGTGTCACGGGCCGCGCCGAGTTTCTTCTCGCTGCCGGGTTTCTTTCTACGGTAGAGAAAAACAAGCATTTTTCTCGCTCCTTCTCAACCCTTGCAACCTTAGAAATGCCCCGCAATTTCTCTTCTTTAACGGGCCCTTCGAAGAACCGTGGTGCAAAAGTTCAAATCAACGGGGCTTCTTCAGACGCGAAGCATTTTGCGATCTGTGCGCGTGTAAATTATTTTTACGAATTTTATTGGGGATTGTAGACGAGTTCCAAGGGTCGGTAATTATTCTAGGATGTTTTAAGATTATCACATACAGAATTCGATGGAATTTATGTGGAGAGGTAATTTTCGAAAAATATATGACAAGTATTTTCTTAACGGCAACTATCTTTGTTGAAGGGATGAAAACTGGCATGTATGTTGAGGGTGAAAAATGCATTTTTGATTAAATATCTAGAAACCTGTATGGCCCAGAAAATTATTTTTCAAATTACGTCCCTTTAACACTAAACGTACCTGCACTTTACATATACCTATTCTTGCCATAAGGGGTCGTTGATTTTTAAAAAGAAATTCTTAATTTATTAAAGGAAATAATTCGCAACATAGCCTCAGATTTCTAATAAAATAATCAAACATATATTTGTATTTTTATAGATAAAATAATTAATTAATTACACTTTTTACATATGACTGGTTTCTGCTTTATACATTTTCTGCAGACAAAGATGTCATTTGACCCCGCTTGGTACGTTTAATGTTAAATTGCAAATCCAACCATACAAAAAAGTTTTTCTAAAATACTACTGCGAAAGCGTTATGTTTGAGTTCGTTAATTGCGTGTTTTTAAATTAAAAATTTAAACGTATAAAAACAATATTTTATGTCCGAGTTTGATATACATATTTCCTTGTGAGTGTTGTTGTTTTAACAAAGTGATCAGTTTAATTCATTCCATACGACTTCCGTTTTATTTTTGAATTTGTCTTGGGGAAGAATAATGTGCTCGAGTATTGGCACAAGGGTTGACCAGAAATAAAATTCTACTTCCCCGTGATGGATGTTGAACGATGAATAAAAACGTAGGAATACAAACGATACGAATTGCTTCCATCTTCCAGGATCATTTCAAGGGTTCAGGATGATTGACTGGCTTAGCATATTGAAATCGCAGACCGCATCTCGCACCGGCACTTTGAATTCCGTGCTCGCATGCGTCCACGGCATCGATCTGCTCTCACGGGGAGTTCTCTGGACGGGCGTTTTTGCCGAAACATGACGAAACCCGTCGATGGTTACTTGAAAAGCTGAGGGAAAGCGGGCCGTGTGATGGCCGGTGATTCACTTCTTCAGGACAGTGTTCTTCGATCGACGGTCCGCGAAAAATTTCGCCTACATCGTTTAGCTACCACGCGTAGTTAAATGTTTCGCCGTAGTTAACACTAGAGCTACCAGAGGAGTCAAAATGACCCATTTCAAAATATTTATTTTATAATTACAGAAAATATAAAAAGGGCTTTGTGAGAAATTGTGGAATAAATTGAGTCACTCGTGTGCACACTATAGTACATATTAACTAAAGTCTCTATTTTCAGGATCTTACAGTTCTTGCAGAACATTTTCTAAACTATAATTTTAATGCTCGGTAGTTCTAGTGTTAAAGAAGCAAAGAAATTTCGGCTTGGTAACAGTTCCTTGCGATTGATGTAGACAATTCTAACAAATTAATTCTAATAAAATTCTATAAAATTTTACAAGAAACCTATACTATTTTTATTTCCGTCTTGGTCATCAGCTGATGCGCGAAAATGTCGCCTACATCATTTAGCTACCACGCGTAGTTAAATGTTTCGACGTAGTTAAAGATGCAAAGAAATTTGTTTGGCTTGGTAATAATTCCCTGCGATTGATGTAGACAATTCTATAAAATTCTATAAAATTTTACAAGGAGCCCACACTATTTTTATTTCCGTTTTGGTCGTCAGCTGATGCGCGAAAATGTCGACTACATCATTTAGCTACCACGCGTAGTTAAATGTCTCGACGTAGTTAAAGAAGCAAATAAATCTCGGCTTTGTAACAGTTGCTTGCGATTGATGTAGACAATTCTATAAAATTCTATAAAATTTTACAAGGAGTCTACACTATTTGTATTTCCGTCTTGGTCGTCAGCTGATGCGCGAAAAATGTCGCCTACATCATTTAGCTACCACGCGTAGTTAAACGTTTCGACGTAGTTGAAGGAGCAGAAAAATTTCGGCTTGGTAACAGTACCTTGCGATTGATGTAGACAATTCTATAAAATTCTATAAAATTTTACAAGGAGCCTACAGTATTTTTATTTCCGTCTTGGTCGTCAGCTGATGCGCGAAAATGTCGCCTACATCATGTAGCTACCACGCGTAGTTAAATGTCTCGACGTAGTTAAAGATGCAAAGAAATTTGTTTGGCTTGGTAACAATTCCCTGCGATTGATGTAGACAATTCTATAAAATTCTGTAAAATTGTACAAGGAGCCTACACTACGCTAGCTTTAAGAAGAACGAGCACGGCTTTTTATTTCCGTCTTGGTCGTCAGCTGATGTGCGAAATATTTTCCGAATATCCGGCAGTCGTTGGAAAAAGTTGGAACGGAGCTTCTGTAAGGGAGAGTGATTTCGCGATTCGATGATCCGGATCGATCGATCGTGGATCCCGGTAGATCGACGAGGGAGAGTACGGGAGAGAGCGCACGATGAAAAGGTCGCCGGATGCTAATTCGAGGGAAGATAGGCATCCATCGGTGCTCTCCGGTCGTAACGTCGTTGGCAGAAAAACGATTTCACGAGGAGGGGCCATCTCTGCGAATGGCGTCGATTTTTCATTGGTCCCTGGGCGCTTCTCGTCCCTCCGTTTGCCGAAGAAAGGAACACGGAGACGAAGAGGGCGGAACTCTTCGGAGCCGGAGCCTGTGCAGCGATTCTCCGACGGAGAGCCCGCATACCGCGTACGGGACCATTGTGAACCAGACCTTTGGGTTCGACGATAAATAAAAAGGAATCATAAAAGGCAACGGCGCGGTGCCCTGGCGTGGCATGGCATGGCATGGCGTGGCAAAGAGAGGGACGTAGAAAAACGACGAAATGGCCCGTGCAGGCACGTTCGAGCCTTCTCCAACGGCGACAAAGGGCTCTGCTAGCCTCTGACTGGCTGCCTGCCTGGCTGGGCTCTCTTTGTGATCGAAACATTTCCTAATGCTCGCCAGACCTGAGCCCCGCCGCTCGAATATTCGGCCCGATTAACGAGTTTCGCCCTGTCCAGACTTTGTGGGAACCAATTAATCCGCCCGCCAGTGGTTCTCCGAAACCGTCTGCCCGCTGTATCGCGGTTGTGCAAGAAGACATGCTTCGAAACTGTTCAGACCCATACCACAATTTTAAAGTAGCTGGCCATTTAACCGTAAAATGTATGAACATTGCCAGACTTGACATATTCGCACTATTCACATGTATTTTAAACAATTAACTGTTTTTGCCGAGTATACTCGTCATGGAATAAAATAAATTGTTTGCTATTTATGTTAAAATTTGTAGTGAAAATTAAAACGCATTATTAATTCGTCGACATTTTAGAATTTTTAATAAAATTAATTGCTTGCTATTTATGTTAAAATTTGTAGTGAAAATTCAAACGCAATTTGCCGACATTTTATAATTTTTTGAGTGAAAGACGAAGTAAAGAAACGAAACAAAGAAATTGACGAGAGGTCAATATGTGATAAATAAAGTTTTCAAAAATTTTTAGTTGCCACATACAAAGTCAAGCGACACAGTTAATTGGTTAATAGAACTGCGTCAACGACAATCACACCTACGCGTCATCGATAATCTTTTTTTCCCATTTTTCCTCCTTTCGATAAGAATAAATACTGAACACGTTGACGTCGGTCTGACGTCGTTCAGGTGTCGTGCTATTAAATGAGTGACGACCTTTAGCACAAGCCGTATCGACCGGGAAATGTGAATGTTATATCTTGGTATAGAAAAACGATATGATTGAGTTTATTTCATGATTGAGTTTACTTCAATTTCGCGCAATTTTTATAAGGATATGTCGTTGAACGAAGAAATTTCGAGCAGAAGCATCTTTGCAATTTTAATACTTAGGAAATAGGTAATATGTGAAACCGATTGTGTGGTACCGGTTAGTGTTCACCTTGTTGTGAACGTATTAACATCTCGACCAGGTGGCGCGGAGGCACCTCAACCGAAGAAAACCTAAATCGTACCTAGATAGTCTAGATTGGCTACCCAGCCGAATTCCTGGACAGCGAAATAGTATCAAAGCATCGCAAAACCATCGAAATTACAGGGTGTTCACGCTATTACTAGCCAGCGTTTTTCCTGCAAATAATAAATATCAGAAAAAAATGATAGAGGAAAAGGTAATATTGTTTTTGGTAAGTAACATAATGGCGTATGTAATTTTCTTGTGTTTGCACTATTTTCTTAGAAATGAAGGTGACCTTCAATTTTTTTAATGAAATGCTATATATTTCTTTGTATCATATGAAAGCGTGTGTCAAGAAAAATTTATTCGTATACAACACAATGACCTTCAAGGTCATACAAGGTCAGAAATGGCAGGAAAATTTTGAATATTTCGTACGTAAATATTTAATAAAGATATCATTCACTATACACAACGCCCAGAAATTTAAACGACTTGCAAAGGAAACTAACGCAACCTTGTGCATTAATATTTTGTACAACTTTAGAAGAAGTTAACAAGAATGTAATTAATAGAGCCGAAATATGTAGTCATGCACGAAGATGTATATTGAACATTTACTATAGCCTAGACAATAAAGTATACTTGTAAACGCATTAGTACGAAATGTTCAAAATGTTTCTTCCATTTTTGACCTTGTACGATCTTGAAGGTCATTGTGTCAAATACGAATGAATGTCTTGACACACGCTTTCATATGGTATGAAAAAATATATAGCATTCCATTCAGTGATGGTATATGGTCTCGGTTTTTTCGCGCATGCGCGACTAAATGCAGGAACGTACCGTACGTCTTATGTTTGTGGGAAAAGTAGGGGAGAACTGTTATTGGCACGACGAGACGACCGTACTTCGAAATTTTGATAAGTTAATGTTAATATATTCGATTTCATAATGGCAACTAGTATTGAAAATCGAAAAAAAATTTGCGAAACTATGCGGGGTGACTAAGGTACCCCATTTTAGCCCAACTTTGTACTTTACTGACGCTAAAATCGTCGCGCGTGCGCGAGAAAACCGAGACCATATACCATCACTGATTCCATTTACAAAAATTGGAGGTCACCGACATTTCCATGAAAATAGTGCAAATACAAAAAAATTACAAACGCCATTACGTTGCTTGCAAAAAACAGTATTACTTTTTCCTCTTTCATTTTTTTCCAATATTTATTATTTGCAAGAAAAACACTGGCTAGTAATAGCGTGAACACTGTATGTCAGAACATACGGAAACGCAGGTCTGAAACTCTGTCCAAATAAAGAGCAAACAAGACGATTCAACCTACCGATCATTATACAATCTTTCAAGGCTACGATCTTCCAGTCTCGTTAATTCAACGTTAAAGAGAGCAAGCGTCGACCAAGACTCATGCTTGAACTACACAAACTACCATAAACAACGTCGGAGCTCAACAAAAACTGCAATAGCTTCAATTCAAATTCTGCATAGTCGACAGTAGAACGAGTGATCAGTTTTCTTGGACAACGAAAAGATGTTCCAAAAGGAACACGAAATCCCAATCGTCTTACAACTATAAAATTCGACAAAGCCTGCATTCAACTGTTCCTAAACTTTTCCACAATCTATACCCAACACTAGCACACCTCCAGCGCTGCAAGTCGCATCAAACGATGCAGCTACACATCCTGTAAATATCGTTCTCCAACGACCACATAGAAATTGGTCGTTCTCTTTCATTGAACCAGATAACGCAAAGAACTCGGAACTCTTTTGTGCGTCAGCTCGGAGCCATCCGCTTCGTTGAAAACTCTCCCGAGACAGCGTATCTTCTCCTGTCGAGGCGTGTTGTTGCCCAAGAAGCCAGCCGCAGAAAGAAAGCCAGGCGGATCAGTGACGAAACGCGTTCCTGATAAGTTCGTGTTCGGGAACGTAGGCTGGAATGTCCTCTCTCCCTTCGTCTTTCATCGAGGAGCGAGATCCTCTCTCGGAATGGCCACCGGGACTCAGCTGGCTGCGAGAAACGTTCAACACCGCGTGGAAAGCCTTTCATCAGGTTGATCAAAACATATTTTCGTATGTGTTGATCATTCTGCGTCGAGAACTGGGACTATTGCATTCTTTTAAGTGTTTTGTACTGAACGAGATTATTTATAGCATTGCTAAATGCGGGAATTACACTTTGCACTCCGTTGGCGCCACTATGGTGACCGTCTTAAGTAATTCCTCGTAAATATGATATATTGATGTGCATTAGATTTTGCATTAGCGTTATGCCATCTTTGAATGCATTTACGAGTAGACAGTAGATTTTATGCATTTACGATAAAAATGAAGATTTTAACCAGTTAACTGTGGCGATCTTTTTGCAAAGCGCGCACCAGTGTGTGTCGCGATAATCAAGCGATGAGGGGTATAGTCGTTAAACACAGAGTATTTTTTTATTTGCTTGTTTCATTTCGTCTTGACCTCTACACATTTTAAACATATTAAAATTTACGAATATAATTTAGTTTTCGCCAAAATTACAATTTAAATATCAAATTGTAACAAAATTTTACGCATGACGGATATAGTCGTCAAACACACTTAACTGGTTAACACTAAACCTACCAAGTAAAAAACATATAAAAGTGAAATAATGGCCTATGGAAGTGAAAAGATTGAATTCACTTTAACTTGTTACGGTTGTCATTATAATCTGTGTTTAAATAAAGAAAACAGTTGAACCATTTCCTATGAAAGCGTTTTCATAATTTCAATAATTGTGAAATAGAGAACCGGTCATTTGACCGTGGGATGTTTAGTGTTAAGAGAGTTCAACTTAATTAATTCTAATTCTCTATTAATTAAATTAAGGATTTCAACACGTTTCTTATAAACAAGTAAAACCAGTAAAGAAAGAATTGAATTCGTATTTGCTCGTGTGTTTTTGCAATGAATGCAGGCAATTTTTATTTTTAAAATCCGCAGTCCATTTAGGAGTTCAGCAAGAAGTCTGAAAAGTTTGCACGTTTTTCATGTTAAGTAGAATTATGGTATTGCGCAGAAGAATGAACTTCTTGAAGAACCGAATGCAAAGCTTGTCCACTGGTCCCACGACCTTCGGCGCAATGCATGTCGGCGGGAACACGCGCTCGCTGCTCCTCCTCGCTCGCACGAAAGTTTCCTGGCATATTCGCACGGAAAATGTCAATTTGCGTAGCGCCGACTGTCTCGCGTTGCTCTTGTTGCGCAATACGCTCCCGCGCAAGCCGAGTATCGACATTTGCACACCGCGCGAGCCGACCGACTTCCTCCAGAAAACGATTCCTCGAGTTCCGCGCGCAGATTTTGCGCGAACTTTGCGATCCGCTCGGCGACACTGCCGATCACGCGTCGAACGCTATGCTCTAATCGTGTGTGGCCGACATCCTCCTGTGGCTGCGACAACGTCGTTAGCGTCCAGATGGTGGTTGACCAACCAGACAACAAACGAAGCCAATTCGCACGTTTCCGCACGTATTCGCACGTCCAATTTGACGGCGCGTGCGATCATGTGCTAACCTGGGATTGACGACAACGATTTCGTCACTGGCTGATAATGTCAGTCAATTAGTACGTGGTTCGTTCGGACATGATACACAGTATACCACGAAAGTATTCGATCGGTTTTAAATGAAATGTCTGAGACTTTGAAAAACGTAATTACGTTACGAATTTCATAATGCTTTTATTCGAATAGTAACTTGTAAGTTTCCAACAAACATTTGAGTGGAAAGTAATTTTTCTCTAATTTTGATTTCATGCAATTGTTCCAGTATTAAGATTAAAAAATTGCAGAATGTAATGATATAAATAAAAGAATTAATAATAACCAATTCTGGCACAGTGCAACAGCATCAATTGATCGCAGAAAAGTCAAGAATTAATAATAACTAGACTGTGGATGTTTATGCATTTATGGGTTCTGAAAATTTTCAATAATGCTAGAATATAATATTCCAGAGAATTTAGTACGAATTTAATTGATTTCAGATTCACAAAGGCTATTACCACTGAATTAAGATTTTATTTGATTCCACTTTCTTAAAATTCGTCTACAAAAATTGCCAATTGCATAAACATCCGTAGTCTGATAATAACCAATTGTAACACAGTGCAACACCATCAATTGATCGTACAAAAGAGAAATAACGAACGTCGTTGAATGAATCTGAAAGTCTCGTCGATTTACAACGAGAAATTGTTTATCGTACCCTCGCGCACGTAATTCCAGAATACCCAAATACCCAAATGAATAGCAAATGAACGTACAACCGTACGTAACCACGTACAAACGTGTCGAAATTTCGACAGTTCGATGTGTTGGTCGATAAGAGCGAGTTTCGATTGCGGAAGCGAGAGCAGATTGCGCGAAAGCAAAGACAAGCGTAGTAAATCTTGGACAACGATAATTGTTAATTCCGCAATAAATCGTACAATATTGTCGGCGCGGCAAAACACGAACGCGTGTCGAAGTCGCACGGGTGCTCACGATATTTCACCACGGCGAGAGCCACGAAGAACAAAGCGACCGAAGGAACCATGGAGAATCTACGAAAGAGAGAGAAAGAGAGAGAGAGAGAGAGAGAGAGAGAGAGAGAGAGAGAGAGAGAGAGAGAGAGAGAGAGGAGAAAGAACGAGGGAGGCGTCACACAGTTCGCAACACCGACGAGAGCCGCCAGCGAAAAAAATACGGGCAGCGAATTACACGAGAGGCTGATACGCGTTTTATCGGCGTATATATCGCGCTCGATAAAGCCGTTGACGGCGAGGGCTCTGACCGATACCCGCTTCTGCGTTCCTTGCGCCACCAAATCGTACAAAGGCCTTTGTACGACTTGTTCGAGCTTCGTTTCACGGCGTTATCACGCGACCGAATTCATTCCAGAAACCTCCCTCTTTCCCCCAATTCTTCCCTCTTCGCGCTCCTGCTTCCGGAAGAAACGCTCGATCACTTCACGAAAATTGTGTGTCCGATGAACGCCCCCATTGACACGCCCTCCGAAAAGCGATTCGAAATTAACGAAGCCAATGATAAGAGTTATACGATTTTTAACCCTTGCGTTCATTCTTAACACAATACCTACCGGCAAAAATTTGACAATTTTTAAAAGTCTTTGGTCTATAGTTAAAGGCTTTTGAATGGATCCTTCAACAGTTGCGACAATTTCAATTGTGAATCAGCAAATCATCCCCAGTAACGTCATCTAATAGTTTCCTTTGGGATTATAACGTAAAAGAATATTTTTTAGCCTCTTTTTGATATAATACAATTATTGAAAATCCTACTAATAGGCTTACGGTAAGTAAAGTGTTAACACTGCCGGGATCTTAAGGAATATTGTAAAGGATCATGCCTGGTTTACTAAAAATGATACGATTTTTAAAGATTTTTGTGGAAGAATTGTTTGAAACAAATTGGTCATTTGAAAATACATATACTGTAGATACTACTTGTCAGAATTTTTTAGATTTCTCCGACGTAGCAGATGTCATTGCACGTCACATTTTAAAAGCGATTTTTAGGCAATGGGTTAGGAGAGGTTATGTTTGGTTAACACTCTAAAGAGATGCGACATTTAGGAATTATTTCTGGAAAAATTAATGCAGTCTCTTTTTTTAACGAACAGGTTAGTTAGAAGTACGTATATTGTACTACCAGCAGGAATTTTTTAGTTGCAATATCTTGAAAAATGACTGAGCAACAGTGTCTGTTCCACAAGACACTGTGTATTACGCCGTGAGAACAAATGTAAAAATAGTTTCTGTAAAAGAGGTTGTTACTCAGCCATTTGCCAAGATGTTCCCGTCAAAATATTACCACAGATAATACAATGTACATATTCTTGATCAAGCTTATCGTTGAACACGAAACTCCATCCATTCTTCCAGAAAAAATTCTTAAACATCACGTCTCAAAGCGTTCAACCAGATGCGACACTTTAACCTTTCGTCTTTAAAAATCGCATTTAAAATATTCCGAAGGATCATGTACAATACATATTGTACATTTCCCAATATACATTTAAAATATTCCGGAGGATCACGTCACATTATGCTAAATCGGAACTGCGGCAATAATTCTGGTATCGGTAAGAATCTCGATAGAAAGTATTCGCAACGTTGGATCTTACGCGATGGCGGCGTCCGGGGTTGATCATCCCCCGGCAAAGAAATCGCGAGGGATCGGCGACCTAGTTGCGGGGAAATGAATTTTCCTCGTGCGGCTCGGTCGAAAATAATTTCCTCGTGGTTCTACAAGGCTGAGTTCCAGAGAAAGAGAGAGGGGGTTTTTAAAAATTCACCGCGCGTGCCTAAGGCCGAAGGGCGCGGGGAACAGAGAGCGGTTCTGACTCGGCGAGGGAGAGAGGCCTTTTCGTAAGCGACGATAAATATATTTCCAAACGTATACGAAACGGCGTGGAACGCCGCTGCCACTGTCGGCTCGACTGACCCATTTGTGAAACTCGCGCGTACTCGCGTTGCCACACACCTTTTGCCGCGTGCGCGCGCTCGATTCTTACAACACCACCACCACGAATTACACACGGGGAAGGGCAGGGCCGTGTGCCTCCAACCATCTCCCTATTTCTCTCTTTCTCTCTCTTTCTCTCTCTCTCTCTCTCTCTTTCTCTTTCCCTTTGTTCCTCGCTCTCCTCCTCTTTCTACGTTTTGTCGCGAACCGGAGGAAACGTTTGAAACGCGGACAGGCTATTTGCAAAACGAGAGCAATCCGTTTCCCGCGACCACGCGCCGCGAGTCTTTATTTATGCACTCGCTGTATCGGCGCGACTTTTCTCTGATACCAAACCAGGACAGACATGCACGCTGCTCGGCACAATTTGTTGCGATTCTAAATGGTAATTGGAAGAGTAATTACGCGAGAGAACACGCAGAAATCGATTTAATCCTTCGCGGTCCGGCATGTTCTTTTTATTTTACTTCAGAAATTGTTAAAGAATAATATCATTCAATTATATTCCTATAAGCAGGTTTGATAAACCATTAAGCACAGTCATGGAAAATTGCAATTGTACCATTTAACCCTTTGAACTCGAATGGTGACTCTGAGTCACTAGTAACAATTTTCACTCAAAACGGTTTTCATAATATTAAACTCGTCCCTATTCTATAAATTGCTAAAAATTTAACTGTTGCGTGAGACAACAGTTTTAATTTCAGGTGCACAATGTAAAAAAGATAGTAGGGAATAAAAATGTTCTAGGTTGAAAGAAATATCTTGATATTGGAATTAAAATTGCGTCGAGTGCAAAGGGTTAATTATTATTCATGATGGACATAATGAGAAGCAATAAAATAAGGAATTATAGTGGAACCTCGCTAATTGCAACTATGTTTATTTTGCACAGAATATTCGTTCGTTGCCTATCAGCGGCTCCCACCACGAGATATTCAATGTTCGAAGATCGACACTTAGGAATCACTATGATTGCTCGCGTGTTTGGTCTCTATCGAGGTTATACTGTACTGGTGGGAAAATGAATGTTGAATCTGGTTCGACGCAACACTGCAAAGAGATCCAAATTGCTTAAAATTATCAAAATTGTAAATTTGCATTTACGAAGAATAATTCAACGATCATATAATTTCTATTTCCAGGAAATGATCGAAAACCGAACCACCCCCGATGAATCGTAAAGCCTCAAAGATGCAATCGCTAAATACCCGGTCTTAACCCTTTGCACTAGAAGCTGTGTTAACTTTAGAATTCAGACGTTTCATTGAATGTAGAATATTTTTATTAACGTATAAACTTTTTCATATTGTTCGTACAATATCGAGTACATTTACTTGCGACACACTTGAACAGTCAGCAACCCGTTAAAAAGATTTGGTAATGTAGAAATTGTGTTGAATTATAGCGTTGGGTCTTGGATACGCAAGGATTATGGGTGTAATGAAATAGACCCGATAACTACACTAGTTCAATGAACTGCGGATGAGGTTTTTACAGGCACGTGATTGATATTCGTAACGGGCGCGAAAACAGAATGAGTCCCATGTCCTAGCGTCGAGGATGACTCCGTAGACAATTGCCTATCGCTGCGTTTGCAGCGTACTATTACGATTGTCCGGTTGGCGGGATATACGATTAGATCCGCAACATATAGTATACTCAGTTTTAGTGGTGCCTTGGAGGATACAGTCGAGTGCAAAGAGTTAAATTAAGACCACCCATCTCTGACATTTTAACTGATCAACAATAAACCCAGAAAACCCAGTCGCAGACATCCCATGTCGCGTGTTCGTCTTTTCCAGGAAACTTTGACTGCTTCCACGTCGATTCTCCCCTTCTGTCACAAGTGGCAACCATATTCCCACGAGAAGAAAAACGGTGCCGCGGTGCCAGGATGAAAGGAAACGGAGTCGCAGTCTCTTCCCCGGTTTCATTCAACTTTCGCAAACTAGCGTTAAATAGAGCGAGCGGGCGCGAGCGACTTCTTTCCCCATCCTGTCCGCCACATCGCAAGCTAGAGGAGAGAGAGAGGGAGGAGCCAGAGTTATTAATGGCATAATTCCTGACACAATATCCTACATCGCGTTGGAGAAACGTTCGTTAAGGTCTCAGCCAGCCGGCGGTTAATTAAAGTCAGCCCCTCGGCCCTGGGGTCCGCGTTAATTGCGCGCCACTCGGGGAACCGGAGCGTCTCGACTCGTCTCCTCGTCCAGGATCAGAGAGAGAGCGAGAACGAGAGAGCGGAAGAGAGAGAGAGAGAGAGAGAGAGAGAGAGAGAGAGAGTCAGGGAGAGATGCTGCTAATTAAATTAATGTCCGCAACGAGGGCTTTTCGGCGTTTTTCCAAGGATCAAGCAGGTAATGGCCTGAACGCTGCTGCTAGAGATAACTTCTAACGATTTTCCGTGTCCAACAGCCGTGCATCCTGCGTTTTCTACGCGATCGATCAGAATTTACGCTCCAACTTTCAATTTTCCCGGTTTATGGTTCGACGTTTTTTTACAAGGATTTGCTAGGACTATGTAGGATATTAGGAAAAAGGAGAAATTCTCCAACTTCTCCTAATCTTCATACAGTATTTGGTCTGAGGGGTCCTGATCCCACACTCGGCCATCCTGCTCCGGCATTCGCCCTCGAATGTCCGTCGCAGCGCTATCCTCTTTTTGGCCTCAGCGCCATCGACACAACTCGTCATCAACTTCGTCACATTTCGGGAACACCATCCTACTACCCACTCTAGCAGTGTTCCCTGGATGTGCCCCTTACTTCACTTCGTCGTCCTTTCGCTCACGTGCAACCGTCTTCGCAACGCTCGCTCACGGCGTTCGTCGTCTGTCACCATGCGGGAATTGGTGTTCCCCCCACCCCGGACAAGCCGGGATCCATGGAGGATCTTAGGAAAAATGAGGAATTCCGCGTCAGGAATCGAACCCGGCACCCTCGCGAGTGTAGCTGATCAACTCTTACACATACCCACGGAACCCTCCAACTTCTCCTAATCTTTATACAATACTTGGTCTGCGGGTCCTGATCCCACACTCGGCCATCCTGCTCCGGCATTCGCCCTCGAATGTCCGTCGCAGCGCTATCCTCTTTTTGGCCTCAGCACAATTAACACAACTCGTCATCAACTTCGTCACATTTCGGGAACACCATCCTACTACCCACTCTAGCAGTGTTCCCTGGATGTGCCCCTCACTTCACTTCGTCGTCCTTTCGCTCACGTGCGACCGTCTTCGCAACGCTTGCTCACTGCGTTCGTCGTCTGTCACCATGCGGGAATTGTTGTTCCCCCCATCCCGGACAATCCGGGATCCATGGAGGATCTTAGGAAAAAGGAGGAATTCCGCGCCGGGAATCGAACCCAGGACCTCGTGGTTTGTAGCTGATCAGCCCTGCACATACCCACGGAACCCTCCGACTTTTCCTAATCTCCATACAGTATTCGCTCGGGGGTGTCCTGATCCCACAATTCTATAAATTCGACGGGGTTTCCCAAGGATTCACCAAGGGATGGTATAGAGACTGCTCCTCGGGGAATTTCGGTGATTTTCTGAGCGATACAGTGGGGCGTCCTGCGTTTTCTCCAACGATCTACCGTCCGTCCATCAGGAGATGGCAGTGAGAAACTTGTAGGTACCACGTGATCTCCCTTCTACGCGCTACACGTCTACCGCTATTGGCCGAATCGGGCGACAAAGACGGAAACGCGCATATTAGTGTAACTGGAACAGAGAGATGTGTTAACGATGAGCGCCTATGTCTACCGTTCCCGTCAGAACGTAAGCATAAGGGTCTCTGCACACCCATCCGGGACGGGCCGGACCGGGATTTAGCTAGTTAGTTTAGATAGTTTACTAAGGAGCTGTGGAGTCCCTGAAAACATTTTTTTTGTGCCATGCACAGAGAGAACTGTTAACGCGCGCTCGAAAATGCAAGAATTATGGCCCTTCGGTCGCGTGAGGAAAGAATCGGAACCACACCGGATCAGAAATCTCGGAGAGCCCTCCCTATACCAAAGCTATGCAAAAAAACTCTCCGGGGCCCGTCCCGGATGGGTGTGCAGAGACTCGAAGAGTGGGGTCCGCAGCCTGGCGTCTAGAGTAGGGCTGTTACTTTCCTTCGAAGTTTCGATTTCAGAAACTTCGAAGGTGCTGAGAATCGAAGCTTCGAAACTTCGATTCTCATCACCTTCGAAGTTCCCTTCGTTCCTTCGAAGTTCCCTTCGTTCCTTCGAAGTTCCCTTCGTTCCTTCGAAGTTCCCTTCGTTCCTTCGAAGTTCCCTTCGTTCCTTCGAAGTTCCCTTCGTTTCTTCGAATCCTTCGAAGTTCCCTTCGTTCCTTCGAATCCTTCGAATCCTTCGAATCCTTCGACTCTTCGAAGCTTTGAAAAAGTAACAGCCCTAGTCTAGAGTGGGGTCTCGCAGTCCTCCTGCACCCCACTGTCGAATATCACTGCCATCTCCTGATGGACGGACGGTACCCCAATTTTCGCAAATTCATCTTGAAATCCAGATTCGCCGTGTTTTTTCAAGGATCAGTTAAGCTAGAGACTGCTGTTCAATGTCTTTCGGAGTGTATCTGCATCTTCTCCGCGATCGATCGGACTTTTCGCGCATTTAGCTTGCAGTTTCCGTTCCTTGCGGTTCACCGAGGATCGTTCGGCGATCCGTGGCCTTCCCGGAGTGCTCTTTTCTCTCCGTGGAGAGCAGCCTCGACGTAGAGACTGCTCGTTTGCGAGCCGGAGCCGTTATCTCGCGAGCTTTACGGCCAACGAGGGGCCTCGAAGCGCATTCCTAACGAGCCCTAATTGGAAGCCTGGACCCTCTCAGCCCCGTCCGTTTAGACTGCTCGAGAACCAGCCTCTCATTCTCTTTCTCTCATCATCATCATCATCATCATCATCTTCTTCTTCTTCTTCTTCTTCTTCTTCTCGTTCGTCTTCTTCCGTTTCTTTTTTCGGTGTCCGTGCGGTTCGGCTCTCCCGATTTTCCGCGAATAGATTTTACGTAACGCCTCGCGAGAACGTTCGGCACGTTCCGAGCATGTTTTGTGCCTGCTCGACGGTGAAATTTATCGATCCATTGGCGCCGAAAGCAAGCCTCCTCTTCCGGTTCGGAACAAATGGCGGCAATTCCGCGCGAATTTAAATACAATCGGCGCTGGTGGCGAACGAACGACGCGCCGCCGATAAATTTCGCGCGCTTGTTTCGCTCGGCGAATTCGATTCGACGAGGGCAAGGTACCCCCGGGGGTTTCGTCGGTTCTCGGTGTGACCCAGTGCGCGCCGGATGCGAGATAAAGCTGCGGAGCATCCGCGTCGGAGCGGGAATATCGACTGAGCTACTTGCAGACGACCCGAGCTGCGAGAGTTCGCGAGCTTCGAGGTCGAACAGCGGAACTGGAGCAAAGCTTGCTGCGTTTTTCGCTTGCGAGCCTTGCTACTCTCGGGACCATAACTGTCCTTCGAAACACGGCATTAGAACTAGGGCTGTGCGAGTACACGTAATTTAAGAGCTGAGCTGAACTCGATTCGATTGCTCGAGCCCAGTCGAGTGTTTGAATTTTCCGAACTACTTGAAATCTACGAATTGCTCGCATTCTTTTCAAGCAGTTCGTCGATTTCAAGTAGCTCGAAAAATTCGAACGCTTGATTCGGCTCGACGGATCATTACTCGACTCGAAATTCGAATACTCGAATAAATCGAGTACTTGCATACCCCTAATTAGAACCGTGCAGATCAGTCATCGTCTCGTTTTCGCGATTTTTTCAATCTCGATCGATCCTAGGAAAAGAATCGTCTGAAACATCCCCGGATAACGCTGCCATCACTTTCCTTACACAAACAAATGTTCACAGCGCAGTTTCAAGCTCCATAATCTAATGGACCCTCAAAAATGAAGAGCGGATTCCCTCCGCGGAAAGAAGCATCGGCGAGAGCTAAGTTCAATATTTTGTCCGAAGTCGCTGTTGACTCTGCGATCGAGAAGCAAGTGCGTGCGCGCAGCAGCCTTTGGTAAATTATTAGCCGAACCGAAGGCCGAGAGAGCCAACGACGTAACAGGGTTCTCCACTTTGCCGGAGCCTCGGTGTTTGCGTTTTGCGAAATCCTTTGTCTCGAGACAAGCCTGGGCGAAGAAGAGTCTGCCTGTACGTGGAATTGCGCAACGATTTCGAAAATCCGGCGCACGTGGACGGAGGCGTTGACGGTTTTCGAGCCGGGAAATTAAGAGAACGACGAGAAGAACGACCGTGGTGAGGAAACGCTGTTGAAATGGTGGGGATGAAGAAAAGAAAAAAAAAAGAAGAGGAAAGGAAGATCTGTAATAAAGATTTTGTAATATTTTTAGACGAATGTTAAAAAAATTGTTGAAAGAAATTGCGGTAAATGGGTGCCCAGTTGGTTACACGAGGGTTAATGATCGTTTCGTTAAATGGGCAGCGGCACAATCGGCAGCGCAGGGTCAATCTCAAAGGCATAAAACAAGAGGAGTAATTATAAAATATATGTAGATTTTGTAATATTTTTAGACGAATGTTAAAAAAATTGTTGAAAAAAATTGCAGTAAATGAGTGCTCAGTTGGTTACACGAGGGTTAAAGATCGTTTCGTTAAATTGGCAGCGGCACAATCGGCAGCGCAGGGTCAATCTCAAAGGCATAAAACAAGAGGAGTAATTATAAAATATATGTAGATTTTGTAATATTTTTAGACGAATGTTAAAATAATTGTTGAAAAAAATTGCGGTAAATGAGTGCCCAGTTGGTTACACGAGAGTTAAAGATCGTTTCGTTAAATGGGCAGCGACACAATCGGCAGCGCAGGGTCAATCTCAAAGGCATAAAACGAGAGGAGTAATTATAAAATATATGTAGATTTTGTAATATTTTTACACGAAAAAAATTGTTGAAAGAAATTGCAGTAAATGGGTGTCCAGTTGGTTACACAAGGGTTAATGATCGTTTCGTTAAATGGGCAGCGACACAATCGGCAGGGCAGTGTCAATCTCAAAGGCATAAAACAAGAGGAGTAATTATAAAATATATGTAGATTTTGTAATATTTTTAGACGAATGTTAAAAAAATTGTTGAAAGAAATGCGGTAAATGGGTGCCCAGTTGGTTACACGAGGGTTAATGATCGTTTCGTTAAATGGGCAGCGACACAATCGGCAGGGCAGTGTCAATCTCAAAGGCATAAAACGAGAGGAGTAATTATAAAATATGGGGGCAACGATTAAATTGATATTGCTAGCATTAGCGTAATGTTGCCGGTGGTTCTAGGGTTAAACGTGACCGGTGGACGGGGCACGGAGGGGAGCCGGAGCGGAGCCGGAGCGGAGCGTGCCTCGTGCACGTTAATTAAAAGTGCTGTAAAGGAAGTCGCCAACTAAGAAGGGCGAGGCTGAATGAAAACAGCTGCTGCTCGATGACGACACGGTCTAAGAGCGCGCTCGGCTTCGACTAAGCCCGCACGACGCCGTTAGCGCCGCTATTTTCGCGCATAAATATAAACCGACGCCCACCCAGCCATCGTGCCGCATCATCCGCTCTCCTTCTTCTCTATTCCACTCTCTCTCTCTCTCTCTCTCTCTTACTCTCTCAGCAGTTCGGAGTCTTTCTCTCTAACTTCGATTTCCTGCCCGCTCGATGGATACAATTCTCCGAGATTGAGACTAACTGCGCTCTGACCGAGATTCGACACCCTAGAGCTTACCCCAGAATTCAAAGCGAGATTCGAGTTCCGACTATTCGAACATCGAACCGGGTTCACGGGAAACTTTTTGGTTTAACTTTAGTTTAACTTGAAAAAGTTTTGGTTGTCTGCACTTGGGAGCAAAGTCGATGATCAGTAGACTGCGCATCTTAATTTGCAATTACTGTAGACAGGAATTTTAAGTGGTAGTGATTTATCCGTGATACCAGCCTCTGCAGGTCTCAAATAAATCAACATCGTAATAAATAAAATCTTGTGTAAATCTTGAATAAAATTTTCAGAATCCATAAATGCATAAACATCCGCAGTCTAGTTATTATTAATTCTTGACTTTCAGATTTATTCAAAAACGTTCGTTCTTTCTCTTTTGTACGATCAATTGATGCTGTTGCACTGTGTTACAATTAGTTATTATTAGACTGCGGATGTTTATGCAATTGGTAACTTTTGGAGACGAATTTTAAGAAAGTGGAATCAAATAAAATCTTGTTTTCAGTGGTTATAGTCTTTGTAGATCTGAAATCAATTGAATTCGTACTGAATTCAAATTTTATACTATAGCATTTTTTGAAAATTTTCAGAACTCATTGGATAAAGATTCGCTGTCCAGTGATCGGTAGACTGCGGATTTTTATGTGTTTATGGGAAAAATGAGGAGATGAAAGACAAAACAATAGACACATTCCGTGAATTTAATATCACTGTTACACGTTATTCACAATCTATTTAAATTATGAATAGAAGATATCAATTGTTATGTTACTT
Source organism: Sphecodes monilicornis (assembly GCA_913789915.3). Lineage (NCBI taxonomy): Eukaryota > Metazoa > Arthropoda > Insecta > Hymenoptera > Halictidae > Sphecodes > Sphecodes monilicornis. The sequence goes on from OU565291.1 coordinate 23,703,460, forward strand.
CCCTTTCTTGTAATTTATGCAGGCAATTTGCATAAAGATCTAGTAACCAGTAGACTGCGGAACTTTATGGAAAATACAAATTTTCTGTATAAACTGCAACACATAAGTACGACATAGCAGTGTTTTCCTTTTTTAAAAATAATTTCGGTAGATCGAAAGAAATCGATTTGATGGTCTCCAATTTTTTTAATGTATCTCCCTTCGCAAACGACAGCAGACAAGATAATTGTAATCGTTTCTAGCTAGAGGAGCTACATATTGGTTTCCTTTCTGAATAATTAATAAATAAGAAATAATGCAACCGTTCAATGTAAGTCTCTGAACGTTTCCTTTTTCGTTTGAATTTGTTCTACTCAATAATGCGAAAAATAACAGCTGGAAGTAATAGCGTTCTATCCTAGGATCGCTGATAATAAGCGCCATTTTATGGGGAAAATTGGTATCGATTATGTCATCGAAGTCAAGGTCTGAAAATGAACGCAAACGATATTTTTCATCATCCTTCTAGCAAATTTTCCAAGCCACTACCAACCACTTCGATCATCAAGGAAGTACCATAACTATGGAAGCTTCCAACCCTTATTTATTTAAAATATTATTAGATATACAAATAAATTCGTAGCCCTCGCAATAGATCATTTGTTCCAAATTGAAGCATGTTACTGGCTTCCTCTATCATTGCTTTATAAACAAACGATAAATTCACGAAGAAAAAGCCATGAATCAATTTGCACGTCTATTAATTACTCATCCAGGAGAAGCTTCTCTTTCTTAGGGTAACGAAAGACAGTGTGACGATCAAATTTTCCCACGATCCAGAGCCTAGCTCTCGTATCTCTCGTATCGTCGATAAATCGAAGGCACAACCCTCGAATATAAACCAAGATCGAACCAGAACGATTTGAACCGCAATTCGAGTCGCCGATTCCACGTACCGATACTTCGAGGCGGATGCTAGCAAGCCTGAATAGCCTAATTCTTTGTTCGGGACGAAATGGATAAGAGCGAACGTGCGTCGTTTAGGCTAAGGGGTTCTGTGTACCTCGTGTCTTCATTTTTGCTCGCTACGAAACGGTCCAGTCTGAAAGAAAAAAAATAGAAGAGGAGTCATTCCACGCGTGTCTCTTGCACAGTGTTCAATAGATCCTACCAATTCATTTTTCGCGAGTTATAGAATTGCAGTAATGTTCCGTTTCGTTTCATTGCACCGCGATACGAGGAAAAGCTTATTTGACGATCGGTTATTATGGTTTAATTTGTCGAATTTCTTAAGATTTGGACCACCTGGATTCGATGGAGATTAATAACCTCTTGCCTTTAAATATCGCTGCGGAGATTTTAAACAAACATGGAAACATCGTTCGTTGAAGTTGCTCGATCTTGTAAGATTAAATTTAATTGGACTCTGTGTGGTTCGTATTACAATCAGTGTCGCCAGATTCACCCAAAACTGGATGGATTTTCATCTCCACCTTTTCCCCTTCCACTATCCCATTTTACTACAGAGCACACTCCAACGCAGTGATGAAAGAACGGTTGAATCAAGAGGAATATAATTTACCACCTCTCTGATGACTAGAGTAATATTTGATACGTTGCGCGAAACGTCACGTGACCAGTCTACGGTCTTAGTGGGGAACGTTGGAGTGTGCTGAAGTAGTGGAAGGGGAAAAGGAGGAGAGCATCACTGCTCCAATGTCCCCCACTGAGACCGTAGACTGGTCACGTGACGTGCCGCGCAACGTGTTACATATTACTCTGGCCATCGGAGAGGTGGTAAACTTCCCTTCGATTTAACCGATCTGACGATACTGATTAGAATACGTGCTGTACTAAATATATTTATTTAATCATTTCCCACGAAAGAATAATGATAATCTTAATGCGGATTTTATGCATTCATGGAAAAAATGAATAGGTACAATTTGTGAACGAGTGCAAATATTTAAAGAATTTAAGAGTATCAATGTATTGTTTTCAGCTTCTTGAAGTTATTAATGAAAGAAAGAAACTTTAATTCGTACTAGAACTACCGAGCGCTAAACGCGACTGGTGTATATTGCATTCTAATAACGACAAGAATGCATTTATTCAACTTCCGTACAACTTTTGTTTAAATATGTACTCTAATAGAGAAGTTGACTAGAACATTACTCCGGAAAACATTTTTATAATTTCAATATTTGTAAAAGAAAAATTTAGAAACCGGTCATTTTGACTTGTCCGGTAGTTCTAGTGTTAAATATCCGCAGTCTAGAGATAAGTTTAGTGTTAACATGGCCTCAATTGCTAAACCTTGATTGCAAAGGATTATTAAATCATTGCCGGTAGGTAAATCGTTAATCAGTGAACAATCCATCAATTCATTGCAACATACGTCAAGCTTCACACAAAACAAATACCACTTGATTTCAACTTTCACTGAACAATAAAATATCTAAATTGCAAAATCATTAAGAAATTGAATACTTTATATGCACCAAGTTCAAGTCAACTATCCAGCCTATTTGTGAAAGATATTGCAAGGCAAGAGGTCAAGCCGATCGGTTACATCGATCGAATTAACAATTCAGGACACTATCGGAACCGATCGTGGAATTTTCGATCGCCTTTCGAGTCTCCCTCGAGCCGATTATTATTCTATATTCTAAATTGCAAAAGGGAAGTGTACCGAGGAAATTGAACTGACTTGATAGAATGCTCCGAATCGTGTGAGAGAGAGGGAGACAGAGAGTGAGACCCTATACACGAGTTTCCAGGAGATAAGCCACGCAGCTGTGGTCTGGGCTCGTGTGTCGACGTTACCCTGACTCGAACCATATGTTCGACGCGCCTTGTTTTATGCCGACCGATCCCGTTCTGTGACAAAGGAAAAGAGAAAGTCGCCACGGCCGAGAATTGTCGCGTTTCTTTCGTCGCGACCGCGTCCACCGGAATTTTCAAAGAAATTCACTGCCATTGGAAAATACATATGGACTAATTGCTATTAGCCCCTTTTAGCACTTAAAAAATTTTCGCGAGACTGAAATCAAGAATTCAACTCTTTTGTGCGTTCTATTTTTCAAATTCTTTGGATAACCGACGACATCAAGCACAGTAATAAAGTGACGGACATTTTTAGCGGTTTCTTTTCATGTGGGATGCAAGTGACGACTATTATGTGCAAACGTTTGCAATTTTTGTATGTTATCCAATCGTTTCAGAGTTATGATCTACTTTTTTTCTTTTTATTAGAATATCTGTTATGAGATTTATTACAACATAATTTACATTGCAGAGTAGTACAGTGTATACATTTTTTAGTAACATTGTGGAAAAAAAGCCTTTAGACATGTAGGTCACAAGAAGTTAAAAAGGCTATCATGTACAGGGTGTTCGCGATATTACTAGCCAGGGCTTCATTTGGAAATAATAAATATTTGAAAGAAATGGAAGAGGAAAAAGTAATACTGTTTTTTGCAAGCAACGTAATGGCGTCTGTAATTTTTTTGTATTTTCACTATTTTCATGGAAATGTCGGTGACCTCCAATTTTTGTAAATGGAATGCTATATATTTTTTCATGCCATATGAAAGCGTGTGTCAAGACAAATTCATTCGTATACGACGCAATGACCTTCAAAACCGTACAAGGTCAAAAATGGAAGAAACATTTTAAACATTTCGTACTAATGCGTTTACAAGTATACTTTATTGACTAGGCTATAGTAAATGTTCAATATACTTCTTCGTGCATGACTACATATTTCGGCTCTATTAATTACATTCTTGTTAGCTTCTTTTAACGTTGTACGAAATATTAATGCACAAGGTTGCGTTAGTTTCCTTTGCAAATCCATTTCTTGGCGTTGTGTATAGTGAATGATATCTTTACTAAATATTTACGTACGAAATATTCAAAATTTTCCTGCCATTTCTGACCTTGCATGACCTTGAAGGTCATTGTGTTGTATTCGAACAAATTTGTCTTGACTCACGCTTTTATATGATATCAAAAAATATACAGCATTTCATTAAAAAAATTGAAGGTCACCTTCATTTCTAAGAAAATAGTGCAATCACAATTAAATTACAGACGCCATTATGTTACTTACCAAAAACAGTATTACCTTTCCCTCTATCATTTTTTTCTAATATTTATTATTCGCAAGAAAAATGCTGGCTAGTAATAGCGCGAACACCCTTTATACCCACGCCATAATATTGGGTTCTATTATTAAAGAAACAATGTCCAGCAGCATCAGAGTTATGATTGTTTGAATTGATCAGTTGCCTACCGTTCACCAAAATGATTTCAGGAATATTTTCAAAGCCCTCGATCGAAAAGTTGGGTCGATGTCAATGCTCGCGGTTTCTAGCGCAGTGGGGAATATCAATCGAGTCGAGAGTATGCTTGTAAATTAATTAATAAAATACTCGTTCAATTAATTTGGTTACTTTGAGGTAGGCAAAAATGGCCGCACCAACTGAATTTAGGACGATGTTTTTCTCAAAAAGCAGAAGAGCACTTGTCCCTTCGTGGGAGAGTGTTCTTTCCACTGCGCCTTGGAAATTCCGGAATTAACGACGCCGTCGACGAACACCGGGGGAGAAAAAAGCCTCGCCAAGAGAGCAACCACTGGAAAAAGGAAATTCGTCTATCTCTCTTTCTCTCTTTTCATTCCTATCCTCTCTCGTTATTCTCTTTCTCTTTTTCTCTCTGGTTCGTCTCTCGCTCCCATTCGACGGGTGTTCTGTTACCAAAGAACAGTGCCATACAACACGTGGTGTAACGCGCACGACACCGGCTGGGTGTGTATTTCGAGACGAGGACTTCGCGAAGCACCGGCTGCAGGAAAGGGACGGTAACGATACACCCCCTCAGCTGTGCACGAATTTTAGGACCAACCGGAGTCCCGATCAAATTCGTTCAGAACCTACGGGACTCTCGAATTCGCTGTTCGCGAAATTGTCCTCCCAGGTTTCGATTGAAAACCGTCTTCGAAAATACGAGAACAAAATGACACTCGTAATTGCACGATTTTGATCAGGGGTAGTTAACATTTTTATACCTATCGCCCAGTTTTGTATCTCTGTTAGTAATAGTACCTACCCCGAAACTACGTAGTAAGATTGCATTATTTTGCGTTTTAATTTGTGACTCGTTATAAAATATAAACACTAAAGAATTTTATGGAAACCTAATGAAAATGTTTTCAAATACGGCTGTGAAAACTTTTGAAACAATACTTTAAGAAATTTCTATTTCAATGTTTTCAAAAAGTCAATCTCTTGCCATACCACTTTCTATACGGCTACAATAATTAGAACGTCTTCAATCTCAAAAATGTAACCGAAGAGGAAAGAAAATTTATATTTTTGCCTGACTACATTTACTTTAATGCTTAAATATTGATTACACAAAAAATTAAAATTTTATTTCCTCTGAAAATAAAGGTATAACTTTCATCTTCGTTAGACTTTATTTAATATCTTCATCACGAGTCTGACTTTTTAAAATATGGCAAGGGGTTAAATAAGAAAAGAAGAAAGTGCTTCAGTATCGGACAAAACCCCCACCGCCCACCATGGAAGCTGGAACGCCTACTAGTGGGTGGTAAGGACCAAGTTGACTATCACTGATTTTGATCGTTGCACAAATGGCACCGTTTATTTAGTTGCATTTGTAACTATCGATATTATTTTAACGCTAAACCTACCAAGGTCAAATCACTAGTTTAATTATTAGCAATTTTTGCTGGTGACCGAGAAATTTGAAAAATTCTAGTATAAATTAATAAAATCATTGTTAATGTAATTTTTTGCTGGTAACCGAGAAATTCGAGTATAAAGTGTTCAAATCATAGTTAACGTAATTTTTTGTCGACGCAAGACCACATAGGATTTCCCGTGCGTTCCGATGTAAAATTTCAGAAACGCAGACACGCAACTGCAGTTGCGCTCCGAATAGAAGCAAGTTGCACGAATCGAACGAAACGTTCCCCAGTGGATTATCGCCGCCGCAAAACCGAGCAATTATCTAAACGACTCGAATGGCGCGAGTATTTTGCAAGGATCGCCGGAAAGCGTCGAGTTTCGAGCGGTGAACAGGTGCTCGCAGGTGCGCTCTCGCGTTAAGTACCGTGGAACGGAAAACAGGCCCTTGGGAAAGGGAATTGTAACACGTGTCGCACTCAGCCTGGCGCCTTTCTGCCGTTTTACGCAAAATTCCGAAAGCCTTGCACGCTCGTTGCGCTCGAAAACCACTTTCCAACTGGATCCCACAAAGAAGCTCATTTATCGATGACGAATAATCGATAACTAGACTACCGTGGATCCTTATACAAAATTTTCTCCTTCGAATTGTGAGAAACACGAGTAATAATTTCTAGACTTGCGGATCTTTATACCTTTTAGTACCGAACGACGATATATTTTATCGATAAATGTCTTAAATATCTGGCCGATAACTGTCCCAAAACAATCCCCACTTCCGCGATGTATACCCCGTCAGAGGTCCCATGAAACTCGAGAGGCCTCGGTCGCCGAGAAATGCAACATAATACGGGTCGAGTATGTCGGTGTGAAACCACTACTAATCTAATCACAAAACTTCTTTATTTTTTTTTATTTTTTGATGGAACTTTCACCAACATATTCGTGGCATTTTTTTTATTAAAATAATACCAAACACGATATAATTCGGATCATATTTACAATAATTTTCCGAAACTTTCACCGTCCATTAGTTAAGTAAATACCATCGGAATTATATTTTATTTGGTATCATTTTCATTATAAAAATGCCACGAATATTTATTTTTTTATCTTTTTTATGGAATACGAGATTTATGGCGCACCTAAAAGTGACTCTCTTGCATTACTTTATAAAAATAACGAGAATGTGTAGGTCCAAATTTTCAGCCATTTTTATTTATAATATATACTCAAAGAAATAAATGTGTTGAGTAACTACTTATGGATACATCCTTACAATACCAATAATCGTAAATTAAAAATAATACAACGCGTCATTTGGACGCGACCCGTGAACCTAGTGTTAATATTTGGTACCATACATGTTTATTTGTATTTTAAAAATGTGTACATGCTATAAATGCATAAAAATCCGCAATGTCTAATGAATGCGTGTACAAACATTTACACCACGGACAACCAGCCTTGAAAATTTCAATCAGTAAATGGAATATCGACTTTATTGGTATCGACATTTCCACGCACGATATTGTTCAGATTTAATACGGTGAATTGTCACAAAATTAATGGCGTTGAACATCAATGTATCACTGCCGAAATGAATTAGATTATAGTATAAATAGAGATGTTCATTATCAAGTAACTAACAATTGTCCTCAATAACGCCGATCGCTTCCATGAACGAAACGAATGGAAATTGTTGTGAGACACTAAAAATTCGAGCGGCGTTCAACGTGTTAATGAATTGGTAATAATAAGTTAACATAATTAAGTTCTCTCTCGAGGTTTGTACAGTTTCGTGTGTCGTTTCTTCATTTTTGTTACAAAATGCATAAAACTAGTCCATCGATAACCTGTCGATACGACCGGTCGGAGGTTCTTGGAGGAAATGGATCTGTTAGCCGAGATCGCGTTATGCCAGTCACGCTTGCACTTCGAGGACCATTGTCCTGTCGACGGACTCGCCGAATATTATCGTTCCCGGTCGAGTATTATCATATTCAGGAAGTCCCTTCGCTGAATACAAAGTGAACGTTCGATATCGGGAGCCGGCCGCGAATTTTCGACTCTCGGCTAGCCACTTCCGAGTCACGAGGAACACGAAACCGAAATTTTCCCACCTTCCGAGAACCTTCCACGTTCCTCGTACTACAGAATATTCACAGAAGCAGTAACACACCGAATTTAATCGGTGATCATCAAATTAAAAATTGGGTAAATCAAAAAACGTGGTAGCTGAATCGAGCTGTCACGAGGATTACGAGTTTGATCAGAATCGCGGAGATAATGAAATCCACATTGAATCAAACTACAGTTGATTTGCAAAAATTACACGATTTTTATTAGATTGTTTAGAGGCGAGTCAAGTGCCTATGTTTTTCGTAATGTTCGCAGTTGTATGGTAATGTTTATGATAGCAACGACCAACTAACATCCAGCTGTCACGAGGATTAGGTTAAGAATTCCATCAGAACTCAGGAAGCAATACAAAATGGACGTCGAACCGAGTCACTCATGAAAGATTGCACAATTTTTCGTAAAACTGTTTAAAGAAGGGCCAAGTTTCAATTATTTCCAATGAGTTCCCTATTTTATGGTAGTATTTACAATATCAATAACTAGCTAGCGTCAACGTATCCCGAGGACTAACCTAAAAATTCCATTTGAACCAAGGAAGCAATACAAAATGGACGTCGAACCGAGTCACTCATGATTTGTAAAGATTGCACAATTTTTCGTAGAACTGTTTAAAGAAGGGTCAAGTTTCAATGATTTCCAATGAGTTCCCTATTTTATGGTAGTATTTACAATATCAATAAATAGCTAGCGTCAACGTATCCTGAGGACTAACCTAAAAATTCCATTTGAACCAAGGAAGCAATACAAAATGGACGTCGAACCGAGTCACTCGTGATTTATAAAGATTGTACAATTTTTCGTAGAACTGTTTAAAGAAGGGCCAAGTTTTAATAATTTCCAATGAGTTCCCTATTTTATGATAGTATTTACAATATCAATAACTAGCTAGCGTCAACCTATCCCGAGGACTAACCTAAAAATTCCATCAGAACCAAGGAACCAATATAAAATCCACGTCGATCCATATGTGATTTTCAAAGATCGTATAATTTTCGTAAGGCTGTTTAAAAAGCGATTAGGTTCCGATTTCCAATCCTTTTCCTATTTTACAGTACTAGTTACGATTCTAACGATTAACTGTGATCCAACTGTCACAAAAATTAGGTCAAGTATTCCATCATAGTCAGGAAAGTAGTACAAAAATCTACATCGAACCGAGTCTCCAGGTTGTCGAAGATGGCAGTAACGTTGTAAAATCGTTTAGAAGAGGGCCAGGTTCCGATGGATACGCCACTGACCGAACGCAGAGGTCGTTCCACCCAGCGAGCCCTCGTCACTCGTCAGTGCTCCGTTCTCTCTCCCTTGTACTTTACAGCCAACCAATCCTCTCAGCCAAGCAAACTTGCTCTTCCCGCGATTGAACCAGCAGCAACGGGAAATTTACACGGCGAAAGATGGAACACGATTCATTGATTTCTTTCACGGGAGCAGCGCCACCAAGAACCGCCGGCAGAGAGTTTACCCTCGTCACGACAAAAGCCTCACATATCCCGAGCCTAGCCTAGGCGATTCACCCCTACCGAACGTATTCCAGGTATCGACATCCTTCGACCAGCCATAAATTTCTCTGAAAATCTATTCGACCTCGCTGGCAACCATAAACGATCTCTTCTCCTATTTCGACATTAACCGGAAAAAGGCCCAACGTCGCAAAGAAACGATTGTCGCTCTAACAAACCGATCCGACTCTGTCATCCGTGGGACCACCGTTATAGGTTTACACATTTATGACAAGAAATAAGTAGACTTCGCTTAAAAGAATTTGAAAATATTCTTATATTACATCCGATCCATTAAATGTATTTGAAAAAGGAAAATCTTGTATCTACATTTCACACCAGTTTGTTGCAATTCAGGTAGGAAATTTTTATTTTGCGTAAAACACTCCACTGTTGCACTTTGAAAATATTCTTATATTATTCTTAATCCATTAAACGTATTTGAAAAAGGAAATATTGAATACATTTCACACCAGTTTGTTGCAATTCAGGTAGGAAATTCTTCTTTTGCGTAAAACACTCCAGCGTTGCACTTGTGGAACACTGTTTTACTTCGTCGAGATACTTTCTTGGTATTATTCGTTTGTATCACACTGAACAATTACAAATTTTTGATAAGATATTTAAGGGAAACTAGTAGAGCGATTCAAATTTGTTAATTTTTCTACACTGTACAGAAAATTGTACATTTAAAATTAACACTTTAATTCACAAATTAAATGAACTCGAAGTTATTAGTTTCTCGAGAAAGAAGGTTCAATTCCAAATTCTAACGCAGCGAAACTGTTCACTCTATATTTAAAAAACATCATGTATGAACGGCATACTCAATAATCTTGAATCACAAATATTAGGAACCCGTCAAGATGGCGGGTACTAAAATTGTAATCGAGGTCCATAGACTGATCCAAGGCATCAGCACGTTTTAACCCTTTGCGGACGGGAATTATTTTTACAAATTTTCCTTGTGAAATGAAATTTTGTACCCACAGCTAAATATAAGAATTAAATGAAATTTTGTATTTAGTAAAAATTTTCTTTGACGTTTTTTGAGAGTAATCATTTTTTAGAAAATGATTTGCGGTCATTAGCAATTTTGCTTGGGCGACTGTCTGCAGGCATGCGTCCGCAAAGGGTTAACCCTTTGCACTCGAATGGTGACTCTGAGGCACCAGTAAAAATTGTTCTATCATTATTAAAAATAGTCTTTGTATCATTAAATTCGTCTATATTTCATAAATTACTAACCATTCAACTGTTGTATGAGAAAACAGGTTTAATTTCATGTGCATAATATAAAAAAAGATATCAAACAAAAATATTCTAGATTGAAAGAAGTGTCTTTACTTTGGAATTAAAATTACTTCGAGTGCAATGGGTTAAAGCTGGTCGGAAACTCGCCTAAACTTCTCGTTCCCCCGGTTTATCCTAACCGTGCATCGCGCACATGCTCCCGGACGTTTATCAGGCGCGATGTTGTCCGCGTTGTTGTGTCGTTAAACAACGCGCAGCTGTTCCCGCTCGCGGCTACGTGGCTTCTTTATCCGCGAGAATGCTGCGAGGAGCGAGAGAGAGCGAGAGAGAGAGAGAGAGAGAGAGAGAATATATCGTCCTGCGACGCGCCCACGGGAACAATGTTCGAGGTGTTCGCGATCGGTAAGAAACGTGCCTCTTCGTTGTCCTTCGGCAGCCGCGACATTGTCGGCGAGTTGTAAGAGGGGTTACGCAACAACGACGCCTGGGAATTAAAGGGAATAATGAATGAGAGAAAGGAGAGCCGGCCACGATCTATGCGAGCGATCGTACGCGTCGATCGCGCGTGGATCGGATTGCCATCGGCGAGTTACGCGCGCCGATTCAGAGGAAACTGTGCCTTCTCTTCGAGACAACGAATCGTCAAAGCATTTACCGTGTCTGCTACGACCGGTCGTACAGAGTCTGGGTCACTGGATTCTGGGTACCGATTTAGATTTAACACTAGATTTACGGAGCCCATCAAAATGACGGATTCAAAAATTTTTAATTTGCGATTGTTAAGAGTGTAAGGAGTCATACGTGAGGAATTATTAAATAGATTTGTTTTTTTGTGTACATATTACAATAAAAATCGCTGAAGATCCAAGTAAATACAATTTTATTATTTTTATAACGCAATGTAAAATAATCAATTTTAGTGCTCCGTAAACTTAGTGTTAAACATTCTTCTTTTGCACGAAGATCGTTTTGCACTCGTCGTCTCAACTAGCTATGTTAACCCATTAACAGCCATTGTCCTATTTATGGGACGCGATTTGAACTCTTTGCGGACGCGTGCAAACATTGCGAATTCTTTATTTTATTTATTTGATATTTTCCTCCCAGGCAGCAGAAAATCAATTGTTTCAAAAAGATAGTTCCATAAGAACGAACTATTATATTCAACGGTTTCATGAATTTACGAAAAACATGAACACTTGCAATTTAACGCAAAGGATAATTTAAAAAATATATAAAAGGTTCAATGCATTAGTCCCGGTTTCTCATAAATATTATAAAAAGAAAGAAATGTTTCTTTGGATCCCGTTCAATGTAATTGCTGTAAACATTTTCATTTTGCTCAGAAATCCACAGTCTTTCAATCTACTCTTATAAACCACAACATCTTCCGATCACAACGTGTCACCAATGATCTCATCACACAATCCAACACAAGAACACCGATCCACCTTTATCCTATCAATCATCAGAACAATTCTCCGCCCACACGCAAACGCGAAAGGAGAAAATCGTCGAAAACAGAGATCCTGGAGGTCGTCGAATGTACAGACGAGGACAAGGCAATCCTCTTTTGAATCCCGAAAGGGTTCGTCGACAGAAAAGAGTCCCGCGAAAAATATCCTGTCAGGACAATCGTCTGACGTCGAAGAGCGCGTTCGGCTGTCGAACACGTCACAAACGAGACTGCGCTTAACCCATTCATCGCCCACTCAACAATCACAAAAATTACACAAAATAAGCATTTTGTTTACCAAAGCAAAAGCTGAGAAGTTTAGTTTTCTGATATTAATTATTGTTTCGATACTCTTCCATCTCGCAGATCGTAAGCAACTTTCGAACACGTAATCTGCCAGCGTAAAAATTAATTTTCAATTCTGTGTAAATTGTTGGAATACAACGATACCATGCGTCTTAGTATAAGTGCGTAGGTTTAAGGGGAGGTTTTTCTCAGAGACAGAAGGGCCCAAGCGAGGGTGTAAAGTTAGGATTTATATAATTATATAAAGTTATATAATTATATAAAGATTTATATAAAGTTAGGACCGTCGTCAGTCCCGTCATAGCAGCTAGCCTGAACGCATCTTGCAAAGTAGTAGTTTTTTCACATATGGTTATACAGTCGAACTATATTCGCAGTTTTATTACATTATAAATTATACATTAAATACAAAATACGTAAAAACACTGTTGCGGATTTATTTCATTTCCAACGTAAATGATTCCGTCACCCAGATATGGGCAACATGGCGATCAAAATGTTGATAGACCCCCGTTGAATGACGTCGAGGAACAACACGGTGTTCCATCAGGAAGAACAAACTTTTTCGCAAAACGAAGGCCTCAGATCCTAGTACAAGTTTGCGACTATCCGACATTCAAACCTAATTTTCGTGCAATCCTAGATTTTATTGAACTGGTATGACTTAGAAAAGCACAAAGAAAGAAGTAGCTATTTCTTACTTTCCCTCGAGACAAGTTGAAGAAGGTCAGAAGTCGTAATTGGGGGCACGAGGACCACAATTAGTGAAGTCATCGATTAACTAGGATTAAGAATCATCCTGCGAGTCGAAGGAAGCCGAAAGTTCGAAAACAAGTGGACCTCAATTAGTGAGAACGTCGATTAACTAGTAGTGGGGCCGAAAAGAAGAAGCAGGCCCGAAACAGATCTAGGGAAACGCGCTGGTTTAGACCCTGGTTTTCCTCATTTCCCTCGAGACGAGTCGAAACACCTCAATTAATGAAGACACCGATTAACTAGGATCGAACAGAAATAGCCGAAAATAAATAGATAGAGCTCTGTTTCTCTCGTTCTTTCATCCTGCGAGTTTAACCCTCTGTCTACCAAGCGGGTCCATTGGACCCGACTGTATGTAGATACTGCGGTTATTTAAACTTTTAAAATTCTTGGGATCTTGTCGTTGCATGACTTTGTTACTTTTCTTATTTTTTATTATTTAAAGCTAAAAGTTGTTTTTTATATTTACTACGTTTTGTGGTATAAATTTTCTATCGCATAATGAAAGTTTTTTTTACGGTAGACAGAGGGTTAAAGAGGCCTTATAAAACATACTTTGATTATACATTTATATCTTAATTATTTCATTTAAACAATAAATGAAATATTGTGCTTTCCTATTTGTATGAAAAATGGTATGCGGAGCCACGGTCCGCAGCCAGTAACGGCACACATAAATGGTGCGCCAGTAACGGAAGGTTAACCAGAATTAAGCGGAGAAGAAATAAGTTTAAAGAGAAGCCTGCGAGTTTAAAGAGGCCTAAAGTTCAAAACAGGGACAATCAATTAATGGGGACTTTGATTAACTAGAATTAAGAAGAAATAAGTTTAACACTTTGCGGACGCGTGTCTGCAGACAGTCGCCCAAGTGAAATTGTTACTCCGTGACTAAAAATCACTTTTTAAAAAATGATTACTCTCAAAAAACACCAAACAAATTTTTACCAAACACAACACTTGCTCCTTTATTTAATTCTCACGCGTAGCGTTCAGTAAACCATTTCATTTCCCAAAGAAAATTGTACAATCGAACCGTCGATAAGTACGCTAAATAAAATTCCCGTCGCAAAGGGTTAAAGAGAATCCTGCGAGTTTAACACTAGAACTACCAGGCGGGTCAAAGTGACTTGTTACTGATTTTTTCTTCCACGGTTATTGCAATTATAAGAATCTTTCGATGCGAACTTTCTTGATATACTTTTTTATTGAAGCACATATATTAACCTAAAGATTTCACGAGATATGAATAACTGTAATCTTGTCATTATTATAAAGCAATGTATATTAGTGTGATTTTGAACCCGGTAGTTCTAGTGTTAAAGAGGCCTAAAGTTCGAAACGGGGGCAATCAATTAATGGGGACTTCGATTAACTAGAATTAAGAAGAAATAAGTTTAAAGAGAAGCCGTAGACCCTAGGGAATCCAGTGGAACCGAAAGCTCGGCCAACAAACCCGCTCGGCTCGTGAAATTCAAATGCAGGCGCGTTTCGAGCGGGTAGGCGCGCTTCCGCGGAACGCGTTCACGGTGAGGTGAACCCGCGGCGGGTTCGAGCGGTGGGTTTTCCCACGGGTTCCGGAGGCCCTCCGAGTTCTGCGTGCTCTGTGTCTGAGGAGCTCTCGAAATACGGCTCCGCGACTAGCTCGCGGTCGCTTATCCTCGCGTATCGGTACCGAAGAGCGTCGCATAGATGCCTTATTTATATACGTCGCGACGAGACGGCTGGGCAAACAACACTGACCTCGAGACACGAGCAACAGTGACGTCGAACACAGAGATGGCTCGTTTCGAACGAACGATCGAAACGGCGAGACGCGAGTCCCGAGACTCGAAACGGCGAGAATCGATTCGATATCCGTTCGCGATACAGTGGAGAAGATGTACCAAATTTTCGGGGACCCAGAAAATCCCTACTGCGAGTATAACCCTTTGCACTCGGAGCTACTTCAACTTCAAACATTTCTTCTAATCTAGAATATTTCCATTGTACATAATTTGTTTCATTATATGCGTACGAAACTGATATAGTACCTCATACAATATTTAATATCATATATCTTTATATAATACATACAATATTAATATTAATATTATATCATACAAATGTAATCATGTAAACAATATTCTGAATAATGGTGTAACAATTTGTAGCGGCGCCTCAGAGTCGCCATTCGAGTGCTAAGGGATAATATCCTATCTGGGGCCCGCGATGTCTGCGGAGTTTGCTATCCGCATAATGAGGCTCGATACAAGCTACTGCTCCGTTTAGGATATGATCTTGGTTAACAGTAGAACTAGTGAGAAATGTGTCTGATGTATCTTGTAGTAGTGACGAGATTTTATTATATTGCAATATTAACACTTAGCACTCCGTTGTCGCCGCTGAGGCAGAAAGAGAAGCTGGCGTCGTGTTAAAAATTACTCGGAGTGCCAAGGGTTACTGAAAACATTTTTATAATTACAGTGATCGTGAAAGAAGAAATTAGAAGCCACTCACTTTGACTGGTTCGATAGTTCTAATGTTACGTATTAACCCTTTGCGCTCGGAAGTATTTTAACTTCATAACCAAACTTTTTTTGTCGATCGAGAATATTTCCATTTTATATGATTTTTTTTCATTTTGAAGAGATGAAACTGATATGATACCTCATAGAAGACTTAAATGTTTGGTAACTAATTTATTGAATATCAATTTAATAATGTAAACAATATTTTGAATAATGGTATAGCAATTTTTAGTGGTGCATCAGAGTCACCACTCGAGTGCTAAGGGTTAAAACTTTGAGAATAGATGGTTTGTTTATCTCATTTTGTGTTGGGATGAGTTGAGTGCGGTTGTATAAATCTGATTTTTGGATAAAATTGCGAAATCGGGGAGATAAACGTAAGTGTTGAATTATTGAGAAACATTCGATATGATTAAGTTTGTTGGATACTATTTGGAGATAATATCTTTGACTGGTGCTAGGATGGTATTCTTCCTCTCAAAGGGATTAAGATTGCCTATCAGAGATTGTCTATAACGGCACAATGTCTGAGCGATGATTAGTCTGGCGATTCGAACGCGCGTGCTATGGTTGATGCTCCGTTTCTAGTTGAATAGTATTCGAATCAGTGGAACGATATTTAAGCAGACTGAGAGCGAATCAATACAAGCTTTTCATATTTTCCAGCTTTCACACCCCCCACCCATCCGATTAATAAATAAAGCAGTGAGAATGAAGTACCGAAAGATAATGGTAAACGAAGTAAATAAAGTGACTGAAGTGGAAAACGATAATTATACTCGGGGCAATATTAATTCATCAACCGGATGATGAACACCGATTAGCGAAGCAGAATATGAAAAGATTCACAGTGTGTATCGATCCGAATTTCCAATCTCACAGTCACAGCTGATCTTATCGAGCTTCGACCCTCTTCACTTCGAGACGAGGGTAAACGAAATTTTCAAAACGAGTATAAATCGATTCGGCGCTCGTTTCGATGTATAAACACGAATCGATAAACACCAATGTCAGTCTGACTACAGGATTGACTAACATTATCAGTCACGAGAAAAATACGAACACCATGATCAACGGCTTCGAACGGTTCAAACCCTGGTTCTCCACTTCAAACTCTAATCCACTTCAGCGGGCTTAAAATCTACCGTATCGGCACCTCTAAAACCACTGTATGTTCAATCCACAAATTAGCAACGATACTGCTCCGAAGAAATCTCGGAAGGTCAACACACTGTATTCCTGAAGAGGTCCAGAAACACTCCGAAACGCACAGAGTGTGCCACTGTACCTGCACCGCACTTTTGAAGAAACGCAAGAAATTCGTAAATCACTGAGCGATCAAAGTGTAAACATTGCTAGGAATTTTACTAAGGAGTTTGGAGAGCGAGATTTATGCAGAACTATTTCGGAGTAAGCGGGGCTCACGAGAGGTGTACCAGTAAACGGTCGGAAAAGTGGGACTTACGTTCCTGGAGCCATCATACAACGAAACGCACAGAGTGATACACTGTACCTACACTACACGTTCAAAGAGTCGTCAGAAACTGTTGGACCACTGGATATTCAAAACAGACATCGCTAACTAGCATTTCTAAATATTTTGAAGAACGCTATTTTGGAGTAAACGAGTCCCATGGAGGGGGCACTATGTACGTGGTGATTCAGTGAAGTCCGGAAGTCTTCACACAGAGTGACACTGGACCTGCACCACACTTCCGAAGAATCACCGGAAACTCGTAGGCCACTGGCTATCGAACGGTAGACATTGCTACGAATATTCCTTTTAAGGAGCGAGAATGTGAGGCTATATTGGAATAAACGGGGGCGTACGAAGAGTACCATGCGCGGGAGGGATCATTAAAGTGCCAGGGGACTTACATTCCTTGAGCCTTCGCACAGAGTGCCACACTACCTACACCACATGGTCAAAGAGTCGTTAGAAACTGTTGGACCACGGGATATTCAAAACAGACATCGCTACTAGCATTTCTAAATATTTTGAAGAACGCGAACGCTATTTTGGAGTAATTGATTTCCATGGAGGGGGCACTATGTACGTGGTGATTCAGTGAAGTCCGGAAGTCTTCGCACAGAGTGTCACTGTACCTGCACCACACTTTCGAAGAATCACCGGAAAAACCGTAGGCCACTGGCTATCGAACGGTAGACATTGCTACGAATATTTCTAGGCGCTTTGAGGGGCTAGAATGTAGGGCTATATTGAAGTAAACGGGGGGCGTACGAAGGGTACCATGTGCGGGAGGGATCATTAAAGTGCCAGGGGACTTACATTCCTTGAGCCTTCGCACAGAGTGCCACACTACCTACACCACATGGTCAAAGAGTCGTTAGAAACTGTTGGACCACGGGATATTCAAAACAGACATCGCTAACCAGCATTTCTAAATATTTTGAAGAACGCGAACGCTATTTTGGAGTAATTGATTCCCATGGAGGGGGCACTATGTACGTGGTGATTCAGTGAAGTCCGGAAGTCCTCACACATAGTGCCACACTGTACCTGCACCACACTTTCGAAGAATCACCGGAAACTTATAGGCCACTGGCTATCCTACAGTAGACATTGCTACGAATATTCCTAGGCGTTTTGAGGAGCGAGAATGTGGTGCTATATTGAAGTAACCTAACCCAGACCCACACCACACGTTCAAACAGTCGTCAGAAACTGTTGGACCACTGGATATTCAAAACAGACATCGCTAACCAGCATTTCTAAATATTTTGAAGAACGCGAACGCGGGACTATTTTCGAGTAATTGATTCCCATGGAGGGGGCACTATGTATGTGGTGATTCAGTGAAGTCCGGAAGTCCTCACACAAAGTGCCACACTGTACCTGCACCACACTTTCGAAGAATCACCGGAAACTCGTAGGCCACTGCTGTCCTACGGTAGTCATTGCTACGAATATTCCTAGGCGTTTTGAGGAGCGAGAATATGGTACTATATTGAAGTAACCTAACCCAGACCCACACCACACATTCAAAGAGTCGTCAGAAACTGTTGGACCACTGGATATTCAAAACAGACATCGCTAACCAGCATTTCTAAATATTTTGAAGAACGCGAACGCTATTTTGGAGTAATTGATTCCCATGGAGGGGGCACTATGTACGTGGTGATTCAGTGAAGTCCGGAAGTCCTCACACATAGTGCCACCCTGTACCTGCACCACACTTTCGAAGAATCACCGGAAACTTATAGGCCACTGGCTATCCTACAGTAGACATTGCTACGAATATTCCTAGGCGTTTTGAGGAGCGAGAATGTGGTGCTATATTGAAGTAACCTAACGCAGACCCACACCACACGTTCAAACAGTCGTCAGAAACTGTTAGACCACTAGATATTCAAAACAGACATCGCTAACTAGCATTTCTAAATATTTTGAAGAACGCGAACGCGGGACTATTTTCGAGTAATTGATTCCCATGGAGGGGGCACTATGTATGTGGTGATTCAGTGAAGTCCGGAAGTCCTCACACAAAGTGCCACACTGTACCTGCACCACACTTTCGAAGAATCACCGGAAACTCGTAGGCCACTGCTGTCCTACGGTAGTCATTGCTACGAATATTCCTAGGCGTTTTGAGGAGCGAGAATATGGTGCTATATTGAAGTAACCTAACCCAGACCCACACCACACGTTCAAACAGTCGTCAGAAACTGTTAGACCACTGGATATTCAAAACAGACATCGCTAACCTAGCATTTCTAAATATTTTGAAGAACGCTATTTTGGAGTAAACGAGTCCCATGGAGGACACTATGTACTGGGTGATTCAGCGAAGTGTCTGAGGACTAACATTCCGGAAGTCATCACACAAAGTGCCACACTGTACCTGCTGCACCACACTTTCGAAGAATCACCGGAAACTCGTAGGCCACTGGCTGTCCTACGGTAGTCATTGCTACGAATATTCCTAGGCGTTTTGAGGAGCGAGAATGTGGGGCAGACCCACAGCACACGTTCAAAGAGTCGTCAGAAACTGTTGGACCACTGGATATTCAAAACAGACATCGCTAACCTAGCATTTCTAAATATTTTGAAGAACGCTATTTTGGAGTAAACGAGTCCCATGGAGGGGGCAATATGTACGTGGTGATTCAGTGATGTCCGGAAGTCTTCGCACAGAGTGTCACTGTACCTGCACTACACTTTCGAAGAACCACCGGAAACTCGTAGGCCACTGGCTATCAAACGGTAGACATTGCTACGAATATTCCTTTTGAGGAGCAAGAATGTGAGGCTATATTGAAGTAACCTAACCCAGACCCACAGCACACGTTCAAACAGTCGTCAGAAACTGTTACACCACTGGATATTCAAAACAGACATCGCTAACTAACATTTCTAAATATTTTGAATAACGCTATTTTGGAGTAAACGAGTCCCATGGAGGGGGCACTATATACGGGGTGATTCGGTGAAGTATCTTGGGACTTACATTCAGGAAGTCTTCACACAAAGTGCCACACTGTACCTGCTGCACCACACTTCCGAAGAGTCGCGAGAAACATTTTGTACCACTGTATATTCAAATTGAAACATTGCCACCCGGTATCCCTAAATATTTTGAAGAACGAGAATGCGTACCCGTGGTTGGTTGTGTTAATTAAGTGCCAGGGGGACTTACGTTCGGCGAGCCTTCACCGCCCAATCCATATCTCGCGCGACGTATCCGTTGAACGGGTCACGATGCCTCTCGTGTTGGCTCGCGTGATGTTCCCCGTCGGTGCAGCAGCCTCGGCGCAGATAACCAACAAAATATTGCACACTCCGCGCACGCACTACAGCACACGACACGACTCCTTTGCTACTGTTGTTGTCGTTGCCGTTGTTCGCGGCCGTGTTTCACCACTGGTCCGAACCGCCGCGCGACGAACAGCTCGTAGCACGCGCACGAAACATATAGAACTTGTTCACCGGTACCTCTCTTTTCGCTTTCCCCAACACCCTCTCTCTCTCTCTCTCTCTTTCTCTTATTTCGATCTTTCTTCCTCGTTCCAACTCGGTATCCCTTTCTTTTTCTTTCCGTCCGATGGCGCGCGTGTACGTGTATGCGCCGGAGAGAGCGAGACACACGATTCAGTCGTTGTTCCGGGGAAATAAAAAAATAAAAAACGAAACAGGGGTGGACGGGGGGGGAATGGCCGACGAAGCGGGGTTTTTGTTGCGGAACGAGGTACGGGCGAGGCGAACGAAAAAAACCCACGCCGGAATCGACGCACAAGGGGGCGAACGAGCGCACGAACAAACGACACGCACTCGGCGACGGTCCAACGAAGACTGAGCTCGAGCCCGCTCGCCGAGTCCGACGCGCATGGAGCGCCGCCCAGTGGTGGGGGGAGAAAAAGGCGGCGGGCTCAGGACCGTAACACGCGGGAGCGGCGCCCCGAGAATAGACGCCAGACCGCACGCACTGGCGTAGGACTGCGGAACCTCGGCGCCGGGCGCTGGTGCTGTTGTTGCCAGGCCGCCTGGAATCGCTGTAATTTGGTATGTACGATCTGTTTTTTCAACCACCGTAATTTCCATTTACCTCCTGTCGATAATATTCTTTGTGGAAAATACAATTTGTATTTATTGTACCTCTGCGTTTGATGGGAATAAAAAATGTAATTGTATTTCGATATGAAAAGAAATATTTTCTTCATTAATTTGCAGCAAATGGGAGCCGGATAAAAATTGCAGGATTTGTTTAAGAATTTCAGTGAGTTGAAAATAATGTATGCTCTTAATCTTTACACTGTTTTAAATGTTTTCTACTCATTTTTATCGTGAATGCCTAAAATTCGCAGTCTATTCATGTGAATAATCGGGTATGCGTGTTTAATGTTTTTGTTGACAAACAAATAGCATAATTACTGTAGATTTTATATCCTTAATATTTGATAGACTATTTTCGTGTGTGTCTCGATATTGTAAATGATTATTCTTGAATGTATCAGATAAAGTGAGTGGCGTGTGGTTTTCTACCGAAGAATTGGATTTATTTAGAGCTTGATCGATTATTCTTGTTAAATTGATGTAAAATAGGTTAACTGCGGTATGGCAAGACTCGTGGCCATTTTGACGGACAGTTTCACTCAAATTCAAAGTTTCTAGTTGCCAGTTTGAATTAGGGGCTAAATTGCATTGGACTCGATAAGAGGATCAGGATCGATCTCGCAGAAGAAGGTTCATAAAATATGTAAAAGAAACTTGATACAGAAGGCTCTTAATAGATCTAACCCAAGGGTTATTAAACTTTCAAACTCGCTTACACATTTTAGTTATTTACCGAATTGGTATACTACTGGGAGAGTACATTGGCATACAGAATAAAATCTACATGTTCTTGTAGCAAACATTTGAATCTTGTGAAAGTTTTCATCCGTATATAATTATTAAACAAAACTCTGTTTTCTTCATTCTGCGTTTCAAATGGTATCGCAGCTAACGATACGGTAAGTATTGTTACACTGGATCCAGATTAATAGAAAGGGTGAAAGGGTATCCGCGTACATATCTGCGGAAAAGTGCTACGAGTATCGCATGATTAATAGAGTACGGACGTTTTGCGTTTACGATAAGTGCGAGTAGGTGAGATACACCACCGTAAAAACATCGTAAGAGTTCAAGCAACTTGAAGGGAGTTGGTATCAACCTCTAGAAACAAACAGTGAATTTACAATTTTCGAGAGAAGCAGATTTGCTCCATGGAGAGATGATAGAACAATCTTCTTCGTCTACATTGTGCAGAAAATTGATATTCAACTCGAAAATATTGATAACCTCAGCGAAAGCGTCGCAGAGGGATAACTTCCATGAATAGACCGAGAGATTCGGTTCAAGTCTCTGAATAGACGCAGACTATTCTCATTCAGCCCAATATCCATCCATCCATCTTAAATCTCGTCCTACATCTACGCAACCAACGAAGAAGATGAAACAGAGTCTTCCAGCAAAGACAGAAGACATTCCAGATAACGAAGGAGACAACGAAGCTCACCACATCTCGACGAACTACTGCCATCTTCCTTCGTCGATTTCTACTCCCATAATTTCGAACGGGGAACTCGTATTTCCAAAAGCATCTCATCGAACGCTGACGCAGCTCGTCCCCCGATCTCCACGCCAATGTTTAAGCCTACCCAGTGCTGAAACGTTTACCCGGGGGGGAACGAGCGGGCTGGAATGAGAGAGCGTGTGTAAGAGAGAGCAGATTTAACAGAGAGAGAGAGAGAGAGAGAGAGAGAGAGAGACAAACACTAGCCGAAGGGATACGAGGGTTCTCCCTCGTGCAGTGGGGTTTCGCGGACCGCTCCCTGAACCCAGGCGGTCGGACGTCGAATTAACCCCGGAAAAATGTGTACGTGCTCTCGCCAGTTCGCTATCGACGAGCACGAGAGAGAAGAGAGGAGAGAGAGAAGAGAGGAGAGAGAGAGAGAGGACCGCAAAGTGCCACGCAATTCGTCGTGTCTGATTTGATTCGCCGGAATCGCGGTGCGGTTCCTCGTCGTCGCTCTCCTTTCGGAACTCGATTTCCCTTCCACGAGGTAAACAGACGAGAGAACAGAGTTCGAGAGGGTGGTGGGCGTCGAAAGTAGAAATTACGCAAGAACTGGAAGAGAATCCGTGGGATTCGGTGGTGGTGCGGAGGCTGTACACAGTGGATAGCGGGCTGCATTCAACCCGCAGTGAGAGAGAGTGTGCGGTGGTTCTCTGGGTAATGGTCGGCCGCAGAGCTTCCCCGAGAAATCGATAACAGAGCGGATTCATTAAAGATACCCGCGTGCAGACGCTTTCACGCAGCGGGAAGGATCGGCTCCTGCAGCCTCTTCGGAGCTTATATTAGAACGCACGTATGCGTAATGCGGCGAAGAGCGCGACGACTTTAGACCCGAAGCATTGCTTTTTACGATTCCTCGAGTTGTTCCTTATATCTTTTATATATCTCATCGATACAGTATTTCATCGATAATTGTCCACAACACGGGTCTGCGGAGGGACAATTATGCCGGAGGGATATCATTGTTTGAGGTTTGCCGAACGTGGAGAAGGACAGCCGAGCTCGAGAGGCCTCCGTCATCGAGAAATGTAAACATACCTAATCCGAATTTCCAACTTCTTTATTAATCATTATTTTTTATGGGACTTCGATGACCATATTTGTGGCATTTTTCTAATAAAAATGATACCAAATATCATATAATTCCGATGATATTTACTTGCGTAATCGATGATTAAAGTTTCAGGCGCGAGGAAGGATATCATCGGAATTATATCATATTTGGTACCATCTTTATTAGAAAAATGCCACAAATATGGTCATCGAAGTCCCATAAAAAAATAATGAATAATAAAGAAGTTGGAAATTCGGATTAGTGTGGTCTCACAGATATACCCGAGCCGCGTGTTGTCATATTTCTCGGCGACCGAGACCTCTCGAGCTTCACGGCCCCTCAAGGGGGTACACCCCGCACTAGTGGGGATATCTCAGGGACAATTCTGTCGGAGACATTTGGGACAATTACCGGTGAAATACTGTATATCTGATTCGTGTTGCAATTTCTCGGCTGAGTCAATAGACTCTAAACCTTTAGTATACCCCGTAGTAGGAGGGGTATCGTCGTCGCACTTAGCGTAAGCCTTCTTATTGCTTTCTTCGTGACACTGCTCTAATCGCAACGCAGAAGTATTATACACTACTCCCAAAGTGGAACTCGGTAGAAATGCGCAAAGAAACAGTTTGATTGGTCAGGTGCACACTGTTGAGTCACACGCTTCTCGCTATTCGCTGAAAAGATTACCACTACTACTCGCATCGCGTGACTGTGAACTTCGAGTTCCACTTTCGGTGTCGTGCATAGTACACGCGGGCATCTCTTCTACGACCAGCTGTTCCGACGATCGTCTGAACGGTTCTCGCTGTTTCTCCTTGCCGAGCGTCGTCAGCTCAGTCTCTCCGTTGCAAGGCCGTCGTGTGTGTCTCGACCACCCGAAATTCCCCGAAACCATTTTCTTCTCGGGCTTTAGGCCCGTGTTTCGACCAGTTTAACCCTTTCGCGCATGGACAACCGCCGAACGACCCCGCCGGCTGTGGGAACAGAACGCCTTCGAGAGGTAACGCCTCTGGAAACGTACCTGCCCGAGAACGATTCTGGTACACATGCTCTACAGGCACAATGAGCTAGGTACAATGGGCTGTCTAGGGCTGCCTAGATGTCTGCCGGCAGCTTTTATCCTTGCATCGAACCGTGCATCGAAAAACGAAGGACGAAGGACGACGTGGAGCAGCTAAATTGGAGATAGCTACTATCGGTCGGACTTGAAACAGTACAGCCATGGTGAATCTTTAACTCTAGAGTAGTCGCGCCTTATTTTGTGACACGAGAGGTCGCGCGCGGTCTGTGAGACCGCATCGAATATTAATCATAATGTTTAAGGTGTTTTCGTTTGTAAGTGCGAATATGTTCATATGCGAGAATATAAAAGTCTTTAACAAAAAAATAATGATATATTTTTCATGAAAAAAATTAAATGCAGCATAGTTCCACAAAAGTTTCAACTACAAACAGAAATTCAAAATTAACCAAAAGTATATTCTTTGACTAAAATCTTGCTTCACTCTCTTCCAAAATGCATTGGAGACGCTGCTGCTCCTTCTCGTATGTGTACTTCCACATGTTTATATCACAAACTATAATGACAAAAGCATATAACACCAGCGGGCGCGAGGGATGTTACAGACCGAAAATGCCTACAACTTATACAAATGGCAATAATTAATCAGTTGATTAGAAGTTACGTTTGTGAGGTTATAATAGTCAGCTAGACCGAGAATGCGAAATGTGGGCACGATAACAATTGAAATATGCTGCAACAAATGACGGTGCGGTCTGTGAGACCGCGCGCGACTACTGGCGGGTTAAATAATCGATTTTTGGAAATGCAGTTTGGAAGCCTGGTTCATTTTGCAAACATTTTCAGAGGAATCTTGTGCAAATGCTTGCTCGAATAGCGAAGTTGTAACACTGGATGCGGCGCCGAATTAAAACCTTCAGGAATCGAAGTCGGACAGTTCCGGTCCTTCCTTGTCAGATTCAATTTTTATTAGTTTGCATAATAAATAGTGTTGTATGTGGATCACCTTAGATTGAGCTATTTACATCTGAAGCATGTTGGGCAGTCTATGATCAAAAAATTGGGGCCACTCACAATTTTTGACGTCTTTCATGTTTCAAGTAAACTTGAAAGACCTGAACGGAACGTAATTACTTAATTACTTTAATTATTCAATTTTATTAACTGTTAAGCCATTGCATAATAATTTAAGTATGTAAAAAAGCCTCGTCTACACATCACTTGTCACCATAATACAAGATTTAAAAAATTGAAATTCTGGATATGTATCAAAATCATTCAGAACCATTCACATAAAACAATGCATAACAGAAGTATGCCGGGGAGTGTGTATGCTGTGATAAAAGCAAGGAGGGGGGATACAAATTATTAACATGTATCTAAAAATGATTGTCAAATTACGTTCCAGCCTTCGAATTTCACGATAACCGTGAGAAATTTAGAAAATGACAAGTTTCCCGTATTATTTGATCAAGTACTGTAAAGACTTCATCGGAGCTACAGATAATTAAAATTGTACCATATGGTAAAAATTGAATAGCGTCATTTTTAGAAGGCAAAACCGTCACTTCGTCGTGGTTGGAGTCTATCGGGCGTCCAAGAGCGGAACGGCGTTTCACCGCGGCAGCCGCTCGATCGTTGCGCGTTCACCTTCAGGAAGTGCGACGTAATAATACGTCATAAAGCCGCGGGGCCGCGCATTTCTCTCCCTTTCTCCGTCCGAGGCCGACGAAAGGGAGAAGAGAGCGTCGGTTTCTACGGAATAAAAATCCGGCACGCGGATTCCAAGCGGACCGGACGAGCCACCCGCTCGTAGGCGGGACGAGGCAAGGGGCCGAGGAAGAGGTTCAAGGACAGGCCCGGGCGAGAACGGCCCTTTTTCGGGGACCGAGGTACCAGGTAAAAGGAAGTCGGACACCCGGAGGACCGAACGGAATGACAAATGCCCCTCGGTGGACGGTGAAGGGAAAGGTGAAAGGAGCGACGAGGACCGGGTACAGGAGAGGGCCACCTTCGTTCCCTCACTCTCTCTCTATCTCTCTCTCTCTCTCTCTCTCTCTCTCTCTCTCTCTCTCTCTCTCTCTCTCTCACACACACACACACATACTTTTTCCCTGAAACAGAATTCAGGTGTGCCTAACCGCGAAAGATTGATATCGGCGGTTTTATCTTCCTAGAAAATTCGTAGAGCTCGATGCAACATCTAACCCCGCAGCGGGAAGTTTCCCTGGAAATGCGACTGCACCCTGTGCTCTCCGTCGCGTGTTGCGTTTTTAGCAGTCACGGTGACCGATTTATTTGAAACGATTTCTGGAAGACGACAGTTTTCAGATTTTGTCGTTTTGAATGGGTGCGACGTGTTAATTTGACTTCTACGCGGATCTGTATGTAAAATAAAAATGTTGTGCAATGATTGCAATAAGCAGGAGCGTCATGGACATCTCTTCACTTAATGATTTTAACAATTTCAAAATAATGCAACCGTATTTTTAACTGTTTTGTGCTTGTGCAACAAGCAGGAGCGTCGTGGACATCTCTTCCCTTAATGATTTTAACAATTTAAAAATAATGCAATCGTATTTTTAACTGTTTTGTGCTTGTGCAACAAGCAGGAGCGTCGTGGACATCTCTTCCCTTAATGATTTTAACAATTTAGAAATAATGCAATCGTATTTTTAACTGTTTTGTGCTTGTGCAACAAGCAGGAGCGTCGTGGACATCTCTTCCCTTAATGATTTTAACAATTTAGAAATAATGCAATCGTATTTTTAACTGTTTTGTGCTTGTGCAACAAGCAGGAGCGTCGTGGACATCTCTTCCCTTAATGATTTTAACCATTTAAAAATAATGCAATCGTATTTTTAACTGTTTTGTGCTTGTGCAACAAGCAGGAGCGTCGTGGTCATCTCTTCCCTTAATGATTTTAACAATTTAGAAATAATGCAATCGTATTTTTAACTGTTTTGTGCTTGTGCAACAAGCAGGAGCGTCGTGGACATCTCTTCACTGAATGATTTTAACAATTTAAAAATAATGCAATCGTATTTTTAACTGTTTTGTGGTTCACCTAAGCATTCTTGTCATAAATTTATAAAATTGACAGTATAATTATATCAACAACCGCCACCCATTGGCGAACAAGACGACGTTTCCACTTTTCATTTCGGATTACCCATACACCCGCAGGAATTTGTTGGAAAAGACAGCGACGTCTGCATCCGGTTCTGTTCTTTGTCTGTACTCGAAATTTCGGAATCGGTTATTCAAGTCGCGCGCTCTCGGATTTCGGAGTCGAGAGACATCGTGAAACAATAGCCGCCAGAACGGCTCTATGTCTACTAATAATTAATGTTTGCGAATTTATTCTGAACAATGAACTGGGCCAGTTTTTGTGAAATCGTGGGGACATTTGACTCCACGCATTATTTAAGTAACCAAACAAATTTTTGTTGGAAAGAGCTGTAAATAATTTTGCTGTGCTGGCTTATATCTAGCCTGACGTTGAGGAAGTCTTCCGGATGTCATTAAAAACACGTAGCTGTGCCGTGCAATTTTTAGAAGTTTGCGAAAATGTGTGAATATTTCAACAACCCCACTGTGTGCAGTCTTTTGCAAGTGAATCTTTTATTTCCCTGTCATGTACTGAAATGTTCCAAATGCTTTCACAAAGATGTCAATACTCTTGTACCACTTTTATTATTCTCCCTGACAAATATCTACATACATACAGGGTGTTTCACAAAATGTTGACATCTTGATTTCTTCGCTATTGTTAGTCTTACCGAAAACTGTTTCAGATAAGAATTTAATGCAACTGAGTGGGGCATGGTTTGGTGTTATTAGTTTATTCGTGGGTGAACGCATTAAGGTCATGTGAAGGTCAACTTCGTCTTTTAAAATGGAATTATATACTTTTTAATACATCAATCGATGCAGTTCGACGTTCTTTATAAAAAAGTATTAACCTATTTATGTTGTAGAATTAGTTGTTTAGAAGATATTTCGACTTCAGAAATACCGTGATACAAATGATCGTTATGTTCAACTTTTTCTGTAAGTAATAAAAGCGAACGTCTTAGTGCGACAGTAATGTTGTCTTGCAATTATATAAATCGAAATATCTCTTAGACGACTAATTTTTCAACATAAATAGGTTAATACATTATCATAAAGAATGTCCAACTGCATCGATTGATGTATTAAAAAGTATATAATTCCATCTAAAAAAACGAAGTTGACCTTCATATGACCTTAACGCGTTCACCCACGAATAGCAAAAAAAACGAAGTTGACCTTCATCTGACCTTAACGCGTTCACCCACGAATAAACTAATAACACCAAATTATGCCCCACTCAGCACCATTTAATTCATATCTGAAACAGTTTTCGGTAGGACTAACAATAACGAAGAAATCAAGATGTCAAAATGGGGTGAGACACCCTGTATATCGTACGCACCTAGGAGGATGAACATCATCGGAACAACATTTTCGTGGATTCGTACGATCGATTAAGACAAATCAAACAAAATGAAACGCGTGCAGGCATACTCGAGGACGTCGAACGCGGGTTCGAGAGAGGCCCGATAAAATCTCGGTGAAATTAAAATCGTAATACGGCGTTGTTCGAGCATTCGACCGGCGAGTCGGCGCGAAAGGGAGGCAGACAAAACGCGGACCTAAAGGAAAAGAAAAGAAAATAGAGGAAAAAGCGGACAGAAAGGGCGGTGATGAGGTGAGGTAAGAAACGGAAAGAGAAAGAGAGAGAAAAAAAATGTAGAGAAGTCTCTGAGATTTTAATCCCGACCCATTGAGACGAGCGGGATAATTACGGCGTAATATCGTGCAAAATAATGGCATCAAAAGCGCGGGATAATTAAATTCCCCTTGAAACTCGAGCACCGTAACCGGCTGCCGCGAGATCACGGTTTCGAGTGCGCTCCGCTCGGTTTCGGCGGCGCATCATCCCCTTTAAACTTTTGTCGAGCACGGGGGGCGAGGAGAAGGAGGAGACACACGCGTACGCACACCGGCCTCGATGAATTGTGTATAAATTTTACGGAATAACCGAATGAATTTTCGAGGTCAATGACGGAGATACCAGGGCACGGTCTACGGTCGCGTATTATTCGCTGTGAGCGATGCTTTCGCGTAAAAAGCCGATACTCGTGATTTTCCTCTGGTAATTCGCACGATTCGCGATCAGTCACGATACGTGACGTCACGTTTCGCGAATTGTCCCGAAAACGTACAAATGGTGGGGGTGACTAGCTCAAATCGCGACGTCCGGTTGTCGTCCTCTTGACTCAAAATTTTACCCAACCTGAAAAATTACCGTGATGTGAGATAGACTACACTATAGGCTTGTGACGTCACTCAATTCTAACTATATAATTTCCCCAACTATTTTCCCCCAATTCCTGTCCTTTGTAATAGTATTGCCAGCGTTACCGGATCGAAGGACATCTGGGCACGAGTACGATTTTCGTGACCCCTCATTTTGAGGTTATATTTGAGTTCTTGGGGTTATTTCAAGAAAAAATGTATATGCAACATAGTGTCAAATCGGCCTGGTTTAGCCTGTACATTAGATTTCCTGTTTTTTATAAACCTGCAAATATCTCGGAAACTATGCGAGATATGGCAAAATTTATACAGACCTTATTTGTAGAAAATTGAATTTCCTATAAAAAACATTAGAATGATAACCCAGGCCTAACCCAGACTTAACCTAACCTAACCTAGCTTAACTTAAACGTCAATAATATTCACTGCTAATTGCGTTTTAATACATAGACATTTCTTGAGTCTCGTATGAGCAGTTGTGAACGGAGCCTTTACGTTCCCCGACCATCATTTCGGGAGGGAGGCAGTTGTTCTGCAACTTCACAGAAATATAAATATACTCGGAAACTGCGCAGGTGATAAAAAAATGTCACACGACATAAATCGTTGGGAATTTAATTTTCTACAAAAAAGGTCTCTTGATATTTTGCCATATTTCGCATAGTTACCGAGATATTTGCAAATTTATAAAAAACAGGAAACCTACTTTACCGGCTAAACCAGACCAATTTGACACCATGTTATATATACATTTTTTTCGTGAAATAACCCCAAGAACACAAATATAACCTCAAAACGAGGGGCCACGGAAATCGTACTCTCCCCGACATCTGGGATAATAGTGGGAGAAATGCTATAGTCGGAGCCTGAGTGACGTCACGAAGCTATAGTGTGGTCTAACCTAGATGGGAACGTCGCGATTCGTGCTGAGAGTGGAGACCCCACCACGATCCTACTACACGGATCATCACGCCACTAGATACCCCCACCTTTCGTACGTTGGTGGGGTGATTCTCGGTACATGAGGTCACGTGATCCCTTCGAGGGAATTTTTGGTCTGGGTTAGGTCTGGGTTACGGATCATCACGCCACTAAATACCCCCACTATTCGTACGTTGGTGGGGTGATTCTCGGTACATGAGGTCACGTGAATTTTTGCGGACAGAGGCGTACAGGATTTTCCCGCGGAAAAGCGTCGCGAATAACTGCGAGTTCCAGGGTTCGCTTCGAAAACCGTTGATGTTGTAAATTGAAACCTAAATAGGATTCCATGCGGGCCGAGGGACATGGAGAACGTCGATGATCGTGCGGCAGGTATTTAACTCGGACCAGAGGCAAACTCGCTCGACAAAGAAGCCTGGGCTGCTCCGTCTCGCCTGAATGCAGCATCCCTGACCTGAGATCCGAAGCAGATTCCGATGTTGAGTCTACTACCTGCTGCCAGGCTTTCCTGCGTAAGTTACATCTGAATTCGAAGAATATCCGACAGAGAAAGTAACGTTTTATTACTCGATCTGTTCCTGAGATCTGTGACTGGAATTGCTACGTGCAGCTTCGACTGGCACCGGTAGGCCACGCCCATTGAAGACTGGAACTTGATTGGACAAGAGAAAAATTCAGAGTGGGGCATTCATGAAGTCAAGGTTTGATTCTTGAGAGATTGAAGAGTATAGGCTTGGTATGAATGTAATTGGTTCTGCAGGGCATTGACTTGGCTCTGGCGAAGATGTGAGCAACAAGGCCACGCCCATTAATTCAATATTGAACGTCAACCATTTTAATGCAATGAGTAAAATTTGGTATGGCTAGTAAATATGATCTTCACGATGAAATTCTTAAGAGAAGGAGTAGTTTAGGCCTGTCATATAGATGGCTCTGTGCAGCGCTTACCCGGCCCCTTAGGAACGAAAGCCACGCCCACTTATAACACTTCACACAGAAAGAGCGAGACGGATTGCCTTTTATTACAGTCAATATCGAATTAACATGACTAACAGTGTCTATTATCTTTAAAATCTTTTCGAACGTTGCTCTTTAGAAGCAATGTGAAGAGTTTCCAGTGCAAAGAGGGCGTAGGTCAGAGATGGGCAATTTTGCCTCAATTGAGGCAAAACCGTCAACACCGTAGCGCCCTCTGTCCCCTTCCAGCAACGAAGATACGAGAGATCAGCGTACGCAACGAACGTGCGCGCTGCATGAAAGAGAGGTTGGTGGGAGAAGCAGTCATTTGAGGGGCTCCACCCGTGCCCACCACTGGCGTAGGTTGTCGAAGCCACGCCCACTAGTGGCCATGTAAAGAAAAAATCGATACGAGTGATAATTGTGAGTTTTGGAGCAAAACTACCAGTGAGTATAGACTCCGGTCAAAATCAAAATATAAATTGCCGTCCAAGGAAACTGTTCTTCCTCGAAAAATTTGGCCCCGGGAGCAATGCAAAGCGATCAAGGGCAAAACGCCCCATAGTCATAGATTCCAAGATCTCCTAGCCCCTAGAAAATCCTCGACAATTCCAGTACCGCGAGGCATCGCGTGAAACAACTGTTCCGCCGTCCTTCTCCCGCCAGTATTCGAATCGGGAATGGCAAAGGGCTGTCGGGAACAGGCTGCTCGAAGTTCTGCCAGGCGAATCAAAGGTACCGCGTACAAGTCGACGAACTTCCACCGCTTCTTCGAAACTTTCCTCGGGCACTCGCGCGTCGGAGAACAAAGGGGACTGGCAACACACGCTGTTCCCAAGAAATAAGAGAGAGAGAAGGGGCGACTAGGTTCGCGGGGAGGAGTGCCAAATACGAGGACCTTCGAGAGCCACTACACTCTCTGGAAACTCGCGAGAAACCTAGAGTGAAAACCCTTTGATGGTAGAAATCGACGTCGCGGGTATCGGTCGTAAAGAATGCGCCATAGAGTCGTGGAATTTCAAAACAAGAGTGGATGAACTTCGAAGAAAGAAGAAAAAGGTCAGAATAAAGGAGAGAAGGAAGGTCGTGAAGCCTGGCTGCCAGCTCGAGCCGCATTGTATGCAGATCGCGGCCGCAATTACGAATATCCGTGTCTGCGCGATCACGGCTTCCGGCGACGTTTCTTTGGAAAATTTTTGGAAAACCGGTTCCAGTCGCTCCACATATTCCAGACGGGAGGCCCGAAATTCACGAAGCTCCGGGAAGTTTAACAATTACGACTAGCGCAGCTTCGGCCCACTAATCTTCCGATAATGCGCGCGTAATCGGAGCCTCTTGTTATCCTCTCACGGGGGATTAACTGGCACGGTGTGCAGAAAGGATTACGGGGATTTCTTCGATCGGTTACGAATTTCGTGAAAACAAGCGAGAGCCGGCTGTCCGATCCCCCCGGCTCCGATCCATCCTCGAAATTTAATGACGCGGTCGGCTCTCGCAAACCTGTTCGCAACCAGGAATTCGAGAGTATCCGTCCGGTGTGCTCGGAAACCGAACAGGGATCGAGGGCCGTCATCGTCGTTGTCGTCGCAACCGGACGAGAACGATCGACGATTTCTGGGTCACCCACGACTTCCCGATTTCCAACGATCCCTGCTTTTTCTCTCTTTCTCCCAAGTCCCGACGCATCCGGCCCATCGGGTAAACGATACTCGCATCCTGTTGCGACGAACCGTGCTCTTTCCCACTGGGAAATGCAAGCGGAGATGGTCCTTTTAGTTTGGCCCTTCGGACCACGGACCTAAAGGACTGAGCGTAAAAGTAGATATATGGGCGAGAGGGGTCGTGACAAGAGCGGGGAGGGATGGTAGACTGCGGCCATATTGAGTGGCAAAACTAGTGTTGCCATCTATATAACGTTGCGAGAACATTGATATGATTTGATTCTGAAAAATGAATGCATAACAAGTGTATTTGTATATATATATATTGTACCTCAAATATCTTTGTTGTTTCTAAAGATACGTAAAATATGGTAAGGACAAAGTTGAATGGTACAATGGGGCTGACACGGTGCAAAAAAAAATTTTGTTTTTATGTCATTTTTTTTAGAGATATCAAGGTCACCTTGACTTTTTTAAATGGAACCACCCTTTATTAAACACCTACAATGATAGTCCCTTTCATTAGGAATTCAGTGACTATAATTAGTCCAAGGTCATTCAAGGTCAAGGACAGAGAAAACGTATAAGATTTAACATCGATACATGCTTGTAAACGGGCTTTGAAGGAATGTTACACTCTGTCCGCGACCTTGAATGACCTTGAGTAATTATAGTCACACAAGTTATGTGTATCTATTTCCCGCATGATTACATTGCAAATTCGCGCAACTAGTATTTAAAGTTGCCTATAAACAGTGTTGGGATATGGTGCAAGATTTCACGCGCAAGCGCGGTCAAAACAGTGATGTATCTATATCATGATGACATATGTACTGCCCTGAGACAGTTATATTGGCGGGAATGTATCGAAACAATTTGTTCCGGACAAAAAGACTTCAGGACGTGTCCTACGAGTTACAAAATATACACAAATACACATGTTATACATTCATTGTTTTCAGAATCAAATCATACCAATTTTTTAAAATTCTGCTGGGTGCTCAAGGTACCCCATTTTATCGAGAATCTCACTTCACTGAGGCTGAAATCGCCGCACATGCGCGTGAAATCTTGCACCATATCCCAACACTGCGTATAGAGCGCAGCACAGTGTTTGCCACACAAGATGGCCGACAAGTTGATACCCCTTCCGTCTTTTGACTCACCCCCGCAGAATTAGGCTCAGTCCTTTAGGTCCGTGCTTGAGACCTAATGCGAACGGGAAGGCAAAGAGAAAATGGCCGACCGTTAGCCACCGGACGTTCTTCGATTTTTAGCTCTTTCTCCGATCGGGACTTCGGATATCATATTGACGCGAATGCTCTTGCTTCTCCTCGCCGGTGGGCACATTTTATTCAACAATATAGAGAAACCGTGAACTATTTATTTACAATAATAACCAATTAATAGTTTCTATTATGTAATCGATCGTTACACGTGTTTTCGCACTGAAGTCTCGAATAGATCTGTCGAGATTCTTCTCGTCAACGATTATCCTGTTGGCCGGAAACCGCAATATCGATCCGGAAGTCGACTTCTCCTGATCGAATGATTCTAATTCAAATCTTTTTACGATATCTTGCGATATAAACAAAAAATTTAGGCAGTATCCAGGACGTGAAGCAGATGAGGTTTTTCTTGGCGAAAATTCGAGCGAACGATCGGAATTCACGGTGCACGAGCATCTCGGTACGGGAGGGAAGTATGGCGGGTCAGCTCGGCTCGGCGGAGACGGTTCTCCTCGGCTGAACTTTGTTTCCACGTCGACGAGGAGAGGAAGGACACGCGAGTCGGCCGGAATGACGGGTCTTTGTGCTCGGACGGTCGGTCGGGTCCAGTCCTCTCTCGTCGAGAGAGGCTATCTCCTCTACGGGTCCAAGAGGAGCTCGAGAAAGACGAGAGGAGAGAGAGAGAGGGAGGGAGAGAGAGAGAACGTAGCTGTAGAGAAGGGACGCAGAGAAGAACCTAGAGAGGAAGAGAGCCGAGAAGGGACGAGGAGGAAGAAAGATGGAGAGAGATGCTCGGATGTGAAGTGAATGTCAGCTCGAAGGTCGGCTTTTGTCAGGCCCAGCGAGGAGAGGGGGAGACGACCACTGCGTCCTCTTCTTGCTTCCAGTGCTCTCTCTCCCTCTCTCTCTCTCTCTCACACACACACACTCTGTTTGGCTGTAGCTTCTCCGGGTTCTTTCCTCTGTCGCTCTCTCGCGAGACGATTCGTTGGTACGCGATGGCAGCCACCTAGATCCATTTATACATTGCGCTGCGCCAGGGCCTGGCCACGATAGATAGCGCACTGACGGGACAATGACCACGCGCGAGGTGTGGTTGACGCGCACCAGGGCAGCGTCGTCGTCTGACGCCGGAACGAGGAACACCGGTACTGCAACTCCGATGCATCAGAAACCGGAGGATGAGGAGAAAATTCAGAATGGGGAATTAATGATGTCATCAAAGTTGAATTTGAAGAGAAGAAAGAGTTTAGGCTTGGTGCGAACGTAGGTGGTCCTGTAAAGCAGTGTATTGGCTTTGTCAAAAATTGGACCTGACTTTGCAGCGAAACTGCAACTCCGATGCATCCGGAAACAGGGGTGAAATGAAGTTCAATGCGAATTCGGTCGTCCCATAAACAGTGATTTGAGTAATTGATCACTATACTGGGAATCTTTATGCAAAATATAAAACTTTTCAAGTCAATTGTGAAGAAAGGATGTTACATGAAATCGTATTCCATCTTTCGATAATTCGAAAAAGTCGAAAACGATGTAGTAACTAGACTTTGGATTTTATGCATTTATGACAAACATGAGTAGACAAAACATGCAACAAGAAAAAAGCAAAAAAATAGTGATGTACCATAACTTTTAGTTTGTACGGGTTACTTACTCTGTACACTTTGGTATTGTTAGTACCTAATGTTGTAATAAATCTCTTACGAGGTTTTCTAAATAAAAAAAAACATGCAACAGTAGAAAGTTAAAAAGGATTTAAGAGTATCGATGTATTGTCATCAACCTATTAATGTGGTTCCAGTACCTTACAATTGACGCAGACAATTTTTATTTCGCATAAAGATCCGCGATCTAGTAATAACATTCTTACATTCTTTGACTGCGTCCACAATTTCCTATATCATCTATTCATTTTCGCGATAAATGCATGAAATCCGCAGTCTATTGATCACCCACGATTTAAATCAGTGTAATAACATTCTTACATTCTTTGAGTGCGTCCACAATTTCCTATATCATCTCTTCATTTTCGCGATAAATGCATGAAATCCGCAGTCTATTGTTCACCCACGATTTAAATCAGTGTAACCCTTTATCGTATCGTAGATTTTGAACGTTCTTGCCGATTCGCTGTATAATAAATCGTCCAATTCGACCGCGAAAATCGATGATCCTCGGTAGACCGCGTCCCTATCCCCGAAGCACCCTCTCTGGACGGTCGCGTCCGGGTATCGGCTCCGAAAACAAGCAATTCCGCGGCCGATTACGTGGAAACGCGAAAGAAGCGGTTCGATATCGATCGGCCGTGCAAAAACCCGGCATCCGGATTCATTTACGAACGATAGAATCGTAAGCTGGTCTGATAAATAGCTCCCAGACGAGACAATGGCTGCTGCGGCAGGGGCGTTCGAGCCTCGCTCGACGCCGATGCCTCTCCGCTCGGGACAGAGACGCTGCAACGGATGCACCGGCCGGTCGGACGAAGACCAAGACCCGCTGCATCCCGGGAGAGCGAGAGAGTTCGGCAGAGAGCAAGAGAGAGAGAGAGAGAGAGGGAGAGAGAGAATCAGAGAGAGGGGAAGCGAAGAAACGATGCAGGGAGCGACAGAGACAGCGAGTGCAGGCTCCGGTGCATACAGGTACGCGCGTGCAACGGAGACAAATGGCGGAGGAGTGGGAGGAGGGAGAAGGACGACATTGACCATACCGAGAGTGCAGCACGAGACGCGCACCGCCGAGAGTGTATGTCTCCGGGACGCGCACACGTGCGGAAGGGGCGCACGGCGCAACGGTGCAACGGTGCATCGACGCGACCGTTCTGCACACGGCGAAAATCTTGCGCTCGTGGCCGCAAGTCCGCGTATTAATTATTGCCGCGTCGCGTGTATGCGCCGGGGATACCGTGTGCTGCCGTTCCGCCAGCTTCTGAATATGCAAGCACCGTGATCGAGCGAAAATGGAACGCCGCGACCCGTGCAGAATTTCGCAAGGGAAAATCGCTGTTCGATCCTGGAACTCGTGCGCAAGCGGCCGAGCTGGTACACGCTGTTCGAGGAACAACCAGCTTCTTCGGGGACCACCAAGAAGCTGCGGGTCAAGGTGAAAGATGCAGGGTCGACAGAGGCTCGATGACCCCTGCTTGGGACCTGACTCGATCGGTTTTCGAACCCGTGTCTCGGTGACCGTTTTACGAAAAATCAATGGGTCCCGACTGTTCTCCATTTTGCGATCGTTGTCTTCACGGGTTGAGACATTGTACCATTTCAAACAGTAGAAAGATCAAGAGAATTTCAAAACACAGATGTATTATTTCCTCCGTAATAGAATTATTGAAGGAAGAACTGTTTATTTGGCTTCTGTTTTGCACAATTGATGCACAACATTTTTAGGTTGCACAAAAATTCGCAGTCTGTTGCGGTGACCATTAGGGCCCCACAGAGAAAACAAACTTTGGTCGCTGATGACCAACGTGTTATGTCATTTTGACAATCCGGTAGGTCAAGTTTTGACGTTTTACACTTTATTCGTACTAACCCCTAGCGGACGGGAATTATTTTTAGCATACTTCTTGATGGGTCTGGGTTAAATTTTCCTTGCGAAACGCAATTGCATACTGAATAGTTAAGTGTATGAATTAAATGAAAGGAAACGGATTGTGTTCAGTGAAAATTTGTTTCATATGTTTTGAAAGTAATAATTTCTTTAAAAATTAGTCGCAGTCGCAGAACAGTAAAATTGCTTGGGCGACTGTCAGCAGACACGCGTCCGCAAATGTTTAAACAAATTACGAAACATGTAAGTATTGTATGAGGTATTATGTCAGTTTCACAAGTGAAAAAATCAAATAAAATAAAAATATCCTAGATCGGAAGAAATATTTGGTTTTCGAGTTAAAACAGCCTCGTCTGCACTGCATTCTAGCATCTTTCTTCAGGCAGCAAGATTTTGATGTATTTCATAAAAATTGTAGAATTATCTGTAACTGCAACCGGACTCAACAGAACCAACAATCAAACAAAAAAGCCTCGCATTTGTCTCAGTTCTTGGAACAAGACGGACAAAAACATAGCGGACACATTTTTGGAAATACGACAGTTAGTTAAGAACGATTCACCGGAAGGGGCCCCGCAGATCTGCAGGGCCTTTCTTCGGAAACATCCTCGATTGTTTCTGGTTCGAGGCTGCTCACGTTGCCAAAGGCAACAAACTTTTCCCGTGAAAGTAGTAGGGGTCGGCAGCCTCCTGTATCGATCTTCGTCGGTCGGTTAACAAAAAGACGACGGAAAAGTGGAACAAAAGTGGCAGCCTGTTTCCTGAAAAAGCGTGAACCTTTTCATGGTGGTTGGGGTCGCGTCGCGGAGAACGGCGGAAGAGGATGGGACGAGAAGACACTGTCATTCTTCAAGTCGATCAAAAATCGGGAGGATGCGCGGCTGCTGGAAAAAGGGGGATGGAAGAAACTGCGCCGGGAGGAAGAGAATAAGAGAGAGAGAGAGAGAGAGAGAGAGAGAGAGAGAGAGAGAGAGTGTGTGATGAAGAGCGAGAGATCGGTTTCCGTGGTGGTGTTTCACCGAAGGCGACGGAGCCTCTAATTTTAATAATTGGATATAACGTTCCTTCTCCCTGCGCCAGGGGCGTACATCTTCCAGCGGAACCGGCGCGTATAGCTAGGTACAGTCGCACCTGCCCTTTACCTTTCTTCTTCCCTTTCAGTTCCACTCGCCTAGGTAGATATTATACCTGCTCGAGGCGCGAGTACAGTCCTCGCAAAAGTTTCTGGGACCGTCGCGACTCTTTCTCTCTTTTTACGCTGCACCGTAAACAACCTACACACCGAGGGCCAATAAAATTACGTATTCGTTCCTGAGCTACACGGTGTTCCGAATGCTCAGGTACCCTGTAATCGACAGCTGCGTTAAATTATTCTAGACTTTTAATATTTTTGCAACGCGCTGCCAAAACCCCTACCGATCCTCGTGGGAAAATTAAATCGGTTACGTAGACGTTTTTCGCAGCGAATGTACCTGGAAATACCTGGTTCCGCTATGCAACTGGTTGCATTGCAGACGATAATGTCTCGCACGAAAATGGCAAGAGTCAGATTGTTAATCCCCGTGGGAGAT
Source organism: Sphecodes monilicornis (assembly GCA_913789915.3). Taxonomy (NCBI): domain Eukaryota; kingdom Metazoa; phylum Arthropoda; class Insecta; order Hymenoptera; family Halictidae; genus Sphecodes; species Sphecodes monilicornis. The sequence goes on from OU565291.1 coordinate 23,743,482, forward strand.
TAAAATTGAAAATGTTGATTTACAATGGTTTTTTGTTCATGTATTTTTTTTTGGAGGTTTAAGAGAGATAATAGCTATCTCTAGTTTCACTTCAAATCTGCTGCAATGCGTATAATTGCTGCCCGGTTGCGAATCTTTATGCGAAAAGAAAATGTTCTGCTCCGATTGCGAGTGGTACTTGTACCTTGCTTCTGTTTTTATAAAATAATCTATGAAAACGAGAATTTGCGTTAAGATCTGCATTTTGATGATGTAGAACATGCAAAATTAGGGTGAGTTTACGTCATCACTTTGCTAGTTCCGAATGCGTTTCTGAAGATACGGATCCTTAAACTCCACCATGTCTAATTAACCTACTGATTCATTCACAAGAACAAGCTGCACTTATAAAATTTCTATTTTCCGAAATATTCATCCGATTGAGTTGATTCTTTTTCTATCCCAATCAGGAAGGTTTAACATATCCTCACAAATTTTATTAAGCAAATGTAAAAGATCGAGTGCTATTTAAAAATAAAACACAGGCTATTGCATTATGAAATAAATCATCACCAGACTGCGGATTTGACAATCACAAAAATGAGTAGGCTGAATTCAAAGCAGTAATTTAAAAATACTGTTGCATTGTTTTCAACTCTATAAAATTTTATTAGGCAATTCTAAAAGATCGTTTCCTATTTAAAAATAAAACACAGGCTATTGCATTATGAAATAAATCATCACCAGACTGCGGATTTGACAATCACAAAAATGAGTAGGCTGAATTCAAAGCAGTAATTTAAAAATACTGTTGCATTGCTTTCAACTCTATAAAATTGATTAAATACATACGCAGCTTCTGTATCTTGCAATTAATACAGACAAATTTTATTCTGCCTAGAAATCCGCAGTCTAATCATTTTCCACAATTATCTCCCAACGTTTTACAAGCTAATAAACTCGTTCTCTTAAAAACAACGCGAGTTGTTTTCAAAGTAGCTCTTGAAGGCCTTCAAACCCAAGCACGAAGTTTTACAATGATCCAATAAAACCACTCAAATCAGTATCACAGTTTCCCTAAGAGGATCTGTGGTAAAGACATGTTTGTTACAAGTTCCGAGTCGAATTCCTCGGTCTCTCTGCAGGAGGACAAATCGAGCTTATCGATAGCTCGATCCGAAGGAAGAAGCGGCGACCACCGGCGAGAAAATTGTTCGGCGGACGTCCGCCATCGGCCACCAAGGCTAACTCGTTCTCTCGGCGTCTCTCTCGACGAGTGTTCTTATTGAAATGGTACCTCGAAGAGACGGCTCTCTCGGTATCGCGAAACGACGAGCGAACGAGCCGTGACAGCGATACGAAGTGTGTCGCGTGTCCAAGAGCAATTCGGCTGTTTCCAGACGGTGGACGCTAATTTTCGCGCGAGCTTCCTCTCGCGATTCCCCGCGATAAGACACGGGAGGCTCGCTTCCTCTCGTTCTCTGCGAACGCAGGATCCTCGTCCTTCGAACACTGAGTACGCGAGAGAGGGAAAGAGAGCGAGAGAGAGAGAGAGAGAGGTTGGCTCCTTTCAGGTAAGAGGTCGTCGCCTATTGAGAAAGCTTCAACGACCATCGACTTCCGTTCGAGGATTCACATGCCGCGTTTTGTGTTGACCTCTTCATAAAGAGCCAACAATATACCTGTGCCTCGGGAAAAAAGGCCGGGGAACACTGCGACCACGAGGGAGCCATCGTGATTGTCTGCCATACACACGATAAATATTTTCCCATGTTCGATCATTGCAGAGAGTCTCCGAAAGGTAGATTTCAATAGTTCTGGTACCGTTGCATGGTGACGATGAATATTTCTGGAGAGAAGCTAATTTCTTTAACACGTTCAGCGCCATGTCACTCATATCTGGGTGACGGAATTATTTATATAGAATTGAAAATTAATTTTTACGTTGGTAGATTGAGTGTACAAAATTTCCTTACGATCTGAGGAATAGGAGAGGTTTGAAACAGTAATTAACCCTTTGCACCCGGAGCTATTTCAACTAAAAAACCAAACATTTCTTCTAACCTAGAATATTTCCATTGTACATAATTTTTTTATTGTATGCGTACAAAAATGATATAGTACCTCATACAATGTTCAAATGTTTAGTAATTTATTACATTTCAACAAATTTAATCATGCGAACAATATTCTGAATAATAGTGTAGCAATTTATAGTGGCGCCCCAGAGTCGCCATTCGAGTGTTAAGGGTTAATATCACAAAACTGAACTTCTTAGTTTTTGTATTATTAAATATATTGCTTTGATTTTGTGTAATTTTTATGATTGCGGAGTGGGCGCTGAACGTGTTAAAAAATTTCAAAGATCGAGTTAGTTCCCTTTGAATCAAGAAGTACATTCCCACCGAACATTTTTCATTCATAAAATTCGTTCAGAAAATCTCGGAAAGTTTTTAACATCATGCTTCCGCGTACTGCTTGTTGCGTTTTTAGAATTAATTTGGAGGGAATGATACGAGCTACAGACTTCCTCTTGTACATAATGCTCACTGCTAACTTGTAATGCGAATAGAATTTTCTGTAGTTGTGTAAGTAAATTGTTAACAAAATGGAAGCACGAGATAGTCCCTACGACCACTTTTTACAAAAAGCACATACATTTTCCGTAAGATTGAAAAAGAACGAAAAGGATTTGCATAATTCCCTTGAAATGTGTTGCAGCCGAGACTTCCAGTTTGCAACCGAGCCTCGCAAAAAGAAGTCTGGAACGAAATTATTAAAATGAGAGTTGGGAAAACCTAGTGTTTCAACGAATTTCTTTGTCGAGGCGAAGAAAAGGATTAAAGTATTTACATTTTTCATTTTTAAATAAAAATGTTTGCACACTAAAACGAAGGTTACCTATTATATAAGGGAACTTATTTTAACACTAAACCTAACACGGTCAAATGACCGGTTTTATATTTTCCAATTACTGAAAATATAAAAATTAATTTATGGAAAATTATGGAATAAATTTCCTTATCCAAGCATCTATTTTAGATGCCTATTTTAACACTAAATTTTAACGCTTTATTTTAACACTAAACCTAACACGGTCAAATGACCGGTTTTATACTTTCCAATTACTGAAAATATAAAAATTAATTTATGGAAAATTATGGAATAAATTTCCTTATCCAAGCATCTATTTTAGATGCCTATTTTAACACTAAATTTTAACGCTTCCTTTTGACACTAAACCTAACACGGTCAAATGACCGGTTTTATATTTTCCAGTTACTGAAAATATAAAAATTAATTTATGAAAAATGATGGAATAAATTTCCTTATCCAAGCATCTATTATATTGAAAATTACAGACAATTTCAATCAATTTAGTGTTGCTATTTTCGTAAGGCAACATTTACTAGATATTTTTAATGCTTGGTAGGTTTAGTGTTAAAAATGCTGTAATTTTTGGAACCGGTCTGGACCTCTGCATTTTTAATATCGGTAAAAAGAAACCATCGGTTAAAGATTTTTGTGTTTAGCCTTTTCTGCTGCCACATTTATAATTCAGCGCATATCGCCATGAACCAAGAGCCATTTTATTGAGGAAGCCTGGCACTTCTCAAAAAGTGTTAAAAAAATCGGAAGTTCCACTTCGTCTAGATCCTTTAGGATCCCGCTGAACGCAGCAGGTTCCAGTCTGGCTTTCCTCGATAGTCCGAGGATAATGGACGGCCATGGACAGCTGATTTTTCGACGTTCCCGATGACTCCGACGATAGTCCATCAGCTGGCGGAAGATGAACGTGTAACCGCAGCTTTTAGTAGCTCCGCCTCGATCGCCGCAGCACAATGGAGGTCTCTGTATCTCCGGAAGCAATTTTCTAAAGGCGCCGTAGAAAAGTCTCGGACGAGCAAATTGCCCTCAAGCTTCAAATCGAACCGGGCTCAATTTGTCGTTGCGAAAGCAATAAAGAATATTCCGTGAAATTAACGTTGATTCGTGAAACAAGACGAAGACGAGCAACAAAGAGCCTTTGTACTGGACTGCTAGGAGAGTAAGACTGTGCGAAAGGTACTGGTTGCACAAATCTATGGTCAAACGACCAGTTTTATAATCTACAACTATTGGAACCGTCAAAATTCTTTTATGGAAAATAATGGAACAAATTTCTTTGTCAAAGCATCTACAAGATTCAAAATTACTATCTCAAGAAATTCAGTGTTGCCATTTTTATAAGGCAACTGTATTTGCCAGATACTTTTAATGATTGCTAGGGTTACAGTTAATTGCAATTTTATTGTTCTTTTAACACTAAACTTAACAAGTATTAAAAGTATCGGTAGATGTTGCCATTTTAAAATAGGAATACTAAATTTATTGTCCGTAATTTTCCATTATATATTACCGAAATTTATTCTATAGTTTTTCATAAATGAATTTTTATAATTTCAATAATTGCAAAATATGAGAGCGGTCATTTGACCGTGGTAGGTTTAACGTTAAATTCCAATTATTTACTCTCCATATTAAAAATTAATTTATCACTTGCGAGATGGAGCAAATGCGTGAAAATTATTTATCAAGAGTAGAATGTATTTTTAGCACCGAGTAGAATAAATTGCACAAATATGCGAATTTTGATCGTGAATCAATAAACTACCCTGACAGACCATGATCGTTTCAATGATTTCTTTCGTGATTATTATTTTAATTCCAGTAATGAATGTATAAATGAATGTATAAAGAGATTTAATTAATTTTTGCCACACAGACGGAACACTTTTATCTCGCAGTCTAGCCAGAGAAAATTAAATTACCAGATGAAGAACGAAGAGGATGTACACTGTTTCTGTCGAGGATCGATGTCTCTGGTTCCCATCCGTTTTCCCCGAGTGTCCCGCGTAATTTACACGCCCCTCTTTGTTCCGCCCGCATCATGGGGCACCATGGATGTTCCAGGGGAACGTGATTCTCGAAGGAATCGCTCGATTCAACCATCCGTCCAAGGCACTTTGGACTTTCCACGCTTTATGGAGTACACGTGGATTCGGGAATCCCGTGTTTTTCGTCCTGCGAGGATCGTAACACTCTTTGCTTTCTAATTTCGGATGATGTTCAGTAGAGAGATACAGCTCGAAACGGAAAAAGCTGGCCGAACACTCCCAGCAGGTTTTCGAATGCTTCAGTTTGCAAGAAGCCATGCAAGAAACGCAATTATCATTTTTCTAGCTGCGCTCGTTCATTATCCTAATTGGAATGTCCGTCCAACGACGGGGAAAGAAAGGGATGCTGGGGGGAAAAAGTCCAGAGAAGCACTTATCTTGCGAACAATAAATGCTCGAGAATCGAATTCAAAGTTCTCATGATTTATTTATGCTTCGTTGAGAGAGGGAATGTCTTGGAGGATCAATTGTGATTTTGCCATAGAGGAAATTGTTGGTTTTTATTTTGGTGTAGGGTAAACTGTACTATTGCTGACACTGCATTAATTATTCGCACTTTTGATTTAAACGACAAATATTAAGAATTCCTGTTATAGAAAATCATTTTTTATTGCTTCTTATTTACATTTGAAAGCAACGTTGTAAGTTTTCTTAACAGAGTTCCATATATGAGTGTTAGCAACGCTGGAGGACTTCCGGTAAGAACGACGGATGACCGCAGTGCAGTGTAAATAGTTTTGTTAAAATTTTCGTTACGAGTAAAGTATACTTCACCGCTTTATAACTTAATTTCGAACTATACCACATATGCAATAAGTGTGTATATGTTTAATTATAAATCGAATAGCCTTTTTAACATTTACTTCTTACAATTTGACCGGCCTACGTTAAGTGTTAAACGAAAACAAATCTAATAAAGTATACAATATTTCGAATAATATTACAGTTATGTTATAATTATGCTATATGTATTATGTATATATATATATATAAATGTATTATATGCATTATATATATTATGTTATAATTCACAATTTTTAGCGGGGCCTCAGAGTCGCCATTCGAGTGTCAAGAGTTAAATTCTGACAAACTTCAGTTTGCTCGATCTAAAATCACGATAACAATGAATCTCCATAGTAGAGTGTCACCAAGAAAATTGTTCGGCCAAGAAAGCGACGTTGCTAGCATTGATCAGACGGCGAAGTACAATTTCCAAGCTTCGACAGCTCGCTCTTGCGTTTCGCACGCGGAAGAAGTGAAATCCCCCGGTAATCTCGTATTCGCGGCGTGGCAGATGCAATTACGATTATTAGTCCACCGGTGCCACAACGCTGATGAAGTTTTCGATTAGCCGACCTGTTCCCTCTCTCCGGATCCGCGAGCCGGCAAAGAGAAACAAACACGTAGCGCCTAATTGCCAGGCCGAATAATCGAAATGAACGGAAGCGGTGGCGCCCCTCCTCAATATCGTTGCAGTCGAGAAGTGCTGGCGACGGGGAAAAGTAAGAGGACCAGGAAAGAGAGAGAGAAAGAGGGAGAGAGAGAGCAAGGATTGTAAGGATCGAGAGCTCGAGCGTGTTCCAGGAAATATCGAACGCTCTCGCGAACCGAGCGGTCGAGTGGCAATCGTCTAGCTGTCGATTCATGGCTCTGACGTTTTCCAGAAGCGGGAGAGCGAGAGAGAGAGAGAGAGAGAGAGAGAGAGAGAGAGAGAGAGAGAGAGAGAGAGAGAGGGAGGAAGCGCAGAAGAGACACTTCCTCCGCGACTGCTGAAGAGACGGAAGTCCTTCCGGCGGTTGGTGAATCGGAATAGTACCCCAAAAGCTTGACAAAATTCTAGCCTATGTGAATTGCACTTTGTTAATTACCAATACAATTGTTTCGGAAGCTCCGAGGAATTAAAAAAGAAAATACTTAATTTGAGGTGAATGCACGACACTAAAGTGTCCAGTAGAGATGAAATTTTGATCATTTTACGGAAATAGCGAGTCGAAGTAGAATCTTAGGGTACCAAGAGATAGAGGAGCGTTTTTGGGATGACTCTTGTCGTCGACAGGAAGCGCAGCTGGTTCCCCGAGGGATTGGCCAGCTGTTGATGGCGGGTTTAGGTATGTCGATCCACACGGCCGTGAGAAAAGGACGGGCCTGGCGTCGAGCCCGACCGGCCCGACTGACTTGCTTCGTGAAGCCGAGGCCGACGAGGAAGACCTTCAGGGACGTGGAACAGGCTCCTTCCTTTCATCGAGACCAGCCTTGTCTTCCTGTGAGACTCATTGCCAGACAGGCCACCGATCTCGAGTACCCGCGGCTCGTCCTCGCCGGCCACTCGAGTCCAAACACGCACTTTCGAAAAATCAAACTACTTCAAGCAAATTACATCAGCGTCAAAGCATCGAACATATTTCAACGATTCCACTGGTAGCAATTATTCTATGTATTTGCTTCACCTACTGGCAACTTCACGTTTCATTCTTGCGGGCATGGATGCTTTTGACAATTTCGTAGGAGCCACTACACAACCAGCGGACTCCTGCAAGCTAAATACTTATGTTCTTTCGAAAGTCCAAGAAAGTTCTGTGACTACGTGTGTGTGACCATGCCTTTCATTTTTTTTTAACGAATTTACTAAAATTTAATTCACTAATTTCAGGTATAACCGAGTGGTTTTGGCAATTTCGTAGGAGGCGCTACACAACCAGCTGACTCCTGCAAGCTAGAAACTTATGTTCTTTTGAAAGTCCAAGAAAGTGCTGTGACCATGTCTTTCATTTTTTTTAACGAATTTACTAAAATTTAATTCACTAATTTCAGGTATAACCGAGTGGTTTTGGCAATTTCGTAGGAGGCGCTGCACAACCAGCTGACTCCTGCAAGCTAGAAACTTATGTTCTTTCGAAAGTCCAAGAAAGTGCTGTGACCATGTGTCTGCGACCATGCCTTTCATTTTTTTTAACGAATTTATTAAAATTTAATTCACTAATTTCAGGTATAACCGAGTGGTTTTGGCAATTTCGTAGGAGGCGCTACACAACCAGCTGACTCCTGCAAGCTAGAAACTTATGTTCTTTTGAAAGTCCAAGAAAGTGCTGTGACCATGCCTTTCATTTTTTTTTCAACGAATTTACTAAAATTTAATTCACTAATTTCAGGTATAACCGAGTGGTTAACTTTCAAGTTTAAAGTGTATATTCGCTTTTGTGGGACATCGTACATATGAGCCGATGTTTTTGAAAGTGTTACAAGTCCAATTATTCATTGAGATATTTAAGGGTCTGCCTTTGAAGCCATTAGCTATTATGCGGTTTAAAGATTTTAAGGGCAGTGGACACTGAAGTCGTAATAATTAATAATTAATTAGAAAATTGTTTCAATTGCTATTATTACGAATGGACTTTTTCCCGCGTTTGACAAAAACAGTCCTACGATAATATTTTACAGTACAATTTCTTTTGATTAATTTATGAGAAAATTGTACACGATTAATGCAATTAATACAGACAAGTTTTATTATGTATAAATGTCGGTAATTTTTTTAATGAATATATAATCGAGCTCGATTTGCGAGGATCCTAATCAATGCAGCTAAACGCTCTAAACGCAACACACACGACCTAACAACAAAGTGCACGAAGCTACAGATAGAGAAAGAGAGAGAGAGAGGAGGAAAGAGAATTTGAAAGAAATACGTTTCATTGAGCGACTAGGTTGAATAATTCCCATTCACGTGCGCGTTCGGTTTCCCGTCCGTGCAGTTCCTATTTCGCCCGGCCACGATTTCGCCGACTTCTTTCAGCTACTCTTCTTTGTTCATCATCTCTCCTCCTATACACGCATCGCGCGCCTATCTATTCACGGACGAGACATTCACCGCGCGTGCTGGGAGCCTTCTCTCGTAGAATCGTCTTCGATTGCTCAGTTTCACGAGTGTAAAATACTCCCCGCCGTAAAAAAAAAGAAAGAATCCGTTTGAAAGCTGCGAATTTACCCTGCCAGAACCGCGGAAGATCCAAGATCGCTGTGCTTAATTAGACGAAAACCTAACGCTTCTACCGTGGTTTCGTCTTGTTGCCTTTCTCGTACTTTTGGCTAGAATTTTTTAATTCGGTTGGGCAAGGCATGTTGGAAAGAAATGTGCATTGCTTCGAATTATCATCCAAACTTGAATTTTTTGGCTACAATTTTCAATTTCTTTCTACAAAATTTAGCACGTTGGAAATGAACATACATTACTTCGAATTATCGTCTTTATTTCAGTTTTTGACTAAAATTTTCAAAGTCTTTCTATAAAAATTTAGTACGTGTGGAAACAAAAGCGTATTACTTCGAATTATCGTCCTCAGTTCATTCTTCTAGCTACAATTTTCAATTTCTTTCAACAAACTTTAGCCCTTTATGAAGAAATGTGCATTGCTTCGAATTATCATCCTTACTTGAATTTTTTGGCTGAAATTTTCAATTTCTTTCTACAAAATTTAACATGTTGGAAATAAACGTGTATTACATCGAATTCTCGTCATCATTTCATTTTTTTGGCTAAAATTTCCAATATCTTTCAATAAAATTTAGTTCGTGTGGAATCAAAAGTGCATTACTTCTAATTATCATCTTCATTTCACTCTTTTGGATAAAATTTCAATTTCTTTCTACAAAATATAGCACGTTGCAATGAAATGTGTATTGCTTGGAAGTATCATCCTTACTTGAATTTTTTGGTGAAATTTTCAATTTCTTATAAAATTTAGGGCGTGTGGAAACAAAAGCACATTACTTGGAATTATCGTCCTCATCTCATTCTTCTATCTAAAATTTCCAATATCTTTCTATAAAAATTTAGTAATTGTGGAAACAAAAACGCATTACTTCAAATAATCGTCCTCATCTCATTCTTCTATCTGAAATTTCCAATATCTTTCTATAAAAATTTAGTACGTGTGGAAACAAAAGCACCTTACTTCAAATTATCATCCTCATTTCACTCTTCTGTCTAAAATTTTTAATTTCGTTCTATAAAATTTATTTAGCCTCCTCACAGAATTCGTCGCAGAAAATTCGTCGCCACGGAAACATAGTTGCCTGCGACGTGGAGTCGCGCGATTAACGCACACCTGTCGATCCTTCTCACCACGTTGGATAGAAGTTTACTTATGTAAATGGCCCCGGAAAGCGGTCGTGTCGCGGAAGGTGTGGTCAGGTCGGATAAGATAGATCGGTGAAAAAAAAAAAACGAGCCGATCGAATCGAATCATCGAGATCCATTGTTCACCGATTCTTTCGACCTGGTTTCGCCGATCCGAGAACAAACGGGTAACGAAACTGGTTTGCTCGCCACTTGACCCCACCGGTCTTAGTCGTCGAATTCATTACTCTCGTCGAATCGCGTTGGAATCTATCGGAGACAGCGGCTGACAGGACTGGGCTACCGTCGTGCACCTGTCCGCGATTACGTTGCTTAGAGCGTTTATGTAAACGCGAGGGGAGAGAAAGGAGAGCGGCTCGTGAGCAGAGGAGAGAGAGAGAGAGAGAGAGAGAGGGGAGAGGAGAACCGATCGTTGCGGAGAAAATAGCGCCCTTCTTCTTCCGTAGAGAAGTGTCGTTTGCTCTTGTCTGCTGATCACGAGCGTGACATCTTCCAGAAATGGCTACGTTGTCGGGACAGTCAGAGGTTCGAACTAATGGCGCCAGATCGGTTAAATCGAGGGGAATACGTAGTTTGCCACCTCTCTGATGAGCAGAGTAATATGTAACACAGTGGTGGGCACGGGTGGAGCCCCTCAAACGTCTGCTTCTCCCACTCTCTTTCATGCAGCGCGCACATTCGTTGCGTACGCTGATGTCTCGTGTCTTCGTTGCCCCATTGTACCGCGCTTGATGGAAGGGGGCAGAGGGCGCTACGGTGTGGACGGTTTTGCCCCAATTGAGGCAAAATTGCCCATCACTGATGTAACACGTTGCGCGGCACGTCACGTGACCAGTACGGTCTTAGTGTGGGACGTTGGAGTGTGCGCAGGTAGTAGAATGGGATAGTGGAAGGGGAAAAGGAGAAGAAAATCCACCCAGTTCCGGGTGTATCTGGTGACACTAGTTCGAACGTATTTTTGCTAAATGCTAATTTCAGAAGTTATTCTATGATCGTATGGATCGATTGCTTGTTGGCCTGCGAATAAAACTGTTATTGCTGTTAGAATTTTAATTTTATGTTCCTAGATAGTCCACAGAATTTGATTCTTTTCAGTTTGTAAACCAGATGTACTTTGTTAGAATCTGAGGCTGATCAAGGGAACAAGTCTACGAGTCACGATCTTTAAACATGCAAATTTCATTTAAATCTTTTTATACTTTATAATTACATTTAACTGTTTGCTCTTTTCCAACGCTTTTTCCTTCCTTCTATTTCAGAATTTGCTGCATCATATAATTCAATTGAATTTCTATATATAATTTTATTGACCTATTCCAAGCAGTGGATAAGTACTACAATTATATTTAATCCTTTGCGCTCGGAAGTATTTTAACTCCATAACCAAACTTTTTTTTTCGATCAAGAATATTTACATTCTATACGATTTTTATCATTTTGAAGAAATGAAAGTGATGTAATACCTCATAGATTACTTAAATGTTTGGTAACTAATTTATTGAATATCAATTTAATAATATAAACATTATTTTAAATAACGGCATAGCAATTTTTAGTGGTGCTTCAGAGTCACCACTCGAGTGCTAAGGGTTAAAGAGAAGGGGCTACGAATGTTCACCAGTATTTACGGACGACCTGCAGCCATTTTGTTGTCACCTAGCTTGAGCACTATGCTTCGTTAGAACGACGAACGCGTCAATCTGAAAGGATCTCCATTCAATAATTCCAGAACATTCCCAAAACAACTAGTTCAGAATTAGAATGAATGAAATCGGTCAGATATTTTCGATTTTCTCGTTAGAGAGGTCAGGCACGCTCCCCCGCCCATAATGGCGTCTTTTTCCGAGTTGATGAATCGTCGAACGAGCCGAGAGCGATTTATGGCGTAGCGAAGGAAAAACGGTATGGTGTAGTTGTTTGCGTTTTTTCCCCGTGAAAAAAAAAGGAGGGCCGGTAACGAGGGGGTGGAAAAGAGATGGGGAAAAAAGGAAGAAAAGTGCGGGGCGCAGCGGGGGCTACCGTGTGCAGGGGCGACGATAAATGACGTCGAGAGGAGCCACGGTTACCGACTGGAAATCGTGACGGTCCATTGTTGCGCCCACGAACAGGCCCTTTTCAGGTTGCTCCGATGACGGTGCTGAGAGGAGGTAACGAGCGTGAGGCATCGGTGAACCGGAGATCATCGGGAACATCTGTCGAGATGCCTAGAAGACCGGCCGAGAACGGGACAAGCAAGTGCCTAAACCAAGACGGCTGCCATACTCGCAACCCCGCCGCACCCACGCTTTCAACTTTTTCGGGAGGACAGGGGATCTACCTGGCGCAGCTGCGACGCAACCTTCGTGGGATGCACCTTCTGCACACACACGTACACACGAGAAAAACCTTTTATCCAGGCGCCCGTTAGCATTGTCGTCCTTTCGATCGAGGGATCAACGAATCGCTGGGGATGGAAAGGGACAGGTCACAGCGGGAACGTTTTTTGAGATCGAGAATGTGTCCAGTGGCTGCGAAGATGGTATTCTGTCTCTTCTTATTGTTGGATCGAAAATTACTAATATGTTTTAATCTTCACAACAATACTATCGTAAATAGCAAGCAATTCATTTTATTCCGAGTATACTCGTCAGAAACAGCTAACTGATTAATAGCAGACAGACCAATTAAAATTTTAGTCGGAATTAACATAACTACGTTGTCAACGTTTTATTATATTTTCCGATTCCTTAAGCTGTCTGACATCCCTTAGACATCCTTCCAGTAATATTAGCCTTAACCCTTACATACTCTCTATCAGGAATAAAATTTATGAACACCGCACCAAATATCCTGATTCCCATGAAATTCAATTTTACTGGATACCGTCCCATCTGGGTATTTATGGTAATGAAAATGCTGATGAATTAGCCAACACTGCCAGGAACGGTACAGATCCAGATACCTCTTTCAAAATACCGTATACTGATTTCAGGGAGATCTCTAAATTACGTGCTTTCAATAACACCAATGAATATATAGTTACTGAAGGTCGATTCAAGGGCAGAAATTACTTTGAACATTTTCACGACGAAAGAAGGAAATCCTGGTACACGGGGAAAAATCTATCTCGAGAGATCATCGTGACCATTAACTGAATAAGATGTGGTCATTACAGTCTTAACTTCTCTCTAGCTAAAATCAATGTGGTAGATAACCATGGTTGTTCATGTGGTCATGAGACACAGGATATTGATCACGTCTTATGGCAATGTCCTCTATATGACACGCATAGATTGAAATTTATATATAACCTGAGATTAATGGGCCTTTTTCTTCCCATTTCGTGTAATGTACTACTTCACAGACCTACAAACACACTATGTAAGATCTTATGTTCCTCCATCAAAGATTGTGGATTGTGTACATAATGTCATCATCACGTCCATTAATAATTAAGAGACTCCAACTGATTTGTACTTATTATGTTACCTTCATATTAGTATAAGCTTATTATTGTAATATTATTTATGTAATACAGACTGCAAAATAACCTCCTATCGGAGGTTACAACTGCACAATAAAAAAAAAACTACGTTGTCATTTGTTTAAAATGATTCGTAGGGTATGAAAAACATTCCGCCCGACCAGTTGCCAATAATAACAAGCTAACCAAGATAAAATAAAAATATCAAGGATCGTCTCCTAGAAAACCAGTTTGAATTCTCTACTATTTCCCAACTAAAGATACAAAATTAGATACAACGTTGTTAGTAATATAACAATTAACATCACTGTAGGTAATTGCAGGTTTCGAAGCGAATCAAGATGTTCATTAGATCGGAAATTAATAATGTTTCTCCCATTGTTTTTCTCATTAAACTAAAATATGCACCACCCTGTTAGGTCAATTGAATAATTCCTATTGTTTCCGACTATCTCCCCTTGCCCATCAGCAAGATCCTGCAACTCCTTTGTGAAATCATTATAACATAATGGTATCATCGGAATCTCTGGAGCAAAATCGTCGGTTAGACAATTTCTCGATACAAACGTTATTAAAGAGATTAGAAAAAGTTTCGTTGATCATCGACAGCGCGACAGTCCGGACAATAAACACAGCATCGTTGAAGAATTTCAGTGAGTGACGTGTCCTCTTCGGCGAGACTTAAATATAGAGCCGCGAAAACGACTTCGGAGTTTCGGGGATCGATCCTCTTTCGGAGAAACGACACTCACCGGAGGGAAGACGAACTCGTGTGTTTTCTGTTGCAACGATCCCCAAATAAATCCCTGAATCCCGACGCGAAAATAGATTTTCCCAACGTGCCTACCTACGAGTTTCGCCGTGTCGAAACCTGAGGGGGAGGAAGAGGAGGAGGAGGGGGATGAAGATTTTCGAGATGCGCGCAATTGCTAAGAAACGGAACGATGGCGAATAAAAGCTTAACCATTTTGCACTCGAAGTCTACATAGACTGCAGGACTAAGACGTTTCCTCTAATCCAGAATACATTTATTGCATACGAGCTTTATCATTCTATGCATAAAATATCGTGTGTATGCACACGTGCCACACTTGAACAGTTAGCAATTTATCGAACACAAAGACATTTAATAATGCAGGAACTGTTTTGAATTATAGTGTAGCCATTTCTAGTGGCGCCTGAGAAGAGAACGTCGAGTGCAAAGAGAGAATCTAGAATACGCTCGTTGCACACGACTTTCTTCATTTTCTGCATAGAATATCGTGTGTACGTACACGTGCTGCAATTTAATAGTTCGCAATTTACTCAACATAAAGACATTTAATAATGCAAGAGAGTATAATCTTTCCTATCTCTCTGCTGTTGTAAAGTGCGATATCTCGTTTCTTACACGCATCAAGTCCACAGAACGCAATTATTAGTATGGATGAAAAATTGGTAGCCGTAATTTAAAATAGTAGAAGAATCAAAAGAGTTTTTGTAAATTCCAATAGATAACTTGCATCTTAATTCTTTAGGATCGCGCGAGCGGAACGTCTCAAGTAATAGCGGAAAGGGGAGAGATGCGACGGTGTCACCATAATAATGACTCGCGAAAAATAGAGCTCATCGTTGCCCCCCCCCCCCCCCACTTTGTTCTGTCTTGTCGAACACTTGCTGATCGGTGAGACAGTCAGTAGCGTTTTAGCACATGCTTGCTTCAGCTACCGACACGTGCTTCAAGCCTCCTTGAAGTTAGCCCCCCACTTGTTGAAATAAATAATTTCAACAGTTGTGCTGAGTTGTGGTATGTTTGTGCTACATTGTTCTCGAATATTATAACAATAATATAAACAGTAAGATTAAAAATTGAGAAAAACGATTTTTTTTAGTAGCCCCCCACTTTTCGTTTTTTTTCAATTTTCTCAATTGTGCTAAGTTGTGCTAGGTTATGCTAAGATTGTGCTCGAATATTATAACAATAATATAAAAAAATAAGACCAAAAATTGAGAAAAACGATTTTTCAGAACCCCCCTCTTTTCGTCTTTTTTAGTTTTCTCAATTGTGCTAAGATTGTGCTCGAATATTATAACAATAATATAAAAAATAAGACCAAAAGTTGAGAAAAACGATTTTTCAGAACCCCCCTCTTTTCGTCTTTTTTAGTTTTCTCAATTGTGCTAAGATTGTGCTCGAATATTATAACAATAATATAAAAAATAAGACCAAAAGTTGAGAAAAACGATTTTTCAGAACCCCCCTCTCTTCGTTTTTTTTAGTTTTCTCAATTGTGCTAAGTTATGCTAGGTTGTGCTAAGATTGTGCTTGAATATTATAACAATAATATAAAAAGTAAGACCAAAAGTTGAGAAAAACGATTTTTCAGAACCCCCCACTTTTCGTTTTTTTTTAGTTTTCTTAATTGTGCTAAGTTGTGCTAGGTTGTGCTAAGATTGTGCTCGAATATTATAACAATAAGACCAAATTAGAAAATAAGACCAAAAATTGAGAAGAACGATTTTTCAGAACCCCCCACTTTTCGTTTTTTTTAGTTTTCTTAATTGTGCTAAGTTGTGCTGAGATTGTGCTCGAATATCATAACAATAATATAAAAAATAAGACCAAAAGTTGAGAAAAACGATTTTTCAGAACCCCCCACTTTTCGTTTTTTTTAGTTTTCTCAATTGTGCTAAGTTGTGCTAGGTTGTGCTAAGATTGTGCTCGAATATTATAACAATAAGACCAAATTATAAAATATGACCAAAAATTGAGAAGAACGATTTTTCAGAACCCCCCCACTTTTCGTTTTTTTTAGTTTTCTTAATTGTGCTAAGTTGTGCTAAGATTGTGCTCGAATATTATAACAATAATATAAAAAATAAGACCAAAAATTGAGAAAAACGATTTTTTAGTAGCACCCTACTTTTCGTTTTTTTCAATTTTCTTAATTGTGCTAAGTTGTGCTAGGTTGTGCTAAGATTGTGCTAAAGTATTACATAAAAATTGCTTTCAAACACCTAGCTACAGAATAAACTACGTTCTTTCTACTTAATTAGTATCTTCTAATATAAGTGGTTTCGGGTAGTGTTTCAGTTAGTTTTTAGTTAAAATATTGACGCTGACTTAATAAAGTGCAATAGTGACTTTGTTCCTCATCCTGGACTCTTTTTATATCGCTCCGTCATTAATTGTACTTCCTCTCTTCATCTATTCTTCTAAATTAATAAAACTGCAAAAGTAGCAAATCAACACGGTTCTCGTGTCTTATAATCGATGCGGTTGCTTTTTTATTGCACTATAAAAATCCTAATGATGAGACAAAGTCAACTGCTTGTTAAATAAGTTTCCGCTTTCAGCATCGTTGTTGATCACTTTTCACTAGAACAACGTGAACTTTTCCAGTTGCCTAACAGAGTCAAGTTGATCATCGATCGCGGAACAATCGGAGGCAGTTCGGGTAATTAGCGCAGCAGGTATTCAGCGAATGGGATAGATCGAATGCTCGAGCACACGGTAATTGGTGGGTCGAGCGAATCTCGCGTGGATGTCCATCGGTCGAAAAGTCAAGCGGCGATCGCAAGGCAAGAAGAGGCGGCCGAAGAGACGAGAAGAGGAGAGTGGGAGAAGAGGAGAGATAGAAAGAGAGAGAGGGAGAGAGAGAGAGAGAGAGGGGGAGAAACGAGACGAGACGAAACGGGACGCTCACCTTTAAAGTTCCCCGGGAAAAGTTCATCGAACCTGCGGGACGGGCAGACGCGTTAAAGACTAGCTTACGCGGGTGCAGCGACGCCTTTGCGCGCGTTCGAGGGCTCCGAAGTGAAAAAGCGCGTTAACCAGAGGGGTCGGCGAAGTGTTATTGAAAAAAACACGGTGGACTCGAACAAAGACTTTCGTTCAGCCCCTGGAGGTCTATGCGCCTATGTGCCCAAGACACGAATGTGTCTCTACTCTCGAATAAGCGAAAATCGGGAAATTGGAAAATTGTGTTCATAATCGCAGAGACACCTTCTCAGCAGGTTAAACAATCTTAGAAACAGACTGTTCTAATTTATTACGCAAATACGAAATCTTAAATGAATAGCGCGCTTTGTCCCGTACATACTTTATTGTGTATAAAAATCTTAGCTCGACTATAGTTTCGCGTCTCTCGTTTATAATATTAGTAGACTGCGGATCTTCATGCAAAATAAAAATTGTCCTAGTCAATCGTATGAAACCAAAAATAAATAAAAATGTATTTCCTCTTTTAATTATTTTAATAAGTCGAGAATAATATAACAACATCATTCCAATAATTCTAACGCCTTACAACTTGTTTTTAACCACTTGAATTTTGCCATAAATGCATAAAGATCCGCAGTCTAAATATTAGTGTATAACTGTATGTACAGAAACTTCTGTGATGCGCTCGAGCTGACAGATCTTTACGGACTGACGACGATCTTCATTTTATCCTCCCCTTAAGCCTAAGCAATTAAACCTAGACGCAATAGTAACGTTGAATTCCAACACAAACAGGTGTAAAATCAATTCGATCTTCTTCACGGAAGTACAATATCGTAGGTGATGGCTTTTAGCGGCCGAGTTAGTAAATAGTAAAGCAACCACGAAACACAAATGTTAGAACACGAACATTCTGGAGTATACTAATCGCGACATCTCTGTAGAATTGCTTATATGTTGTTTGTACCGTGTCATAACACGGTGGCGCTCATTGTAATATGCGTGCGTGTGTGTGCGTGCCTCGGTGAGGTACGCGTGTCACCGCTGTACCCGGTTCCTTCTTCTCTATGTAAACTTCACAGTGTAAACACGTATACAGGGTGTTCACGCTATTACTAACCAGCGTTTCTCCTGCAAATAATAAATATTAGAAAAAAATGATGTAGGGAGTGTAGGGATGATACGGTACCAAATTACCGTACCGAATACCGCCGATTACTACGATGATAGTAACGGTAACGACGCGACGATCTGTTAAAAACAATATTATTAATTGCGGTTTTCAGAATAGAAAATAGTACGACGTGAATGATTCGAGACGAAAATTGTAAAATCTCAGACGGAGATTGAGATGTGAAAAGTTGTGAAAAAAGTTTAATTTATTGTACTAGTTGTGATTTTTGTGTTAAATTATATACATTTTTATATTTATCGTTTTTGATCCTACAATGATGGAGGGGAAGGTAATACTGTTTTTGGTAAGTACCATAACGGCGTATGTAATTTTCTTGTGTTTGCACCATTTTCTTAGAAATGAAGGGGACCTTCAATTTTTTTCATGAAATGCTATATATTTTTTTATGTCATATGAAAGCGTGAGTCAAGACAAATTTATTCGTATACAACACAATGACCTTCAAGGTCATACAAGGTCAGAAATGGCAAGAAAATTTTGAATATTTCGTACGTAAATATTTCGTAAAGATATCATTCACGATACAAAACGCCCAGAAATGTAAACAACTTGCAAAGGAAACTAACGCAATCGTGTGCATTAACCCCTTCGCCTACAATGACGTGTGAGAGACGTAATGAAGATTCTGAACAGAGTCAAATAAATATGTATGTTATTAATTTCTTTTAAACCGAAATAAAATTCTATTTTGTTGTTGTTAATGTATAGAAATTGGAGAACATATAGGCATGCAATAGATATACATTTTCTCCTTCTTCTAGGAAATTATAAATTACAAATAAATTCTAATCACTAAAACCGTAAAATAAATGGTATGGCAAGGGGTTAATATTTCGCACAACGTTAGAAGAAGCTAACAAGAATCTAATTAATAGAGCCGAAATATGTAGTCAAGCACGAGGAAGTATATTGAACATTTACTATAGCCTCGTCAATAAATTATACTTGTAAACGCATTAGTACGAAATGTTCAAAATGTATCTTCCATTTTTGACCTTGCACGATCTTGAAGGTCATTGTGTCGTATACGAATGAATTTGTCTTGACACACGCTTTCATATGGTATGAAAAAATATGTAGCATTCCATTTACAAAAATTAGAGGTCACCGACATTTCTATGAAAACAGTGGTTTGAAAAGTGGATGAAAACACAGTATTATTTTTTCCTCTTTCATTTTCTTCAAATATTTATTATTTGCAAGAAAAACGCTGGCTAGTAACAACGTGAACACCCTATACTTCTATATTGTATTAAAGTATATGTCCATAAAGTTACAGTTAGATTATTTGTATCACTTGAAACTCCAAAGCCAAGTCGCATAAACTCCAACAAAAAGCAATAATATAGTCTGAGTTTAAAATCTGTATCGACACCGAGATTCGCGTTTCCTCGATCATCTCCAGGAACGTTCAAAGGACAATGTTGATCAGCTTCTCTCATCGGTCCGATCGCATCAACTATTTTCAAAGCTCGCCCAAAGATCGAGCTAATCAAGAATTCTTTGTCGTTGCAAAGGAATGATCCCCGAGGACCTCGCATCGGACGGATCCGTTTCGTTTCAAAGGATCGGAAGCTAAACGAGCATCCGCCTTGCTCGTAAATTGGTCAGGATGAAGCTAGGGACGAGCGAAACGCGATTTCAGTCGCGACCGCAGTCCGTTGGAGCTTGCAGACAACCGATTTCTCTGGAAACCGCAACAGAGAAGGACGAGAACGTCGTCGCCCCGCAGAGTCGGCTGTGATCGCAGAAGCGCGAGCGTTCAGTCGTTCGGAAGTTTTCGCTCGCTTGAAAAGGTCTGGATGTCCGAAGATCGAGTGATTGGTGCCCGTTTACGCATAGGTCAACCGCTCGTAAATTGTCGTCTGCCCGCGGAGATGGAACGCGACGTTTAATCAACGCTTAATTGAGTAACAATTAATGTGGACGGGGAGAGAGGGGAGCAAACGAAAAGATGTCACGCGAAGATGATCCTCACGATGACTTTTCTCATCCATTCGTCCTGTGCGTCGATTTAATCTACCAAGCACAAAACATATAAAAGAAAAACGCTTTATAGAAGTTGGGAGATTAAATTTATGTAAAGAAAACGTATTTCTTTAATTTAAATTTTCGCGCCGCATTGATAAGCCAATGACTTTTCTCATCCATTCGTCCTGTGCGTCGATTTAATCTACCAAGCACAAAACATATAAAAGAAAAACGCTTTATAGAAGTTGGGAGATTAAATTTATGTAAAGAAAACGTATTTCTTTAATTTAAATTTTCGCGCCGCATTGATAAGCCAATGACTATCTTCACGGCAGTAGAGAAGGGATGATGAGAAGTGAGACATATTAGAGAATCAGAGATCAATAGAGAAAAAGTGATTGTAACCGGATAAATAGATTTATAGAAAGAAACTGACAACTTAATGAAGGAACTTTAATTGTCGTTTCTTTACTTTTAGGTAGGACTTAATTTTGTACATAATGGAAATATCTCCCCATTTTACCTAATAAAAATCATCTTTACTTTTCGAGCAACACAATTGGTTTTGTCATTGTTGTCAATTCCTTAAAAGGAAATAGACATTATATTTATTTAAACTTTGTACCGTTTCCATTACAATATGTGCTTAACACGTTGACTGCCATGGGGGTCACCGGTGACCGGCACTCGACTTGGCTACAGCGCCGTGGGAGCCACCGGTGACCGGCGACGCAGCAAATAATAAAAGTACATAATTAGAGTAATTATGGATACCGATAAATTTTTCAATAATACCATTGTTACTATAATGGTTTGAAGAAATTAATGCACGAAAAATCGTTCAAGCATGATTTTATAACTCATTTTATTTGCTGCAAATAATATTTCAACATAATATGCATCGCATAATGAAAAATTCACGTTGGCGCCTTGGGCAAACCATGGAAAATGCGCCTGGCAGTCAACGTGTTAAATAAACAAATCAATCTAGTCATTTCCTATGAAAGCATTTCTACAATTTCAGTAAATGTGAAATGGAAAACCGTTCATTTGACCGTGGTATGTTTAGTGTTAAGTGAAATAGAAATTAATTTTCTTTCCTATTGTGTTTAGTAGGTTGAAAATAATATAATAGTACGTTCAATTTCTACGAACGTTTTAACTGTTTTAAATTACGCAAACTCATTTTCCTCACAAATGTATAAAATCCGCAGTCTACTCGTTATAGTCGGTACGACGCACAGACGAAAGTCTCTGGCAGACCCCGAAGGGTTAATCGAAGACAGGTGAGTTCCGGCAAACTTTCCGAACGGGCCCAAAACCCTAGAAAAACCCGTTCGTTTAAATGCGGTAATGTCAGGCGAGTTCCCGGGGCGAATAATTAATCGGCGCCGCGTTTTTCTTTAATTGCGAGCGTCGCTTGTCGGACAAATTGAGCCGCAGCCTCGGCGACAGTCGGCTTTGACTTATCGGCGGTACTTCGCGCGACTAGACCGCGTCGACAGCGTGTCCTTATAATTCACCTGGATAATCAAATACTCGATTGTTCGCCGACCGTCAACCCATGATTTATAGCTCCCTCTCTCTCTCTCTCTCTCTCTCTCTCTCTCTCGGCTTGAGCCACGTATGCGCGGCTGTTTCAAGATACGCACTGTGCTCAATGCTGCGTGACGACGCGCGGTACTTGAAAACGGTGGCCGACGAAAAACTGCAAGTCAAACCTGCATTGATCATTCGAAGCTAGCTAGATTTCCGGTAATCGCTTTCACTTATCCTTTTTACCGAAAGCACCGTGCTTGCATCCATTTTGATTCATAATTTTAGAATCGTCATTTAAGAATTCGATTCTTTGCAATTATGAACAGTAATGTTGGCAAATTAAAAACTGTACATAGGCATTCATTTCTTTCTTTGATAACTTTAACAAGCTGAGAGTAATATTATAATATTTTTAGATTCTTCAAATGTCTTTTCCAGTTCTGTGCAGAATCTATGCATCTCTCGCAAAAATGCTGAACGATAAAGACATTTAACACTTTGCACTCCGGAGTTATTTTAATCCTGAAAGCAAATTCTTTTTTCTAATTTAGAATATGTCAATTTTATACAATTCTTCCTTTTTATGTATACGAAGTTGATCCAATGTGCACACAAAATACTTAAATATCCAGAAATTTATTAAATACAAATTTAATAACAAGAAAAATATTTTGAATAATGGTGTAAGAATTTGTAGTGGTGCCTCAGAGTCACCATTCGAGTGCAGAGGGTTAAAAAATTTAAAAATACCATCGCATCATTTCCATCCAATTAAAATACTTTAAAAGAGAAATCAATATCTTACGTAGCTTCTTGATGTGGCACTAAATACAGACAATTTTTATAACCATATCCAAGAATACGTATAACAAAAAATTGATGAATACAGTTGCAATACAATAGTCGGTCCAAAATTTTGTTGTTGATGGCGCACAGCATTAATATTCAGCGGGTTCCCCGGAATATTCTCTGCTGAATTGTGTTACAATTTTATGCAGCAAATACGTTGCTTTTCATAAAACATTTTAACAATGAACACAGGGAACGAAACAAATGGTTATAGCGAACGTATTAAACATTGTCTACATTACAGTTCCACGGATCTTTTGATTTTCGGGTGAAACGGATTCGCGAATGTTTCAATTTCGGATTTCAATTAGAATTTTGAACGGGTCGTTTGTCATTCGAAGAGACTTTCGCCCACGGTAAAAGGGACATTGGCCGGCTGTATCTCCCGAGGAGGAAGAGCCCCGGGGAAAAAGGAATTCCGCGACAGGACTAGCGAATTCCTGCGCCGCGCGCGCGGACAGAAATAAATCTACTCGCGCGCGGGCAGGTTGCAAGGGAGCGAGAGTAAGCGCGTGGCCGAGGCGTGTCGCGAGACAACTAAATTCAGCTTCACGTCAAAACGGGAGAAGAAAGAGTTACTTTAGAGCAGGCAGGCAGGCAGCCGAAGCTCGTTCGCAGCAATACACTCGCTCGCAGCAATACGCTCGCCGTGTTTCCAGCGAGCGGCTAATAACGGTACAAAACGCGGAAGCGATTGGCACGCGACTCGGCTTATCTGGTCTCGCGAACCGCTTGCGAAACGAGCGACCGGCCGCGGCGACATTCTCCGAACTTTTTGGCCGGAAACGCGTTCTCTCTCTCTCTCTCTCTCTCTCTCTCTCTCGTTTTCGCCGCTTTCGGTTGCGCCGTGACTGCCGTTTCGGCTCCGACACAATGGTCCCAGTTGTTCTGCAACTATCAAGCAGTTTGCTCGTGCTGCGAACATGTTTGTTGCGACGCATAGTGATCTTAACACATTATCTACCGGCGATTATTCCATAATTTTTGGAAGTCTATGATCCATGGTTAAGGATTTTTTAACAGATCTTTCAACTGCAACAAGAATTTCGATCACAAACGAACAACTCACTCTCAATAATGTAATCTAATAATTTCCTTTGGAATTATTATAGAAAGTAAGATTTTTAAGCTTTCGTTTCGTACAGCACAATTATTGAATAGCCGATTAATAGGCTTCCGGTAGATAAATTGTTAAATGGCCGCCCGAACACGGGAAATTCAACATTCTTTTTTTTTCATTTTTTTTTCCATTTCTGCCGTGAATCTTAGAGAAGATCAACCTCTTCCCCTATACAGCCACAGAAAACAACCCTGCGACGTTAGGCAACTGTAAATAAATTGTCCGCGAAAACAAATTAGGGGTAAAGTTCTTTTTAGCAACCAACTCCGATTGGCTTCCAACTTACCTGAAATATTGTCCATGCCCAGTAGAGTCATGTGGGTTGGTCACGTGACGCGGAAATGCTCTGCGCTTGCGCAACAAACTGTTTGCGTTAATGACCCATATCCGCAATTTTCACTTATTAACACACTCTAAATTGTTGTTTCTTGTCTTCAATAAGTTTCATAAGTTACAATGAGTGGCAGTTCTGATGAATCAAATCATTATAATCATTAATTATTTGGTTAGGTTAGGTTAGGTTAGGTTACATTAGGTTACATTAGGTTACGTTAGGTTAGGTTGGGTTGGGTTTAGTGGGCTTGGGGTTTACTTAATAATCCTGATTTGTACTTTTATACCTCAATTCGGTATTAAAATTGTGTTTCGCCAGCAAAAAATTTATTTGATTTCCGCGCCGCGGCGCCATTTTCATTTTGTCAGACACCTCGTAGGACGTCTACAAGGTAAGTTTGAAGGCAATTGAATGTGAGTGCAAAAAGGAACTTTTACCCAAATTATATTATGAATTTGAACTAAATCAGAGTTTCTAATAACTACTAACAGTTCCCGTGTACAATAATGTGAAATTATAAATTGATTTTTCCTCTGTTTGCGATCTGATTCGTCCGGATTCGTCGGTCATCGGTGATCGAACACGCAAAGACAGCCGAAGGATCTCCGTGTAGTTTCTATCAAATGGTCAGCGAATTGTTTACAATCGCGCGATATGGAAACGAGAGTTCGCGAACGAGACAGGGAGCTTGTGGGGTTCGAGAGCGTGGCGCAGCGGCGGCACGTGAAAAATGTCGCGCATAGCACTTTCACTCGGCCGGGGAACGAAAAGAAGTGTCGAAAAAATGCGAGCTCGCGCAGCAGCCGGGGAAACTGGGGCGTGTGCGTATAATCGATCAGGTATTATCATTCGCAATCTCCTTGGGATCAACCTTGCTTTCGTTGGTCGCATTCCGGGCCACGGTGTCCTGGCCTACGCTGCGAACCACTGCGCCAGATAACGGATCTTTATGCAAATTACAATTTTCGTACTTTGCAGCTTTTGCCCAGCGCAAAAAGATTCGCTCCTAACGGAGAGTAATTGCTGTGTCAAAGTAGTTGGCCGTTTCAGAGTTTCTTGCGATCAAATTGCAAGTCTTTAACCCTTTCGCTGCGACAGCCTTTGTTGCGCACTGCTCGTACCATACGGCAGGAATTCAGTCGAAATCTACACCGAGAACAACGAAATTTTTCGCCACCCTGCATTCCTCATTGTAAAGTACACTTTATATATATATATATATATATATATATATATATATATATATATATATACATAGAGAAAAGAGAGAGAGAGAGTATTATATATACAGTATTTTATCGATAAAAGTCCCAAATATCTGGTCCATAATTGTCCTAGAACTATCCCCACTACCGCGGGGTATACGTCGTGAGAGCCCGTAAAGCTCGAGAAGCCTCGGTCGCCGAGTAGTGTAACATGATGCGGGTCGAGTATATCGGTGAGAACACTACTAATCCAATGGAAAAACTTCTTTATTTTTTATTATTTTTGAATGGGACTTTCGCCAACATATTCGTGGCATTTTTCTAATGAAAATGATACCAAATATCATATAATTCTGATAACATTTACTTGTGCAATGAACGATATAATGCTTTTCTACGTTCGGCAAAAATCAAAGAATAGTATACCTGGCCCGTAATTGTCCGTGGCCGGACCCATGGTTGGGATATTTATCGATAAAATACTGTATAATAAATATATAATAAATGTCGTTATCAACGGATCCAAGAGCATGCAGGGCACATAGGAAAACCAACAATCAAACGCCGAATGCGTTCGTGGGGGATCAAAACGAGGCGAACAAGGATACTGGAAAACCGTGATGGTGACTTCGTAATATCCAGGAGAAAGGACTCGGGCGTCCGAGAGCCTTGAAGTTTGATGGAAAAGGCAGATTAACCTGCTGACAAATTGATCAACCTACGATATTTTGCGGTGGCACGAAGGAGCATAGTTCTGGCTGGTCGCCTACGCGAGTTGAGAAACGATCTCCGTGCGTTGCGGCTCCTCGAGAGCCGCGGGAACGGGTGAACCATCATCCTCAATTTTTCCGGCCCCATCGCGGAGAGTGAGTGAGCAAAAGAGAGAGGGAGAGAGTGAAAGAGGTCGTTTCGCAGAAAAATCTAACGAGAAATAATCTGGAAGAGACGGGCGCAGCTGCCGGAAGGATAAAATTGGATCTCCACGGGAAGTTCGTCAGGATTTTCGAATCTATTCTGAATCCACGTTATGCGATCATCATTTGGGAGAAAAGGAACTCGATGATCGCTGATCATTTTGAAAGAACGTCTGTCACACTAGTTTTGGCTTAAAATGAAATAAGGAAAATTCCTCTCGTGGTCCAACCTTTCTACCTTCACAAGTAGACTAATAAACTAGGGATCTTTCATTTTTCAAGACTGAAACTTTGCTAAATGTCGAATGAGAATTCCTTCAATGATTTTAATAAATCGAAAGGAGTCCAAACGTATCAAATTCGCAACCTTCTGGTACCAATTGACATCGAACGAAAGACTATTTTACTTGGGAAGAAACTACCTTAGAAGAACAGTTAAGGTAGTGGTCGTCGATTGAATTGGGGACCCTGGTGCAAAAACCGGGCAGGTTTACTTTTCAGTAAAATTATAATTCTTGAATTGTTAAATGTTTCTACACGCTCAGAATTGTTCGATGCAAGAGTCCGGCGAAGATCAAATAAAATAAAACAAAAGTGAAGTGTCCACACAAAATCGAGTCAATTTTGTCCGAGTTCACGGTTGCATTTCATCGATTGCACGACATGATCTTGTGAATGTTTTAAATTTTAAGTTGCCCAAACACAAAGTGCGATTTTTCGCCTTTAATTTAAGCCGTTAAAAATTAAAAAATTCTTACGAGAACACAGTTTCAAATTGAATTGACGACCCTGGTGCAAAAACCGGGCAAGTTTACTTTTCAGTAAAATTATAATTCTTGAATTGTTAATGCAATAAAACAAAATCAAAAATCCGTTCAAAAATTGTATGAATTCACAACAGAAATGAGTAGATCAAATTCAAAACAGTAAGATTATTCCAAAAATTTAGAAATGATGTTGTATTAATTTCTATTTGTCAAAATGATTTAAAAAAAAAAGAAATGGACACGTGGCTTCCGTATCTTATAACGAACGCGAACAATTTTTATTTTAAAAATCCTCACTGGTCACCAAGCATCGAAAGTCTTCGTTAACGATCAAAGAGATCGATGCACGGAAGAAGTCACACGCGACCGCATCTTCTAGGATCCAAGAATCGCGGCAAGATATCACTGTGTCCCGCGTGTGATCGAACAAAATTCACAACGGCGTTCGACGTGGGCAGAGACCGTGGAAAACCGTAGAAAATCGGTGGGACTGTGATCGATGACATTTAGCGTGACATTTGCCTAAGCCGGTACACTGCGAAATTTCGCTCCTCCCCGGGAACATTCGCGGATCAAAGATCAATCTAGTTTTCCGCGGCACGGTATTCATTAGCCTCTGTTAACCGCTCCGTTCTCTTCCCCGGGCGGATCGCAATTAGAAATTCAATCGTAGGCCGGGTCTAGTCGGCCGCAGTCGTCGAGAGGGAGAAAGGATGGCTCCACCGAGGGAAAGGCTGTCTTTTCTCTTTTTCTCACCGAAATCGTGGCATTTCGAAACCAGAGGGATCAGGATTTATGAGAGCGAACCGATCCGTCGAAGCATTCTGTTTACTTATCTTCTAAACCTCGAATGAGATTCATTTCTGTTGCGCTAATATGAAGTACAATATTACTAAACTGCACGACTTTATGCAAAATATAAATTATATCCCTCTTCTCTTTTTCGTAGTTTTGTCGAGCTATAAGGTCTGGGTTAGGTTAATATTCTTAAATTGTTTCAATCTCTTTACTGTTTGATATTGCACTCGCACATTTTTTTTTTTTTTAATAAATGCAGACAATCCGCAGTCTAAATATTACATACACACATTAGCTCAACTTGAATCGAATCAAATTAAATCTGTAGTTTACCAATTTTCTAAGAAACTAAAAATAAAGTATATATAAAGTATTTAATTTTCAGCTGAGCAATTATTTGGGCTATCATGCACGTCGAGGCGTTTTGAGAAGCGTTCGCACGCCGATACCACCAAGTGCGCGCACGCACTCACGGGCACCCACACGTGGCCGAATGCACGTGCACCTCTTATGCGCTACTCTGATATTAATAATGGAGCGAGGATATACGCGGTCTGCGCACGGTCACACCGCGAAACAAGCCACCGACCCGTTCTACCGAGTGAACGCGTGGAAAAGGGAGCTCTTGCAACGTCTGCTGCCACGATCGGAGACTCCCCTTTCGTTAGACCATAAGAGAGACCATAACCACCATGGACAACCCAGAGTGCAACTGCAGGACTCTCGAGTCAATCACTGTTCCCTGCAATAACTATGTCGGAAGGGATCCATGGTGTATATATATCCCGAGCACTGCGGTGATATCAGAAGACTGCAGATCTTTGTGCAAAATTAAAATTCTAATCATCAATTGTAAAAGACAGGGGCCAAGTAATATGTTTAATAAGTTAGACGACTTGTGTTTCTAAATTTTCTTCATCTCTTTGCTATTTGAAATTGCAGAAATTGTAGAAACACGAGCAAGTGTGTCTTTGCCCTAAGAGCACACTAAATTGCCCTTAGAGAGCAGAGTCGAAGTTGGAGAGTCTCTTGTTTGTTGATGATAGACTCTCTTCTAAA
Source organism: Sphecodes monilicornis (assembly GCA_913789915.3). Taxonomy (NCBI): domain Eukaryota; kingdom Metazoa; phylum Arthropoda; class Insecta; order Hymenoptera; family Halictidae; genus Sphecodes; species Sphecodes monilicornis. The sequence continues at coordinate 23,772,452 of OU565291.1, forward strand.
GAAATAAGGACTACCATCTTGAACCTAGTGGTTCAGTATTGTCGGCGATAGAAGATTGTCCGAATGTACAGTGGGCGAGGCTTTGTGGCTGGGGGTGTGGTTACGGAGCACCGGCTGTGCTCCTGAGCTTCTCTTTAAATCCTATTAACATCTTACTCCAAGGGCTGCAATGTATTGTTATGTTGAATTCTTCCCTCTTCATTGGAACGATTGGATTCCACTCTTTGGTGAGTGGGCGTGGCTTCGTGGTTCACCATTTTGTTTCGGCCAAGACTCCGTAGAGCAATTCCGGCCACAACAAAATTTAAAAATGTAACTCTGAAAAACCATAACTTTGAATTTTTCTCTTTTCATCAGAGTAATTAAATTCTTGCATGAATGGGCGTGGATTGGTGGCTGGGGGTGTGGTTACGGAGCCCCAGCTGTGCTCCTGAGCTTGTCTTTAAATCCTATTAACATCTTACTCCAAGGGCTGCAATGTATTGTTATGTTGAATTCTTCTCTCTTCATTGGAACGATTGGATTCCAGTCTTTGGCGAGTGGGCGTGGCTTCGTGGCTCTCCATTTTGTTTCGGCCAAGACTCCGTAGAGCAATTCCGGGCACAACAAAATTTAAAAATGTAACTCTGAAAAACCATAACTTTGAAGTTTTCTCTTTTCATCAGAGTAATTAAATTCTTGCATGAATGGGCGTGGATTGGTGGCTGGAGGTGTGGTTACGAAGCACCGGCTGTGCTCCTGAGCTTCTCTTTAAATCCTATTAACATCTTACTCCAAGGGCTGCAATGTATTGTTATGTTGAATTCTTCCCTCTTCATTGGAACGATTGGATTCCAGTCTTTGGCCAGTGGGCGTGGCTTCGTGGCTCTCCATTTTGTTTCGGTCAAGACTCCGTAGAGCAATTCCGACTACTTCAAGCTTTAAAAATGTAACTCTGAAAAACCATAACTTTGAATTTTTCTCTTTTCATCAGAGTAATTAAATTCTTGCATGAATGGGCGTGGATTGGTGGCTCTCGATTTCTCCCGCACCAGAACAACAATCCAAACGATCTAATCTAACCTAATCATTGGAACCCTTAACAATCTAACATCGAAGACCATAATGTATCCCCGCATCCTGAATATATATCTTTTCATTACGGTATTCGGGTTCTAACATGGTGAATGGGCGTGGCCTGATAGCTCTCAGCTCTTCTGTACCCGGATACAACATATAAAGCAAACTACGTCCCATCAAATCCTTGCTCCAGAGACTACAACACCTTACTTTAAATCTCTCCCGGTTCTTTAGAGTAATTCCTCAAGAAATGGGCGTGGCCCGGTGGCCCCGTCGGAGCCAGTGCAGCGCACTACAGGGCACCGGGACGTCTCACGGCTAGTAATCGAGCTTCTTCCGAAAAGCAGGCGGAGAGAACGAAAGGGTCGGGGCTGTGGAATACGGTGAAGATCGATACGCAACTCTCGGACGACTTTTTTTCCTAGCCGACCTCTTTGTCCGTTGGTTTGGCGTTAAGCTCCTCTCCACCCACCGATCCTCCTACGATAAAGAATCCGGAACGGCGACGCTTTCGTGCCTGCGGAACACGGCGGAAGTAAATAAACCAGAAATTATTAATACGAGCAAACGCAGAAGATTGCAAGCAGAAAGAGTAAGAGGAAAATAAAAAGAACTTTAAAACCGTCTAATTGCGCATCGGGACTTCAAAGGGCGGTGCAACGGTGGCCGTGTGAGGTCGCGATACGTCTGTCCCGGGGCGTTTTAATTAAAAATTACGAGGTGTTTAACGCGAGGCCGCGTAACACGATCGTCGCGCAAACGAGGAGAAACTTCGATGACCTTCGCATCCGCGGCCAAGATCCCGGCCGGTGATAATTCGCGCCTCTTTTCCCGAGGAAACGACAGAGAGAGCCGGGGCTTTTTTACGTTTCACTCTGCAACGAGACTGCGGCTGCGGCTGCGGCTGCGGCTGCGGCGGTGGCAGCGGGGCGAGGCATGGCGAGGCATGGCGAGGCGAAGCGAGTGTGCGTGTCGACGAAGCCAGCCATTCATGACCGTTCCTCCGGAGGCTCCACCTTTCGACGACCTCGCCGCCGATCGATCCACCTCCGCGACCTCGTCAGGATTTTCTGAAAACGTTGCATCCACGAAACCTACCGCCCCAGACGCTCTCGTTGCATCGTCCGGGATTCAATTTTTTGTCACCCTCAACATTAGGCCCCCGTTTACATTGGCCCTATGTTTCGAAGATGAATGGCTCTTCCACTCTAAAACTATTATTTGACCCACCTGGACGCGAAGTGTAGAAGGAACATTATTTCTTCTGGTCCAACAAATTTTTGACAATTCTTTATTGCCATGTTTTGGGGATAGCTTTTTATTTTGCATGAAGATCTAATAATAAACTATACGGGACAGTCGTGTACAGTCGTGAGAGGATAATGAATTAATTTTCTACGAAGACGGCGAATATTTAATAAGAATAAAGACATTAAAAATATTGAGTCGCACGGAGAGATGGGTGCGCGAAGATTTTCGTGGGAAGAGGATCGGCGCAATTTCGTGGACGTATCGATAACAATGGCGCTCGCAGCAGCGCGCGATTCCACGAAGCGTAAATCAATTATCAGGCCGGCTCGGCTCCCGGCAATTAATCATCGATAAAACAATTCCGCTTCGCGAGTCCGGCGAAGTTGTTCGGTATTCTTTTCGGCGGCCAGCCACCGTGAATTATCCTCGGCGAGGAGGAGCGAGCGGAACTCCTGGGCCGCGCAGCCTTGACGCACCACCACCGGCGTGGTCTTCGAAGCATAAATACCAATGAATAAAGATCCTCGGCGAACTTTCATAAATATTAAACGGAAGTTTTGAGCTGGTTGCCAGCCGCCGCCGTCGGCGCTGTATCGCGATCCACCTAACAAAGGGTCAAATTGCACGGCGAACCGTAATTCGTTAAAGAGTTTATATTTCGCTTTTCAAGACGATATTTTCAGATTTTTTCTCGGGAAAACTATCGAACTTTTTCTATTAGAATTTTGCACACATATTCATTGGTATTTGAAGCACGCGCCCAATTTTTTTCAAGGTAACATAATAAAAATTACACGAGTTATATATTTTTTTGTACAAACAAGGGAATGGATAAGAAGACCAGATAAGAAAGTTAAAGAGGAAAATTAGGACAATAATGTAGGATAATGGACTTGTGAAGTTTTAAATTTTTTTAGTGATAATTTTGTTATACAGGGTGGGGCACTATAAACAGGTCATCTGAATAACTCGCTTGCTTTCGAAGATTGAAGAAAATGCATTAGACCAAACTTACTTGATATCGAGGCGCTCGTAATCTGATGTCATTAATTTTTTTATACGTACAGACGTCAAGGAGATATGAAGGTCAAATCGGTCTTTTTTTAAAATGGAACGGTACGGTTTTTTATTTACATTCTGATAGTGTGTTTCAAGACGAATACAATGACCTATTATGAAGGTCATTCAAGGTCACGCAAGGTCAACTGCAATAGAAAATAAAGTGTCTCAAAGCACTCTCCAAATACTTTTATGTCTTCCCTGGTTGTTGGCATACCGTTCTTGTAAGTATTGATAAAGTCACAGAACATAAAGTTGACCTTGCGTGACCTTGAATGACCTTCATAATAAGTTATTGCATTCGTCTTGAAACACACTATCAGAATGTAAATAAAAAACCATACCGTTCCACTAAAAAAAAACTTTCACATTTAATTAACTTTCATATCTCCTTGACGTCTCCAACTATAAAAAAATTAATGACATCAGATTACAACCGCCTCGATATCAACTAAGTTTTGTGTGATGCATTTTCTTCTATCTTTAAAAACAAGTGAGTTATTCAGGTGACCTGTTTATAGTGCCCCACCCTGTATAAGCAAAGCAATAATTTGGTTGTATAGTAGAAGTAGGATAGATCCAATGAGGTAAAATGTAATTATAAAGTATATAATTGACTACAATGGAATTAAAAACCGAGTTCTTTTCAGAGCCTTTAAGGGCAGTACATGGGTCGATTCGAAAAAATCAATTTTTTGGGTGGCTCTAAACCAGTACACCCCTTTAAAGTTTCGCAGCCATTCGTATCTACCTACCTCCTCCGAGCAGGTAGCGCAGACAACAGTCGAAATTTTTCTATCGCCGATTTTTGCGCTGGGAAAGGGTTAACCGTACCTGCGACGCTCGAGAATGATTTATTTCGTGGAGCAGCACCCTTACCTGAAACAAACCAACAACAAACACCGTGAGCAAAATTGTCAATGAACTTACTTGCCTATAGTAAAATCGATTCGCCGGATATCTCGTATCCGGTAAGAAGACGCCTTCATTCGTAAAACCTGACTACCTAGGGATTAACTTTACTGCTGGCAATCGATTGGGGAAATTTATATGGCTGCCGTTCGGTTATTAGTAGAAAGTGCTATCTTTCATCCTTCGGTTAAGCTCGGAAACGCTCGAAAATTCCGATGGGAATACGTTTGAGAATCGACTCGCAAATTCCTCTTAAAATCATCCAATCAAGTTTGTCCGATCTGACGGCTACGTTTTATCGATTTCTCGACATGGTGTGATATTTTTTAATGTTATGTGACCCCACCATAAAGTACAGTTTTTTACCTTTAATTCAAGCGCTCGAACGTTAAAAAGTTCCAACGGGAACACATTCTAAAATCGACTCGGATAAATGCCTCAAAATCGAGTCAATTTGGTCCGAGTTCACGGTTGCATTTTATCGATTGCACGACATGATCTAGCGATTGTTTTAAATTTTAAGTTGCCCGAACAGAAAATGCGATCTTTCGCCTTTAATTTAAGCCATTAAACATTAACAAATTCCTACCGGAACACAGTTTTAAATTGTTTCAAAGAGTCCGCTCAAAATCGAGTCAATTTTGCCCGATCTGACGGCCACATTTTATCGATTTCTCGACACGGTGTGATATTTTTTAATGTTATGTATTTCCACCATAAAGTACAGTTTTTTACCTTTAATTCAAGCGCTCGAACGTTAAAAAGTTCCAACGGGAACACATTCTAAAATCGACTCGGATAAATGCCTCAAAATCGAGTCAATTTGGTCCGAACTGACGGTAGCATTTCATCGATTTCTCAACAAGATATCGTACCTTTTTTTAAATCTTCAGCAATCCTATCATAAAGTACGGTCTTTAAAATCAACTCGGACAAATACCTCAAAATCGAGTCAATTTGGTCCAAATTGACGACTGCATTTCATCCATTTTTCAACAAGATATCGTGACATTTTTTAAATCTTCAGCAATCCTATCATAAAGTTCTTCTGCCTTTAATTTGAGCCCTCAGACGTTGAAAAATTCCTACACGAACATATTCTAAAATCAACTCGGAGAAATGCCTCAAAATCGAGTCAATTTGGTCCAAATTGACGGCTGCCTTTCATCGGTTTCTCAACAAGATATCGTGACATTTTTTAAATCATCAGCAATCCTATCATAAAGTACGTTCTTCTGCCTTTAATTTGAGCCCTCAGACGTTGAAAAATTCCCACACGAACACATTCTAAAATCGACTCGGACAAATCCCTCAAAATTGAGTGAAGTAAGTCGAACTGTGTTTCTCCACCGTTCTAGGTTAGTAAAGCTACATATTGGAATGTAACCGAGTTACACGCTATCGTAACAAGTTCTGAAATAAAGGAGAGGGAAAACTTTCACGATTCGCAGAGAAAGAAGGAAACCCTGGGTCCGTGGCTCACCTAACTAGCAGATCTACGTATTTGAATGCGAACGCGACGACAAGCCGGAATATGAAAGGTCCTCCGACAGTCACAAAGGAAAGGGACGTTCTCCTGCAAACGGATCCTTGGATGAAGACACACGGTTGACATTGCACACTGGGTGGCGCGATAGTAAAAACTTCATTTCCAGCTAGTGCTTCCAATCTTTCTCAATCAATACTATCAAACGCAATTATTGAGAAATTACTATTCAAAGTCAAGAAGCTTGTATACATTTCCAAATAATAATATTCATCAAAAGAGAATACCATAAAAAAAATACCACAAATAAATGGACAGTGTTTTTTTAGATTTAAATTTGACATGTTTTTCGATCGAAATTTTAGAATAAATGTGTGATGGTTTCGGCGCACAGGTTCGATCGGTACTACAAAAATTGCTATTATTGTATTACTGATCGAACCTGTGCGCCGAAACCATTACACGTTTTTTTAGATTGACGGACATGTGGATCGCGTTTACAGCGGAGATCGAAAGCGTCAGAACGAACGGCGGACCGCGTCGTCGACGAAGGAACGGGTCAGAGAGCCTTGTGCATTATCGTCGCAGAACCGCGATTGCAAAATGAAGAATGGAACAGGCCTACCGTGTCCCCATTGTGCGCGATGCCCTCGCGTCCTGTCTCTCTTTCGAAAAAGCCTGTTTTTCCACGAGAAAGAGAGAGAGAGAGAGACAGAGAGAGAGAGAGAGAGAGAGAGAGAGAGAGAGAGAGAGAGAGAGAGAGAGCTCCGGCCACGGACCTTCGCCGCGTTTCTTCGCCGGCCGTCCTCGCCGTTCACGTTCCGTTCCGTCCCGTTCAAATGCAAAAGTTTCGCGACTACAAAAGGGGTACGGGAATTAAAAAAGAGTGCACCGGTGAAAGGACAACGGATCATCCGCTCGTTGCTACTCGAGACACGGTGCAGACTTGCGCGAGTGCCGGCTGCATCCACAGCTTCTAACGTCCTCTCTCTCTCTCTCTCTCTCACGCTCTCTATTGCTCTATCGCTCGTTGCTTTGAATCACAATGGAATCCGCCGGTGTTTGGCTTAGTTTGGCTTCATTTGTTTGCCCGTAAACGGGCGTGCTATGAATTTATTGAGATTGGCTGATACAAGTCTTATCAGTGTCTCTTCGAGGAACTGCAGGTTCACAGTTGCTTCAAAGTGCTTTCTCGTAAGATATCGAACAGAATATTGACGTGATTACTATGGTTTCAGGTATGCTGCATATCACACCATCAAGACTACTGAGTATTCCCTGAAAAAGTGCTGTTGAGCAATATTTGCACAGATTAAAGCAGAGTGGGGAGAAAGATATTGTCATTCGTCTTATGGCAATCGGCCGATGATTATTCTATTTCACTAAATCTTGATATGATCTTCTGTCGATTGCTGATATTGTTTTCAACCAATAACGATAGTGCGTGTGATACACACAACATTGCCCGAAATGGCGTGGTTTGTTGGCCGCCGATGTGTTTATATCAGGAGCAATTTTCTTAAAATTATAACCTACATGTTGGAATGCAACGATATCATGCGTATTAGTATAAGTGCGTATGCTTAACACGTTGGCTGCCATGTCGCGCATATATGGATGACGGAACTATTTATTCACATTTCAAAATAAATTTTCGCGTTAATATATTCGTTGTACCAAATTTGATTCATACCTAGAAAATGCAAGATGGTCGATAGACTCCTCAGTGCCGTACATTTAGCATTTTTAATTTTTATCTCATTAAATCAATTACTTCGATTTTAAAATTAGGACCGTCGCGTCGTCAACGCAGTGATGTCAGAACGGTTGAATTGAGGGGAATACAGTTTACCACCTCTCTGATGACCAGAGTAATATGTAACACGTTGCGCGGCACGTCACGTGACCAGACTACGGTCTTAGTGGGGGACGTTGGACTGTGCTCGGGTAGTGGAATGGGATAGTGGAAGGGGAAAAGGAGGGGGAGGAATATCAACTCAGCTTTGGATGGATCTGGCATCACTGGTCATAGCAGCTATCCTGAGTGCATCTTACAAAGTAGTCTTTCACATACAGTTCACATACCATAATTGCAGTTTTATTATATTATAAATTAAATATTAAATACAGAATACGTGGAAACACTGTTGTGGATTTATTCATTTCCAACACTACACGTTGTAAAGAAAGGGAGATGTGATTTGTTTTACTTAACACGTTCATCGTCCACTCGACAATCATAAAAATTACACAAAATCAAAGCAACATATTTAATAAAACAAAAACTAAGAAATTCAATGTTTGTGATATTAATTACTGTTTCAAACCTCTTCTATTTGTCAGATCGTAAGGAAATGATGTTCACTTAATCTACCATCGTAAAAATTAATTTTCAATTCTGTATAAATAATTCCGTCACCCAGATATGGGTGACATGGCGATGAAAGTGTTAAACTTTGGTTGGGGTATACTTCGAGTGTACAGTACAGGTGAATAACTCTTAATAATCTATGAGTCGCAGTGACAATGTTCAATAGCAAATTTCAATCACGAATCACCGAGTCGCTACCAGCTACTTACGTGCGAATTGCAAAAAGTCATCGAGAAATTTTTCGGACAGCAATTCGAAGGTTAATTACGTTCGCCTACGAGTTTGGTTCAGTCGGGTCGTCCTGAAGTTCGGAATGCGGTTCTATGCAAATCGGTGCACGCGAGAGGAATCGTCGAAGAGAGGAGCGCATCGGGAAGGTCGCGAGGCGAGGCGAGGCGAAGCGAGAGGCGCGAGGCTCATAAATACGCTCGTAGGCCGGACCAGTTGGTGTCTAGACGAGCCAGTGTTCTAGAAACAAACGGCTCTCGGAGTTATTCCGGACGATCTGGTAAAGGTTAAGGCCTCGAGAGTTCGATAGCCCGAGAGAGGAGCGCGCACGACGACGTCCATCCGCGGCGACACTCGCCGAATTTCCTCGACGTTCTCGCGCGTCTCTCCGCTTCCTCGTTCGGTCGAGAGTGAAGGGAACTCGCCCGACTAGCGAGCGTAAACACGCGCCGGGCTTCGTAATGCGTTTCTAAAATTAAAGAGCCGCGTTACAAGCCTGGTCGAACGACGCTCCGACAAAATGGGCGCACGCGTAACCCTTTTCCACAAAGATTACGTGTGATTCCTTCATCTTTTGGAAATTTCAAGAATCTTCAATGTTCGATATTGAATGAAGAACTTTACCAATTCACCACCTTCGCAGAGACTCCACGAAGCAACTCAATTCATTAAGATTTGACGTTAAATTTCCTACGTTGCGTTATGGTAAAATTGCATTTCACTAGCAATTTTATTTTTTTTTTAGCGGATTCGCGTTACCGAATTTTACAGTACATACTGTAGTTATAAAAGGAGATTCCAGAGACCTGTTTAACACTAGAACTACCGGACAAGTCAAAATGATTGGTTTCTAAATTTTTCTTTTACAAATATTGAAATTATAAAAATGTTTTCCGGAGTAATGTTTTAGTCAACTTCTCTATTAGAGTGCATATTGAAACAAAAGTTGTACGGAATTTGAATAAATGCATTATTGTCGTTATTAGAAGGCAATATACACTAGTCGCGTTTAGCGCTCGGTAGTTCTAGTGTTAAGATTTTGATCACTCTCATTTTATCTTCCGTTCAGCAAACGTGCCAATTTTTGAACTCCAACGACCGAGCCCTATTAAATATGTTCAAATTTGAATACAAACATATCCAATCAATATTTTTCAACGAAAAAAATCACACTTCTTCTCTGAACATAAGACCAAATGTTCAAAAAGTTTCAAAAAGATCCGCTTCATAGTTCCCCAGGAAAAAAGTCAAAGTTTAGTATGCTCTAAACCGAGCGAGTTGTTTGAGGATAATCGAATTCATATTCTACAAATATTTCCGGTAAACATTTTTCAACCATTAAATTCACACTTCTTCTCCAAATATATGACAACATGTCCAGAAAGTTTCAAAAAGATTCGCTTCATAGATCCTCAGGAAAAAAATGTCAAAGTTTAATGTGCTCTAAACCGAGCGAGTTCTTTGAGGATAATCGAATTCATATTCTACAAACATTTCCGGTAAACATTTTCCAACAATTAAATTCACACTTCTTCTCTGACTATAAGGCAACATGTCCAGAAAGTTTCAAAAAGATCCGCTTCATAGTTCCCCAGGAAAAAATGTCAAAATTTAGTGTACTCTAAACCGAACGAGTTCTTTGAGAATAAGCGAATTCATATTCTACAAACATTTCCGGTAAACATTTTTCAACAATTAAATTCACACTTCTTCCCCGAATATAAGACAACATATCCTAAAAGTTACAAAAAGATCGGCTTGTCAGTTTCTCAGAAAAAAAATTTTAGATTGTTCTACACAGAGTTGTTTGAGGTTAATCGAATTCTGAAGTGAGATAGCAGCGTTCCGCTCGCGGTTCGAAGCGGATTCGAGCCGAACTAGTTTGGTACACGCGAGATCGAGACCCGGACAAAATATCGATTTGTTTACGGCGATCTAACGCCGGTTTCCCAGCCTTAATGGCCCGTGACGGCGGCGGCGGCGGTTGCATGTTGGCGCGTGGGTACCGCCGTGAAATTTCCAACTATCCTGCACGCCGATTGTGCCGGCACGGCGGGGCATGTTTGCCACCGAAAGGTTGCACCGATCCGCAAACTATAGTAATAGCAAACTATAGTAATAGAGAAGGCGGGCGCCGATCGCTTCCAGCTGTGCATCCGCGATCGACAGCCGCGATTCATGACTCTAAGGACGTTCGACAGCCTTGCGGCGCTAAAGCAACAGCTACCGAGAGATGCAGATGCATGCACGACCGATGCAGTTGCGTCACATTTAATGATCGAGGGAGCCAATACACAGACCATCGAAATTATTTGGTTCGCTGAGCCCTGGGTTCAGAGTGGATGTTCAATACGTTGTAATTTTGTGAGAAATTGATGGATTGCAATCTGACTGGGCTCATATTTGAATGAAAATTGAATTTTCTACTTTAATTCCACTCAGCTGGTTTTCATTAAAATGTTCGAATTGGAATTCTGTGGCTTGGGCCCTCTGTGCAGTGATTCGTATATGTGTATAATATGATTCGTATGGGTGCTAGGTAGATTGCAGATTTGTACGAAAAATAATAATTATTATCTAATCTAATTATAATCTACTTAGTACCCATACACGAATCACTCACTGCACAGAGGGCACCAATCCACAGAATTCGAATTCGAACATTTTAATGAAAACCAACTGAGTGGAATCAAAGTAGAAATTTAAATTTTTAATATGAACCTAGTCAGACTGAAATCCATCAATTTCATAATTGTCTGCATTAATTTCAAGCCTCAAGAGCCACATAAACCTTCATTTATTTTCTCAATGACTTGTGATAAACAGTTTTGCATTTGATCTACTAACTCTTGTTATAAATGCATAAAATCTGCAGTGTCTAGTGAGATGTGTTTCAGTTTATAGGGTTCAGAAAATTTTTCTCGCTGACCTAATCATCATAGGGTTGCAGATTAAAGTCTTTTCTTTGCAATGAATGAATACAATTTGATATAAAATTTTTTCCTCGACGTTTTATTGCACTTTGAGTAAAAGGTGTGGCGCTGCCTCGCGACAGAGGTTCTGAAAGGCTTGATACATAAATGATTTTTGAATGCTTGATATAGAAATGATTTGTTTAATCATAATTCCAGCGATTGCACAATCAGAAGATACAATGGGTCTGTCAAGACCCAGTATGATTTTCTAGATGTCCGTCGAATTTGAGAGAAATAAAATATCTAAGTTCACAAGGGCGTTGGAGAATCGATCGTGCCGTGAAAGAAATCCTGTTGCGAATGGTACAGAATTAACAGATGAATCCCAGTTCTCCATTCCGTCCAAGGTTAATCCTACCGGCAACCGCAATCACTTTCACGTCGATTAGCAAACGCGTACTTGCAGACACGACACTCATCATGTGTCAGGGATCGTCGTCGAGCTACCGATCGCCGGAGCAAAAAGTTCAGGGTCTCGATCCTATTCGCGAGACTCCATTTTCAGCCGTGGCCCCTGGCCCTTGGATGGAGCTCGGGGCCACAGCCACGACGATGTTCTTCGCATCCTACTTCTTGCAATTTCTATGCAATGCGTAAAGTGGATTTCTTTCGACGGAGAAAATCTTAATCTAATCCCCCCCCCCCCCCCCTTCACTGGTGTTTCAGTTGTCGTAGAAAATTTGTTCAGTAAATTACTTGTGCATAAGAACTGTGTTTCAAGCATTGTTTTAAAATTTATTCTTCACAACAACAATTATACTTACATCATCTTAACTCTTTATCTGCACGTTATTTTTGTCGACGACGTTTGCGCACCAAATCGTTTAAGTTGACAACTCATTTTTTTTACTGTTCCAGGTTTTAACACTGAATTGTTATTTCTTTCGCTCATCTGACTTTCTGTAAATTCTCATTCTTCCTTCTTTTTCCTTCCTTTCTTATTTTTATTCTTATCCTCCACTTCTTTTAATAAATTATGAATTTCTTTCTAAAAATCAACGTTTACTTCATAATGAATCAAATGGCCCTTTATGGTAAGAATAGGTATATGTAAAGTGCCAGTATGTTTAGTGTTAAAAAATCTAAAAAAATTCTGGAATACGTATTAAAGTCTCTATTTTAGTACACAATCGTTGGAATTTCAAATGTTTAAAGCATTAATGGGAAACAATAAATATTGGAAAGATATTCGAGAGTGAAATTTCGTTCCGGATATATAAACGACTTACAAGAAGAAGACGCGGTCATGGGGTCCCAGATTTTCTCGAAACTTTGCATATTGGTAGATCTCGTTCTTCTGTTTATGAAAATGTAGCATTATAGGCGTCGATACTCAACAACTTTTGAGATACGTTAAGATCGATATAGTTAGTGTTTATTTCATATTATGTTCCAATAAAATTTTTATATTTTGTTTCCTATAGATATTATGAGTGTATTTTCATGTGCAAAATACAATTAATTAAAATAGGTAAAACTGAACAAAAAAAAAATGGAAAAAAAGGAAAAAGGGATTTGAACACTGGCCTTTCCGGTAATGAATCTAGTACGTTATCATCACGCCGTTTGGCGCTTGACAAAAACTTCAACCAAAACTGTACTTAACGGCTCAACGGGTATAATGAAATTTAAATTGTAAATATCTCAAAAATTATTGAGTATCGACGCCTATAATGATATATTTTCATAAACAGGAGAACGAATGCTAACAAGTTTGCAAAGTTTCGACAAAATCTAAGACTCGATGACCGCGTCTTCTCCTTCTTAGATTTCAGACAGTTAGTCCAATAGATCTTCCGCTGATCCTGACATTTCAAATAAAAATGTTTTTAGGAATGATTAAGAAACGAAACGAAATATCAGAATCATTTACTTCCTCAGGTGTTCAATGTTTCGCATTCAACTCGACATTTAACCCTTTGCGCTCGAGAGGCGACTCTCGGTCGCCATATTGAACCGCTTTCGAAAACTCTCGAGTGTTAACACTAAACCTACAACGGTCAAAATGACCGGTTTTCTATTTTACAATTATTGAAATGAGAAAACGATTTCATAGGAAATGATTGACTTCTTTATTTAAGCACATATTCTTATGGAAACGGTACAAAGTTTAAATAAATTCAATCTTCTCAATTCTGTAAGGCGTTTTATCTTTACATGTTTTGTGGTTGGTAGGTATAGTGTTAAATGCTCGTGTTTCAACAAAGCAAACAGTAATCGATGAAGGTATACGGTACCCAATAATTCTGAGATGCTCTCCGAAGTCGGTACAGTGTAGAGACATGGTACCCGAAGTACTGCTTCAAAGTTGATTGTTCAAAGCGGTGATCAATTTGTGCGGGGAGCCAATAAGTGTCGGACACCGGTGGTGGCCCGTTAATTCCAGCGACGTTTCGTCGGTGGTGTAATTCTAAAGGAGCGAATTAGTAAGCGACGCGGTGCGCTTGTATATTTGCATGAGAGTTCGCCTGGGCCCCTGCACCCCGGTTATCGTGGCAGGTTTACATGCGTTTACAAACGCTCGCGACGTGCTCCCGGTGTCCTTGTGTCGTTAACACGATTAGAAGTTGCCTAATGGCGGCGTGTGAGCGTGCCTATATTATCCGGCGACGCCAAGTAAGTCTGTTCAGCCTCTTGCAAAATCGTCAGTCCACCTCCGTAAAAAGCGCGATTCCACGCCGAGCCGAGCCGAGCCGCGCCGCGCTGCGCGTAAACGCTCTCCTCGCGTGCACGGGCCAAGAAGTTCCTTGGCGAGCGAGAACGGACAGGAGATCGAGAGCCTGCTCGTCGCAGGAGAGCGATCGAACGATCGAGCACGGCCTTCGGGAGAAGAGATCGAGCGCCGACGCTGTTCTGTTGCTCGCTCGAGTTTGGTCATCGGGGACGGACAAATATTTTTACGGCGCTTCCACGCCGACCACGCCACTTTCGAAATGTCGAAAGTAGAAACGCAAGAGCTTGCGGTATAGAAATGACGTGCGCGCGCGAGCGTGAGGTCACCGGTGGATCGTTATGTTTACCCTCGGACGATACGTGGAACTTTTTTAACGATTCCGTTGTTTTTTATTCTAGCTCGGGAAGATGTTGCTAAAAGGAATTCTATTTACCGTGACCTTTCTCGAAGAGACGACCTGCTTCGAAATCGTTGCAAATGCGGTGGTTGAACAGCAGTGAACTATACAGGGTGTCCCACGTAACAGTTTTCACGATCTTGCACAGTTTTCGATTGGATATATATTGCAATAAAAAAAAGTTCGAAAAACATTTTTTTATAGTATTGTCAAGGTCACCTTCACTTTTTTAAATGGCACTTTGTATTTTTGACTTAAAAGTGTTATAGCCCGTGTCAAGACGAATTCAACGACCTAGTATATACCATGACCTTGGGATGACCTTGAAGGCGAAGAAATGAAAATTTCAACAAAACGACAATCTGCTTGAATGGGTGATAATAACCTGCGTTTATTATTAAGACTCGAAATTATAGTCAATTCAGAAACCTTGCAAATGCGGTGGTTGAACAGCAGTGAACTATACAGGGTGTCTCAAGTAACAGTTTTCACGATTTTTTAAGTACTTGCGACAATCTGACAAAAAATATTTTCAACAAAAATTGATCAGTTCTCGATTGGATATATATTGCAATGAAAAAGTTCGAAAAACATTTTTTTTGTAGTATTGTCAAGGTCACCTTCACTTTTTTAAATGGCACTTTGTATTTTTGACTTAAAAGTGTTATAGCCCGTGTCAACACGAATTCAACGACTTAGTATACCATGACCTTGGGACGACCTTGAAGGCGAAGAAATGAAAATTTCAACAAAACATGACAATCTGCTTGAATGGATGATAATAACCTGTGTTTATTATTAATACTCGAAATTACATTCAATTCAGAAACCTAAATGAATACAAACGATTTGGTAAAAAAGTTACATCAAATGTTCGAATTGAAATCCGTTTTATTATAGGCACAATTCCGTTTTTCGTAGGAAATTTGCATTGGTTGCTCTTACGATACTGTCGTAGCTGGGTTGTTCGCATGCAACGATGTCGTTATTTTCTTTTTTAAAACCGGGTGACCTTATCACAAAGTACAATGTCCCACCTCTAATGTAATCTCTGAAATGTTAAAAAATTTCCGCGTGAATACATTCTAAAATAGAAATTGAACTATAGACAAATCGGTGAATTTATCCAACTATGGGCAAGTAGCTCGATGTTAGCAATTTGTCTTTTTAGCAAAGATATTCGCGAAGTGTCCAAGTGTTGTTTCGACGAATTCACGAAATTTCGCGATAAAAGCTAGCTGGAAACGGCGCGTTTCCCAGCGACATGAATTCATTGGTCTTTTGTAGACTGCCAGCAGGTTGATTTACGCACGCGGAAGAAGCCTTGAATTCTGCCCAGTAAATAACGAACGATTGCGTGAGCGACGTTCCGGGATCCGAGCCAGATTTTGCACGGTGCGTTGCTCAATTTTACGAGAACGAGGAGGAACGAAACGAAACGGAACCGAGCAGCAGAACCGTCTCGTCTCGGAGAGCGGCCGTTCCGCTCTCTTCGAACGGTTCTCGGTCGCGTAGTCATCGCTTTGGAACGGGAATTCGGTTAGTCCCTTTGTCCCGAACACGGCCGCAGGCCTTTCAATTGACTCACTTTACGATTTTCCCCGTTTAACTACGGTCTTAACCTTGTTCACCCTTTGGACTATGACTCAGTGGTCCGAAACACGTTGACAACGATCGATTCAGCTCTCTATATCGCTATCGACCTCGGAGTCCCTCCCCTACCACCTCAAATAGTAACCCGTTCCATCACCATGATGTACAGTATTTCATCGATAATTGTCCACAACACGGGTCTACGGAGGGACAATTATGCGCGAGGGATATCATTGTTTGAGGTTTGCCGAACGTAGAGAAGGACAGCCGAGCTCGAGAGGCCTCGGTCACCGAGAAATGTAAACATACCTAATCCGAATTTCCAACTTCTTTATTAATCATTATTTTTTTATGGGACTTCGATGACCATATTTGTGGCATTTTTCTAATAAAAATAATACCAAATATGATATAATTCCGATGATATTAACTTGTGTAATCGACGATTAAAGTTTCGGGCGCGAGGAAGGATATCATCGGAATTATATGATATTTGGTATCATTTTTATTAGAAAAATGCCACAAATATGGTCATCGAAGTCCCATAAAAAAATAATGAATAATAAAGAAGTTAGAAATTCGGATTAGTATGGTCTCACCGATATCCCCGAGCCGCATGGTGTCATATTTCTCGGCGATCGAGGCCCCTCGAGCTTCACGGCCCCTCAAGGGGGTACGCCCCGCACAAGTGGGGATATCTCAGGGACAATTATGTCGGAGACATTTGGGACAATTACCGATGAAATACTGTATTAACTGAAATCTTCCTATCATTCGAGTCTTCATATTATTCAATTCATCTGTATTCTATAATTTGATAACAATTGTAGGATCTTAGGAGAAAGGAGGGATATCGCACCTGGAGAATCGAACCCAGGACCTCGCGGTTGTAGCTGATCAGCTCCTGCACATACCCACGGAACACTACAACTTTTTCCTAATCTCCATACGGTATTTTGGTCTGAATGTTCTGACAGTGTCGTCAGATCAACCCAGAACTGGGTTGATTTTCCTCTCCTCCTTTTCCCCTTCCACTATCCCATTCCACTCCTGCGCACACTCCAACGACCCCCACTAAGACTGTAGACCGTAGACCAGTGGTGGGCACGGGTGGAGCTCCTCAAATGCCTTCTCCCACCAACCTCTCTTTCATGCAGCGCTCACGTTCGTTGCGTACGCTGATGTCTCGTGTCTTCGTTGCTCCATTGTACCGCGCTTGCTGGAAGGGGACAGAGGTCGCTAAGGTGTTGACGGTTTCGCCTCAATTGAGGCAAAATTGCCCATCTCTGCCGTAGACCGTAAAATTGTATTCCCCTCGATGTCAGCGATCTGCCGACACTGTGTCCTGATCCCACCACGGACCTAAAGGACTGAGCGTAAAGTAGATATATGGGAGAGAGGGGTCGGGCCAAGACCGGGGAGGGATGGTAGACTGCGGCCATATTGAGTGGCAAAATTAGTGTTGCCATCTATATAACGGTGCGGGAACATTGATATGATTTTATTCTGAAAAATGAATGCGTAACAAGTGTATTTGTATATATATATATATATATATATATATATATATATATATATATATATATATAGTTGGATTTATGCATGGTTGTATTTTGAATTTTGTGAAATGCTTTCCCATCGATTCTCTTTCATGTGAATCCCGAAGGTGCTGCCACCTATTGGCGTGCGTCTTTGACAAAATAGCGCCTTTTATTCTCCTAGGCGGCGTGAGCATAGAGCCCTCGTGTGTGTGTTTCAGACCTTTTGTCAAGTATAGGTTATTTCTGCGTTCTGTGCAGGCGAGTAACATTTATACGCGAATTTCTACTTTGTATTCTTTAATAAACCATTTTGTCGCTTTGGAAGCAAACTCTGCTGATTATTTCAACATATATATTGCAAAATATTGCACATTCGGCTCACTTGCTCACTTCGTTCGTCAGCTGTCACCGTGTTCCCGCATGGTCCCATCGTCCCCGCTGATCCCACATCTTAATTTCAGATGCACAATGTAAAAAAGAAAAAATGTTCTAGGTTGAAAGAAATATCTTGATTTTGGAATTAAAATTCGCATCGGGTGCAAACGGTTCAGAGGGGCTCACGAGGCTCGTGGTGCGCGTATTATAAACGGACCTTCCAGAACGGGGGTAGTAACAGCAAATTCAGAGTCGCTCGAATATCGTGGGAGGGCCACGATGTTCGCCAGATCCTAGAGAGAACAATAAAGACCGACCTAGAATCACCAGGTTCTCTCGCTGAATTTTCCCGTTCTCTGGCAGATTTTCTGCTCTCGCTTCACACAGCACGGTGTGTACCTATCGGTATTTATAACGGTCCTTGATCGCGGGACAATCGTCAACCTTTGTCGCCGCGCGCCGACAGGATCCGAGTGATCGGATCGGAACGGAACGGAACGGATCGGTCCCCGATCACCTGTGTGCGTCTTATTGATTCCTAACGCCTTTCGAACGGCTTGTGACATTGGTCGATTGGCCTTTCCTAAATACCAAGCCGCCAACCATGTCACGTCGCATAGTTAACCAACCAGTCGATCGCCGTACACATTCTGTTTACCGTGAACGAGTATTTCGTGGGCGATCGACCGTAGGATCCGTTCGTTTCGTATCCCACGTTCGATCTCCGGATGGTCAGCTTTTCCTCTGCAGAAGTGCACCATCCCTTTCGAAAGTAGATGCAGTTCTAGCGGGAAGTGCATACGGAAGCGTCGAGCAATGCTACTAGGTTGTTCGCTATGGAACGATCACTTCAGCATGAACACACGTTTGGTTTGACTGCTATCATGTAAATGAGGTCAGGAGAGAACGCGTAATGCGATTTTGCATTTCACGCAAAGAAAATCAAACGGATTTTGTGTGCATATATTTCAAATTATAACGCGTACGATGGTCGGAGGATTCACAATTTTTCCGTGACACTATCCTTTCTTTTTATAGAGATAAAAGCATCCTCAAACATTACACGAGATCAAGATGATCGTGCAGAAAGAAATGATCGGTGATCAAGTGACCGAAATGACAAATTTCTTGATTGAAATAGTATTGATTGAAGAAATGTAATCCATAAGATGTGATCAAAGTTATTAGAGTCACAAAACCAGAAAAGTAATGCGATTTTGCATTTCACGCAAAGAAAATCAAACGAATTTTGCGTGCATATATTTATAATACAAAACGCGTACCTACCCCGATGGTCAGAGTATTCATAATTTTTCCGTGACACTATCCCTTTTTATTTTAACAAATATCTGCATCCTCAAACATTACACGAGATCAAGATGATCGTACAAAAATAAATGATCGGTGATCAAGGGACCGAAATGAAAAATTTCTTGATTGAAATAGTATTTCTTGAAGAAATATAATCTGTAAGAGGTGATCAAAGTTATTAGTCACAAAACCAGAAAAGTAATGCGATTTTGCATTTCACGCAAAGAAAATCAAACGAATTTTGCGTGCATATATTTAAAATACAAAACGCGTACCTAGCACGATGGTCGGAGTATTCATAATTTTTCCGTGACACTATCCCTTTTTATTTTAACAAATATATGCATCCTCAAACATTACACGAGATGAAGATGATCGTACAAAAAGAAATGATCGGTGATCAAGGGACCGAAATGACAAATTTCTTGATTAAAACAGTATTTGTTGAAGAAATGTAATCCATAAGTTATCAGAGTCACAAAACCACAGAAAAGTAATGCGATTTTGAATTTCACGCGAAGAAAACCAAACGAATTTTGCGTGCATATATTTAAAATACAAAACGCTTACCTACCACGATGGTCGGAGGATTCGTAATTTTCCCGTGACACCACCCCTTTTTATTTTAATAAATATATGCATCCTCAAACATTACACGAGATCAAGATGATCGTACAAAAATAAATGATCGGTGATCAAGGGACCGAAATGAAACATTTCTTGATTAAAACAGTATTTATTGAAGAAATATAATCCATCAATTCGGTGATCAAAGTTTTTTAGAGTCACAAAACCAGAAACGTGTGTATTTGTTGATCATACGATGAACGATGTTCTCTAGAGCGTTGCTAAATAATTGTAAGTAACTTGCAAACAATAATGCTTCATAGAAAAATCATAAGAATTCAGACTATCACTAGTAGACTGCAAAAATACAAATTATCTGCATCAATTACTAAAAGTAGAAGCTCTGTCGAACAAGAGTCGAACACCGCAACCGTTGTTTTCTTGAAAATCAATCAAAATCAAAATTGAGTTTATCAATCCCGGGATGGAAGAGCAGAATATTCAATAGAAAGCGACGATGAAGTTCCTGCAGAGTTGCATTAGATTGCAACGATAGCGTTTCCGTTAGGGAAAACAGCATCCTCGTATGCACGGCTGCACCCGGTTTCCCGAGGAAACGCGTTCGACTCGCGAATCGAGAGCTCCGCGGTGATATGGGTCGCGAGTAAGAGGCGGCGATCGCCTTAATTTGTCATTAACGGAGCTGGAACAGAGGGGAAAAAAAAGGCGCGACACAGAGGGAAAGAGAGCGGAGAGTCTGGGGCACGTTCGATTCGTTGCGAGCCGAGCAGCGTCCTTGCACCGTGGCTCATTCATTGGCTGGTGCACTTGCAACGACACCGCGGCAAGCTGCGCGCAATCACGCCGCGCTCCGTAATGAGTCAACGCTATAAATATTCTCACGCTTTTCCGACCACTTTTCTGCCGCCTCGAAAGTGTCCCTCGAGCCGAGTTTCCCGAGGCCGTAGGCGAGCAATCGATCCCGTGGTGCGTGCGCTTTGCACTTGCATCCGCGCTACACCCGGAAGAATTGCCTTTTCGTTGGGGCGCGCCTTGCTCTGCTTCTGGTCTAGAAAGGAAGCGTTAAGAATCTAATTAAATAATTGCTTCTCGAATCATTTGATGAGATCTGTGTTGACTGCATTAGCTGAATTTTCGTTAGGTCTTTTTGTAATTTGACCGTTTCTTCACGTCACTCGTATATGACCAACGCGGCGCTCAGCATGTTACCAATGCAATTCTTAACCACTTGCGCTATAAAGACGTGCCAGGCATGTCGAGATGCTTTTGTTCCAAAGCCGAAAGCGACGTGTATACCACGTCGATAGGCATTTGTCGCAGAAACAAAAACGACGTGTTCTTCACGTCGGATAACCCACGGCTAACCATAGCACGGTGTGGTGTCAATGTAACGCCTTACCGCATGTTATATTGTAAAGCGCGGCACGGCAACCGAAAGTTAAATCGTAACGCAAGTGGTTAACCCATTGACTGCCACGCAAATTTAGCGCGTCTTACCCTGGGCGCCACGGTTTTATTTTAAAGGAAACATGAAGTTTTACAAAATATAATAATATTAAGTTACTGGTATAATATTGCAATGGCATTTACAGTGGCATTTACAATAATTTTAATAATAAAAATTGATACTTAACATGTTCTCTACACTATATACATTTTTCATTCATCCTTTCTAATAATTCCTAACTCAAATAGCCATTTGTAACCAATCTACTCTTGCAGCACCCACTACGAGATATCTCGTAGTTGGCAGTCAATGGATTAAGGGACCCCTAGACGATCAATAATATTATCAATGTAGGCTGACCAATAATATTAAAGCTCCCGTCAATGCGTTTCAATAATCTCGTCAATCTAGCTATCAATATGGCGAGTACGCACTGTTGTTTTGAAAAACAGTTGTGTACTCTGGCAGCCCTTTTGCCTGTACGACCAGTACGACCTCCGAGTCGAGACTGACGAAATATTGACAACTAAACCTCCTAAACGTCAATGTGCGCATCAATATGGCTCCCGTCGATGCGCTTCAATCAAAATTTCTATCTATATGCTTCAATATATTGACACTGCGCTGAACAACTTCTAAACGTCAATGTGCGCGTCAATATGGCTCCCATCGATGCGCTTCAATCAAAATTTCTATCTATATGCTTCAATATATTGACAATGCATTTGAACACCTTCTAAACGTCAATGTGCGCAACAATATGGCTACTGTCGATGCGCTTCAATCAAAATTTCTATAAATATGCTTCAATATATTGACACTGCGTTTGAACAGCTTCTAAACGGTCGATATGTCCTTTCAATGAGCCTCGTCAATATTATTGATCGTCTAGGGGCCCCTTTACTTTCACTGCAGTAGTAATTTAATTGTGAATTGTAAATTAATTCCCGTTTTAATTTTAATCGACTACTTTGATCTTGTATGATTCTCGTGACACGTGTTAAGCGAATCGCTCGAAATTCCTTAGGAAACCTGTCGTTGAATTCCCGGGATCGTGTTTAACCCGTTGCATTGTTGCACCAATTATTCACGTCATCCTCCGTTAAACGAAGGGTCCCGCAAACTAGATTGGGAAGAGGAAGAAGAAGAAGAAGAAGGAGAAGGAGGAGGAAGCTACCTGTGCATCTCTCAGTTCCCGGTGGTTCGTCGAATAGACGCGACCTCGCCGAAACAAAAGTTACCTTTTGCCGTTCAGGGGGAGGGGAGGGAGGGAGGGGCGGTGGGTCGACATTTACCATGAGCAACCTTTCGGGGACGTTTTTCTACGGACGTCTGAAACAGGTTCGACCGGTTCCACCGAAAAACCGGGCCCGGTTTTCGAACGGTGAGCTTTCGGGAATGGGGCCTCTCAGCCACCATGGGAAACGCGGTTAACTGTCTTCTCTTCTTCCTTGCGAACCTGTCCCCCCCCTCGCGCGCCATGATGTTTCACCTTCGGTGATCCTCGGGGCGATTTTCGAGAGCGACGCCTCGACGCTAATCAACGATAATAACACGCCGGGTCACGAGTGGCCGAGGTCAGTTACACGATGGCCAGCTTTCACTCGAGACGACCAGAGATATCTCTGCGTTGTCGCTCGAACAATGGGGGGGGGGCACATCTTTGCGACTCTCGTTTCGAATAGACCCGGGCAAAATGCGTCTGAATACGATGGAGTTCGATGAAGTTGGGTAAACTGTACAATGATTGACACTCTAAGCCAAAATTATTGTAAAAATCTTTTTATCTTTTTTTGAAATGTTTAAACGAGCTTGACTTGCTATTACTATAAGCTAATAGAGATTTTTCAAGAAAATCAAACAGTTTTACGAGTTATAAATCTTTTATTATGAAATATATTCAGTGAATAACAATCGTAAGACAAATAGTACAGTCATTGGCACATTTGGTAAACAGTAAGAAGTAAATGTTTAAAAGTTAAACTAGTTATATTACTATATTTGGTTAGGTTAGGTTAGGTTAGCTTAGGTTAGTTTAGTTTAGGTTAGTTTAGGTGAGGTTAGTTTAGTTTAATTTAGTTTAGTTTAGGTTTGGTTAAGTTAGTTTATTTTAGGTTTGGTTAAGTTAGTTTAGTTTAGTTTAGTTTAGGTTAGGTTAGGTTAGTTTAGTTTAGGTTACGTTAGGTAAGTTTAGTTTGGGTTAGTTTAGTTTAGGTTAGGTTAGTTTGGGTTAGTTTAATTTAGGTTAGGTTAGGTTAGTTTAGTTTAGGTTAGGTTAGGTTAGGTTAGGTTAGGCTAGTTTAGTTAAGTTTAGTTTAATTTAGATTAGGTTAGGTTTAGTGTGCTGGGGGTTTGCTTAATAATCCTGATTTGTACTTTTATACCTCAATTCGGTATTAAAATTGTGTTTCTCCAGCAGAAAATTTATTTGTTTTCCGTGCCGCGGCGCCACCTTCATTTTGTCAGACACCTCGTAGGACGTCTACAAAATAAATTTGAAGGCAATCGAAGGTGGGTGCTAAAAGGGACTCTTACCAAATCATGTAAACTTTAAGTCATCGTTTCCTGGACTTCAAATTTCTCTCAAAACCACAATTCACCGGATTAACAGGCTCCGCCAATAAATGTCTATCTCGCTAACCGTTGATCGAATCGACTTGATTCTTTTTTCATTCTATTCATAAAGATGCAGTTTATTATACAAATTTTTTGTTCTACAAAAATTCGTTTCCCACAGTGGAGAAACTATTAAACAAATCTTTCCGCCAGAAGAACCAGAGATTGTGCAATTCATCGCCTCGCAGGCAGCCTGGAAACTCGCAAATGAGATTGCTGAGCTTTTTTTCCAGCGGCTTCCGACGCCGATATTACGATAACCACCGCGTAAAAAGCTGGGGCGAATCGAGGGGGGGGGGCTCGACGTCGAAAACTTTCCGCGTAGGAAATCGTTGCCCGGCGAACGTGACGCAGGAGAACCGGCTAAAAAAATTTATACATTCGTCGGGGAAAGGGGTGAACGAGTGGAAGGGGGTCGAAACTCAATTTCAGAGGTGCAACAGAATGGAATTGCCGAGGTAATAACCGGCGCACGGTTGCGGGATCCGAGCTCGATGCGGGGGTGTATCAATCGATTTTGTAACCGAGCGGTGGGGCATCGTTACCACCGAGGCGAGTGGAAATTAAAAGAAAAATAACGGGACGACTATCCCCTTCGACGGGAACCAAAGGATTCCGTGTTCGTAAAGAGAAACCTTAATATTCACGTTTAATGAAGTTCCAGAGCCCGGAGGAGCTGATTTTACTTCGACCGAAATGTTCCTCTTACCGGTGTACGCTGGTCTAGAATTTCGAAAAAATCTCGATATCATTATTATATTTTTTTGTAGTGTGTGTCTTGGGGAATGTATCTGCAAAAGGATTTGTTTCGATTCGTAGGCATAACGGCGTTATAGATGTTAGAAGGAAGCGTACATGTTTTAAAATAGTTGAGAGAAAACGGGATTTTTAGGGGTTTTCATGATAAAATTAATGGTCCTCTTCGTTAAACGGGTACGTTGTTTGAAGGTGCATATATCCGGTAACTTGAAGGAATTTTTCTGTTAGGAAATCCTGGAAAATGTCTGAGTAATGGCATCTCTTCCAGAAGACGCTGCGCTGTGAGTACGTCTGCTCGGAACTGGGTCGTCTGTAGTAAAAAATTCACGAAGATTCTTTCAGAGACTTTTTACCAATGCAAGCTTTTGTTCATCTACTAAACAAAATCATACATTAATTATTAATACATTAATAATTGACAGGAACCTTGTGAATTGGTTATTTTTCACGATCTAGGTCAAAGAAGTCCAGCTCGCTGTGCAAGCGCGCAAGAAAATAAATTTTGAAAAAATGGCTGTTATTCAAGAATTGATTTAAATTTTGCTGTGAAAAAATTACTACATACAGTACAACATATGTACTTTCAGTTAAGGTACTCGTTTCAAAATGAGGTCCATTCATTTTTTTTTAGAAAAAATTTCTACAGAGACGGTACACAGACCCTCGTGTTTCAAAATCTAGTATATAACAAAAATGAAGAAATATCCGCAGAGTAGTGATCATTTTTAATTCGAAGGGTCGTCTGGAAACGATTTCCCATAGAAGTGTGCCCCGATGCCGAACTGGGACACCAGTTCGAACCAGTAGAAATTATGGAGTCGTTCCTCGCGTGGCGCGTGGGTGCCGGAAACAATTTCCCGGCCGCTGGCTTTGGACACGTGCCAGGTGCCTTTTTCCCTTTGCGAACGGAATCGTGCCGCTTCTAGTTTCGCAAGCGACCGGCCGGCCACTCGATTACTCTTTCCTAGATCCGAAGTTCGACGACAAAGAGAACGAGAGCGAGAGAATCGAAGAGCGCGGTGGTAGAACACGCGGGAACAAGGTCGCTAGTTTTCATCCCCCGTGACGCCGCAGCCTCATTATCGTGTTATTCCACTCCATATTGCTCTTCGAGTTTAATAACGGCTCCAGCACCCTTGTACCGTGCTACGGCGTCGCGCTCGATACGACGACGACAAAGATTAATTAATCCAGGCTGCTCTGGATTGCGGCGATGTTCCCGGTGCCGCGACGACCCCGCATTTTCATCGAGCCACCAAGACCGTGTCCGTAAAAATTCAAAAATCCCCGTCACAAAGGCATCGCGAGGTCCAGAATTTTTACCCTCTGTCGTCTACCGAGACTGCCTCGAAAAATCTGAAATTTCAGCCGCCTAAAGGTAAGGTTATACACATACGTCCGATATCGGACGCGTTTTTAGGGTGTTTATACATTTCCGTCCGAACTTGGAGGTAAGTTGTGACGCGTTCGAGATGTTGTGAAGGAGAGCAACTTGATAGTTTAGCTGAAGGAGTTGTGGAGTCCATATGGCCTCCCAGACTCGAAGAAAAAGAATCCTTGAGAAGTCGGACACCGATTTCCGATTGTGAACACCCTCAGTTAAATCTGGGTAAAGGTCGCGTTATACACATACGTCCGATATCGGACGCGTTTTTAGGGTGTTTGTACATTTCCGTCCGAACTTGGAGGTAAGTTGTGACGCGTTCGAGATGTTGTGAAGGAGAGCTACCGATATTTTAGCTGAAGGAGTTGTGGAGCCCATATGGCCTCCCAGACTCGAAGAAAAAGAATTGTTGAGAAGTCGGACGCCGATTTCCGATTGCGAACACTCCCAGTTAAACCTGGGTAAAGGTTGGATTATACACATCCGTCCGATATCGGACGCATTTTTAGGGTGTTTATACATTTGCTTCCGAACTTTGAGGTAACTTGTGATGCGTTCGAGAAGTTGTAAAGGAGAGCAACTTGATAGTTTAGCTGAAGGAGTTGTGGAGTCCATATGGCCTCCCAGACTCGAAGAAAAAGAATCCTTGAGAAGTCGGACACCGATTTCCGATTGTGAACACCCTCAGTTAAATCTGGGTAAAGGTCGCGTTATACACATACGTCCGATATCGGACGCGTTTTTAGGGTGTTTATACATTTCCGTCCGAACTTGGAGGTAAGTTGTGACGCGTTCGAGATGTTGTGAAGGAGAGCTACCGATATTTTAGCTGAAGGAGTTGTGGAGCCCATATGGCCTCCCAGACTCGAAGAAAAAGAATTGTTGAGAAGTCGGACGCCGATTTCCGATTGCGAACACTCCCAGTTAAACCTGGGTAAAGGTTGGATTATACACATCCGTCCGATATCGGACGCATTTTTAGGGTGTTTATACATTTGCTTCCGAACTTTGAGGTAACTTGTGATGCGTTCGAGAAGTTGTAAAGGAGAGCTACCGATAGTTTACCTAAAGGAGTTCTGGAGCCTATACAATTAATAGTAATTTTATAATAATTTTTTTTGTGCCCCAGACAGCAGGGAGCCGTCACCCGCTGGAGATATATGGTCTCCCAGACTCGAAGAAAAAGAATCGTTAAGAAGTCGGACGCCGATTTCCTGGGTAATAATGATCGGTCTGATCCGAACTTCGGACATGTATAACCCGACCTTTATACACACCCGTACGATATCGGGCGCGTTTTTAGGGTGTTTATATATTTCCGTCCGAACTTTGCTGTAACTTGTGACGCGTTCGAGATGTTGTAAAGGAGAGCTACCGATAGTTTACCTAAAGGAGTTGTGGAGCCTATAGAATTAATAATAATTTTCTAATAATTTTTTTTGTGCCACGCACAGCAGGGAGCCGTCACCCGCTGGAGATATATGGCCTCCCAGACTCGAAGAAAAAGAATCGTTGAGAAGTCGGACGCCGATTTCCGATTGCGAACACTCTCACTTAAACCTCGGTAACAATATTCGGTCTGATCCGAATTTCGGACATGTATAACCCGACTTTTACGCTTTGCAAAATCTTCCTTTCCAATACCTCGCACACAACTGCGCTAACCGTTTTTAATGTTCTTTTAGGAAATTCTGAACTACAAAGAAGTTCTAATCACTGAAACGGTAAAATAAATCGTAGGACAAATGGTTAATGTTTGTTTCTTTATTTTTGACGAGGTAGAAGTGCGTGTGTAAGCAACGTGTGCGTGCGTGGCGCACGGCTCCGACAAATCTTCGGTTTATTTAATACATTATTAATGAGAGGTGCACCAGCGTTGCACCGGGCCGCATTTGCATCGGGCAAACGCCGCGGGAGTCGCTTGCCGGCTCGCGTGTCTTACATAACGGTGTTGCGGGAGCACCTTTAAGGGAATTTCCCTTAAAGAGGTCTCTGTCGAGAGGCGAAAGGGACAACGTGGACAACCGAACGAGGGAGGAAAAGGGCGCAGAGGGAATGCCGTTCGCTATTAAAGGGACAGAGCTTGACCAACGCCACTTGCCGAGGGGACAAGGGGAGAAGGCTCTTCCAGAACTCACGGTATTGTTCGTCGCCCCGACAAAAGGGGTCTCCCTCGAACTTTTACCCCGAACGCAACCGTCCTTAGTCTCTCATTCTCTATCATTCTCTTTCCCCCCTTTATCCTCATCCGCGCGCCTCTCCCTCCCCAGAACCTAATTTCAACTTTATTCCCGCGACTAAACGACTGCCCTTGCACCCTTTCCTTCCTGGTCGCTCGGGTCTCCTTGAAAAGGATCGACGACACTCGTCCCGCTCGTTAACCCCTCCTCAAGAGATTCCCTAACTCGTTTCGCAACGAAAACTATCGATCTCTCGAATCCTCCGATGTATTCGAATTCTCGCTGTGGTCTGGAAAATCCTTGATGATGGGAAACTTTAGTTGACTGACATGTTGGGGGATGTAGTTCATTAACCCTTTGCCATACCATTTATTTTACGGTTTCAGTTATTAGAATTTCATTGTAGTTCATAATTTTCTAGGAAAAGGAGAAAATGTATATCTATATGTTCTCCAATGGCCATACATTAACGACTACAAAATTTTTCGGTTTAAAAGAGATTAATAACATACATATTTATTTGACACCGTTCAGAAGTTCCATCGCGTCTTAACCATAGGAGCCAAAAAGTTGTTTAAAAATTTTGTTGGTCTTACCCCCCCTAAAATATGACACTTGGTGAAAAAAAATGATATGTGCAAAATTTCAGCTCGATCGGAGAATGGGAACCCATGCCGCATCGCGCTTGAAAATTGTTTATTTTTGAAACTTGATTTTCTCCATTATAATAAGTCGTAAATATGCATTCCTAAATATCTTTGAATCTGTCTTTTTCATTTTTTCACCAAGTGTCATATTTTAGGTGGGTAAGACCAACAAAATTTGAAAGTTGAAAAATAAGGACCACCCTAATGCTCATACATCCGTCACATTAGCAATTTTTTCACTCTCCAACGTCTACATAATTTTTTAATTAACATAGTCGGTATAACGTTGTCTTTTACTCCTCGGTACTCTCCTCTACTCAAAAAGTAAATTCTATACAAATTCCAAGGTACTCGTCGCAGCCCCTAATTTAACGTGCAAGCGATCCCCTATTAACAAAAATTCGCAAATACACGGCAATTTGTTGAAACTTCGCGGGCCATTAAACTGGCAAAGGATTGAAATATAAGATTGTGTAATAAGCTCTTCGAGCGGTAATTTAACGGCAGCAAATTTTAGACGATATTCGCTTAAGCGGGATACGTGTGTAGTATTTTACAGCACGATCTGTTGCGATTATTGTTATTATTGCGGAGAGGAGAGCAGTTCCATCGAGCGCGGAGGTTCGCGATATCGGTAACAAAAGTAACTGGCGTGTTATGTAGACACGCAGGAAGCCAGGCAAGTGGCAAACAGGTTTTTCTCGTTCGCTTTGCCGTGCTATCTCGCGACCGCGTGTCCGATTCAATTAGCGACCGTACAATTAACGGTCGAGATACTGAATCGCGTTGCAAGTTAAACGATCCACCGTTCGATCCGCTTTCTCTCTCTCCTTCTCTTTTGGGAGATTAAACATGAAAGAATCGTAGCTTGACCCTCGGAGCACACGAGTGAACGTGCAAATTTTCTGTTATCCTTTTCTTAATAATTTTCTTAAATTAGGACACGCGGTATTCTGGATACTGCATTCTTCGTAATTGGAGCGACTTCAATCGAAAACAAGCAGGTACTGTTGGATCAGAATTGAAATCATCTGGCATTCATTAACACATTGTTTACCGACGATTATTTCAGAATTTATAACACCAAAACTACCAACCATTAAAACTGACCAGCGACCTTATAAAAATGGCACGATTGAATTTATTTATAATTTGTGTGATTTTTAATATAACGTAATGGAAGCATATTTATAACTTCAATAATTGTAAAACCAAACTCTGACACTGGTCATTTGACCGGCGATGGTAGGTTTAGTGTTAATATGGTCCATGGCTAAGGATTTCTTAAATAATCTTTTTGCGGTAACAGTAATTTCAATCGTGAACCAGCCAATCACCTACAGCAGGCATGGCCACGGATAGAGCCCCTCAAACGCCTGCTTCTCCCACCAACCTCTCTTTCATGCGCGAGGCCTGCGCACTGTTCGCGACAGGCGAAGCACTTCTTTCCTCTTCCAGCAAGCGCCGTACGGTGGGGCAACGAAGACACGAGATATCGGTGAACGTGACGAACATGCGCACTGTATAAAGAAGAGGTTGGTGGGGGAAGCAAGCGTTTGAGGAGCCCCAACCGTGCTCAGGCCTGCTCTATGGTAACGGCGGATGCTGGTGGGGGACAGTGGGCGCTATGGTGGGGACGGTTTTGTCTCAATTGAGACAAAAATGCCCATCCCTGACATACAGTAACGTAATGTCATAATTTCGTGTGGGATTATTCTATAAATGATTGATTTCAAGCTTCCTCTTGGTACAGCACAATTATTGGAAATTTTATTAATAGGCTTTCCCAGTAGATGAAGTGTTAGGCGAGGGTTAATTATACGATTTGCCACATTTTCTTCTCCTCTTTTGTTTCTCTATGCTTTCTCTAGGCAGATGATGTTAACTTTCGGAAGCATTGCACCTACATCCTTCGACATTTGAAAGTTTCGCGAACGCGTCGTGCTCGAATGATCGACAGGCCTAGATCGTGGTTATATCGAAGGTTCGCAGGTCGATCGTCGATTTCAGGGAGCTTTATTTAACAACAAGAATATTTTCTCACTCTCATGTATCCTCTTGTTTCTCTATTCCTCCCTCTTCCTCTCCCAAGAGAGGGTACGCCCAATTTTGGGAAGCATGGTGCATCCTTGAGCGTTTAAAAATTTCGGGGACGCGTCGTGATCGACCGATGGACAGGCCTCGATCGTGGTGATATCGAAGGTTCGCAGGTCGATCGTCCATTTCCGGGAGCTTTATTTAACAACAATTTTCTCACTCTCATGTATCCTCTTGTTTCTTTATCCCTCCGCCTCCCTTTCTCAAGAGAGGGTACGCCCAATTTTGGGAAGCATGGTACATCCTCGAGTGTTTAAAAGTTTCGGGGACGCGTCGTTCTCGAATGATCGACAGGTCTCGATCGTCGATTTCAAGAAGCTTTATTTAACAACAATTTTCTCACTCTCACGTATCCTCTTGTTTCTTTATCCCTCCGCCTCCCTTTCTCAAGAGAGGGTACGCCCAACTTTGGGAAGCACGCTGCATCCTCGAGGGTTTAAAAGTTTCGGGGACGCGTCGTGATCGAGCGATCGACAGTCCTCGATCCCGCTGTCGAGGGCTCGCGGATCGAACTCGTCATCCGTCAGCAGGACCACTTTCTAACGGTGACCGATGCGAGTCCTCGTCTCGAATTGAGAAACACGACGGACTTTCTCTCGCGCAAACACACCGAGGCGTCGCTGTGCTCTATCCTCCGGTTTCTGTCCGAACGGGAACGAACGAATCGAAAACGGGGACACCGGAGCAGCTAAGCGGAGAGGAGAAAAAAAAGTGAGCGCAGTTTTGGTTGACGCGCTGCGCGTTCCCCGGAATAACGGGGACACTTGCGGTAGATCGGGCACGGAGAGCGCAACAACGCAACGCTCGAGAGGAAAAGAACGAAGGAGAAGGTGCGTGGGTCGGGCTTAATCGGGCGGGGAGCTATCAGGAACTCGGGAAAACAATAATCTATCCTTATTGCGGACTATTCAATCCATGATCTATGCTCAAGATCCCAACTTTATAATATTCATCGATTCCGCCAGTGTCCTAGAGAGTTTATCCAACCCAGAAAACCAAGATCCCATTATAGTGCATGTCTTCAACGCCTTAATCAAAGCTAAAAACAACAAGAAAGAAATCATTTTTCATGGATCCTCTCTCACTGCGGGCGCTGCAGCCAAAGAGCCCTCCAAACAAATACCTGCAGACTGCTCATTTTCTTACAGAGATATGATTAAGGTAATTAAAAAAGAAATTAAAGTGGGGTGGAGTGTCAGATGGACCAGTTCCCCTCCTTCTAGTCTAGCCTTGATAAGAGAAAACCTTAATAATAATGACTGCCCCCTCACTTGATAACAGAAGAGACCAGGTAGTTCTTACCAGACTTCGTATAGGGCATACTAACCTAACTCACTTATATAGAATTTTGAAAGAGCCCCCCCCTCATATATGTACTCGATATAATATACTTCTCTCAACTGAACACCTTATCCTGCACTGCCCCCTTTTCTCCTTCCAAAGACGTCGCTTGGCTATCCCTAACAAACTAAGTGAATGCCTCAATATTAGTAAGAACATCAACCAAGTCATACTATTTCTTAAATCCATCAATATCTATCATACTCTGTAATCAGGTCTATAACAGATGTCAACTGATCTTTCCACAATGCATTTCTATCTATTTCTAAGTATAAGGATCTATTTTTTGAAAAATTTAATTAATATTAGATTTTCTCTAAATTTTATATAAAAATCCCCAATTTATATGAATTAACTGAAAAATTAAATTAATATTAGATTTTCTCTATTTTTTTTTTGTAATCACATGTTATAATTGTTGTGGTCGCTAATGACCTCGCTGTTGATGCGACCTTTATAAATGAATAAATTAAAAAAAATAATAATCTATGCTGCGAAACGTGTTTCTTGGGAAGAAAATCCTGAGTTCTCCCTTCCACTCTGTCTCCCTCCCTCTCTCTCTTTCTCTCTCTCTCTCTCCCTGTGAGGAAGAATAAGCGAAGAGGACCAAACGAAACGTTCCGCGGTTTATACGTATCACGGATCGATGTACCCCTTGCCGATCTGATAAGAGACAATGGCAGAAATGCGCAACGCATAAAAGCGACATAAATTCCGGTGCAAAACGTGGTAGCAATAGGATCAGAATTTACGATCGTCCTCGGGAACGCCTAGCTTCATTCGAAGAGAACGGTGTTTCTGCGCCCGAAGCGGAAAGCGTCTCTCGGAAGAATTCTTTCGCGTCGCGACGCCATTTTAGGACGGGTCTTGCTTCATTTTCTACTCGTCGCTGACCCTCTTACCGTGATTTACACCATTCGAACGTGGAAGACCCCCTTCCTCTCCTTCGGGGGGCTTTTAAACCAACGTTGCTCGAACAGTTTGTCGATACGAGCACACGAAAAACGTTCTTTATTTATTGTATTTATATCTTGTTTAAAATTAATCGCGAACTTTGCTGGCCTACTTTAAAAATAATTCACACACAGTTAATTACGAAATGAATTTTGCATTATAAATAATGGTGTGCGAATCCATTTCGCAGGCTGATGTTCTGAGAGGTACAAGAAGAAGATCGATGTGGAGGATACTAGCCAGATTTGAAGCAATGAACAATTTACTGTTCTGAGAAGTACAAGAAGAGGATCGATGTGGAGGATACTAGCCAGATTTGAATCTCTTGGAAATAACGAGGTTTTTATCGTTGTAACAAATAAAAGTGTATTATTATTATTTATCAACAGTACAAGAAAATAAAATGCTCGGCAAACCGAATAGACGCATCGGCTGTCCAGTCAGAGTTCAACTGCTCTCGCGTCGCCCACGCGATGCGCTCCCGCGAGATGGGAGGAGAAAAAAACAAAAGATCATAGCGAAATCGGACGCTCCTTCTTTTTCTCCTAGAGCGTGTTCTATAAATGGAGTATAGAAGCTTATAATCCAACAGAATTAATTTACAATTTACTGTTCTGAGAAGTACAAGAAGAGGATCGATGTGGAGGATACTAGCTAGATTTGAAGCGATGAACAATTTACTGTTCTGAGAAGTATAAGAAGAGGATCGATGTGGAGGATACCAGCCAGATTTGAATCAATGAACAATTTACAGCCAATTATTGACCTCCAGTGGCACTGTACATTTTGTATCGCTAAAATTGAAAAAATTTGGTTTTTCGATGATTTCGATATCTAAGGCGACGATGTAGGTTGCCGAGGTGGCACGTAAGCCGTTTTCAAGATCGATTAGCGTTTCGTGGGATTCTCGAATGGACAAGCTTTGAACTTTCTTCGATCTTGAGAGAGAATGGGTTCCGTGAAACAATTACAGAAAACGGGAGCGTGGGTGCGCTAAATCGAGCAGAGATCGGTCGAGAGAGGCGCTGCGCGGCGGCGCGTGTAGCAACAAAGCGGGGGAAACCTTGCGAAAGTTACATCATCGAGGCTAGCGATCATTATACCGAGTTAGACGCGCGCCTGGCACGATTCTTGGGGGGCACGGCGCATTGTGCGTAACTGCGGTTTTACCGTCGGCTCCCGCGAGCCACGTAGGTGGACGCGAGCGAGCGAAAAACATCGTCGGAAACGGGCGATCCTCTCGCCGATGGCAACCAGAGTGTAACCCGCCCGATTACGCATTGTAATTAATTCGCGAGACCACGGTGGCCTTGATAACGACGACGATATCGCGACAAACGAGCGTAATCCGCGAAAACTGTTCGCCGCAGAAATTAAATCGCGACCGTCGCTCTTAAAGTGGTATCCTTTATTATTGGAGTCGTTTCTGCGTGAATGTTTACGAATTTTTTCCGGAAAAACTATCGAACTTTTTCCATTAGAATTTTACACACATATTCATTGGCATTCAAAGGATGCGTCCGATTTTTTTCAAGTAAAAATAATCAAAATTACATGAGCTACATATTTTTCTTATGGACCATGTTTTGGGAAAACTCGTGTTGACTATTTCCATGATTCAGCAATTTCTAGGAACTTTTTGCAGCACAACTATTAAACATCTTTTATTAGGATTTTGCAAAAATTATGTATAGGTACTTGAAGTACGTACGATATTTTCATTCTAGTAAAAATAATCAAAATTACACTAGTTACATATATTTTTATACAGTATATTTTGAAAAACATGAACCGACGGTCGCCATGATTCCAGTTTTTCCACTGATCAGAACCAAAAAAAATTAAGTTGTTTCAAGAAGAATTATATCACTCGCACGAGAGCGATGTCCCGGCAACGTGTTTTTCCCTACGGAAGATGTGCACAACTTCTTCATCAATAATCGTTAAATGAAGTACACAAGTCCTTTTAATGTTAGACTAGAACTTAAATTAAATCAAATGTGCTCAAATCGTATCGTCCGTTACATCGGACACTGACATCGTTAACATCCGACAATTAATTCACTTCATTGAAAGTCTTTCTAGAATGAATGCTTTACGGAACGTGTTAACGAGCATACTTTCCATCGTTCTCGATACCTAACCGGGAAGTGGACGTCTCCGAGGATAATAAATGAAACGATAGGTTGATCGTTACGGTTCGATGCTCCCGTCATTTTTGAATGGGACCGTGCCGCGTGCAACAGCCGATAAACGATCATCGAGGATGACAAACCGGCGATCCATTTCGCGTCACGGACGGAATTAGCTCGCGATGCACGGGAAAACTGGTTCTTCGGACTAGACACGCGAGTTGGGAATTACAGATCGGGTTTATTTTAAAGATCATTGCGTTCAACGTCTCCGATGCGCGCAGACTGTTTCACGATCAAGGACTTGGCTTCGATTTGCTCGTGTCGCGCGAGTTTCCCGAGGATTCTGGATTTCCAGGTCAGAAGGTGTTCTTTGTGTTGCGTTTAGAAAATTTGTAGAACACACCTGTCACTCTGTCGATCGTTGACAGAAGATTTTTGGCGTTGACAGTTTCTGTGACAGCGAAGACATTATTACTCTCGAAATGTACCGAGCAATTGTTTATCAAATATTGCGTATTTTTCACAGTTTAACACCTTGCCATATTTTGACAAGTCAGACTCGTGATGAAGATATTAACCCTTTTAGTGCCGGAGGCCGATATATCGGCTCTTGCTGCACTGGCGAGAAGTGCCAGAGCCGATATATCGGCCCGCGACTTATAGTGCTTTACTATTCGCATTGCGGGAGAAATCTATCTCAAAATAAATTTATAATACGTTATAAATGGTCTAATTTCATTACGAGAGAATTGAAAAAAATAGTTTTTCGTTTTAACTCTTTGTGGACGACGACTTTTTCCTATCGCTTGGAGCTAACGAAATCTAACATAAACACCGATGGTCGCCGCTCAGGCGACATCCGACATACGGTGTGAATCGCCGTGGCGTTGGGCCCTTATCGGAACATGTCGACAGCGTTTTATAAACAACTGTTTCAAGACTCTCACGAAATAAAGTCGCATTGCCGCAGCGAGACGTAGGATCAGTTAGTTTTTCTCCGATCGTTGTCGTGAACAGTATATTTCGTTTTGTCCCAGTGACAGTCTGAAAGCGTCATTATAATGAAGTATTATGCTAAATTATATCACAAATATATTTATGACAACATAATTTTGTTTCAGCAATGTTATATTACCTATAACAATTACGTATTTCGGAAGAGATAATCCGTCCGGCGCTTACCATGTACCTTCGAGTTATTTTTTATGTTTGTTATGTAATATTATTTATCTTGTTACAAAATATATCGGAAATGCAATGTATATACTTTGTAATAAATGGTCTATATAAAATTATGATGAAAAGATGACTTTTTGTATGTGCAAACACGTTTTGTAAGAGAGAACTGGACTTTTACTTTCTTTATGATCTTTTATACCTTTGTTATTTATATAATTTTCAATGAATATAGAAAAACTAGTGTCATTGTTTTGTTCTCTATTTCGTCCTTAATATACTGCTTTTTGAATCATGTAAATATTGTTTCTTGTTTGGTTTTTATGACCATTTTCCCAAACCCTAGTAAAACCGTGAAATTCGGCCGGTTATTCTCGCATAGGCCCCTCTTTTTCGCCTGGCACTAAAAGGGTTAAATAAAGTCTAACAAAGGTGAAAGTTATACCATTATTTTCGGACCAAATAAAATTTTACTTTTGTGTAATCAATATTTAAGCATTGAAGTTATGGCGGCAGATTTTCGGAGTATGAAAAAAATGGAAAAAGGAGAAGGAAGCGTTTCGTCCTAGGCCCGCTAGAGGACTCATCAGTAAGGCTATCTAGCGGACCCGTGACTTAGACGCGGAATGTCGTAAGGACAGTTTAGGACGGCATATATACAAACAGAGGTGGTTGCGGAAAAGGTGTTGTGGTGCACGAGCATAGGAAGTAGCCGCGCCACAAAGTAAATGTAGTGAGGCAAAAATATAAATTTCCTTTCCTCTTCGGTGACATTTTTGGGGGTGAAGACGTTCTAATTATTGTAGCCGTAAAGAAAATGGCGAGGGGTTAGCTCTAGTTACAAGTCTCTGGCCATCGCAGAAAATGCAATTTTCTTGCCGCTCCACGAACAATAAAGAACCTCTAATCACCGTGGCTGCGAAAGGGGTCTCGGGACAAGGGGTTAATTCTCGTTATCAACGTCATAGCGACCGATCCAGCGATAATCGGCCAGAAGAAAAAAAACGAGGCGTGTGTCGCGGGGACATGGTTGTTCTCGGAGTGAGAATGACGCGTAGAGGCCTAATCGACCTTATTATTCGCTGAACAATGAACAATTGCGTACAAGCGTAGAAGTAATCGACGGTAGGTTGACGAAACCCCGTGTGTCACTCGAGGACGCGAACCAGCCGTCAGGTTCTCTCTCTATATACGATACATATCTCTCTCTCTCTCTCTCTCTCCCTCTCTCTCTCTTTCTCTGAAGTTTTTCTCGTTCTGGAAACGCCGCGGCCTCGTAAACGCTTTCTTTTATCGTTCCCTCGCTTTATTGCCGTCCGACAAAACGACCGTAACAATACGAAACAACTCGGGGAAATATCGCGTCCTGATGAAATCTTCTTTCACGGAGTAGGAAGGAAAAAGGGGAGAAAGAGGAAAAGGAGGAGAGAAAGAGGAGGGGGAGGATAAACGGGCGGGGGTGGAGGATGGAGGTCGAACGAAACCGACCGAGAGATGCTGGAAGAATCTTCTTCTCGCTCCTCTTCGAACTCTCCCGCACAGTGAACCTCCGCGCCGGTGAATAAGCGACGGAATATTTTCCTAACCCGCTCTCTCGGTATTGCAGCGAACGAGGTATTCAAATATTTAAACACGAAAATATACATGGGAGGCAGCCGCATGAATTATGCATAAGACGTGTCCACCACCTCCTTCGCTTTTCGTCCTTTCTCTTTTTCTCCATCTCCGGGCCACCTTTCTCTCGTTACCAGCCTTCCTCTTCACCTATTCTTCTCCCTATTTCTCTCTTTATCTTTGCTTCTCCCGCTTCGGAACCTCTTCACGAACTTCTGTCGGACTCTACCTGTGGCTTCCCACCTTTCACTCTTTCTCTAGGCACCTCCGCATCAAGAAACGCCGTTGTTTATACCGCCGTAATAACCGGGGAGAATATTCCTCTCGATCCGCTCCCGAAAATTACCAAACCGGAAGTCGGTCAGGGACTTTGCACACCGATACTGGACAGCGCACTGCGGATCTTTATAAAAACTAAAAATTGTCAATCAACGTTAAATACAGGATGTAGTAATTATATAGACTTTCCCTCTCTTCTAGTTATTTTGAGGTTATTTTGAAAGCGGTGTGTGTCCATTTTTTCTTCTTTCGAGAATTGCTTACGAATAAAAAGACCAGCCTAAATTAGTTTATTTTATGATTTCTCAATGTTTTCAAAGAAATGGTCTTACACCACTTTCTAAATAAACGTAATAAAAGTGCATTTCCTCTTACAACAATTTTAATAAGTCGAGGATACTAGTTGTTTTAAGGTTATTTTGAAAGCGGTGTATGTCCATTTTTCTTCTTTAGAGAATTGCTTATGAATAAAAAGACCACCCTAAATTAGTTGCTTATTTTATGATTTCTCAATGTTTTCAAAGAAATGGACTTACACCACTTTCAAAATAAACGTAATAAAACTGCATTTCCTCTTACAACAATTGTAATAAGTCGAGAATACTAGTTGTTTTAAGGTTATTTTGAAATCGGTATATGTCCATTTTTTCTTCTTTAGACAATTGCTTATGAATAAAAAGACCACCCTAAATTAATTATTTCTTTTACGATTTCTCAATTTTAAAAAAAAAATGGATTTATACAACATTGAAAATAAACGTAATAAAAGTGCATTTCCTCTTAAAACAATTTTAATAAGTCGAGAATACTAGTTATTTTGAGGTTATTTTGAAAGCAGTGTGTATCCATTTTTTCTTCTTTCGCGAATTGCTTATGAATAAAAAGACCACTCTAAATTAATTATTTTATGATTTCTCTATTTTTTCGAAAAAATAGACACACCACTTTCAAAATAAACGTAATAAAACTGCATTTCCTCTTAAAACAATTTTAATAAGTCGAGAATACTAGTTATTTTGAGGTTATTTTGAAAGCGGCGCATGTCCATTTTTTCTTCTTTCGAGAATTGCTTATGAATAAAAAGCCCACCCTAAATTAATTGTTTCTTTTACGATTTCTCAATTTTTCAAAAAAATGGACTTATACAACTTTCAAAACAAACGTAATAAAAGTGCATTTCCTCTTCCATCAATTTTAATAAGTCGAGAATAATATATTAACATCATTCAATTCTTCCGATGTTCATAGAGTATGTACTGGTCCAATCTATTATTGTTACGAATGCATAAAATCCGTTACCAACAGCGAACATGTTAATTGTGGAGGTTAGGAAACGATTACAATATTTTCTCGGATAGTCATTGTTCGTATACCGTTCGACGGCAGCTTGTCAGCTGATCAATCGTCTTATCAGGCCGCACGGCTATTGGCTCGACAACTCTTATGGGAAATATGGGATCGCAGTTTTCCATCGCGGAGAGAAAACGAGAGGAACAGAATGTCGGCAGAGTGGCGCGGCGCGTTATGGCTCCCATGGCGGATTCTCCTTGTGTATCTACGAATTGACGAGACTCTCCTTTCACAGCGAGCTAGGGGGGTCCGAGCATCGTGGGGAGGAGACGAGTCGAAAAAGAGTGTAGAGAGAGGAGAGAGAGATAGAGGGAGAGAAAGAGAGAGAAGAAAAGGGAGAAAGAAAAGAAAGGAGACAGTGGGAGAAAGAGAACAACGAGCGGCGCACGCTGATCTGGCTAGGGGTCGGGTAATGGGGAAGGGACGGAGAACAATGTCGTGTCATCGAGCAAATCGCACAATACTGCACGGCTGGCGCATAAAGTATCGCAGTCACCGCCGGGGCACAGCGAGAAATTTCGCCGGAGTTTAGCCAAATATTCGAATTTACGGCGACTCCATCTTCCACCGACCGTATAAATTTTATGCTCGTTTCGGAAACGTACGAGTTCGCATAAATGTAGTAGGTCATGCATACAGCCGGCCAAAAAAGGTCCCCGTATCCAGGCCCCGATGGGGTAGCTTCCCCCGAACGAAGCTTTTTTCGGGGGCTGCATGCAAATATTGCTTTTTTTCGTTCACTTTTAATCGTCGAGGTATTAGCCAGCGTTTTCGGCTCGACGTACTCCGTGAAAAATCTTCTACCTCGTTTGGAGCCATTAATCACTCGATATTAATCCTTATCAGACGACGCATGATCATGAATGGTTTTGTCCTCTTCTTGCGCTCGAAACCAGTTAATATGTAATAGAAAAATAGAAGACGAATTTAATCATAACAATCATTTTTGTAACATTCCCACACTTTATATTGTAGATCTTAATAAAATTTGGTTTATGTAATAGATTGTAGTAAAAATTGATTTTGAAGTTCAGTAAGAAAATTGTGTCGCCACGACCAATGTGGCACTCGAAATATTAATTGTTCTGATTTGAATTTATACAGGGCGATCAATTCATACTGTTAAACATTAACATTGTCTCATATGTTTTTGGAGTTTCTGCGAATAGGTTTTTTAAACTGTTACGAGAGCGTTCTCTACTCCTTACGGCAGGGATGAGCAATGAGACAAGTCCCCACCATAGCGCCCACTGTCCCCCACCAGCATCCGCCGTTACCGTAAAGGAAGGAAGTGCTTCGCCCGTCGCGGACAGTGCGCAGGCGTCGCGCATGAAAGAGAGGTTGGTGGGAGAAGCAGACGTTTGAGGGGCCCCTAGCGTGCCCATACCTACCTTACGGTTTCAATGATTGGAATTGCTTTCCTTGTTCTTCAAAAAAAAAAAGAAAATGTACTTACATCTCTACGTGCTCTCCAATGTCTAAATATCGACAGCAACGAAACAAAATTTCATTTCATTTAAAACAAAAGCATAATAAAGATATTTATTAAACTCTGTTCGAAATGTTCGTCGCGAGCCTGGCTCTTTAATTCACTACAAGAAATTGAAGCCGCAGGGCGAGGTTTCTGTATGTAGAATCGTTCCATAAACAAAATACTGAAGTTCATATACGAAAGCGCACCGAGAAAACGACACAATTAACTACACAATTAACGATACAATTAACGAGCTAATGTAACGGGACACGAACGTTCGCTCGCGAAACGGCCTCGGCTCTTCCAAAAACGAGCCAGTCAGTTCTCCGGCTGCGAAATATTTTACCAAAGACGTCGCCGTTAGAAGGAGAGGGATGGGAGAAGGTTGATTTTGGCTCGGCGTCCGGTCCCGTTCGTTCACCTAATTGCGCTAATTGCAATTACTGCCGTCGCCGGAGCTCGTTTTCCTTCCAGGTCCCCTGGCCCGTTTTCCTGAGGGCCCGCGCCGAAAGTAGCGGTCGCGCACCTTTGCACCGGGGGCCGGCTTTTAATTAACGGCAATTGCTAATTCGCGTTGATAATTGGCCAACCGGTGGCAACAATCATGCCCGGCGATGAAACGCCGAACGGTCTCGGGAAACGAGACCGCGGTGATAAGCGAGCACGACTAATTTACATGAAGTTAATGAGCGGCTGCGATAACGAGTCCGCGACTGGGGACCACAGATGCCACGTGGCTTCTTATCACATAGACACGAACATCCCTCTTTGCTATTTCTGGTTGAACATTTTTCTCTCGGTTGAAAATAGAATCGAATACGGATTTTATGCATTTGTAATGGAGATTGATAGATGAAGCACAAAATATTAAATATTAGAAGCGTGTAGCAAATGTTGTATTATTTATAGTTATTAACTCCTTGTCTTATCAAATTTTTCTATTGTTTGAAAATAGAATGGAATACGGATTTTATGCATTTGTAATGGAGATTGATAGATGAAGCACAAAATATTAAACATTAGAAGCG
Organism: Sphecodes monilicornis; assembly: GCA_913789915.3. Taxonomy (NCBI): domain Eukaryota; kingdom Metazoa; phylum Arthropoda; class Insecta; order Hymenoptera; family Halictidae; genus Sphecodes; species Sphecodes monilicornis. Next base: position 23,814,753 of record OU565291.1, read on the forward strand.
TGTAGGAGCAATGTTGTATTATTTCTAGTTATTAACCCCTTGTCTCATAAAATTTTTCTCTCGGTTGAAAATAGAATGGAATACGGATTTTATGCATTTGTAATGGAGATTGATAGATCAAGCACAAAACAGTGAAAACATTAGAAGGGTGCAGCAAATGTTGTATTATTTCTAGTTATTAACCCCTTGTCTTATCAAATTTTTGTATTGGTTGAAAATAGAATGGAATACGGATTTTATGAATTTGTAATGGCGATTGATAGATCAAGCACAAAACAGTGAAAACATTAGAAGGGTGTAGCAAATGTTGTATTATTTCTAGTTATTAACCGCTTGTCCTATAAAATCAAGTCAGACTTCTCATGAAAATTTCGGGCAGAATCTACTAAATATGTGCGTTATTAATTTCCTTTAAATAATGCTCTATTTTGTTGTTATCAGTGTATAGCGATTGGAGACTACACAGACATACAATAAATGCATACAAACTTCAATCTTCTGTGAAATTATGAACGACAAAGACATTCTAATCACTGCAACTTTAAAATAAATTGTAGTGCAAGAGGTTAACACGTTAAGCGCGGAGCAATGTTGTCTCGCTTCCCATGTCACTTTTTATTTCACTTTAAATACAAGAAATAAATTACAATTAAAATAAATTAAATACGTCTGTGCAGACGTGAATACTTGCTCACTCGATTTCTGTTTAACCAGTTAACTGTGGTCGACGTGTCTAGACGTTAATCCAAAGCTCTATTGCGGTTCTTTGCAACAATGAATTGTTAATTTTTAATCAAATAAAAAATGTAATCATTTCTCATTATGCTTCACATTTTTCGTAAAATGTATAATAGAAGCATTTGTCCTGCATTCGATGTGAATACTCTTCATTGCTTGATCTTAATTCCGCGCGGGATTTTTAAAATTAAATTCCGCAGTTGCCTGGTTAATTTATATCAATTAAATCTATGAAGAGAGTGTGAACATTTTTTAATAGTATATGAATTATATATTATACAGGGTGTTCGACAACAGGTGGGAGAAAATTTAAGGGGTGGTTCTCGACGATAATATAAAACGAAATAAATTTAACAAATATTCTGTAAATTCGGTACCGGTCAGACCCGAGAGACGGACGCCACGCTTAAAGTGTAAAAACGATTGAGAGATGAAATTATGTTATATTGAAGTAGATTAGTGTCTAGAGTCAACGAATAAATAAATAAATCAATCGGAATGTATTTGTAGAAAATGTTTAACACGTTGACTGCCGTGTCACTCATATATGGGTGACGGAATTATTTGTCCATATTTAAAAATTAATTATTGCGCTAATGTAATCATTGTATCAAATTTGGTTAATATCTGGAAAATGCAAGAAGGTTAAAACGTCACTCAGTGTCACACATTTTAATTCTGTAATCATTATTTTATTAAATATATTGTTTCGATTTTATGAAATTTTTGAGGTCGCTGCTTTGGCAGCCAAAGTGTTAAAATACAGTAGTAGACAGGAGAACATAAAAGCAATGCAGAAAAATGTTATTACAAGCAAACAAACATTTATGTCAAGATAAACGTTATAAATAGCTGCAAAAATCGCATGACGAGTTTAACCAGTAATAAGTTAATCTCTCTCCTAAATGTCGTGACGGGTCATACTCGTCATATGTTGCGGAAGGGTTAAATTACAATTAACCAGTTTTGTCGTAAACGCATAAAAGCCACAGTCTAATAATAAAGTCGCTCAAAATGGCGGCTCCTGTCCTCAAACGGGTACATTCTCGTTTCGGATCGTTATCGAGTGAAGTTTCGATTACTGGAACTTTCGCGTATTACGATTGAAGGACGCCGTCACGCATAATCTGCGTCGGGAACGATCGGTCGCGAGAGGAATCTCGTTTAAACGAGCTTCAAAAAAGCCCGTAACATGCTGGCGAGAGAGCCCTTCGACGTGAAAAAGAACGAGAGAAGGGGGGGCCCCCTGGCCGTAGTTTTTCGCCGGTCGGTTCACGTGCAAATAACGCTCGCGTGTTTTCGATGCTCTCGAGTGGGCACACGCATTCACACGCGCGGGGGTAAGCGAACGAAGAGAGAGGTACCTGCCAGCAAACATGTAACCGAATGCTCGCCACCGACGGTGCAAGGGATTAATACCTTTTCACGGACAGGGCCGTGGTATCGCGCAGATTAGCTGTAAAATTCCCCCCTCCCCTAGCCCTTCCTCCCTTCGCCACTGACTCGTTTCGCCTTTCGCCTCCTTCGGTCCGGTTTTATTTCGCCGTGGCCGTTGATTCCCAACAGACACGCCGGGAAAGCCAGCCTCGTTATCGCGAATGGACCATTCGCCTCTTTGTTTATCTCGGCGAGCTGATTCCGAGAGCCGAAACCAAATCCACCTCTCTCTCTCTCTCTATCTCTATCTCTATCTCTCTCTCTGTGTGTGTATGTTCATCCCTTTTGTTCACGAGCGGATTTTTTTCGCGTTTCCGTAACGAGAAGCTCGAGATCCGAGTGCTCTCGGTGCGCGCACACCGGTCCAACGACCGCGAAACGAATCCTCTATCGGCTCGCTTTGCTCTCACTTTGGCTGCTTTGACGTAATCGTCCCCGAGGATCGAGAGCCCGCGATTTTACACTGAGAACTTTACCCGTGATCCAACGAGCCTCGATCCGAGCGCGTCCTACGCCCGGGACGCATCGAATTGCACTCCTCCGATGACTCTTGAAACGGTGAGCCGCGGTGTTCGTCGAGTGTCCGATGCGTTTGCGAATGGAAGTGATTGTTTTCAACGGGTGAATTGTTTGGACGTTCCAGAGGTGGATGAGACTTGGCTAATTTGTTAGCTGACAGGAACAGTGGGATGTTTGGTAAGTTTTTGTAGATTTTCTTTGGTTGTATCGATGATTGGAGTTAGTGGCGTGGGGGGTTGAGGAAAAACGCGTCCTCGGGTGTTCGTTCGCTGGAATAATGTTGTTTAGTAGAAGTATAGAGGCGTAAAACTTATTGCTGTACGATTCTCTGTTACGAAATTAATTGATTGATTTTATTGTTTTTAACGTCGCATCAGCTGCTGTTACGAAATTGAAACAGTGTCAACATTTCAATATATATAAAACTAGCGTTACCCGCGGATCCGTTGCTTAGAGATACATTCTACGTCATCAAACTGCCACGTTGGTCACAGGTGGATGACACAATTCTGTCTGTCTTCAAAAATATGTGCGAGTTAAAAGAATTACTGCAATTTTCATTAGAATAAAAATCAGATAGGATCAATTCTGCAATTTCCATTATAATGAAAATCAGATAGGATCAATTCTGCAATTTTCATTACAATGAAAATCAGATTGGATCAATTCTGCAATTTTCATTGGACTGAAAATCAGATAGGATCAATTCTGCAATTTTCATTATAATTAAAATCAGATAGGATCAATTCTGCAATTTTCATTAGAATGAAAATAAGAAAGAATCAATTCTGCAATTTTCATTAGAATGAAAACCAGATAGGATCAATTCTGCAATTTTCAATAGAATGAAAGTCAGATAGGATCAATTCTGCAATTTTCATTAGAATGAAAATCAGATAGGATCAATTCTGCAATTTTCATTACAATGAAAATCAGATAGGATCAATTTTGCAATTTTCATTGGACTGAAAATCAGATAGGATCAATTCTGCAATTTTCATTATAATTAAAATCAGATAGGATCAATTCTGCAATTTTCATTGGACTGAAAATCAGATAGAATCAATTCTGCAATTTTCATTGGACTGAAAATCAGATAGGATCAATTCTGCAATTTTCATTACAATGAAAATCATATAGAATCAATTCTGTAATTTTCATTAGAATGATTACATCACTTTGATCTTGAGTGTTGGTTCTAACTTATTCGAGAACGTTCTGCCACGTAATAATGTCTATATGTTGCTTTGACATTTACTCTTGCAGATAATAGCATCGATAAGCTAAATGGGAAAATGCCAAGACTTTTTAATTATTATAATTACGAAAGATAATCGCAGAATAACGGGTTAAAACGATGTTCCATATGGAAGCGCTCGCAAAGCGTGCAGATTCGTCTCGCGTAAACGCAAACCGGAAACCGCTCGATCTCCGCGGATCCGTGCGGAAAGCGTCTGGTCGTCATGACGATTGTTCCGTCGACGTTATTAATTCGTTACAGCCGCAGCAATTTGTCGGGACGCAGCCGATAACGGGGAACGAAGTTATCGCGGGGCCACGACCGCCGAAATAGGAGCAATTTGTTCCACGAAAGGGAAAACTGCGGGGAAACGTGGGGGAGGGAGGGAGGAAGAGGGAGGAAGAGGAGGGAGATATGGTTGCGACCGTTCGCAGACTCTAACAATTTCAACATTCTGCCCGACAGATTCGGATCGATGGGAACGGATGGTGGATTACGCTCGAATAACTTCCGTCGGAGTGGGGGCAGTCAAAAATTGTCTGCAGCCCGAGCGCACGCTCCGAGCGTAATCGAACTCGTCGCTGCTCGAGGACCTATCCGAATAAAAAAAATATATATATACCAGATCGTTCGAACAACTTTTCGGCGAGCTCGTGAACGTTTTGCGTTTATCGCGACCGATCGGAGAAACGCGTGCGAAAGGCGATGTGTGCGAATGTTCGCAATCACAGTGTCCTGGTGAAGTGAACGACGCACGATTGCATCGACGATTCGATTCAAGTCTGTATGGGATGCGACGATTTTTTTTTGCTTGAGAGATTTCGACATTCGTCACGAATCAATTTACGTATTTAACACCTCGCAGGATTTTCACGAGCCAGACTCGTGAAGCAGATTTTAAACAAATTCTAACAAATGGCCTGACTAGACTGCGGATTTTATTAATTTACAACGAAAACAACTGAGCGAAATAAATCGACGGAACTATGAAAACGTTTCGGGAAATTAAAAATCTTGCTCATTAAAACTGTTTGTAATAGAAAGAAATCTCTATGTAGTTTCTGTATCTTGCAATTAATATAGACAGCGGATTTTACGCATTTATGACGAAAATGAGAAGGTGTAATTGGAAACAGTAAAAACATTCGAAGTATTTTAGAATACTGTTAAATTCTGTTCAACTTATTGAACATGTCAATAAAAAAAATTAATTTCTATTTCTCTTTAGTTTATTGTAATTTAGGTAGGAATGATTCATCTTGCATACAAAGGTGTGCTGTCTAGTTACGACTTTCTTTTTAGACGAAATAAAATTAGATTCTTCTGTAATCGATATTTAAACATCGAAATAAATGTAGAAATTTACTTGTCTCTTCTGCGACACTTTTGGCCATGAAGACGTTTGAATCACTGTAGCCGTTTGCATCACTGTAGGCGTAAAGATAATGGTACGGCAAGGGTGACGACTCTGAGGCGCCACTAAAAATTGTTACATCATTATTAAATTTTTTTATATATCTATTAAATTACTAAAGATTTAGGTAGTGTAGGAGTAAATTGCATCGATATAGCATGGAAATATTCTAGATTGGAAGAAATGTTTGAGAATTGAAATAGTTTCGCAAAAGGTTAATACGCTTTCAAATTATGGATTTTGCACATTTGAAACGATAGATAGATCAACGCTAAAACTGCCGTTAAAAATGAAAGGTTTCAGATTGCCAGAAATTTGTCTACTTGATCTAACATTCTCACTAAAAAGCACGGTTTCTGCGAGCGTTGGGAAACTCGACGTAGATCCAGCGAAAATTGAATCCATCGAACGCATCGAACCGGTCCGCAGCAACGAGTTCCCTTTTTTTTTGTCTCTTCCGTGTTTCTCGTCGACGGATCGCGTTGCAACGAGCACACGGTGCTCGCGATTTCGCGGAGTTAATTACGGCCGAATAAATGCTCTGGAATCGGGACGGTACATTTCCAGCGTGTTTCAATTTCAGCCAGGAAGTCTCGCTTCGCTGCCATATGGCGCTCCAACGTGTCGTCCGACATTGTCCGGTAATATTTTTTTTCTGCTCTCTCACTCTCTCGCTCTCTCTTCCTGTCTCCCTTCGACCGCTCTCTTCAACGAGCCTATGCAAACGACCGCCCAGAGCGTGTTTCGACGTTGGGATTGTCGATCGCGTCCCTTGGCAACGATCGAGGGGGCCATCCGTAGAAAGTGCTGGCTGAAAGCTGGCCCCCTTTTCGCCCCCTTTCGGCCCCCAGCAACCCAGAGACAGACAGCGCTCTGTCTCTCCCGCGCCCCGTCATAATCCGCCATTGATTTCCTTTTGCCACGATTCCACGCTGCGCGGAACGGCGACGGACCGTTCGAGCGGTACGCTCGGCTTCGACCAACCGTTTCCCTTTCGACGCTCTAATTAATCCCATTGATCGTAATTGTTCTCCTGTTCGGCGACGACGCCCGGCTGCTGCTGGCTCTCACCAGACGAAACCGACAATGAAAACGACAGAGCACTGGTTTCGCGGCGAACCCGAGCGCGAATCGCTCATTGATGCCTTCACTGCCGATCTAGCAATTACAAAGACAATTAAAGACTTCGACGGTTTCTTCGAGGTATGAAATTGATTCTACAAATTCTAGCATTCTAGCTAGAATGTTATAAATAGGTCGTAAAAAGACCTATGTCGATTAAGAACATATTTTTATAAATAAAAACACACTGGGCTGTGGTGCAAGATTTTCTTCTGAGATCCTGGTAGCGAAGAGGTGAAAATAACGCCGAGTGCAAAGTCCAGACATTACCGTGTTCACTTCGCTCAGAGACTGGTTCGTAGTTTCAATACTATAGTAATAATAATAATGGTTATTATTATTATTTATTGCTTTAAACCAAGTATGGTTTATGTAGCATAAGTTTCAATACTATTGGGTTGTGTAATACATTTCCGCGTGTTTTGTATTTTATTTTTTCCCGCAATTTTGTGATTTCTTAGGTAAAATATGTATATATAGACGCGGGAATTTATTACATAACCTAATAAATTTTTAAACGATAGATAGAGTGCAGATTTTACGGACTTTTCACAAAGATGAGTAGGTGAAATTTGAAGTAGTGAAAAGATTCAAAGAACTTAAGTATAGCAATGTACATATTATTTTTATTTTACTGTGAAGTGATTCAGGAAAATTTCTATCGAGCTCCTATTTTTTTTTAATTGATGCAGACAATTTTTATTTTCCACAAAGATCAGCTGACTTATTTTCAAATAACAGCTGATTTATTTTCGAAGAGCAACCAAAGCACAGGGTGAATCGAGCCGGGGTTTCGTCCCTGGACCCAGTGCTCACGAGTTGACTTTTTACGCGAGTGGTGGTGCATGGGATATACACGGTAGAGCTGGGTCGTCGGTGTACGTAGGTTAGGTCGGGCCTGGATTCGGGGTTGGTTTGGTTTTGGGGTGCGCGCCAGTCACAGGGGGATGTTTCGAGCTTCATCCGCCTCCCTCCGCCGCGTTCCCCTACCGATTCTGCTTCGCTCTGCTTCGCTCTGCCTCGCTCTGTTCTGTTCATCTCGCTCCGACACAGTCTCCCCTTTCTCTCGATCGCAGCGCGGTTCTTTCGAGCCCTCCACACCCCCGCGAGGATCAATACAAACCGGTGGTTATCGTGCCGATACTCTCTCTCTCCTCCTCTCTCGCTCTTTCTCACTCTCTATCTCTTTCTCTCTCTAGTCTCATCGAGCATCCCCGAAAAGCTCTCGGTGCAGCAGCTCGGCTATGCTCGGCCTGGCCCGGCTCAGCTCCCCTTTTCGCACAAAGACAACAATCATATTCCGCGGGACGCCGTCGTTGCGACGGATAACGAGCAAGCGACCGAGCGAGTGCCACGAGAGGAAAAGTATGCCGGTTCGCAATTAGACGTAGTACTACGCGTCCGAATAGGGCTCACCCCTCTGGAACAGCGACCACGCTCGTTTCCAAAGAGCGAGAGAGAGAGAGAGAGAGAGAGAGAGAGGGGTGGAGCGAGGAGGAAGAGAGAACACTCTTTTCACCTTTTCTTCTCTCTCCTCTCTCGCTCTCCCTCTCTCTTTCCTCTCGGCGCGAGAGAGAGGAGGAGCGAGGAGGAAGAGAGAACACTGTTTTCATCTCTTCTTCTCTCTCCTCTCTCGCTCTCCCTCTCTCTTTCCTCTCGGCGCGAGAGAGAGGAGGAGCGAGGAGGAAGAGAGAACACTGTTTTCATCTCTTCTTCTCTCTCCTCTCTAGCTTTCCCTCTGTCTTTCCTCTCGGCGCGAGAGAGAGGGGGAGCGAGGAGGAAGAGAGAACACTCTTTTCACCTTTTCTTCTCTCTCCTCTCTCGCTCTCCCTCTCTCTTTCCTCTCGGCGCGAGAGAGAGGAGGAGCGAGGAGGAAGAGAGAACACTGTTTTCATCTCTTCTTCTCTCTCCTCTCTAGCTTTCCCTCTGTCTTTCCTCTCGGCGCACTCTTCACAGCCCGTTTCGCGTTTTAAATATTTCGAGCTGACGCGCCGCTGTCGACAACGACGGCTGCAACCCTCTCTGTGCACCCACGCTCTATCTCTCTCTTTTTCTCTCTCTCTGTTTCGCTCTTTCTCTCTTTCTCAGCCTGTCGTTTCCTTTCTGAGCACGGTTTTGTCACGGGCGGAATTAATGCGACGGTTTTCCTGGATTTCCCGTTGTTTTTGCTCGCTTTCTCTCCGATACGAGAGCAACAGCCAGCAGACCGATGGTTTCCCGAGGAGATACGCTAAACGGACCAAGTGCCCGAACACGTGTCACGCATCTGTCCAACGCCATTTCGGCAAACACGCCTATATTCGACCATTTTTCGGCGACGTGCGCGGACACGTTCGTTTCCGATTTTTCTGGTTCGTTTGTTTGTTAACGCGCGCGCGCGCGCGGGTGTAGAAGGGTTTCTTTACCGTGAACTCTGAGGCAGAGATGTGAACAGAACAGATTGTCGAGGCGGTGAAGATTGATTTTTAACGATTCTCGTATCGGTTGTGGCATGTGACGCCTTCGGAAAGTGTTTGAATAATAAACTTCTGACTTCGGTGAAAATTGTCGATGTTTGAACTGAGATAATGTCGAGGAAAGCATTGCATGATGATAAAACTAAACTCGTTTCAAAACTTGAAGCCTATATTTTTGTAATTCTTCGTTAATTTCTTATTAACACTTTCTACTACATCAAGTCTGACTGAAATATGAAATTACGAGTATCTCGAATAGTATCTATATCAAACTGAGAATTTTATTCTGTATTTAAATGGTCTAACGGATACATAGAATTCATTATTTCGAAAAAAGCATTATTGCGTTTATCAAAATTGTACGTTCTTTTAAATAAAAATTCGGCAATATAATATAAAATTCAATACAGTACCAGCAATAGTTTCTCGCAAATATCTCGAAAACTAAGACCGAGCACCGGGCAGTTGTAATGACAAAAGTTGTTCAGAATGTTGTCCTCGACAACATATGTGAAGATCAAGGTCATCGGAGCATCCTCCCCTAAACTTAAGTTTTACCCATTTCCCAAGGAAAATTGTACATTCGAACCGTCGATAAGTACGTTAAACATACTTCCCGTCCGCAAAAGTTTAAAAGTATTAGTTGTGCCCAAACGTGTTTATTATTTCACAATTCCTTTCGTTGCGCCGAAATATACATGTCATAAGACGCATACGTTTTGCGCAAGTTCGACTACACGGCTAAACAGCTAAATGGCTCAACGCGTGACCGACCTTCATGTTTATTATGGCTCGAGCAATCGGGTAGGTTAGCGAGTAGGACAAGGGGTCAATTACTAACGTAGAAATTATTTTGAACTGTAGTATAGCAATTTTTACCGATACATCGGAGTTAATGAGAAATGTTGGGATTTACGTCGCTACGGTTCGATCGTTTGTTAATTAATGTTACCAAGCAATTTTGCTAATAATCAAATAATCGACAACAAGCATCGAGAACGCACGCTTCTACATGTGTGTCACGATGCTCAAAATAACACATTAGATTAAACCAAAGCAAGTGAGTTGATTTTATAAACAATCTTCTACCAACAATGTTTTCGCTACATCAATCAATTTACCGTAAGAAAAGTTTTTTGAAAATTGTATAACATATTCATTCTTACAGACGCTTTTCAAAATTTGTTCGGGATTCATTCAAATATTGTTCGGGATTAATTCAAATATAAATCGTGGATTAATTCAAATATAAATCGTGGATTAATTCAAATATAAATCGTGGATTAAGTGTAACGCGAAATACGAACATATGTCTCACGAGTTGTTTGTGGTTGAACTCGTGTTCGACCTCGGCATCGCCGCTTCGCTCTAATTTTGCGTTCGCGACAAAAACCGTGCGCATTGTTTCGCACCTGTTAGACTGCGAGCGCACAGTTTTTATACGCGATGTTTGTACAGTCGACCAAGGCTTGTCACGCACTCCCTCTCTTCAAAAATGCTCATTAGATTAGCCAATCATGGCATTGTCGAAAATTTCGGAGGAGCGCGACAATCCCTGGCAACGGCTACTTCGACTCAAGTCTCTCCAGGAAGCAGTCGATTTTCGCTCGCGATCTCTCATATCTATTTCCGCGACTGTTTCCCCTCAACTCATTGCAAGTTCTGTTTAAGTATATTTAGTTCATTCATTTCTGTTCTTTTCGTTTATTACTTTTGTTTCATTTGTACATATACTTTCACAAAGTTCTATTAAATCTCTAGTCAAATCACCTCAATACAGTCCACTCTCTTCATACTCATTCGCGTGACCGCGCTTCACATTCACCTCCACCTTCCATCTTCCGGCTGCACGCACAGCGCTGTGCGATTCCGGCGACCTTCTGGAGCTCTCGCCACATCTCGAGCGGAGTCCCCAACAAAATTAATCTTGATAATGATCCAAACGTGGATCGAAACGTCGATTATTTGATTATTAGCAAAATTGCTTGGTAACATTAATCCCTTAACCTACAACGACGGGCATAGCCCGCGTACGATGGTCGGGCCAAACCTAAATTTTACGGGCATAGCCCGCGTACGATGATCGGGCCAAACCTAAATAAACAAGTCGTGCAAATGTCCCGAACGCTGCGCGAGCTTGTATACAATTTCGGCCCAACATCTTCGAATCTAAATCGTAGGTTAAGGGGTTAATTAACAAACCATCGAACCGTAGCGCCGTAAATCCCAACATTTCTCATTAAGAACATTACGATCGATATAAAGGACATATTTAACATCGGAGTTATTTCGTCAAACCTCGAGTCGAGATTGCGACAGTAAATTTCCTTTTGCTCCGAAAAAAAAGTCACGAACAAAAAGCTGTAAAATGTAGATTGCCACAGTGTTTAGATCGTTTCCATGGTAAAAGCAAAACGGAGTACGCGATTCGGAGATCGTAAACGCGAGCCGTAATCCAGAGTCGCGAGTAGGCGCGAAGGACATGATAATCACCGTGAAAACTGCCAACGGCGAATCCACCGCGGGATTGTCTATTCGGGGAGTGGATCCGTGGTACATAGCGCGATGGGCAACGAAACGACCGCTGTGTTCAAGGTTCAGGGCATGATGGCTGCCTCGAGAGTCAGCCCGAATGGCTGGAACCGTGGAACCCCATGCGCCACGACCACCCAATGCACCATTGTACCGGGACACACGATTTCGACGATAGAACGTTGTTCGCACAACCGAGGCCGACCCCCTCGGCCGTGTCCGTGGATATTAATCCTGTTATATGGCGGCAACCGGCCGACGTAGATTACGACCCCGGGTCGACAGTAACTCCATGGAATTAACGCTGGCTCGTCGGCCAGGCCCATCGGGCTCGTTTCTTTCGCTGTACTCGCCCGTAGACGAGCAACTTGCATTCCCATCGTCCAAGGCCTCGAAAATGCTCCGGCAACCCTCGTGTGCGGTTCATTTCCATCAAATTGATCTAATTAATCGAAAAATAATTTGCCAGTCATACACAGCGGCATCGAAGTTATTCAAATTTCTGATTTGGCAAAGTTGTCGATGTCTAAACTGCGACTTCGGAAAACACAATCGCAATACTTCATAATTTTGGTATTTTTAATACTGTACTTACCACGGTCGAATGAGTGGTTTCTCTATTTCAAAATTGTTGAAATTATGAAAACAATTTCCATAGGAAATTAATTGACGTCTTTTTTTCCTTAGTTAGTTTTAGTCGCATCGACATTATAGATTATTAGTAGACTGCCGATCTTTGTGCAATTTCTAAATTTTGTGGCTCAGTTTATGAAAAGTAGGTATAGAAACAAGCTCGATTATTCAACTAAAAAATTCCTCACATAGATGTCATTAATGTTTGTTGTGTTGCTATACTTTTTTCGTAGTTTAAAAATGTGTACATGCTATGTATGCATAAAGATCCTAGTTATTAGCGACTACTCTATCAATGGAATTGACTTCTTTATGTAAGGAGATATTAAGATGAAAACCGTGCAAAGGAAACTCAATCTTCACACTTTTGCGCTAGAGCTAGAGACACTGCACAACGTAAACATGAGCGTAATATACTAGGTGTCCCATTTAAGTTGAGATTGTAAAAAATCTCGAAGACATGTGATTTAAAACTAACAAACTGACGCATGTCAAGAAATATTGAACTTACAAAAACATGTTTCAAACAAAAGTTGTGCACTTTATTACGTAGAATATGATTCCGAAATAAAAAATATGGGTTTATGATAAAAAAGACAAAATGACCTTGAAATAACCTTGAAAACGCCCACGAATTAGAAAACTAGTAGTGCCATTTGTCTCCACACTCGAAACACTAAAGAACATGTGTCAGTTTCTTTTTTTAAATCATATGTCATCGAGATTGTTTACAATCTCAACATAAATGGGACACCCTGTATAAACAGCATTGTAACGAATAGTAAGCGTACAGCTTACTAGTATAGCTTTGTGTAATTTCAGTTTATAAGAGAACAATGGGTACTTCTATAATTTCAGTGAACTGCAATAATCCAGACCGGCGTCCGCAAAGGGTTAATTTTATAGCGATGAAGAAGGTCGCGGGTTAAGCTTCATGTACGATTTTTTCCAGCCGTTTTATAAAACAGAAACGAAGAAAAAGTTCGATCGTATAAAATAATCATCGCTCGAGTTACCTGAAATTACTGCCATTAAAGCTAGCAGTGCATCTTACATTCAAAGCTCCATAGAACAATCAAAAAACGATCGTGCATGTTTCAAGGGGTTACCGCAAAGCTTCGATCTGAAAATCCACGGTGGATTCAATCATGGAATATATGTTCGACGTGCATCGCAACGTTCGAGTCATTCCGGGGAACGATCGGACGCGGTTCCACAAATATTTTCGATGGCCTGGAGCGAAGGAAACAAGCTGTATTTTCTTCGGAAGCCAAACTACACGGCCTGGCGGTTCGTTTATCCGGGGTTGATGCACCCTCGTCCGTTCGAACGCTGCTGGCGACCATCGACCGAACCGAAAGTGCTTCAGATGTCGCTAAACGAAGCAGAAAATCGAGCTTAAGGCGAAAGAAGCTGCTCCATGTCCAAGGACCGGATAGCTTCCTCGTCCTGCTAGCTTCCGTGCTCGTTTAATCCTTTTGTTAATAACCGGCCTTTAGGTTTCTCCGAATAATTGTCCAGATCCTGGGCGAAAATGACGCGCAACCGCTCAGGACTTTTATTTGACGCGGAAGATTGCAACTATTACGATTTTAATCATACAGTCAGTTTCATAATTAGACACTGTGCTTTTATAAAAAAAATTAATTCCTGTAATTTTAAACAGTAAAAATTTTAGAAGAATTTAAAAATACTGTTATATTATTTTTGACCTATTAAACATATTCATAAAGAAAATAAATTTCTACTTTACTCAAATTTGTTGGAGTTCAGGTGGAAAACGTTCATTTTGCATAAAAATCCGCTGCTGGTCTGCTCATAATAGATGGCACACGATTTAAATCAGAATAACTTTCTTATAAATTGACCAGATCTTTCGATAAAATGAAAATTGCTTTTTATAACTTTTTTATTTCTGCTTGTAACAAAAATTTAAAACCTGTGTTTTGTAAATTCGTAGAAGTTGTACGACTGTTGACAATTTCATCGCAATTGGTCAATCGATTTATGAGTTCTAAACGATTAAAGACTCAATCCAGTTCGATCCCACTAATTTTTCGTATTTTTATACGACGAAGTTGCAGAGTTCGAATTCAAAAGAAACGGCTAAACTACACCACGAATTGATTCAGAAGTCTTAAACTTACAAATGACAGACTAGACTTCGAATTTAAAAAAAATTGCTAGACTGCGTCACAAGCGATGAATTGTACTGCTATCGAAGAAATTATTCAGAACTCTTCAACTACAAATGACAGACTAGACTTCGAATTTGAAAGAAGTTGCTAGACTGTTTCACAAGAAACGAGTTCTACTGTTATCGAAGAAATTCTGGCGGACTCCCGAGCTACAAATGACAGGCTTTTTAAAAGCAGCATTGTAAAGAAAGCGTTTTATTGAAACACAGTGACGCGAAGCAATTCTTGCAAGGATATCTCTCGCGATGGTTTTGAAGCAGGGGTTGAAACGGTTCTGAAAATAACTGTTTGAAACAGGTATGAAGAACCGAAATGTTGTTGTAACTGTTATGAGAATATCGGTTCTCGCTTATATCGATTACGGTTACGGTTCTTGAGAACCGATATTACAACTGTTCTACAACTGTTATATTTAGAACCTAAATTTTAGGTTCTGGATTTCGGTTTCGGTTCTTCAGACTTCAGAACCTATATGTCCCGTATCGGTCTCACATCGGTTTTGCAGTCCTGCAACTCATATTTCTTGGTTCCATATCGGCTATACAGGGTGTCTCAAAATTCCTTCAACATCCAGAAATAAGAGGTCCCTGAGATCATTTGATACGACATTTTCCTTTGCAAAAATGGCGTCCGCGGCTTTGTTAAGGAGTTATTAACGAAAAACACGGACCAATCAGAGCGCGGCTACAGCGAACGGAGTCCGACTCGGCGACAGGTCTCGCTTAGCGTGGCGTCGCCGTTGGCCGAGCCAGAATCAATCCGCTGTAGCTGCGCTCTGATTGGTCCGTGTTTTTCGTTAATAACTCTTAAACAAAGCAGCGGACGTCATTTTTGCAAAGGAAAATGTCGCTTCAAATGATCTCAGGAACCACCCATTTCCGGATGTTGAAGGAATTTTGAGACACCCCGTATAGCCGATACGGAACCAAAAAATATCAGTTGCAGAACTGCAAAATCGATATGAGACCGATACCGGACATATTATATGAAGTCTGAAGAACCGAAACCGAATCCAGAACCTAAATATAACAGTTATAGAACAGTTACAATATCGGTTCTCAAGAACCGTAACCGTAACCGATATAAGCGAGACCCGATATTCTCATAACAGTTATAACATTTCTTCGGTTCTCGTAACTGTTTCAAGAACCGGAATCGATATCATAACTGTTTTCAACTCCTGTTTTGAAGGATTCGGGGCTACGATGGGAACGAGATTTCCCGCGTTATCGAGCACGAAACCGTGACAGATATTTCCATTGCAAAGGCGTGACCGAGGGCGAAACTTTCCTCGGAAAGTTTCGGGAAACTCGCGGAGACTTAATCAAGCCTTTGGCGGCTAGGATTCCACGCAAAGAAAAAATCACCCGGTGAATTATTCCTCCGCGAAGTCGCAATTAGAGCGTCTCCCTCGGCGAGCTTCGAGGGAGGAATTAATAATTCTCGGACTGTTCGATGTCCTAGATGCTTCTGGCTCGGACACGCGTTCGTGGAATAGCGACGTCGCCGATTAAAAAATGCAATCAACCCTCTTCTTCGTCTTCCTTTCCTTTGGGAGCCATTCCCGGCTCGTCGGAAATTTGGACTTCGTTAAAGCGCAGCGAAACTTTCCGTTCCGAATAATCGCGCGAAATAATTGAAACGGAATGCTTAATTTGCGCCGACGGTCCTATAGACTCCATAGAACATTAGCAGGAGTCTAGAGTTCTGAGGATTTCCGGAAAAACCGTGTTTTTTTCGCCCGGGAGTTTCGCTCCATGAATTCAATTCCGTCGACCTTCGAACTTTTCCTTGCAAACTTCCCAATTCGAGGAGAACCGCAACCATTCTCGAAATTCGACGGAGCCAATAGCCTCTTCCGATCTCTTGTCGAGTCCTCTGTGCTTTCTCCTCTATCCTCGGTGATAGGGTCCGAATAAAATTTCAATCCCGACCCCACCCTTTGTCGTCGGGTTGTTACGAAAATCACCGACTCTCGGCAGCCCGAAGACGTCCAGTTTGCTGCCACCGTGATGGACGGGTTCGTTCGCGTAAACAGATTGGTCCTCTGCCATTTTGTTTAAGTTGTTCTAGGGTTCTTCCTTTTTTGCATTTCATCTACTCAATTATACTATACTCGCACAAAAGCATAGTCTATTTTTTTTTTATTAAGCTATAAAACCCCACGTGGGGTTATTAGTAGCATGCACTGTGCATGCTAACATTACAAAGAGAACTTAGAATCTAGGGTTGATAATATAGTGAAACATTTCCAAATACAACTATAAAAGTGCAAACAAAGAGCCATAAGAAATTTCTGTATAAGGGGCAAGGAAAGGGTCCACACAAAAAGGCATCTATTGTATATGTTGAAAAGTAACTTTTATCGCAAAGGTTGTGGATCAGAGTATCTCTATTAGTGTCATAGGTCGGGTATTGCCGTAACACGTGATTAGGATCCTGTATCAGACAACTACATAGGCAACTTGTGTCAGCAGCAAGTTTAATCTTGGGATGGCCTCCTCTGAAGGGAGGCTTTCAGCTGATAGTGTCCAGATCGAAGTCTATTAACACTAATCCTACCACGGTCGAATGACCGGTTCTCCATTTCAGAATTATTGAAATTATGAAAACGCTTTTATAGGAAATTATTCGAC
Organism: Sphecodes monilicornis; assembly: GCA_913789915.3. Taxonomy (NCBI): domain Eukaryota; kingdom Metazoa; phylum Arthropoda; class Insecta; order Hymenoptera; family Halictidae; genus Sphecodes; species Sphecodes monilicornis. The sequence continues at coordinate 23,831,678 of OU565291.1, forward strand.
TGACTTCTTCATTTAAAGAAAGATTATAATAGAAATCGTAAAAAGTTAAAGTAAACTAAGTCTTTTCACTTCTATAGAGCATTTCAGTTTTATATGTTTTGTGCTTGGTAGGTTTAGTGTTAACCCAACAAATGTATTCTCTAGGAAGCTTGAGATGAGCAAACCAAGGTTTAGATCCAGAGTGGTAGAAGGGTCTTAAAAATTGCATGCCCTTGAACTGTATTTCTTCGAGAATAGTGTTAACCCTCTGTCTACCGTAAAAAAAACTTTCATTATGCGATAGAAAATTTATACCACAAAACGTAGTAAATATTGTAGGATCTCAGGAAAAGGAAGGCACCGCGTGTGCCGGGAATCGAACCCGGGCCCTCGCGGTGGTAACCGATCGACTAACGCGCTCACCCACGGAACCCTCCCCCCTTCTTCCTAATTTCCTACGGTATTTGTGGTCTGGGGGGGTCCTAATCCCACACTCGGCCGTCCTGCAAAGACATTCGCCCTCGAATGTTCATTACAGCGTCATCTCGTCTTTTTGCGTATGTTTGGCCTCAGCGCCATCAACACAACTTCTCGTACTCGTCTCGTAACTCGTATTTTCGCAATTCGCACTTTTTCTCGCTTCGCTTACGTGCGACCTCTTCGCTACGCTCGCTTTGTTTTCGTCTTCGTCCGTTATCGTCGCCGTTGTGCGGTGATCGGTGCTTCCCCCTATCCCGGACGAGCCCCCAAGTTTAGGATCTCAGGAAAAGGAAGGCACCGCGCGCCGGGAATCGAACCCGGGCCCTCGCGGTGGTAGCCGATCGACTAACGCGCTCACCCACGGAACCCTCCCCCCTTCTTCCTAATTTCCTACGGTATTTGTGGTCTGGGGGTTCCTGATCCCACAATATAAAAAGAAACTTTTAGCTTTAAATAATAAAAAATAAGAAAAGTAACAAAGTCAGGCAGCGACAAGATCCCAAGAATTTTAAAAGTTTAAATAACCGCAGTATCTACATACAGTCGGGTCCAATGGACCCGCTTGGTAGACAGAGGGTTAACTGTGAGCGTCCTAACTTGTTTTCTGAAACTATGAGAAAAATCAGACCACATTATATTTATTGCTACCAGACGTTACCCTAAACTGTTAATTTTCTCAAATACAATACAATTAATATCCGAGATTGTTGTGTGCAGTAAGATTTTTATATCATCGAGAGCTCACGTGCAGACAGACAGCGCCCATATTGATTTTCAGCTCAATAAAGTTATTTTTGCAGTGACAACAACCCGCGTTCGCATTAGTTCGCACAATACTGTAGTCTTTTGTCCGGAGAACAATACGCCTCTTCTCCGCGAAACGTTCTGCACATAACAAATTGCCACATCCGTCACTTTGTATTTTTGTTTGTATTTACATCTCAAACGTTATGGGAAACCGCTGTTGTTAGCGTTATGCAAGTACTGCTAGAATTTCTATACACAGTTGTATAACAACCGCGTCGTGCGAGGGTTAGCTATTGTTGGGGACACGTGACGCTGTATGGAAACATTTGTCGAAATAGTTGGTCGTCGTCAGAGACATGGGCATCCAACCATTAACAGTTTCCCTTTGTAGTTGCAATTGAACAGGGAATATTAACGAAAAATTAAAATTGTCTACATCAATTGCAACGAAGCGGAGTGAAATAGAAATTGATATTTTTTCTTCATACGATTCAATAAATTGAAAATAATATTAATAATAGCATTTTTAAATTCTTCTAATGTTTTTACTGTTTTCAATTGTACCTGCTCTAGTGATAATATAAATATTGTGCACTCGTACCTGTGTTTTAAAGTTACGATTATTTAAAATCAACGATTTCAAACGTTTCTCCATTTCATGTGCTTTTTATAACTTTCTCATTGTATGTCTGGTTGGTATTTATGCATTTATAATTCCCCTTCGAGTCTAAAGAAGGGAACACTATTAAAATTCTGAGAGCTACTCGGATGTTTGCTATTTTTAACTATCCTTCATAATTAGTATATTAGCTGGACTGACTAGACTACGAATTAGATGCATTTAAGGTAAGTAGACTGCGGGTTATATGCATTCATAACGAAAATGGACAGGTACTATTTAAAACAGTAAAAGAGTGAAAAGAGTTCAAGAATCTCGATAAATTATTCTCAACATATTCAAACTATTAACGAGGACAATACATTTTTACTTGGCATCTGTGGCTTGCAATTGAAGCATGCACATTTCATTTTGCATAAAATACGCAGCCTAATGATGAGAATAAGTAGGTAAACTCAAAAAATAGGAACAATCTTGTGAAACTTCTGTTTCTTGCAATTAGCGTACAAAATTTCTACTTTGTATGAAAATCAATAGCAGGGATTGCAGATTTATAGCAATTGAGACAAAATCGTCCCCACCATAGCGCCTACTGCCCCCCACCAGCATCCACCTTTACCATAGAGGAGGAAGTGCTTCGCCCGTCGCGAACAGTGCGCAGGTCTCGTGCTTGAAAGAGAGGTTGGTGGGAGAAACAGGCGTTTGAGGGGCCCCTACCGTGCCCATCGCGGATCTATAGTCTAGTACTAGTACTAACTAGTTTCACTCTTCCTTTTATCATTTGAAAAATCGGAATCAAATATATTAACGTTCTCAACTTCTTTTAATCTGTCTACTTCATTAAATTGCAACTGCTCATTATTTTTAACAGGTTATTTTCACATTATGCTAATCTATCATTTTTGTTGGAAATATCAGACACCTCCCTTAGCGTGTGCGTATTGCGTGTGCGAGTGCGCATGAGCGTATTCGCATAAGAGAGTGAAGCACCTTATGCTCAGAAACTAGTTGGATAGAGTTCTACTTGTGTAGCACATGTAAAAGTAAAATTAATATCGAACATTGTATTTTTTGTTACGAAAGCTATAAAGCCAATACACTTAAGTTTAATAATTGTTAATCGCTTATATATATATAAATATAAATATATAGTTTTTATTAAAACAAGGAATAATTTTCAAGTCACTAAATCCCAAAAATTTTACTTCCACCACTCTGAGCATACTGATTATACAATCGTTGGATTTTCTTGCAATCGAGGCACAACTCTTTTGTTCCAAATACACACAATCTTTTTATTTGCGATTATTTTGCATTTTCAGAAATCGATGCAACGAACGTATGCAGCTGCGGGCCAGATCCATTTCGAAGGCTGCAGGGAATTAATAAACTAGAGGTAATAATATTATACTCCCACGTCTAGATGAGAGCTCGAAGTGCAACAGCAGCGAAAGCTGACGTGAAATTCGAAGGGAGCGCGTAAACGCGAGCACGATCGAGCGGTTCCGGTGTTCTCGCGGCGTAGGGTCCTCGTGTAATTATCCCGTCGTTAATTATGATCGTTGCTTCGCGTTTCATGCCGGCCATATGGACGTCCTCGCGGTGCCGCGAGCCGTTTAATTGTTTCCGCTTTTCCTCTTTGCCCAACCGCCTCGAATCGGAAGCGGCGACCCTGCTGATTACTATTACTAAACCGCGGACTTTTATGCAAAATAAAAATTCTGCTGAATACGTGTCGCAGGAAACAGGAGCCACTCAGGACCTCCTTTTCCTCTTCAATAATTTTAGTATTGGATACAGGACTGATAGATACTTTTAAATTCTTCTAATCTTTCTACTGTTTCAAATCACGGCTAATCAGTTTCGTCATAAATGCAGAAAATCCGCAATGTTTAAATTTTACTGTATTCTTTTCGACGGTGAAATCGAACGTCACTCATACTCAATATCCTAATAATAATAATAATTACAAGTGCATGCAAGCGTAATGACTATAATGGGAAACACATTGAAACACCGCTTGAAATAAAATAAATTCTACAAATATTTCAGGAGAAATTATTTTCAACCTCAATTTGGTATAATAATTCAAAATAGCTGTTGCTGTACAAAAACCCTCAGCCATGGGCCAAAGAATTAAAAAAATTATTGAGTAATCACCGGTACATAATGCGTTATGGATTTTAAACGAATTTTTAAAGAGATTATTACTCTCAAAAAATATCAAACACATTTTTACTGTTACACAATCCATTTCCCTTCATTTAATTCATACACTTAACTCTTCAGTATGCAATTTTGTTTCACAAGGAAAATTTAATCCAGACCAGATTATTACTCTCAAAAAATATCAAACACATTTTTACTGTTACACAATCCATTTCCCTTCATTTAATTCATACACTTAACTCTTCAGTATGCAATTTTGTTTCACAAGGAAAATTTAATCCAGACCCATCAAGAAGTATATCAAAAATAATTCCCGTCCGCTAAAGATTAAGAACGCTGTTGCATTATTGCCGAGTGATTAAAATGATTGAAACCCATCACGAGCAATAAAACCATGCATTTGGAGGAAATGTAAATATAGGATGCACCGAGTGCATCGCAGCGAGAAAAAGAGGGACGGATTCGATGAATTCAGTGTAGTCCTGGCCAATTAATCGGTCCCTCGGTATCAATTTATCGGTGAACCGCGAGTCCCGTTTCCGAATGGATAATCCCTTTTCACTGTCGCGAAATCCTTTGGCAATGCGCTGTTCGGTAACGCGAGTTTGCTTCGACAAAGGGTTTCGGCCATGGAAGGGTGGCCAGCCGTAGGGCATGGTGTGGGGATCACGAAATAGGTTCAATCTATGCATCTCTCGATGGGGTAGGGCCGGTAACGTCGACTGGAATCGTTGTTGGTAGCCGGTGACGTCACGCACTGCCAGCTCTGGTAACGAGACCAGCTGTTTTCGACATCTGTGCACCACCTACGGCTGTGCAGCGTGCAAAAGTTTCCTGCAACCGGCGGAGTTTTCCACCTATTCCTTTTTTTTTTTTCTTTTCCACTGTTCTTCTTTGCACGAAGCCGAGGAAAGTTCGCCGAGACACACTGCTGTCCAAGAGAATAAAACCGGGAAACGAGGGAAGCTTCCGCTCGGAGCTTGAACGCTGTTATAATACACGTTTCAGTTCTTGGAACGGTTGGGAACAGGCTGCAGAGTTTTATCCATTTTTATCCATTTGTCGCAGAAATTAATCGGTTGAGACGTGGGAAGATTTTTGAAGAATTTGGGGATGTCGTATTTTAACGAGTCAGACAACTACCCCTTGTCGTAATTTAACGAGTCAGTCTCGTGATGAAGATTTTAAACGAAGTCTAACAAGTAGGAATAATATGCATTTCTATTTGGACGAAATAAAATTTTATTATTCTCTAATTAATATTTAAACATTGAAGTCTATTTAGCCATATGAGGTATGCATGAGGGTAGATGAGGAGACTGGATGGCAGGGGAGAATGGGAGAAGTGTTAGAAGATGGAGGGGGAGGGGAGGAGTGGATGAGGAAGGTGGAGGAGTGGAAGGAAAATGCGAAGGGTAGAATGTCAGGTGAACAGGAAAAATGGGGGAAAGAATGAACTTGGAGGGGGTGGGATGTCTGAGGAGCGACCGGAAGGGGGCGTCCGCAATTAGAGTAAGGAATTAGGAGTAGTTTTTTAAGTAGTTATTAGTTAATTTTCTGTACATAGATCTGTCTGTCTCTCTCTCTCTCTCTCTCTCTCTCTCTCTCTCTCTCTCTCTCTCTCTCTCTTTCTCTCTATCGTTTCAACACTAGTGTTTGAGTTGTAGACATAGTTAGTTGTAAGCATTTAGATAAGGTAGAGTAAGTTAGTTTAAGTTAGAAATTAAGGATAGGGTAAGAAGATGTAGCGGTAAGGGAGGAGAACTGGATGTGCATTTCAACCCCGAGGGGAGACAATAAAATACATATAAGTGTAGTCGCGATACCTAGGTTAGACGTACCGGCAAGAGACGAGTGCCTCCGAACGAACCGGCACGAAATCGGCCGACGATAGTCGAAGGTAAAAAAGGGAGAAGACGACCGAGCGGCGACCATGACAGTAGCCGCAATTAGTCGGTTACGATCGCTTATGTGCCTTATGTTTGTTTTTTTGAATATATATACATTGTTACTGTTTTTCCCTTTCGCGTCAATTATTCAAGTTCCATCTTTTCCGCCCACATCCTGACTCAACCAATACATATAAGTAAATTTAGCCATACAAAAAATATAAATTTCCTTTTCTCTTTTGTGATATTTTTGGGGATAAAGACGTTCTAATCACTGTAGCAGCAAAGACAATGGTACGACAAGGGGTTAACGCGTTGAGTGCTGATCCAGCAACATCAAAAATTCCACGAACTCGGAAGTGATTTAATTCGTGCAACACAAATTGAAAAAGATTAATTGTACGAGTACTACGACAATCTTGCATTTTCTGGATATTAATCAAATTTGATACAATGTGCTAGAACGCGACCATTCTTGTTGCACTAATCGCGACATCGCTCGACATGTGTGCGTGCCTCGATAGGTTCCTGTTGCGCCTGTTGCCCCTATACGCAGCTCGTTTCCTTCTCAATGTGAACCTCGAATTGCAAACACGCATCTCTAATACAGTACAGATAGATTTCAACGTTATTTCGTAAGTTATGAGAATAAGAATTTGGTTGAGAATAAGAAGTTATGAGGATAAGACAGTTAAAAAAGCAGTGACTGAAATAAATCTTAAGAAAGTTAAAAAAGCAGTGACTGAAATAAATTTTGACACGAACGTTATGTGCTGAACAATTTTTGCTCGAATGTTCAATATAAGCTACTTAATGTTTTGATTAAAGACTTTTGCATTATTTGAAACTATTGCGCCAAGAAAAACAGGCTTGTCGGTACTAGTGTTCACATTGTGTACCATCTTCTATCTTTTGGTGCTAATATACAGCCTTAACACTAGGTTTACGGAGCACTAAAATTGATTATTTTACATTGCTTTATAAAAATAATAAAATTGTATTTACTTAGATCTTGAGCGATTTTTATTGTAATATGTACACAAAAATTGAATCTATCTAATAATTCCTCACGAATGCCTCTTTACACTCTTAACCCTTTGCACTCGGGACTATTTTAACTCGAAAACTAAACTTTTCTTTCAACGTAGAATATTTCTATATGATTTTTTCATTTTATCGATATGAAACTGATGCAATTTACGCATACAGTACTTAAAGGTTTAGTACTTTACTGAGTTTAAATAAATTTAATAATGTTACAAATATTTTGAATAATAACATAGTAATTTTTAATGGCGCCGGAGAGTCGCGACTCGAGTGCTAAGGGTTAATAATCGTAAATTAAACATTTTTGAATCCGTCATTTTGACGGGCCCCGTTAGTCTAGTGTTAAATTGATCACAAAATTATATGTTTCTGAGCGCGTGTACCCATCGGTGGTACAAGTTCCATGGACCGTGTAAAAAAATTGAAGGAGAAAAACCGCAATTATTTTTGCACCGACCCAAAACAACACATCCAGAAGGATAAAAAGTATCCGTTCGACTCGGATGCTGTAACAATTTTTCCAACGTAGCCAAGCCGATTTCGTCGGTGGTTTTCCGCGATTGTTATCCAGCGGTGACGGCGGCGGTGGCTGTTCCGATCGAGATCCGCGAACAGTGGGAAGACAAAGAGCCGTGGGAGGCAGAGGGGACGAGGATCGACGGAACTTTTTAAATTTACACGGGTTCCCGGATCCCCTTTCGGCTGTTTGGATTCGCCGGTCTCGTTCGCTGCGGGGATACCGGGCGAAATTATTATACGCCCGGATGAAAAGTCGAGTCACGTACTTACGAACAAAGGCTCGTGAGGCGAATATCGTGGGCCGGCTTACCTGGAACAAAAGAAGGGAAACGTTTCTTTAATTGCCTGGTCGTCGGGGGCCTCGCGACGAGCATCGATACATCTCTCTCCCTCCCCCTCTCTCTCGAGCATCAAATCGCGCGTACGTCGTCGAATGCTCGAATTGACGGCGAGCTCTAAACGGAAGAGCGAGAGAAAGAGAGAATTCTCGAGTGCAATCGTACACGATCGAGTGATCGAGACTCGGATCGAGTCTCGACTTTTGCCACGACTCGATTCCGCTCGACGGTTTCCACGCGTTGACTTCTTTCAAGCCGAGCGAACATATGCGAGCCACGTTAACCGGAACACGTGCGTCCAGCTCTCTGTGGTTTCACGTTCGACGTTTTTGTCGAGCGACGACGACGCTCGTTCTGTTCTGCTGGATACATGGGATCGGGTTCCCTGGGAATCGTTCGAAAAACCGATCGATGTCGCGGTATCGCGTCCGCGATCCGACCCGTCCCTTTAAACGACGCGATACTCCGGTTACAAACAAACAAAATTCAAAAATCAATCCCAGACGGTACGACGGATGCGTATCTGCGATTCAAAACGACTGTTTTGACTTGACTTTGAGCCTCAACGTGGATGACGTCTTTTTGAAAATACAGTATTTCATCGGTAATTGTCCCAAATGTCTCCGACATAATTGTCCCTGTGATATCCCCACTAGTGCGGGGTGTACCCCCTTGAGGGGCCGGGAAACTCGAGAGGCCTCGGTCGCCGAGAAATATGACACCATGCGGCTCGGGTATATCGGTGAGACCACACTAATCCGAATTTCCAACTTCTTTATTATTAATTATTTTTTATGCGACTTCGATGACCATAGTCCCATAAAAAAATAATGATTAATAAAGAAGTTGGAAATTCGGATTAGGTATGTTTACATTTCTCGGTGACCGAGGCTTCTCGAGCTCGGCTGTCCTTCTCTACGCTCGGCAAACCTCAAACAATGATATCCCTCTCGCATAATTGTCCCTCCGTAGACCCGTGTTGTGGACAATTATCGATGAAATACTGTATGCTGCGAGAATTTTGAATCGATTCGTCCGGAAATGCTGGTTCTAACCCACTGATTCTTAACCGGTGTTCTGCGAAATTATGAAAGCCGATTTTTTTTTTAAATGATTTTTATAACATAGAATCTATTTATTTCCACGCGGGATGTTTTTTGGATTGTTACTTTTGGTGTTCCGCAAATTTTTTATATAACTAAAAGTGTTCCCTGACTTAAAAAAGGTTAAGAACCTTTTTTAACCTTTTTTAAGTCAGGAAACACTTTTAATTATATGAAAAATTTACTTTGAGCACTGCTCAAATTTTTCATATAATTAAAAGTGTTCCCTGACTTAAAAAAGGTTAACAAAATTTCCGTAAACTTTTTATATAACTGAAAGTGTTCCCTGACTTAAAAAAGGTTAAGAACCTTTTTTAACCTTTTTTAAGTCAGGAAACACTTTTAATTATATGAAAAATTTACGGAAATATTTTTAACCTTTTTTAAGTCAGGGAACACTTTTAATTATATGAAAAATATGCGGAACACCAAAAGTAGTGATCCAAAAAACATCCCGCGTAGAAATAAATACATTATATATTATAAATATCATTTAAAAAAAAAATCGGCTTTCACAATTCCGTGAACACCAGTTAAGAACCACTGCAACCATTCGCCGTCCGTTCTTGTTTTATTTCTATGGAGGTCGAGCATTTTCTTTGTTATCTACAATAGTTTCTTAAATTGTAGTGAAAAGAAATTTTTCACCATTTAAATTTTTGACTGCGCCGTTATTTAGCTTAAAGCCACGGTAGCGCGTGAAAGGGATCGCAGCAGAAGACTCACGGAGGAATCGGGAAGAAATGCGGTCACTATAGGACAATAGTTCGTTACGGAGAGATCCGACGAAAAGGGGGAAGAGAGTCGGAAGAGAAACGGAAGGGAGGGATAGACTCTTTTTCGCGATTGTCGCCATCTTGGAAACGTTCTCCCTCGACGGTCGCGGACAAGGGCGTGGGCGTACAGACCCGGAGAATTTAATACTCGCGAAATGTCAAACGTCGAAGACTAAAATGTCGTCGGGAACGGCCGCGAACGTGCTGTTGCCGATCTTTTCGCGCTCAGCTGCTCCCGGACGTCGTTTTATGGACCCGCTGCGCTTTCCTCTCGCGAATTTGCGTGGTCGAAACAATCTCGAGCGAAACGCCGTGCGAATCTTTATTGCTGCTGTCCCGCGAGAGAATTTTTCGCGAAACTGCACCGCGATGGACTGCATCCGCGATGGATGCTCCCAGGACACGCTGAACTAAAATTGTTCATCTCTGCACAAAATTTTCGAAGTTGAACTTGACTTGGAGATTAAATAAAAGTGAACGACTTCTTTGATTAATTTTTATATATATACAGTGCCTAAAAAAAATATTGGCACACCCTTTAAAAAGGGATAATTTATTAATCATTTTACCAAACGACTTGAATTTTTTTTTAATATTAGATGAATTAATTTACTAGCTAATGTGAACAAAAATTGTTTTAAATTTGCTATTGGTCAGAATTGCGAAGAAAAAAATTACAAGCGCAGTATGCCAACAACCAGAGAATACACAAAAGTATTCGAAGAGTGCTTTGAGATAATTTATTTTCTCTTGCAGTTGACCTTGAGTGACCTTGAATGACCTTAATAACAGGTCATTGTATTCGTCTTGGAATACTCTATCAGAATATAAGTAAAGAAAACATACTGTTGTATCTTGACGATCTCAATAATGGTAAATAGAAAAATTTGTAGATCCAATGTTAACACTAGAACTACCGGACAAGTCAAAATGACTGGTTTCTAAATTTTTCTTTTACGAATATTGAAATTATAAAAATGTTTTCCCGGAGTAATGTTTTAGTCAACTTCTCTATCAGAGTACATATTTAAACAAAAGTTGTACGGAAGTTGAATAAATGCATTCTTGTCGTTATTAGAAGGCAATATACACTAGTCGCGTTTAGCGCTCGGTAGTTCTGGTGTTAAATTGTTCGAATGGATTTCGCCGAATTAATTTCTGTCGCGAATGCACAAAATCTCCAGAAATTATGACACCGTGTGTCGCTCACCTCTCATTCTCCCTCGCTCCACAATTTCACAATAAGTTGCCAGTAGTATATTGTGCAAGCGACACTAAAAAGAAAAGAGAAATGGCCGCGGGCCGATTTACGAGGTGTCGTAACGCAAAAGGACCAACACCGCCGATTCAAAAATGATCGACGGCTCCGAGAGGATCGAGGCCGACAATTTTGCCGAACAGGTATATCTGCGTTAGCGTAACTGTCCGGCGAGTTCGTCACGGTAAATCGCATTGTGTCATTAATAGACGCTGACCACATTATGAAAGGTTTCGGTGGATTTCAGCGGAGTTTGCGTTTTATTCACAGCTCGATGTTACGAGCAAGAGGAACAGGACGCGATGACAGTAATAACGGCCGACCACAAAAGTCCCATAAAATAACAATATTTCAATCGACCCTCCCCCGGTACTCAAATACAGGGAAATGGGGGGAAAAGGTAGAAAAAAAAACAGATGATACTGTAGAAGCTGTGAAACAAAATCCCAATAAAAATGTTCTTTGGTCACAAAGAGACGGTGGACCGATAAAATGTTATATTCTAGCAGTAAAGCGAAACAAAATTTGAAAAATGAAAACCCGAGGTGAATGGAGATTTATCAGTGATTACTGTACTGCATAGAGATCGTACCGGGCACGTATGAACATCACAATAAAGCTTTATCGTTTCCTGAGCTTTCATTTATTGAATCTCTCTATGTGTAATGCCCGCACTCACCGTGAAACTAGTTCAATTCATTTTGTACACGCTGTTATTCAAAATCGTGAAACAAAGCATAGCATTCGGGGAGTGCGTGAATTTTTTCCTAAATTATTATAATGTTTCATGAAAGAGATGCGTTACATTTATAGTAGAATATTTTAATAATATTCTACATCGTCGGTAGGGAAACAAATGGAGGTAGTGAACGTGTTAGAAAATTATTTTTGCTTTACGTCGCTCACGTAAGGATGACACATAGTAATTCTTCAAATTGCTTAAAAGTTTCTCCGAAAGCAGTGCTCAAAGTGCCTAATGCATAATTTCAAGAACCACTTTAACTCACTTAAGATGAGGTGGGACAAGTTTAGCAGTAAACCTACCGAGCACTAAAAGTAGTCAGGAAGTACTGTCTTTTAAAAATAACAAGACTAACTATATTTAGATAAGATTTCGAGCGATTTTTATAGTACACTTGAACAAAGGAGTCTATCAAATCATTTCTCACGGAGGCTGCTTCTAAATTTCAGTAATTGGGAAATAAAAAATCTGCAGCCGGCCATTTGACTTTTTTTCGGTCTTTTGGGACTAATAAAACGATGTGCAGGAGATATTGGGTTGGCAACTAAGTGTTTGCGGATTTTGTCGATAGATGTTCAAGCACATTCTTTTGTTTTGTCAACGTGTTCAAAGGACCTAACCTATATTATTTTCTTGTTGTTTGGATTTCCACCTTTAATTAGTAAGAAAATTGTATCGATTAGTTATTTAGTTTCTTTTTTATCTTAATTTAAAAATGGAAGAACAAAACGCGCATTTCAGACATATATCATTATTATTTCCGAAAAGGTAGGAACACATCGCACGCTTTCAAGAAGTTATGTGCCGTATATGGGGATAATGGCTTGAATTATGACACTGCCTGAAAGATGGCAAAAGGTCATCGACAAAAACGGACAATACCTACTTTAATAAAGTTATATTTTCAAGTAGAAATTTTGAATTTTCCTTTTTATTTTAAAAAATCCGCAATCACTTACAAGAAGAAGGCGCGGTCATCGAAACTTTGCATACTGGTAGATTTCACTCTCCTGTTTATGAAAATATAGCATTACAGGCGTCGATACTCAATAATTTTCGAGATATTTACAATTTAAATTTCATTATACCCGTTAAGCCGTCAAGTACAGTTTTGGTTGAAGTTTTAGTCGAGTGCCAAACGGCGTGATGGTAACGTACTAGATTCATTACCGGGAAGGACAGTGTTCAATTCTTTTTCCTTTTTTCCATTTTTTTCTGTTCAGTTTATCTATTTTAATTAATTGTATTTTGCACATGAAAAATACACTCATAATATCTATAGGAAACAAAATATAAAAATTTTATTGAAAAAGAACATAATATTTAAGAAACACTAACTTCATCAATCCTAACGTATCTCAAAAGTTGTTGAGTATCGACGCCTATAATGCTACATTTTCATAAACAGGAGAACGAAATCTACCAATATGCAAAGTCTCGAGAAAATCTGAGACTCCATGACCGCGTCTTCTTCTTGTTAGTTGCCAACTCAATACTATGTTTCTAATACCTGTAGAAACTATGTCAAATCAACACGAGGGACAGATGAGGATTATACTATGTTGCTCGCCCAACATTGATCAGCAATCGACTCCATCTTCATTCGACAGTATTTTCTCGAAATTCCCATGCAAGAATAGATTCGATATAACAGTCGATCCAGCATCGCACCGAAAAGACACGCGTTTCCCGTCGTACGTAACGGAGTATTTTTAACGATGATCGACAGCAATTACAAGAGAAACGAAGGTGTTAGATCCTGGCCAGTTCCAAGCATTGTTGGCTCGTGGAAAGAGAAGGTGGAACGCGTGAATGGATTTCCACGGATAGCACACGTTCGTGCACCAAGATCTTTCATTAACAATATTCGAGAGGATCGTGTATGGGACCATGAATGAGCCTGGACAAACAGTAGGAGACGTGGTAATCTATAGCATCTTGTAATAATGCAGTATAAATGATTTTTTCAGCCTCGCTGGCACATTATCAAATTAGAACACGAACAACAATCAGCGCCGAATACGCGTTTTATCAGTCGACATTTTATTTCCCGAGCACGCGGTGAATTTTCTAAACTTCTATCACTCGTTCAATTTTTATTGTTCTAAAAAGTTCGTAATATGCATTCCCACGTTTTGGGGAAAGGGTTCCAGTCAAATAAATGCAACGACTAATTTGTAGCGTTAGAGCCAAGAATTAATTTGCGCAGCTAATACTATAACACGTTAAACGCGAAATAATTTGATCTCGCTTCCGTTTTCACTTTTTATTGATGTTTGTATAATACTGTGCGTAAGCAGAATACTTGCCCAAACCATTTCTGTTTAACCTGTGTCGAATACATCTCTTAGAAATGTTGGTTTAACTGCGTTTTGGAGAACTCTTTTTTTTCAAGTTTTTTTATGCAATCTTACAAATTTCGACGAGAAAAGACCAAAAATGAAAATCTTATTGTGCGGAATTCATTGGATAAAAAGTTGTACGCGTATAAAGGTGAACACTTTTAAGCCTTTCTGTCATCCATGATACAGGTGAAATTCCTCTCGATCGAAAATGAAATATATAATAAATTTTGTGGTTTCGGCGCAAAGTTCGATGAAATGATGATCCATATAGGGATCGAAACGTTGAGAATAATGTTTAAATAATTGCAAATTTGCTGTTTCTAAATTTGATCGTGCGCCGAAACCACAAAATTTATTATAAGCCGTTTTGTGTTTGGTAAAAATTTGTTTGGTGTTTTTTTCAGACTAATAATTTTTTAAAAAGTGATTTTTAGTCACGAAGTAGCAATTTTTACTTGGGCGACTGTCTGCAGACACGCGTCCGCAAAGAGTTAAGGATCGGTAGGTTTAGTGTTAATGAACAGCTAGGATCGGTCGCGTGGACCGGTGTGCAACGCGCGTGTCGACGATTGTCAACTGTCAACGACACGCATCGTCGCGAGTCAGGTGGCGCAAGGTGTCAGCGCGGAGGATGACGAAAGGCCGAGTAACCGTTTATTACTTATTAGCCGGCGACTTATTAGCGGCGAGCATTGTTCGACACGCGTATCCATTTCGAGACAAATGCCAAGGTGAGTGGCGAGCGCGATTACGATTGTTGCAACCTCTCCTCGGCCGTAATTAATACGCGAGCGTGTTGTGTCCGTCGAGCGGTGCCGAGCCGAGCTGCTCGTTTCGGAGAGAGGCGTGTGCACGGACATCGTCGTCGTCGTCGGGAATTAACTTCCTAATTAACGAGCCCGGCGCCGTTCATGCCGACGAAGACACGGCTACCGGTTCCGCCAGGCGGAGTCCGCCGTAATTAGAAAGTAACGATCGTAAATTTTTAAATTGTCACCGCGCGAACGGATTTAATCGGCCGTTCCGCGATTTATGTGCCCGCCATTTTCCGATCCGTGAGTCGGAGTTGCGATCGCTGCTTCGAAAATCGTCTGCAAAAATTGATCTATCCCAGGCACCTTTTCAATCTTTTTGGGAATCTTGGATTTTCCACTATTTCACGGGTCACTGAATTGTCTCAAGTTTCAACTCTTTGCGGATGGAAATTATTTTCAGCGTACTTATCGACGGAGCGAATGTACACAATTTTCCTCGTGAAATAAGATTGTAGACCGTCAGCTAAGTACAAGAATTAAATGAAAAAACGAGTGTCTTGTTTAGTAAAAATTTGTTTCATGTGTTTTGAGAATAGTCATTTTTAGAAAAATTATTTGCAGCCTCGGATTAGCAATTTTGCTTGGGCGACTGTCTGCAGACACGCAAAGGGTTAACTCTTTGTGGCTGCTGTAGTTCCGGATACTTTCTCATACCACCGTTGAATTTTTAACGGTTTATTACCGTGCAATTATATTTAATAATTATAGAAACTGTTTCGAATTGAACAAAGGATTAGCGCGCGAATATTTCAACACTCTCATCAGCGACGGTGACTTAATAGGCACTCGAAAGTTAGACATTGACCGCTGAAGGCTTCATTATTAATTGTTTAATAGCGGCGGCTATTTAATTCGTCGAGTAGAATGATATTCTGCGTGGTTTGATCGTTTCTTTTGGGACTGCTGGATTGAAAACAAATTGTTAACGTTCTTTTAGGAATACCATTAGAAAGAAACATTTGATTGGTAACAGAGATTCCAGAACAGTTGAATCGAGGAGAATATAGTTTACCACCTCCCTGATGACCAGAGTAATATGTGATACGTTGCGCGGCACGTCACGTGACCAGTCTCCGGTCTTAGTGGGGGACGTTGGAGTTTACTCAGGTCGAATACCATTTGCAAGAAACATTCGATTGGTAACACTGATGCCAGAACGGTTGAGTCGAGAGGAATACAGTTTACCACCTCTCCGATGACCAGAGTAATATGTAACACGTTGCGCGGCACGTCACGTGACCAGTCTCCGGTCTTAGTGGATGACGTTGGAGTGTGCTCAGGTAGAATACCATTAAAATTTTCGGAAATCCCGGTATTTTCGAGAATCCCGATATTTTCGAGAATCCCGTAATTTTCGAGAATCCCGAAATTTTCGAGAATTCCGAAATTTTCAAGAACTCGTCCCGATCTCGAAAAAAATTCCCGTCTCGTCCCGACTCGACATTTCCGGGCACACCACTACTAGATACACTTAGGAAACGAAAGCTTAACCCTTTGCCCTACTTTTTATTTTACAGTTTCAGAAGTTGGAAGTAACAGTGATTCCAGATCGGTTAAATCGAGAGGAATACAGTTTACCACCTCTCCGATGACCAGAGTAATATGTGATACGTTGCGCGGCACGTCACGTGACCAGTCTCCGGTCTTAGTGGGGGACGTTGGAGTGTACTCAGGTAGAATACCATTTGTAAGAAACATTTGATTGGTAATAGTGATGCCAGAACGGTTTAATCGAGGGGAATACAGTTTACTACCTCCCTGATGATCAGAGTAATATGTGATACGTTGCGCGGCACGTCACGTGACCAGTCTACGGTTTTAGTGGGGGACGTTGGAGTGTGCTCAGGTAGTGGAATGGGATAGTGGAAGGGGAAAAGGAGGAGAGGAAAAACAACCATCAGCATCACTGATTGGTAATAGCATTGCTGATTAGACTCACGATGTCCCTTTAGAGACTACTATTAACAAATGTTGCTAATCAAGTTTAACATTGATCAATTCCTCTATTACAATTGAACAAAGATTTTCAGGTTCACAAAGTCCTTCATCAATCTCTAACGAGTGCGTTTCCGTCTGCGGTGTTTTAAATTCTTACGACAAGGGCGGTCGACTAAAAAAATTGAAAAAATTCCTGAATGCGTGTCTATCACAACTGCAACAGTGACAGACTTTTCAGAATTTTTGCATGCAATTAAAGTGAGAAGATGATCTGATTCTAGGAAGCAGCTGGCATGGAAAGAAAATTCTTGATTTTCTTCAGGCGGTTGTTCCGCCTTGTAAAATCAATTTTTCCTGGAAACAAGAATAGTTTTGTATTACAGATGGCTCGTTGTGCTCGCAGAGTTCCACAGTATCCCGAATTTCCTCGCGCGTGCGAAACACAATGACACCGCGGAAAGACAATGGGCTTGTTTTAATCCGTGACATCCGGGGGATCGGATCGATCGTTGGGATATCAAAAGGATCTGTGGGGGATAATGAAAACCGGGGGGGTTGAAGAAATATTGCATCCCCCGCGAGGAAGACGAAGCTCAAAGGACCACATGTCTGTTTCCCGTTGCAATCGAAGCTTTCCCTCGCAGCGGTAACAATAACAGTCCGATTCAATGAGACAGCGAGACCAACAGAGACTCCGGTTCCCCGTCGAAAATTTCCAGAATCCTTTCCAATCATGATTTCGACTCGTTCCGGTCAGCCGTTCCAAATTTGGCCCGCCGCAAGGTCGAACAAAAAAGCCCGAGCCGTTCGAAAGTGAAATCGAAAAACGGACGTGCCTCCGGAAATTTAATAACCGGCGCCGTTCGATGAGAACGGTGCGAATTTTATTCGTTGACGCAGTCCCCGCGGCAGGTGAAACGCGGCAATTAATAATCGTCATTATTTATTCGTCAATGTTTGATCAAACTAATTAATGTTTGCCGGGAGCGACGTCTCGCGCGGCGAACAACAATGCAACGAACGGGATGCTGCAGCGATTCCCGCGCACTCTCGCCTCTGTGCGGATAGATTTTATACCATACCGATTTTAAACGAACGGCCACGGATTTCATCGCGCTCGCAGTTTCGTTGGAATTAAAGGGAAACGGTGATTAAAGGACTTGGACGATAGAATTTTCGCCGTTCCGATCGGCCAGTCCATCCGTGTCGAGAATTAAACACTGATCGGAATTATCTCGAGATTAAATGATCGAATCCGGTATGTTGATTACGGGTGAATTTGTTTTTATTCTGCGAGGACATCGGCCAAGAAATACAAGGTTAAAAAGTGTTGAAGACTTTGATACACGATTTATTAGATTGTTCAGAAAATTCTGTGGATCGCTAATAGAAAATTCTTGTCTACGTTGCGTTCGTTCGGATTTTGTGCATTTATAACAAAAATGGGTACAATTTAAAGCAGTGGACATATTAAAACGATTAACTCTTTGCGGACGCGTGTCTGCAGACAGTCGCCCAAGTAAAATTGCTACTCCGTGACTGAAAATCATTTTTTAAAAAATTATTACTCTCAAAAAACATTAAACAAATTTTTACCAAACACAACACTTGCTCCTTCATTTAATTCTTGTGCGTAGCTGTCAGTACACCAAATTGTACATTCGAACCATCGATAAGTACGCTAAACATAATTCCCGTCCGCAAAGGGTTAATGTCATCAATGTATTAGTTTCGGCTTAACGAGATAATTAAATAGAGACAAAATCAATGCAAACATTTTGTATTTTGCATGAAGATCCGTAGTCCAATGATAATCGTTTTAATAGCAGTTGCCAACACCTAATGAAGAACTTTCCAAATTCGTTTCGCTGGTAAATGCAGCCTGTTATGTTGCAGTCTCTTTTTTTATCCCGTAGGAGATGCTCCGGTTTAAAGAAACACGAAGTCTCGCGTTCCCTCGTCAACCCAATGACCGCAAACACTCCGGTCCATTTAATATGATAATCGGCGATGCGCGAACGCGAGATCCAGAGAGGATCGTCCTGTCTTTAGAGAGCATGAAAACCGGTTCTCCATCCTTGGGACGAGCCGCGGCCACGCTCGATCGAAACAGAGCAAGAAAACGATCGAAGAGATTTGTCGCCGGAAAATTACCCGGTGCACCGTCCGCTCAAGGACATGTCGGCATCCTGCGCTTCGACTTCTCTGATTCGAACACCGAACAAGTACAAAATCAAATCCGTACATCTTTTCCAAAACTAAATACAAAAGAACCGGTACAACTATTTTTCAGGTCCAGATCCTTTTTTTTGAAAATCACCGTGTAAGTTACGAAGCATTGAACAGTTCAGAAGAATTTTGGAACGTTGTCATTTCAATTTCTAGGTACTAGAGCTGTGCGAGAACCCGAAAATGTATGGATCTCGATGATCGAGACGGGTCGGTCGAATATTTCGGGATTCCCGAAAGTCTCAAAAGGATGAAAAAAGAACAATCAATGAATATATTTTATAATGTGGTTTTCGGAAATACGCCTCAAATATCAGAAATCTCATAACACGATCGATTTTGAGGCGAGTCTCGTAACGGTAATCGAATACTGAACACCTAAAAATTTTCGAGAACCCCGAGACATTCGTGAATCTCGACATTTTCGAGAATCCCGAAACATTCGAGAATTCCAATATTTTCGAGAATCCCGATATTTTTGAGAATCCCGAGACATTCGAGAATCCCAAAATTTTGGAGAATTCCGATATTTTCGAGAATCCCGATATTTTCGCGAATCTCGACATTTTCAAGAATCCCGAAACTTTCGAGAATTCCAAAATTTTTGAGAATCCCGATATTTTCGAGAAACCCGAAATTTTCGAGAATCCCGATATTTTCGAGAAACCCGAAATTTTCGAGAATCCCGATATTTTCGAGAATTTCGAAATTTTCGAGAATCCCGATATTTTCGAGAATCCCGAAACTTTCGAGAATTCCAAAATTTTTGAGAATTCCGATATTTTCGAGAATGCCGAAATTTTCGAGAATCCCGAGACATTCGATAATCCCGAATTTTTCGAGAATCCCGATATTTTCGAGAATCCCGATATTTTCGCGAATCTCGACATTTTCGAGAATCCCGAAACTTTCGAGAATTCCAAAATTTTCGAGAATCCCGATATTTTCGAAAATCCCGAAATTTTCGAGAATCCCGATATTTTCGAGAATCCCGATATTTTCGAGAATCCCGATATTTTCGCGAATCTCGACATTTTCGAGAATCCCGAAACTTTCGAGAATTCCAAAATTTTCGAGAATCCCGATATTTTCGAAAATCCCGAAATTTTCGAGAATCCCGATATTTTCGAGAATCCCAAAATTTTTGAGAATCCCGATATTTTCGAGAATCCCGACATAATCGAGAATTCCGAAATTTTCAAGAACTCGTCGCGATCTCGAAAAAAATTCCCGTCTCGTCCCGACTCGACATTTCCGGGCACACCACTACTAGATACACTTAGGAAACGAAGCCTTAAACCTTTGCCCTACTTTTTATTTTACAGTTTCAGAAATTGGAAGTTGGGCCAAGAGGTCTTGCGCGAGAGTTATACAGGGTGAGATCAGTTAAGCGGTCGAGTTCCAGGGGCCGTAAAGGGAATCCAGATATATTCGTCTCGTTCATTATCATAAGCCGCGCGTAAATGCGAATAAGAGTCGCCGAGATAACGAGTCGAGTACTGCGCTCCAACGGGTTCCTTCGACGTTGAATTTTCAAAAGCGGGAGATGGAGCACCTGGAGAACTACACTGCAAGATCGAGAGCGAGAGAGCGAGAGAGAGAGATAGAGATAGATAGAGATAGATAGATAGAGAGAGAGAGAGATAGGGAGGGAAAGAGAGAAGAGAGGAAGGAAATTTCTCTTGCATGGTTTACCGGCGCGATTAGAGTTCGCCGAGACGCGACAGAATAGGCAATAAATGTTCCCGACAAACGACTATCAAACTAACGAGCGCATCATGCTCGATGAGCGCGGCCGGTTGATAAGGTTCGAGCCGTTTCTGGAGCAATTACAATGTCTAGGAAAAAGCAATGAGTCCGCGAGGACGACGAAGACGTGTCTTCAAAGCCGAGTCGCAATCGCCTAATAAACTCATTCGTTGGAGAGCGCGCGCCCGGCCGGCTTCGTCGAGAGAGTTCGCCGAGCCTTCGAGCTTAGCAGACAGTTTCCTGACAGTGAACGAGCACCGAAAGGGTTACAAAGAGCTCGGGAAACGCGTCAGTTCCGTTGCAGGCGACGGTTAAGCCGGAACGAAGCGTGGCAGACGTCGGATTACCGCTAATACCCGGATACCTCGGGATTCGCAAACAGAGGCGGGCGCGAACGTATGCGATATTTTCGATCCGGGCTCGTTCCCGGCTCGATTCTCTGCATAGATCTCGTTATCGAGGAATGCGTCGGATCGAAACACGGATTAGCCGCAACACGTTTCGTTCTTGCGGACAATCGGCCGCAACGTGGATTACAAATCGTTCGGGATTCCTGACCGAGCGTAAATCGGCCCTCTGTGTTGCTGCCACGAGTTGCTAACATATTTGGAATCCTTGTCAATTTAACCTGGGACCTTTGATTTCGATTGTACTCCTCCTCGCCGAAACGCTGTGACTTGTCAGATTTTTTTTTTAACCGTTTGTTTAGGAGTGCGATAGGAAAATTAAGCGCGCACCATTTGTAACAACGTAACGTTTATTTTCGAACGAGATCGTTCGACGGTCACAATATGTACAAGCGTGAAACCGAATAAAACAACAAAATGTCACTAAACTGTATACAATGTAATTGATTTAAGCAATAAAAATGAAATGATATAAGAAAACTGAAATGAGATGAGATGTGCGAATGAATTGTCTGTTAAAGAAAGAACCGTGAATGGTTTGCGCGGATCGCGACTTGAGAAACTTGAGTAATTCGTGCCGATCAGAACGAGTGTTCGGAGAATTCTGGGGTCGATTTTTGGAATCTAACGGTCAACGGGCTCGCTACCGCGAAACACGATGACTCATCGCGTGACGTCAAATTCATACGAGAGTGAGACGTCAAGACAAGAGCGAGTCCGCCGATCCGCTGTGATCGCAAAACTGGTTGTAACTAGTACGGCGCAGGCGTCGCACAGGACACCTGGTCCAATCCTAAACACAGTTCGGGGACAACATCTCTACACCGCAGCGACTCTAAAACGTGTTTGAAAATTGATTACACGTGGAATAAGTAAATTTCTCGAGATGTACGAATTCTAACAAAGAATAATATTATAAGGGTGAAAGTTATATATTAATCGCAAAACTTATCAATGCTACATTTTAGTATCAGTATCAGTTATTGAGGAAAATTAGTGACGAAGATTGAATAAATCTATATTATGATTCCTAGAATTCTGTTTTACACCTACGTGATGTCTATTTACAAATTCGGGAAGATAAGAACAGAATGTAATACGATATGCGTCGCGTTTAAAAAGAAATAAGTGATCAAGAAGGGACTTAATCTCTTGATAAGAATTATTAATTAGAATCGTAAGAAACACTGCACTGCGTATATATTACACTATCATAATGGCGTAAATTCATTTGTTTTTCAATATTAAATTATGTTCCTCAAATCCGACCAACTTGAAAGTTTTGTATTATATAAAACATTAATTTTGTAATTTAAAATAAGATAAAAATATCTTTTAGCTTAAAATCTCAAGAAAATTAACCTTAATTTCTTTAATCTCCAAAATTAATATTTTTATAAACTATTTCTTGTAAAAATAATTATATTAAGATTTTGAATTTTTGGGGTAATTTTTTTATTTGTAAGAGGGTGAAATATTTTAATATGTTTAAAGTTGAATTTATTAATATTAGATCGGTAACAGAACATTGTTCTTGAATTTTTTGGAAGTGGCTACTCGAAGGGTTGCTTGCAACCCCCACCCTTAAAAAATTAAATGATTTTTTCTACCCTTAACAATTTGATCACAGTTGTGAAAAAAATATGTGATATGAAGGAGGTAAGATCGAGTATTTCGCTTTTATTCCATCTGAATATCTTAATTAACAACAGAGAAAAAAAATGATACTAATTCTAAAAAATCATATTATTCTTGTATGAAGGATTAGCGACTTAAAATTTTGGGGGTTTATCTTTCAACCTAAAACCATTGTTTTGCCCACAATATCAATTACAATATATTAATACACTAAAAAATGGTGGTCTGGGGCCGCTGGACCATTCTTATCCTGCTACATCCTTTCGAAAGAAATGTACATGGCAGATTCCACGGGAGATTCGTCGCGTTGGATCTCGTTGCTCGGGTTTGAATGATAATAATCGGACGGGCACGATTGATTTATGAATACAGGAATGGCCGTTGCCTGCTAGACGAGATTAATCTTCATTACACGACATTATCCCGTCTGGCGGCTACGCCGTTCGAGAGTAGTCGGGGTGTGCGCTTCCCGATAAGTATGCTCGTCGATGACGAAGACGGTCCGCCGACCTTTCTCCGCTTTCGACTGAACTCTCCCGCGCGTGGCTATTTTTCCATTTTCAGCTCGAACACGATTCGTCGCGTCTCTGCGACAGGAATCTCTCTCTCTCTCCTCTCTCTCCTCGCTCCGTTTTCCAGAGGATCAAAACCCGAGCAATTTGCTTCTCACCGTCAACCGAACCGTGAATTTCCCAAGCTCGAAGAAACTAATTCCGCGCGCAACCGGCTCGATTCCGCGCTCGAATCTCGAGGCTTCCTCGCAGGGAATTCGTCGGAAAATTCTCGGAGCTAGCGAATGAAGATCGTATCGAGTTTTGCTTGGCACCTGTGCGCATCTCGCGTGTCCCGGTGTGTGTGTCGGGGAAAAGGCGATCCCGGAGAAAAGAGAGCCGAGAAAGAGAGAGAGAGAGAACCCCAGGGGAGAGAGCAGAGGCTCTGCGGCTCGGTTCTGCAGCCGGAAAAAGGAAAGAGAGCCGGAGATTTGAATTTTAAAGCCCCTAGACGTGCTTTTTATGGGCCAACTTTGCCGAGCTCTCGAGGATTTTTATTCCGGCAAGTGTCATAATAATGGCGGAAGAGCCGCTCTCTCGCTCGATAATGAAACCCTGCTCATGCACGCGCGCACACCTCGCCTCCCCCCCCCCCCCCTCGACAACCACCGCAAAGCGGACTGTTACATCTGTAGAGAATCGATATGCGAACCCTGTGAATGAACGGGGACTAACCATGCTGATTTCAAAATGGATTTTCACGTTAATATTGTTACGACGTGAAGTCGTAATGGAGACTTCACGATCGATATTGCAG
The DNA here is from genome assembly GCA_913789915.3 of Sphecodes monilicornis. Lineage (NCBI taxonomy): Eukaryota > Metazoa > Arthropoda > Insecta > Hymenoptera > Halictidae > Sphecodes > Sphecodes monilicornis. Next base: position 23,855,773 of record OU565291.1, read on the forward strand.
TTTCCGGCCAACGGAGTTGTTGACAAAAAAAGACAGAAGACTGATTGAAGCGAGACGCCAAAGCATAAAGATGCCGCGAAATCAAGCGATTGCAATTGAAATCAGCCAAGCTTCATCTCACAGTGCACCAATCACAATTGAAACAACAACTTACATGCAAGCAAGCTTCCAAAAAGGAGCGTCCTTGCATCCCTGAAAAATAGTGCACACTACAACCGTTTCAAAATCTGCAAAAAAAGAGCACACACCCACCGCCGAACAATAAAGCAAATTTCGCAATCTTCGATTAGCCGAGGTCCAGAGAAGCGTTTTCAATGCGCCTAGAACGCGAAAGCCGCGGCTAAAAACGGATGCTAGTCAGCCTCCGTGGTTCGAGATATGATCACCGGTTCGCGAAGTATGCGATTTGGGTAGCTCGTTAGCGTGTCTGTCCCGAGTGTGCCGAAAAACTCGGTAAACGAGCGATTCCTATTCAAGCCGGTAGACGCTCGGAGACGTAATCTACGATCGACGGGGTCGACGAACCGTGGCGAAACAGTTAACGAGGGAACACCATCGACATACGCGGAGATAATTATCTGGAAAGTTTTCTTTTCTGGCCGATGGGTATTATTCGAAAGCGGGGTACTGGTGTCCAGGACACTGTCATCCTTGGCAAGCGCAGGACGAGCTCTTCCGAGGTTTCTCTTTTGCTTGAGCGGCGCATGCCGAAGACGTCCCAGATCCTGGCTGCCCTTCGACCTCCACCTACAGCTGATGTACACGACCGAGTCACAGAGATCCGACCGAGATGTCGCTTATGTTTTGCGCGTGGTCGTCTGTGTCCAGAATCGTGCATTGCGATTCTACTCTGAGATTGCGAATTTTTAGTACAGACTCGCATCGCGATAGGGTCAGTTTCTGCGTTTCTTATGGTTCGCCGTAGAAAGGGTGATTAACGGAGTCTGAGTAGTAAATCTTGCATGATCGAATTTATTTAGATTATATGCGACTTTTATTAGAATGTATGCGAGGAAAATGCGAAAGTGCATTTCTTCGAATTGAATCTGCCGCTCATTTATTAGCGGCAGTGATGCGTATACACGTAGACTTGTGAACGTTAGTAGTGAGAAGTAAAAGGCCCATGGTGTACGGCAATTCAAAGTGATAAAACAGTTTAACCAAAGTTATACAAGGGAATTGACATAAAGGAAAATATCTGTAAGTTTTAGAAGTATATGTTTGTGCAAATCATTACGCAAACTGCAGAAATATTTGAACCCATAAAATTACTTCGAAACAATGGGAAAACTTTCACGAAGCAGTAAATTATTGAAAGAAATAAATAATTTGGAACACAATTGTTCCGATACAGAGTATGATGAAAGTGATCTAGTTGAAAGTAAAAATGAATACCTTCCATCAAACAACGGAAGTCCAAGCGAGTCATCCGATACTGACAGAGAAGATGTAATACTTCGACGTTTGCGTAGAAAAAGTAAAAATGTCCAAGTTTTTTCTAATTCTGAAAGTGAAAGTGATCAGGATGTTGAAATGTCTGAAATCTCTTTTGTTCTTAAAATTAAAAAATATAAAAATTGCTGTCTTTTCTTAACCTACCGTCGGGCGCAACTGATCTGAGAGGCACAGCGCGGTTATTTGGGTACCTCCCCCCCCCCAAGGCAACATTGTCATTTGGCGTTCCCAGTAACTGCCTGTTTTGACGTGCTCTAAGGATCCTTCCCACTTAGTTTGCCTTTGACCATCATTACCGGAAGTTATCCAAGTTTTGTTCAGATCAGCTCAGTGCGTCCGAACTCATCACATTTTTAAAGTTACGTATTTTCGAGATATTAGCATAAAAATTATTTATTATCTTCGCTTTAATTTAAATAATGTAAGGGTTTTCATTAATTTTGTGAAAATACATTGACCGTATGGTAAAGTCCCAGTGCCGAAGGTTCAGGTAGCACGTAAGTATCTGGAAAACACAAGCGACTCAGTCACCTCCACCCTTGGTGAGGACCCAAAAGAGCGTTCCTTCAAGTATAGACGGTACCAAGTGCAATATTTCCCTAACAGCAGTTCTATGAATGTACTTAATTAGGTGTTTATTGTGTTTTTTGAATGTGTGCCCGTCAAGCACATTGCGCCCGAACTCGGCGGTCGAGGCATTGCGCCCGACGGAAGGTTAAATGTCTTAGTAATTTAAGAAACAAGTCATTTTGACCCCTCCGGTAGAAGTAGGTATACGTCAATCGTCGGTAGTTCTAGTGTTAAAGTATTGACTCGAAGTTGGTTACGATCTAGAGCAAGCGATTGCTGCAAGCCGGAGAGACGAATGAGACGGTGTAAAAACAAGGCTTTGTAGGAAAGAAGAGCGACGGGACCACGATGTGGTAACAGTTAGCGAGACCAACGCGACTCGAAGACCACCTCGAAGACGCCAAGAATCGTACGGCTTCTCGCTGCTGTTCCCGCGACAGCGACTTACGAAATAGAAAACGTAGAGCGATACGTACTGCAATACGTAGCAGAGCATCTTCAAAACGGCTGAAGAATAATTTCGTGTTACTAGGTGTACACGAGGATTCGGGAACGATATTCGGAGATAAGCGGTTCTGAGAGCGTTTAAATAATTCATACGACATTGCAGATACGTCGCTCGGCGACAGGCAACGCTCTCGCCAGCTTGCGGCGAAATAGAAGCAAATGCCTTTAACTGGCCCGTATAACGAAGTTATTGACCGAGCTGACCTCGGGATTCCCGGTCATCCGTTTCATATTTCTTTCATGGTTCGCTTGGCCGTAGAAGCTGACCGGTGGCTCATCCAACGGCTACCGGAAAAATCGAGCTCTCTCGAAAAGAGAGTTCCTCCGGTGAACGTTCGCGTGGAACGTCGCCACAGTTGGCCAGAATAGCGAAAAGCTCGACAATATTCATGCCCGTTGATTATAAATTATTAATTGCAAACAGAACGGTTTTAGAAGATTCTCGGGGCTGCAGAATCTAATTCTGGTATTACTTGTTTGTCAGAATTGAGAAAAATTTAAACTTTGCTGGTTGATTTTGTATATAGTTTTAACACATTGCTGACCGGTCACGAGTATATTTGTGTTTTCTGGTTTTGGCTCTAAATCGCCGGTCAGCAAAGTGTTAAACAATTAATGCCTTATGGACTTTTCATCGGACGTAAGTAGTTAAAAGGTTGACGATAGCAAAAGTTACAGTTTTCATCGATTGGGAGTTTGACAAGATTAAATATTCTTGTTGCATTGTTTAAGTATTATACGAGGTATTATATCAGTTTCATATCCACAAAATGAAAAAATTCATAAAGAATGGAAATATTCTTGGTCGGAAAAAATGTTTGGTTTTGTAGTTAACACATTATCTACCGGCGATTATTCCATAACTTTTGGAAGTCTATGATCCATGTTTAAGGATTTTTTAACAGATTCTTCAACTGCAGCAAGAATATCAATCGCAAACGAACAACTCACTCTCAATAACGTAATCTAATAATTTCCTTTGGAATTCATATAGGAAGTAAGATTTTTAAGCTTTCGTTTCGTATAGCACAATTATTGAATAACCGATTAATAGGCTTCCGGTAGATAAAGTGTTAAAATAGCTCCGATTGCAAAGGGTTAACCTATTTCGTGCCACGGAAATGTTTGAATTAATTCCAACTATTTTATAGGGACAGTCCGATTCGTTCGATCGGAGAACGGATTTTGGAGCAGCAGTGATTTCCAGGAGGAGAAGAATCCCTTCGGATCAAGGTCAAGCCATTCGCCGGGCCCTTCGTGGCCGGATTGCCCTTATCGGGTAATTATCGGCGAGACGAGACGAGGTTGAGAAGGGGCAGGTACGATAAAGGTGACGTTGCACCTAACCGGGCGGCATCTGCCCTAGGAAGGTTAAACAGCTGGGCTGGAGGCAGAGTGAATGAGACGAGCCCGTAAACCTGGAGAAAGAGAGAGAGAGAGAGTAAGAGAGAAAGAGAGAAAAGGAGAAAGAGTTGGACAAAGGGGGAGAGAGAGATTGAGAAAGGAAGAGAGAGACTGGTAGATAGAAAACGGTGGGGAAGGGAAAAATAAATAAAGACAGAGGTACGAGTGGAGAAGAGCGTAGGTCCCGATGGCTCGTAGCACCGAGTGCGGATAGTGAGACGAATAAGAGAGAGAGAGAGAGAGAGAGAGAGAGGAGAGAGAGAGAGAGAGAGAGAGAGAGAGAGAGAGAGAGAGAGAGAGAGAGAGAGAGAGAGAGAGACAGAGAGAGAGAGAGAGAGAGAGAGAGAACGGAGGGACAAAGACGGAGAAGAGCCAGCAAAGGGAGGAAGGAAGGCGAGTCGAGGGCTGCATGGAAAGGGGCGATAAAGGCATGGAAAAGGAGCCGGCAACGCCGCCCGGTCGATAGAAGAGTGAGAGGCGCGGCAACGTCGCGACCCGTCTGCTTTAATACAGGGATCCTCATTCGTCGGATCCTCAACGATTTACGGGGTTTGACAACCGTGACGATTAACCCTTCTCACTCGAAGCTGTTTCAACTTACAAGACACTTCTTCTGACCTAGAATGTTTCCATGGTACACGATTTACGTCCTTGAAGTTTAGACGGGTGGTTTTTATGCAAAATAAAAATTGTCTGTATCGGTTGCGAGAGAAAAAAGAGAATTAGGAATGTCTTTTTTTCTTCAATAATTTTAGAAGATTAGGATTAATATATTGGCAGATTTCAATTCTTTTGATCTGTTTAGTGTTTTTAATTGCAGCTACTCATTTTTGAATGCATAAAATCCGCAGTCTATTTGCCACTATTACTCGTTTTTACAACACTTAAATTTATGCCGATTTTTTCGATACAAATGTAAGGATTGTAAACATTATTTCAACACTAGAACTACCGAGCTCTAAACAATCCTCTATGGTCCTTTATAAGAGGATTGAATTTATCTTGATTTCATAGGATTTTTATGGTAATATGTACTGAAATGAAGAAGTACACTAAAAATTAGAAAAAACAGTGTTTCTATAAGTTTACGAATTGCAAACGAAACATCTGGAATCCCTCATTTTGCAGGCTCGGTAGGTCTAGTATTAAATAGTAGTGTTGAAATTTTTAGTGGCGCCTTTAGCACTAAACCTACCAAGCATAAAACATATAAAAGTGGAACGACTTATAGAAGTGAGAAGATTTGCATTTATTTAAACTTTGTGCGGTTTTCATTACAATATGTGTTAAAGAAGACAATTCAGTAATTTCCTATGAAAGCGTTTTCATAATTTTTATTAATGGCGTCATAAAAAACCGGTCATTTGACCGTGGTAGGTTTAGTGTTAGAGTCGCCAGTCAAGTGCTAAGGGTTAACTGGCCGATCGTACTTGTGCACGGACATATTGCAGTTTCCTAATACGAGCACGGTGTTTATTTAAAACTCCTTTATTCTCAACTTGACTGATAGTCTGATACTATATGCGGAAACTCTGAAGTTTCCCCAATTTGTGTTCCCGAAAAATTGTTAATTACTCTTCACACGTTCAAAAGTGAGAACCGTTGTATCACGCGTCGAGTGCCGTGCAGGTTGCAGTCACCCGACACCGGTGTAGTTTTGACTAAAAATTACTGTTACCGGTGCATCGTTATCCGGCATGTTTTCCCGACGAACAGAGCTCCTCTCGCGGCCGACCATCCACCGAACGATTTCACGCGTTTCGACCATTTTCCTGGAACATCTGTTCGTCGCCACCCCTCGCAATAAAGCATTAATTTACCGGAAACCGCCGTTACATCCGAGGCGCTTTTTCTGCCTCTATGTCCCTCTTCGTTCGATCACGATAAATAAGAAACGCGTTCGGCAACGACGTCGCATTATCGATAAAAATCTTGATCAACTGCAAATTCTTAACGATGCTTCGCACTAAATGCAAGAATACACTAACAAGTAACTTGCGATATTTTTTGCGCGAGAAAATCGCATAAGCACACTTGGTTGCAAATATTATTTATACATTGTTTCGCTCTGTGAGAGCAACTATGGCAAACTGGGTTCAACGACTCGCTATTTCGGAGGCGAATGTCACGAGAGTCCTCCTCGCAAAAAATTTCACAAATTTTGCTTGCTAATGCATTGGGCACCTTAATTTGAGGCGGAGGGGAACTATAATTAGAGTAACACAGAGAATCTCGTCTCACGAGAGACTCGTCTCACCTACTGATCGTGACAAATAAAGGTACGAACACATTATTATCACATCGCGTGAGCTCACGTGCTACCACGTTACTTTCAGAGGAAATAGTAAAGCAGGTACACACACGTTACAATCGCATCAAGTGAAAACGGGTAAAAACAAGTAATAATATGTGAGCGATATACAGGGTGTCCCATTTAAGTTGAGATTGTAAATAATCTCGATGACATGTGATTTAAAACAAGCAAACTGACACATGTCCTTTAGTGTTTCGAGTGGGGAGTCAAATGGCACTACTGGTTTTCTAGTGCGTGAGCGTTTTCAAGGTTATTTCAAGGTCATTTTGTCTTTTTTTATCATAAACCCATATTTTCTATTTCGGAATCATATTCTTCGTAAAAAATGCACAACTTTTGTTTGAAACATCTTTTTGTAAGTTCAATATTTCTTAAGATATTTGGCTGATTTTTCATGTTTATGTCAAGGATAATTTTGTTTTTCTATTAAAATGACAACGTTACTTTCTTCTGGAAGATTTTTTATTTCATTTAAGAACATCATAGTAAATGCTTGAAATTTGTACCCTCAACTTCGAGACACTTAGTAATTCGTTTAATAAAAGACTCATGAACACATAAAAAAGTTCTTACAAACTTAGAAAAAAAGTTTCAAACAAAAGTTGTGCATTTTCTTACGTACAATATGATTCCGAAATAAAAAATATGGGATTATAATAAAAAAGACAAAATGACCTTGAAATAACCTTGAGAACGCCCTCGAATTAGGAAACTAGTAATGCCATTTGACTCCCCACTCGAAACACTAAAGGACATGTGTCAGTTTATTATTTTTAACACTAGAACTACCAAATAATAAATGCGACTGATGTGTATTGCTTTGTAATAATGACAAGACTGTATCCATTCATACTTCACACAATTTTTATTGTAATATGTGCTTCGATAAAGAAGTTAAGTCGCAACATTTTTTATGAAAACAATTTTGCAGTTTCAGTAATCGTGAAAGAAAAAATTAGTAACCAGTCATTTTGACTGGTACGGTAGTTCTAGTGTTAAATCATGTCTTTGAGATTATTTACAATCTCAACTTAAATGGGACACCCTACATATGCACTAGTATTTCATCTGTATGTACCGTGATAGCACATAATGTGCCTGTACCTTAAGAAACGTTGCCCAACAACGCAGTATAATTACTTAAATAATCTTGTTCGATTGCGATTTTTTGAAAGTGCATTGCCAGTAATTTTAGGCGAGTAAAACTACGATTTGAGTAAACGGAGCATCTCGATTTTATCTTCAAAGGAGGCTCATCTTACCCACTGATCCGCTGATCCGTTTCGCGGGGAGCACGTGACTAAATCACACGTGACGCAAATTGGCAACGGGCTTTGAACACTCTGCTCTGCTCCGCTGCGCTGTTAGGCTACTCGCGGACCCGTCATGTCGGTGCACGTGCACCAGCCACGATTTTGTTTGGTAATTTAATCTGGAGCTCGCGTGATTCGCCGCCGACGGGAATTAACGCGCAAATAAATTCGTCGATGCGAGCCGAACACACCGCAGCGCCCAACGTAATATTTCGAACGCGTCGTAGCCGCAGCACAATGGCGCGCGAATATTTTTCCAGCGAGAACCACGACTCTGCTCCCGCAATGGGACGAATTAAAATTAATGAAGTAAAGCATGGCCTCCGTTTATTATTGCAACGAAACTGTGTCGCGTTAATAATAATCGAGCGGAGCAATGCTGGAACGATTTGATTCCATACGTGCAGTTAAAACCGCAATCGGTCGATCGTTTGTTTCCTTCGTCCGTTTATGTTTTCTATCGGAAAAATTATTTCTAGGATCGTAAAGTATACACTTCCGAATAGTGGAGTGTTCTTTAACATTAAACCTACCAATACAAAACATATGAAAGTGAAACGTTTTATACAAGTGAGAAGATTGAATTTATTTAAACTTTGCACAGTTAACACGTTCGGCGCCCCTACGTGATTCGGTTGATTTTCTCGCGGGGCCAAATCCGACTGTCGGAGCTCCAGAACGTAAACAAAGCGATAAGTAGGAATAGCAACTACGTAACTCGAGTAGGTTTTATTATATATTTTTAAGCTGTACAGGGTGGCCCACATAATTCTGAACAGCTAAATATCTCGAAAACTATGTCATCGATTTTAAAGTTCTTAGTCTTAAATTGCATGGAACTGAAGGGCCTTTCTGACTACATAAACGTGAAGTGGCCTCCCTTCCCCTTTAACGGGGGAGGGGAGGTACCTTTGTAATTTTAAATGGAACCCCCTATAAAATGTTACATATTTAGATTCTACAGGAAAAAACAAGTCGAGTTCGAGTTGTAGGTCTGTTCAGAGTTATGTGGGCCACCCTGTATATTCTATATTTATACTTCAGTGTTTGTTCCATTCAATTTCTTTTGAAAATGCAACTGAAAATCTTATTTAATTTGAACAAGAAAAACGTCATCCATATGTGGGTGACGCCCCCCCCCCCCCCTCGCGGAAGCATACCCGTTACTCAAATATGGGTGACGCGGCGCCGAACGTGTTAACCCATTGACTGCCACGCAAATTTAGCGCGTCTTGCCCTAAAGTCTTGCCCGTCTGTGCCCCACGGTTTTATTTTAAAGGAAACATGAAGTTTTACAAAATATAATAATATTAAGTTACTGATATAATATTGCAATGGCATTTACAGGATTTTTATTGAAAAAAAAAACAGTACGAGATAACTCGTAGCTGGCAGTTTTGGTACAGACGCTTACTACGAGATATCTCGTAGTTGGCAGTCAATGGGTTAAAGAAGTCAGTCTAGATCTGACAATCATTTCCTATGAAAGCGTTTCTATAATTTCAATAAATGTGAAATAGAAAAGCAGTCATTTCACCATGGTAGGTTTAGTGTTAAAGAAATGTCTGCAGGTTTGCTGTAGAAAAAATTACTGTGGAAAAATTACTGTGGAAAATGTGCATGTTAGAATCAGATTCAGAAAGTAAAACTAGCATATAGGTTATAAAATATAGTCAGCGACGACATTGCGATCGCATTTAGTCCAAGAAATGTTGAGCAATCGCCGTAAATAATTATTTCCTCGGGAAGACGGGACAGTGAGGGTCGGAAAAGAGACGTTCACAGGAAACGCGTAATTCCAAATAAGTTCCGCAGGTGCACAAGACTGTGACGCGCAAAAACAGAAGCCGCAACGGCGCGAGCACACGCGTGATAAGTGAAAACAAGGAGCGAACTGCTGCGAACAGATGCGGCGCTTGATAAACCCCTGTATACATATTGTTGAACGGCTTCAAAAACCCCATAGAATCGATGTATCATTCAGTAAACGACGTCGACATGGCAGCGTTAAAATTCGTCGCATTTATTACGTCTAGCGTGACAGAATAATTAGCTTGAGCAAACAATCGTTCATTTTGTACAAGCTTGACCAACAAAGCTCCTTATCCCCGATCATTTACGAAGTGTCTCATAAATCAACTGCGGTTATTTATGCAGAATGAAAATTGTCTGCAGCGATTCCAAGAGTCTCCAGCCAGGTAGACATTTAATTTTTACTGGAATAATATAAATAGGCCGAAAATAGTAGATTGTTATTTTTAAATCATTGTAACCTCTCCACTGTCTTAAACTGAACTAATTTTTCACATAAATGCATAAAATCCGAAGTCTACTTCGAAACACATAATTAATCTGCGGATTTTTATGCAAAATAAAAATCTTCTATAGGAATTGCAGGAAATAGGGGCTGAACAGAAAATTCTTTCCTGCTTTAACACTAATCCTACCACCGCCGGTCAAATGATTTCAGATTTTTTATTTTACAATTATTGAAATTATAAAGATGCTTCCACTAGAAACGATTATGCATACGAATTTATTCAGGTATGCATTATAATAAAAATTGCACAACATCTAAATTAATTCAATCGTGCCATTTTTATGAGGGAGCACATGCTAGTCACTTTTAATGGTTTATATAATAAATTTTGTGGTTTCGGCGCACAGTACGATCAATTACAGGAACAGCAAATTTGCAATTATTTAAACATTCTTCTCAACGTTTCGATCCTTAATATTCCCTTTTATTGTTTTCCCTGTTGTCACAGCAAGTAAGTGTGTTTTTTCTTTTTTTCTTCTCTGTCCGCTCTCTTCACACGGCTGTGTCGAAATATTATTTTTTGTTCAACTTGTATTATATATATATATTATTTTTCAGACGCAAAAATGTCTTTCTTGAAAATGATCCATAAGGGATCGAAACGTTGAGAAGAATGTTTAAATAATTGCAAATTTGCTGTTTCTATAATTGATCGAATTGTGCGCCGAAACCACAAAATTTATTATATACTTCATTTTCGATCGAGAGGAAATTTACTTTTAATGGTTGGTAGGATTAGCGTTAACAATTCAAATTCTATCAATCCCTTCATTGTTTCAAGTTCTGTCCATTCATTTTTTTTCATAAATGCATATAATACCCAGTCCACATATAATATGTAAAAAGAATAATAAAAGAGATGAGCGAAGAGATTTAACAAGATATATTGTAAAGTTCGGAGGTCGTTGACAAGAGTGGACTCTTCGACAAACGCAACTCGAATGTGTCGTCCCGTCCGGAAAAGTCTCTTTCCTCAATGACGTCTTCTAAAGTCCAGGACAATTTACGACCGTCGTTGCCGGTGTTTACTCTCGTCGCTGTCATTTTGGGGTGTTCGTTATTTTTCTAACAAATATGTTTTTAATCATAATCTTTAATCTAAATCTTTTCACAAATATTGCAAAGTAGATCCACAACGTTCCACAGCTCTCGCTCGTTCTAACCGCGAGCCTGAATTTCACGTTTCCACGTGCGAAGGGTTTCGAGCGTGTCCATAACGAGGATCGACCGTGATCGAGGATCTCGATAAAGGAAACTGTCGCCAGCGGGAAAATTATTCACGGTCGTCTCGCGGGATCGATGTCTCATCTCGGCGAGATCGGGTCGTCCCGCGGGTAACGGTACGCGTAATCGAAAATCGCTTGGTGACGTCAGGAATACCTGTGATAAAACGTAAACGACACCTTTCGCCGATCGATCCTCGGCCGGCTCCATGGCTGGCAAAAGGCTCGATCTCGCCGACGAGATCGGAACGCCGCGCCAGAGCAAGAGCGAGAGAGAGAGAGAAGGAGAGAGCAAAAGAGAGGGAGAGGGAGGAGATTGCTTCGATCTACTCGTCGCGTGCTGCGATCAATCGCAGTTAGTCAAAGTCAACGTCGATGTCGGCGAGCCTGAGGAAAAAAGACGGCGCAAACACCTGCGCTAGATTTATCGGGATCCCCGTGCGCACGGCGCCGTTCTCACGATGTTGAGATCATTTCTCGAACGGTTTACAAGCGATCGCGGTCGCGATTTACCGGCGAGCAAAGCGGAACGATTGTCCGCGGCGAGAAACCTGACTCTTGGAGCTGCCGTTTTGACCGTAATTGCGATTTCGAAGACAACCGATCCGCAATAGGATTATAGCGATTAGAATAATCTGCCAAAAATACTCGATCTATCGCCAACATTGTATCTCCAGATAAAGAGAATGTAGAAGTCGTTGTACATATGTTTATTAACACATTGACTGTCTCGTCGGTCAAATACGGCTGACACGATCTTCCGTTTATCTTTCGGAATGAATTTTTGCCGTACCGAACTGATAAAGTGTTATTTGTAGACTGAGGATTTTATGCAGTTACGACAAAAATGAATAGGTACAATTTGAAAACAGTGAAAAGATTAATCCTCCATCGGGCGCGGTCGATCTGAGCGGTACAGGGTAAACATTTTCCGATACCCTCCTGAAGCTCTTTCGCTAATTTTGTCTATGTTTAATAATTTTCGCTTAGAATCTAAAGTATACCATAAACGGGTTTTTTTTTAAAAAACGTTTTTGTAATTTTTCCTACAACTACATCCCTTCGAAGATGATCCATATTTTGGTTTTGCTTAAAATGGGTTAGTATGGATTCTATGGCCATTTCTCTGAGGCGAGCCAATTAGGCACACCGTCCCTGATGCCAGGAGGATCCGAGGCGCGCCCGATAAAGGGTTAAGATGATTTGCAGTTTTAAATTAATTTTAAGACATAGTTCATAATGCGTTAGTGTGTTAAGTTAGTTGTAAGTTGAATTAAGGATAGGAGAATAGACGCGAAGGCGAGATGACGCAAAGTGAGACGGAATAACCGGAGCGGGAATTGTATTCAAAATTGTAACCCTGAGGGGATCAATAAAAGCACATATATACATGATTTGAGGATAACGATGTGATATCAAATTCGTGAAATTAGTGTGAAAGAATGAAATGTGTATCCGGCTCCTGTCCGCAGTCTAGTTATTAAGATTTTTAAGATCTATAAGAGTCGGAGAGGTAATCACTGTCATTAATTTTAACTCCACAGCTTCATTAAGAATTTAGATAGATTGAACTATGATATGGCGTAGGATTCTCTCAAGGTAGGAGAACTCAAATATATTTAACATGTGGTGTCATTTTTAGGAAGCGCAGCGTCTTGTCCGACCAGGACAAGCCTATTCTACTGTGCGCACAGTAAGACGATCCCCAGCAGCACCACACGCGCTTGGAAACTATCATGTTGTACACTGCAATGCTAAAATGAAATTTATTTTATTCTTTAACTATGCAAAGCCCACTGATTTTGTAAGTGTTCTTCTTATTTGAAGCTAAAGATACAGTCTGAGCATTGCCTCTCGCTGCAATGCTGCATTGTAAACAGCAAATTGTTAGTGGAAAGTTGTCCACAGTGTTTCTAGACACATCACTGACCGAGTATACATTCCAATCTATCACTATGATTCACCACTTCTTATGCACATTCTGATGTAGCTGCAGGAAACAGGTGTCGAATGGAAATTCATTCCTTCCTCTAACAATTTCAATTTTCTTATCTTCTTTCAAAGACGAATGTATTACCGAAACATGTTCATTACATTTTCAACAATTGTTCAAGCCGTTTCGCCAGGTTTAACACTAGAACTACCGGACAAGTCAAAATGACTGGTTTCTAAATTTTTCTTTTACAAATATTGAAATTATAAAAATGTTTTCCGGAGTAATGTTTTAGTCAAATTCTCTATTAGAATACATATTTAAACAAAAGTTGTACGGAAGTTGAATAAATGCATTCTTGTCGTTTTTAGAATGCAATATACACCAGTCGCGTTTAGCGCTCGGTAGTTCTAGTGTTAAAATCCGCGCCGTCATACGCGTCAACTAGGACCTCGGGCGCGTCCTCATCGCGCGCGAGAACGAGTGAAATCGGCAGTCTTGCTCAGATCGCGACGCTGATCGGTACGATATAATTTCTTTAATCTCTAAAATTAATATTTTTATAAACTATTTCTTGCAAACAATGAACAGTCCTATAACTATCAAACTCAACACGTAATCAATTACGCAATCCGACCCTCACGCGTTTTAACTCATTTGCGGAGCAACGTGTGCAACGCGCCATCTATCACCCGACGAACTGTAACAAGTATTTTTTATTTAACATAAACTGACTCGGAGCTTACGCGCTTTGAAAAATACAAACAATATTGCAATCGTTTTAAAGCCTCTTTCAGATACGACAGCCAGTGTTTCCTATACTCCGCACCAATCAGCCCAATTTATCAAAAAAAATAAATCCTAGGCATCATGGCAACGCTGTGAGAAGTCGAAAAGCGGTTCTAATTCAGCAACCACGCAAGTCGAAAGCTAAAGACACGCCATAGCGCAGCCGTGCACTTAAAACAAAGATCGATGGCTTCGCACAACGAAGATCGCAGGACAAAGATTCGAGATCGCGTGGGTGTAGACGTTGAAAAAAATTGAAAGAAAAATCCGGTGGTTGATTCGTCCACGTTTGAGCCGGCAATAAGGGGACGAGTGGTCGCAGCAAAGGGACATTAAGACTCAGGAATCTCCGCTTTCATACGCGAGAGGTCGATATCGCGTTAGTTTTCCTCTGTCCCTTTTATTCACCGTTTATCCAGATAAAGCGTCGTTTGCTTTAAGAGGGCGATAACGACCTCGTAGGTACGTAACCACGGACAGCCGCCACGAGGATCGATAACGCCAGCCGGCTTTCGTGAACGCTGCAATTTCAGCTGCGACGATAGCGCGGCCGACCCTTTTTTCTCGTGGCACACACGAGAACACGCGTCCCTGAAAAATTAGAGTTTCCTGCAGCGCCCGTGCCTCTCTCGTCCAACCTCGCCTAACCTCGCCTAACCTTAGCCCCGACACCCGATGCACACACCTCAGAAATTACTCTGCCGCGGAACGCCGGGGCTCTCGTGAATCCCCGTAATGGCCTCGGTTTTCTTAGATCCCGAGATAAAAATGTATCTAATCGGCCAACCCGTAGGTATAAATTCTACGCTGGTAATAGAAGACCTCCGAACCTACGGTTATCCTTTCTTGAACCTTTTCAGGCCTCGAGCATCCTCCCAGAGGCCGTTACGAGAGGGCAAAGGCCAGTACAAACTAAAGTAATCGGGTTAAGATTATTTGCCAGCTCGAATTTACACGGACGATTATAGTATGTAATACTAGAATATACTTGAATGTACTAGAATATACTAGAATATTCTAAAATATATAAAGTATACTAGAGTATAGTAGAATATATCAGAATATACTAGAATGTACTAGAATATACAGGAATACACTGGAATATACTAGAATATAGCAGAATATACTAGACTATATTAGAATATACTGGAATATACCAGAGAATACTAGAATATATTAGAATATACTAGAATATACTGGAATATACCAGAGAATACTAGAATGTACTAGAATATACTGGAATATACTGGAATACACTAGTATATACTAGAATCAACTGGAATATACCAGAATATACTAGAATATACTAGAATATACTAGAATATACTAGAATATACTAGAATATACTAGAATATACTGGAATATACTAGAATATACCAGAATATACTAGAATCTACTAGAATATACCAGAATATACCAGAATATACTAGAATATACTAGAATCTACCAGAATATACTAGAATATACCAATATATACCAGAATATACTAGAATATACTAGAATATACTATAGTGTACTAGAATATACTGTAATATACTAGAATACACTAGAATATACTAGAATCAACTGAAATATACCTCAATATACTAGAATGTATTACATTTTCTGGAATATACTAGAATGTATTAGAATATACTGGAATATACTAGAATATACTAGAATGTATTAGAATATACTGGAATATACTAGAATTTACTGGAATATACTGGAATATACTAGAATATACCAGAATATACTAGAATGTACTTGAATATACTAGAATCTACTAGAATATACCAGAACATACCAGAATTTAGTAGAATATGCTAGAATATACTATAATATACTAGAGTATACTAGAGTATAGTAGAATATACTAGAATCAACTAGAATATACCAGAATATACTAGAATATATCAGAATATACCAGAATATACCAGAATATACTAGAATATAGTAAAATATACTGGAATATACTGGAATATACTAAAATATACTAGAATATACTAGAATATACCAGAATATACCAGAATATACTAGAATGTACTGGAATATACTAGAATGAACTAGAATATACTAGAATATAGCACTAAAACTGACTATTCTACATTACCTTATAAAAATAACAAGGATGTGTCTATCCAAATTTTTAGCCATTTCTTAAAAAAATATATACTCAAACAAATAAATTCGTTGAATATTTGTTCAGGGATGCATTTTTACAATCTCAATAATTCTACAGGTTTTCGCCGATAACCACCAGTGCTATGTGCATATAGGTGAACCTACGTGAAAAAATAAGACGTACAGAAAGAATGAGGTTTCTTTTTTCGTTCAAGGTTTAATTTTGAATGAGAAATGGTCTAATGGAGACCTGTGAAGAATGTCGAAGAATTGAATAATATTGTCGCATTAGTTTTGACCTATTAAAATTATTAATACTTTCGCGACGGACGACAGGCGGATAAAACCACTTAGCTGAATACGGAATATATAAGGCTAATGACTCTGAAATGACGTAGACTACGTTTACCGTCGCGAAACTGTTAAAAGAGGAAATGCATTTTTCTTTAATCTCTGTTTCCTCTCTGTTTCCTACGATTCACTTGTAACATTTTTCTATCGCCAAAAAATCTACGATATAGAAACTACGCAGCGAGACAAGAAAGTCAAGATTTTGATGTAGAAAATTTTCTAGATATTTGAAAAACGTGCTTCCAACGGACCCGCGTATCAAAGTTCAAAGTTGAGTTGACGTCCGGCCTGAGCGGAAACCGTGAAAGAATCTTCCCCGTGATTCCCGAATGGAAATTGCAAGGTGGGAACAGCGACGACAGGAACGGAGTTCGCACGGTTGAAATATGTATCGTCTTAATTACGAAACAATGTAATTTCTCTTTTCATCGGTCGATGCGGCCATTACGAATTCAGAAAACAAAAGTCGAGGAATCGGCAGGTGCCCGTCGACACACGGCGTTAATTGAATATTCCCCTATCGACTAGGCACAGGCAACGCTTACTACATTTGACAAATTGTCGGGTCTGCGTGCGACGCGAGCCCGTCCTCGGTTGCGCTCGTTCATTTTTAACGAAGAAGTAACGAGTTCGTCGACGAGCACAGAGACGAAAGCCTTCCTGCCCCCATGCATTTTCCATCGTATCGATGACGAGGAATCGCGTTCGCGGCGGTTCGATTACACGAGGGTGAATCACGGGGAACGACGATCGAAGATACATACCGTCCTCGAGACTTCGGATCACGGGAAATCACCGACCGACCGCACTGTCGCAAGACATCGTCGTCTCGATCGGTTGTAAAGTCGTAACGATCGTCATATAAAGTTGAAATGTAGCAAGTTCGAGGACCGTTATCCAGGGATTCGAGTTCTTTCGGCGGTTCCATGCGAGTGTAAAAACTCGAGAAGAAATCGCTGATGGCTCGCAGCTTCGGGAGCTTTTAAGCCGCTCGTGCCAGCTCAGCTGTCGGGAATGCGTTTCAACGGTCAGCGGAATCCCAAGTCCATCGGTTTTTCCGATTTTCCCGTGCCCCGTAGATGATTCATAACCGGAACTGCGTTTCCGATGGAGTTGGCTTGGATTTTTGATGCGTTCGAATAACTCGAGCTGTCATTAACCCTTTACTTTAGAAGAGTAAAAAGGACAATTTGTAATGTAAAAATAAGTACAATAAAACATCTATTGAAAGACAGGAATAAAGAAGAAAAGAGAAGAGTGTCCGCTGCTACTTTAAACGATTTCGACATACATTGTTCATTCCGAGCCAAAAATCATTCTGATCAAATTCGAGGCCACGACGTCCAAGAAATGATACTCGCGATTCGCGCAGCGTATTCAGCACGAGTTTACAGGTCGGAGATCACGGAGACGACACATTCGATTATTATTCCGGTAGGATCGCGACGCGAATGGCTGTCGGGGAAGGATCACTCCACTTTTCAAGTCCGGTTGGAAAGAAACTGTTCCCGCGGAGTTCAGTGTCCGTGACAGCGGGGGATCGCAGCTGAGACGAAGAAATATCTGTCGACAGTGATGCTAGGGAGCGGAGCAGGCGTCGCCGATTTGGCTTTTTGGCTTGTTGAAAGAAGAAACGCTGTGGTATGAAAGCGACGAATTTTCGTGCACGTTGGAACTCGAGGAAAACTAATGCTTGAAGATCGAGATACAGTGAAGACAATACTCGTGGCAGATTAACCACTAGAACTACCGGGCCCCCCAAAATGACCGGTTCCTGATTTTTTCTTGCACAAATATCCAAATTATAAATATGTTTTCGGGAGTAATTTTTTTAGTACACTTTTTTATTGCAGTGCAGAATTAAACAAAAATTATTATAAGGCAATATATACCAGTAGCGTTTAGTGTTCGGTAGTTCTTGTGTTAAAAACTGAATACATCACTATGTGCGCAGGCCATAGATGCCCGTGGTGAAAAACACTGGCCAAAATCGTAAATTCAGGAGTCATTTTTTTGTACACTTTTCTATTGCAGTGCATAATTAAACAAAAATTATTATAAGGCAATATATGCCCGTGTTGGAAAACACTGGCCAAAATCGTAAATTCAGGAGTAATTCTTTAGTATACTTTTCCATTGCAGTGCATAATTAAACAAAAATTATTATAAGGCAATATATACCAGTAGCGTTTAGTGTTCGGTAGTTCTAGTGTTAAAAACTGAATACGTCACTATGTGCGCAAGCCACAGATGCCCGTGTTGGAAAACCCTGGCCAAAATCGTAAATTTAGGAGTAATTTTTTTAGTACACTTTTCTATTGCAGCGCATAATTAAACAAAAATTATTATAAGGCAATATATACCAGTAGCGTTTAGTGTTCGGTAGTTCCAGTGTTAAAAACTCAATACGTCACTATGTGCGCAAGCCATATATGCCGGTGTTGGAAAACACTGACCAAAATCGTAAATTCAGGAGTAATTTTTTAGCACACTTTTCCATTGCAGTGCATAATTAAACAAAAATTATTATAAGGCAATATATGCCAATCGCCTTTCGTGTTCGGTAGTTCTATTGTTAAAAACTGAATACGTCACTGTGTGCGCAAGCCATAGACGTCCGTGTTGGAAAACACTGGCCAAAATCGTAAACTGTGTATGCTCATCGACGTCTCGGCTCCGCCATCGTGCCAACACCTGCTCGGTTTCGAATTTCCCGCGGCAAGGTGACGACGAAATGTTTCTACTCCGCTGTCACCGGCGGACAAGGGTGTGCCATCGTCGTGGGGTTTGGCAACGTGCTGGCGTCGCTAGTCAGAGGATCCGAGGAAGGGCCTGCCAACGTGTCTGTAAACGCGCGGTTCTCCCTCAGAAGTATTTTACATGCGAGACGATTCAAACCTGACAAGTTGTCTGACTTAATTCTTCCAGGTACTGGACGAAATCTCAAATACCCAGACCTTATTAATTATTTATTTTTTGGAGCTCTCGGGCATCCGGACGGTCCCAGTATGAAAGGCGGCATTAGACCCATAAGATCCTTTCTGCTTCGTATAGAGCGGCGCATTACCGAGAGTGTGTAATGCCCAGACCTAACCAAGACCTAACTCAAACCTTCTAGAAGTGTGTATCTTCAATTCACAGGCATCGATGCTCCATAAAAGAACAAGACTTGAACGTAGGAAGCTTTTGATTTAACAATTGCCCGTTTCAACGTAAAATCGTTAATCTGTGGCTGTAAGAATTCGCTCAGCCGCTGCGATCGTGCCCTCATAAATAAGATATTTGAACCAGAAGCCGTAGCAACTCGCCAAAAGTCCGTGTAGGATGAAAGGAAATATCCAAAGTTCCTGACGGCGCCGATGAAATATCCGAGAGCAGGCAGCGACGAGGGGGAATTGTTAGAGGGAATTTTCCCTCGGTCAAAGGGGATGTTCGTGGGCCGTTGAAACTATTCGTGGCTCACCTTGTTTCCATACCAGGCCCAACAGCGAGGTCTCCTTGCTGCAGACTACAGCCGTACGGCGAAGGATATCTGGCGATGTTTGGGAACGGTGCAGCAGGGTGTCGTCTCGGCGTTCCCGACTGCTGGAAATGTCTTCGGCGTCGTTGCCGATGGTGTTGGTAATGATGATGATGGTGGTGATGGTGCTGCCGGTGCTGGTGGTGATGTAGGGGCACCTGTACCCTGTGTACGGCGTTCGGCAGCCTCCAGCAGAGCACATACGGGATCCCAAAGTCGGGCTTGAGCTGCACCAGCGGCAGCAACCGGAACTCGACCCCACGTGGATGATGAAGGGACGCCGATCGGCAGTTGTCCTCGCTGGACCCGTGCGCCAGTAGACGACCCTCTCCGCGGAGGACGTTGTAGTCGCGCCAGCAAAGGTCACGGGGTAACATGTCACGAGGACATCCCTGCCAACCACGAACTACCGGCTACCGATACGTCTGGTCATCTCGGCGGCGCTCGAGACCGAACACCCAGAGACACACGCGCACCTACCGCCGCGGCCCGTGCAGGCCCGACCAGGCCCGACCAACGAAAGAACGCCGACTCACGTTCGCCTCCTCGGCCCTTCGAGAACAACTCAAGCCTGTTCACTCGCGTACAACGATCCGCCAGAGGATTCACCAACGATCCACTATCTCGGCGCGTGTTTGTTCTGATCCGAGTCCTCGCCGGCGAACAGAGGCTCTCGATGCGCCCAATCGATCAGCCGACGAACCACCGCCCGAAAACGCGCACTCAACGACCGAACACCGTTCTGTTCAAACACCGCTTCCGGTCTCGCACCCGAAGACGCACGATCAAGGAAGAACGGAGCCGGAGCGACGCGGATTCCTTTGGACCACGATGATCCGAGATGATAAGATGCTGGAGAACAACACCATCACGACCAACGGAAGCTTCCTTCAGCGAGTGCCAACGATTTCACACGGATACCAGACAGCTCTCGGAGAGAGAGAGAGACACCCTCGTCGCGACACTCCCTTTCGCGCTGCGTCACTAAGGACCTTGGCATCGACTTGCTCGCTCAGCGGTGTCGAGCGGCCGAGAGCGAACCGACCGACGAACCCAACGAACGAACGGACGTGGAACGAAAGCCGGGAGAGGAAGGAACGCACAGCCCCCGAGGAGGATCCGCGGCTCGGCGCGCCACGAATTTCAAACTGGCCTGCGCGCGCGCAACTCGCGCCGTTTCCACACCGTGTTCTCGCATGGCCAGGGGAAGAGGCGAGGCTGCGCGCAAAAAGAAACGCCGGACAACGGACACACCGGGAGAACCGTCTCCGTCGCGACGGCGATCCGCTCGCTCGTTCACCCGCGAATACCGTCGCGAGTACGCTTTTACGGACTCGACGAGACGCGACCCACCCGCGACCGATCCGTGATTAACACGTTCGGTAACGTGGCATGTACTATGCTAGTTCAAATGCATTGGCTGAATACTGTTCACAAAGTTCTACGTCAATTTTCTACTTTCACACACATTTAGTCTTTCGTGAATAACCGGCTACACACTCTCAAGTCTTTTTCAGCACATTTTTAACATTTTTATTCACCAATAGCAAGATTATTGTAGAATTTTATATTCTCAAGTGGACCACTATAGACTGCATACTCTATACATCCATGACAAAAATGGGTAAGTGTAATTTAAAACAGTAAAAACATTATTTTCAATCTGCTAAACATAATAGAGTAGAATATCAATTTCTATCTCATTCCGGTTTGTCGCAATTCGGGTAAAAAATTGTTATTTTACATAAAGTTTAATGATAGAATATTGATTTATATGATATTCTTTCTCATTTTCCATGAAACAATTTTTTTCCTGCATGTTTTGTCCTATGTTTATTAAATCAATGTTTTGACGATTTTTGTGCGCAGTACGAACGTCCACTATGCAAAAAGAGACCCAGGTGTACGCTTTCGTGGTATGAAATGATAAATGATACTCCCCCGTTTTTAGATACTGCAAAATATTTGGTTTCACGATTTGCACAGGTTTTTTGCTACATTTTATTCACGGTTATACAATATTTTTTAACTATTTCAGTCATATTCACGCGTCTTTTTGATGTTGTTGAATAGTTTGGCGACATCAAGAAAAAGACAGTAAGATGCTTGGTGATCGTCTGTTTTTCGAATAATAAAATCATATTTTTACAGTTTCGAGAACCAGCCACTGGAGCTCACTGTCGTCAACATATTCATCCCCAAAGAGTAAAACAAAACCTCGACGAAATACCAGAGAGGTAAACGCGGTTTCACATACGCATTTGTTTATCATTTTAAGAATTTAAACGCACCACTAGTGCACGAGTATCCCGGAGTATAGCAATTGCATTCTTCGAAGCATATTTAACTCGTAGCCCCGAGTGTTTACGCCAGCGGAGCGTTTCGAAACATCGATAAACACGTCGAGCAAAGAAACCATCGCCACCGCGTACCATTTCCGATGAAACTACAAAAAGCAAAACCAAATCAGCTTCGAGATCAGAACCCCTCCCCTCTATATCGTAAGGCAGATCGTGCGGATCAGTGTATTATAGTTTTCTCTTGCTGCGCAGCAGGCTGCGATAAAATACTGAAGCGAGAGATATTCGGACCCCGTCGACTCGTTATGTAGTATCCATAGAACGTTTTTCCGAGGCGATAGGGATCGTGTTAGGCCAGAAATATGAAGCAACGTTCCTTGGCAGGAGTAAGGCCAATTTACTGTTTCCTTGGCCCGTCCTGTTCACAGCCGCTCTCGGTTACAGCCCATTTAGCAACGTCTAAATGTCAGCGTAGAGATCGCGACGGCCTGCTAATATCTTCGGCTATCGGGGCGGCCGGTTGTTGAAAACTCTTCTGGTCATCCTCGTGACTCCGGTAATTGCGGGAGCAACCGTGGATCGTGGTCCCCCCTGGTTAGGTTAGCGTCCTCCTTTTTCCCCCGCAGATGTTCCTCTTCCTCGCCGAGCTTCTTATTACTGAATCCGTTGCTCCTCGAGACTCGCGAAACAGGCTCATCACCGGGGATGCCACAATACAATTCGTATCCTTCCCCCCCTACGAGTTACAAAATATACACAAATGTACATGTTATACATTAATTTGTCAGAATCATACCAATTTTTTAAAATTATGCTGGGTGCTCAAGGTACCACATTTTTATCGAGAATTTTACTTTACTGAGGCTGAAATCGCCGCGCATGCGCGTGAAATCTTGCACCATATCCCAAAACTGCCTATAGAGCGCACCACAGTGTTTGCCACACAAGATGGCCGACAAGTTGATACCCCTTCCGTGTTTTGGCTCACCCCCGCAGAATTAGGCTCAGTCCTTTAGGTCCGTGCTTACGACATCCCGCGTCTGAGGCACGGGTCCGTTAGATAGCCTTATTGACCTCTAGCAGGCCTAGGACAAAACGCTTTTCCTTTTTCCATCTTTTCATAGCTTGAAAAATTGCCGCTACACTCTTAGTACATTCTCGTCCTTCTGGCGAATGCAACAAATTGTCAAAGATGGCGACATTGAAATATCCGCAACCCATTCTAGATTGTGCCGTATCTAGTTGTACAGGGTGTCCCAATAATAAAGGTACATTTCCTCTCGATCGAAAATGAAGTATATAATAAATTTTGTGGTTTCGGCGCACAATTCGATCAATTATAGAAACAGCAAATTTGCAATTATTTAAACACTCTTCGCAATGCTTCGGTCCCTATATGGATAATTTTCAAGAGAGACATTTTTGCGTCTGAAAAATAATATATATATATAATACAAGTTGAACAAAAAATAATATTTCTATAATTGGTCGAACTGTGCGCCGAAACCATAAAATGTATTATATGTCCCAATAATGTTATGCACTTCCTTGAAGGGGATGATTCCTGAGGTCATTCGAAGGAACTTTTCCCTTTACGAAAATGTTCTCCGTGGGTTTGTTCAAGAATTATTAACAAAAAACACGAACCAATCAGAGCGCGACTACAGCGGACAACTTCCGGTTCGGCCAATGCCACGCTCAGCGGGACCTGTTGCCGAACCGGAATCCGTCCGCTGTAGCCCCACTCTGATTGGTTCGCGTTTTTCGTGAATAACTCCTTAACAAAGCCGCGGAGAACATTTTCGCAAAGGAAAAAGTTCTTTGAAATTACCTCAGGAATCACCCGATTCAAGGAAGTACAACATTTTTGGGCCACCCTGTATAGATCAGTGAACAGATATCAGTGACAACGAGCGGATACATGACGTCGCATTGTTCCCACTACGAGGAGAATCGAACCCCGTTGAATGGTGGAGGGGGAATTATATAGAGAGGAATACAAGCTGAGGGAATACTATTCGGCATCCCTGCTCCTCGCGTCGACTGCATTTCATCTTCGCGAGAAGATCCGGCGACGCGCCGATGGATTCCGCGATAATTTTCAATCAACCGGCGCCGATACGCGTTTGGGCGTGTCGTATTCGCGGTAGCCGCCAGGGACTCTGCTAATGAGCGAACGCCAGAAAACCTGCCGTGGAATTTCAATCGGCGATTCCGCTGTTATCTCGAGGCCAGGACACACGACGCGCGGTTGCACCTGCTACGACGACGCCGCGGATATTTCAGCCGGAGACTCGCCAGGCAAACGAACATTGTCGCGTGGGTCGTTTACTGACGTTTACACCTGCACCCCTCCCCTGATGTACCGCGCCCCTCTAGGCGATACCTGAGCACAGGTGCCGTCACGAATCGCTGGACATCGTGACTAGTTTACGGCGACGCGATTTACGAGCTTGTCTACGAACCAGCGACGTTGACGCGACGTCACACGCGCGGATGCTATCAGCGTCCCCTGTTCGGATTACACATGAATTTCATGTGGTCAAGGTTTAACCCTACAGTAGTCGCGCCTTATTTTGTGACACGAGAGGTCGCGCGCGGTCTGCGAGACCGAATCGAATATTAATCATTATGTTTAAGGTGTTTTCGTTTGTAAGTGCGAATATGTTCATATGCAAGACTATAAAAGTCTTTAACAAAAAAATAATGATATATTTTTCATTAAAAAAATTAAATACAGCATCGTTCCACAAAAATTTCAACTATAAACAGAAATTCAAAATTAACCAAAAGTATATTCTTTGACTAAAATCTTGCGTCACTCTCTTCCAAAATGCATTGGAGACGCTGCTGCTCCTTCTCGTATGTGTACTTCCACATGTTTATATCACAAACTACAATGACAAAAGCATATAACACCAGCAGGCGCGGGCGGTGTTACAGACCAAAAATGCCTACAAACCTATACAAATGGCAATAATTAAACAGTTGATTAGAAGTTACGTTTGTGAGGTTATAATAGTCAGCTAGACCGAGAATGCGAAATGTGGGCACAATAACAATTGAAATATGCTACAACAAATGACGGTCTGTAAGACCGCGCGCGACTACTGGCGGGTTAAGGTTCTTCCTAACCCCAGAGCACCTAATTCCAGTTGGCAACTATAAAACGATCTCTGTATACGAACATCAATTATTGTCGTCGTGCATAAAACTACCCGTATTGAGCAGGGTGTCGCAAAAATGTACATCCTTCAAAGGGATGACTCTCGAGGTCATTTGAAGTAATTTTTTGCTTTGATAGAAGAAAAATCGTACTAAATTCTATCGAATTTTATATTCTGGCATTTCTTGAAAATTTCCGCTGTCTATTGATCAGTTCCCAGATAGCACAAAGACGTTTGAAAGACGTCTTAAAGACGCCTGGTGTTGGACTTTCAAGACGTCTTAATGACGAATGTCCTCCTCTGAACGGCTTCTGAACGTCTTATGTTACAAAACTGCACGTCTTAAAGACATCTTTAAAACGTCTTATAAACGTCTTAAAGACATCTTTAAGACGTCTTTAGAAAATCTTACAGACGTCTCTAAGACGTCTTTAAGACGTTAATTTTACGGCTTTTAGAAGTCTGTAAGACATTTTCAAGACGTAAAATGGACGTCTTAAAGACGTCTAAAAGACATAAATTTCAGACGTCTTAAGACGTTCAGACCTAAAATGGACGTAAAATGGACGTCTTTAAGACGTCGTGTGCTATCTGGGTTAATACTAGTTTCATTAACAAAAGTCAATTTCAGCGATTCCAGTCCAATTTGTAACGATCAGAACGACTCTGTTGCCTTCGCAGGATTATTCTACTGCAACCTATCTCATTAAATTTGCCTCAGAACTGGGAACATTAATTTGTAATAAAAATTTTCTGAGGATTTTGACGTTTTTGACCAGTGTACGCCGAAGAAAGCTCGTCAAGTAACAAGTCCCTGTCGAAGAATTTTCGAATTTTATCGACGCTCCCTAATCCGTGAAACCGAGCGTATAAGAAGTCCGAGATGAAAGGTCGAGCGATGGAGGGAGAGCGTTATTCCGAAGAGGATGCCTCGACCTTCATCTTTCATCGATCGCGTCTCGGTCCGTACAGCATCGAGCACGTCCCTTCTCCCGTTTATTATTGACATCGAGTGATCGGTGCTCGGGAGCGGCGCGCGTAATCACTTGTTACAACAAGATGCTAATTGGTAACGGGCAACGATCGCGGTAACCGATAGCGAGCCTTCTAGAGATCGTCTCGATCTTGCGAGCAGCAGCCGCCTGGTGCTCGGCGTGTCGCAAGAAGGACAGAACCGAGAAAGAACGCGGGCAATTTTCAATTATGGTTATAGTAAAATCGAAGCGGCTGCGGGCAACCGTTAATTAACGGCGGTGATTCTCGACAAATAAATTTCCACGTTTATTCTCGCTGACGCCAACGGTCACGCCTCCTGGAGTCGATCATTTCTCCGTGACGTTGTCCTGAATGTTCAGTAAAAGTTATCGAATCGGAAGCGGAGTTTTATGCGAGCCGAAGAATTTCCTGAATTCATTTGCTACTTCTTAGGTAATTTTAATCAGATGGAGATCATCTTCTTGTAATTCTTGTCAGATGGAAATCATTTTCTTGTGATTCTTTTAATGATTTTAGTGTTTTTATCTGTGTTACTAGTTTCTGTAATTTAAGCCTTGTGCATTTCAATCTTTGAGGATTAGTCGTTTGCAAATTCTGGAATTTGATGCGCAGTCCTAACAGAATCAATAGACTGCAGATCACTATGTAAAATAAAAAATTCCCAAGGCAATTGTGGGGATCGGAGGATAAGTTAAAATGTATTTTTTTTCTTGATAATTTGAATTGGTCAAATGTAATGTAACAACGACCATAAATTTGTTGAATGCCTTCACAGTGAAATATACAGGGTGTCCCATTTAAGTTGAGATTGTAAATAATCTCGAAGACATGTGATTTAAAACAAACAAACTGACACATATCCTTTAGTGTTTCGAGTGGGGAGTCAAGTTTCAAGGTTATTTCAAGGTCATTTTGTCTTTTTTTTACCCTAAACCCATATTTTTTATTTCGAAATCATATTTGAAACATCTTTTTGTAAGTTCAATATGTCTTAAGATATTTAGCTGATTTTTCATGTTCATGTCAAGGATAATTTTGTTTTTCTATTAAAATGACAACGTTACTTTCTTCTGGAAGATTTTTCATTTCATTTAAGAACATCATAATAAGTCCTCAACTTCGAGACACTTAGTAATTTAATCAAAGACTGACGAACACATGATAAAGTTCTTACAAACTTACAAAAAAAATGTTTCAAACAAAAGTTGTGCATTTTTTTACGTAGAATATGATTCCGAAATAAAAAATATGGGTTTATGATAGAAAAGACAAAATGACCTTGAAATAACCTTGAAAACGCCCACGAATTAGAAAACTAGTAGTGACATTTGACTCCCCACTCGAAACACTGAAGGAAATGTGTCAGTTTGTTTTATCTAAATTATATGTCTTCAAGATTATTTACAATCTCAACTAAAATGGGACACATTGTATATTTTACTCATGCATTTCTGTCATGAATGCATAAAATCCTGTTTAATCCGTTAATCAAGTCTTATTCAATGTGAGAATTGAAATTACAGATTTAGTGAAATCTTTAAAAGAGGAAACGCATTCCAAGACTCGAACAAATCATATTTTGAACTGCAGATCTGCAGACTAGATCGATGTTGGAGGACCTGAGTTGCACTGGTAGGATGAAGGCTATGGATTCCGCCATGTTGTTCGCGCCAGCGTGTTAATTACACGGCAATCGCCGGTTAGCCCCGTTTCCCCGGGTGGAAAAGAAAAATCTTGGTCGCGTTGGTCAAAGGCGAAAACCGGAACGAGACCGTCGATGCGGCTGAATATTGATAAGGGAACGGGAGCAATACGACCGAGAAGTTCCCCGGGCGTGGCGAGCGTGTGCAGGCCCGCCATGGGGGTTGGCGTGTGTCGGTTATGCGAGGAGGAGCGCGGAACATTATCGTATTACCGTCGTTGCCATAGAATTCTGGCGCACGTTTCTGAACCCCGGCTCGAGCCGCATGGAAACCGGGCGTTTGATCCTATCGCTTTGCGTTTGCGTTATCTAACGTATCGATATTTAACGAGTGGCTCTCAAAGGCATCGCGGGTTGCCATCGCGAGCGCGCGCGCGCGCGACCGAGCGCTCCCCTGAAACGATTTTCCCTTCGAACCGCACCGCTAAGCCGTTCGTAATTAAAGGCAGAACAAGCGGCGTATCGGCGATTATCGTTCACGGCCGGTTAAAAAACTCGAGCGCTGCTTATCCTCGATTTTACCGCGAGTGCACGCAAGCACATCCGTACACGGGTTCGCTGTTCGCACGAAATATTGTCCACGATGAACACTATGCTCGCAAAATTTACTTAGATCGCGTAACGCGACACTTCAGGTCTCGTGTCGTTTGCAATCTAGAACGGTCGAGCTGATTGATTCAGTTTTAAGAAGTAATGTGTCATCTTTGTGTTACTTCAAAGTTCATTTTACGTACAGTAACCCCAATAATATAATTATAATTTCTATCGATCGAAAAATGTGATAATCTGATAAGATGCTATTGGCGCAAGGTTCGATCTAATTGTAAAACACAATTAGATCGAACCTTGCGCCAATAGCATCTTATCAGATTAACCCCAATAATATTCGGAAACTCATAAAAAGGCGATACATTTTTAATATCGTACCATACAGCTTGCATATATCTGGGGAAAGTTAAAACAATTACTTAAAATTGAATCACCGACCAATTGAAATTTTCTCGTCGTTTTGTAAACTAATGTTTTAACCTCTCAAAAAGATCCAAGTCGTATGGTACGATATTGAAAAAGTTGTCGTCTTTTTAAGTGTGTCCGAGTATTAATCACTGTACTTTAAAGTTAACAATTCTCAAGAATTCTTTATGGCAGAAATGGGCACTGTAGGGGCCCCTCGAACGCCTGCTTCT
Organism: Sphecodes monilicornis; assembly: GCA_913789915.3. Classification (NCBI taxonomy): domain Eukaryota; kingdom Metazoa; phylum Arthropoda; class Insecta; order Hymenoptera; family Halictidae; genus Sphecodes; species Sphecodes monilicornis. Next base: position 23,884,927 of record OU565291.1, read on the forward strand.
CCCACCAAGCTCTCTTTCATGCGCGAGGCCTGCGCACTGTTCGCCACGGGCGAAGCACTTCCTTCCTCTATGGCAGAGATGGGCAATTTTGCGTCAATTGAGGCAAAACCGTGAACACCGTAGCGCCCTCTTTCCCCTTCCAGCAAGCGCGGCACAATGGAGCAACGAAGACACGAAACATCAACGTACGCAACGAACGTGCGTGCTGCATGGAAGAGAGGTTGGTGGGAGAAGCAGGCATTTGAGGAGCTCCACCCGTGCCCACTACTGCTCTATGGTTACGGCGGTTGCTGGTGGGGGACGGTGGGCACTATGGTGGGGACGGTTTTGTCTCAATTGAGTCAATTTTGTCCCTGCTTTATGGAGTACTTTTCTAGTATTTTTATTTCTTGTAACCTAAAACAAAAAATATTCCACAAAGATCGGCAGACTACCTATGACTATAACGCAAAGCTCGAACTTGCGAAAATTAGGATCTACAATGGAACGTTTCTAGTCGTGATTCAAAATGGAGCGAATTTCGTGCAACAGTGGGAGCCGAATAATAAAGGGGATCTGAGGATGGCGTCGAATTCAATAGAAAAGCGCGCGAACCCGTAAAACGCGATTAGTCTAGGAGTTGCTAGGATTCTTCGAACTCGCTCGGAACTCTCTGTACACGGAGTGACCAGAACACAGTTTCGTATTCGCCGGGACTTGTGCCCACGGTGTTTGCGCGAGGTTTTACCGCGTCCGGACGCATGCTCTCCAATGTCAGACCAGAACGGCAGCCTGTTCGTAGGAGTATCACGTATCGGCGCGACGCGGAGCATGCAGATTTCTGCATCCCCGTCTTTGTTATTCGGCCGATACCAGCGGTGCTGGCACCACGGTTACGACAGCAGCTGTTCAGAGACAGCAATTTCTTCTGTCGCTTCTACCAACCTGCCAGAATGAACAGAAGTTTTCCGTGCAATTTGGCCGTTATCTCCAACAGAGATGCTTCATCGCCGACGTGTCATAAGTAGACTGCGGATCTTTATGCAAAATAAAGCTTACCTGTGTCGATTGCAAAAGGAGTCACTTAGGAATATCTTTCTTTAAGAAATTAAACAAAAATTAGCATGCATACAGGGCAAGCTAAAATATTCGCAACTCGATGAAAATTAACAGATCGATGGCAAAGAGGACAAAGACCAACAAAGCCATGAAATGCAATGATTTCGACACAGTCCAGGTTCTGTTTGATCCCACCACGTACTGAACGATAATTGACGAAGTAGAAATGTGTGAGATATCAACGGGCAGGACTTCGAGGTAGCGATTTTTGAAGGTCCAGTGCGGGGCGTGTCGATAGAAAAACGAAAGCCGTAAGGGTTGGGCGATAAATGGTAGAGCGGGTTAAGTTGCGATCGCCTAGGGTGCCTTCGACGACGGCCCTGGCCGGCGGGTACGCGCACCCGCTCGTGGATACCCAAGGACGGGTTCGGCTCGTCGAAGCTACTCTCGCGCGACCATTGGCTCTGGAGGTCGCATGCGCGCCGCTTGGAAACCACCCCTATCGATCCGTCGGCTCCGTGTTGCCACCCCCGCGCGCCTCGCCCCCTCGCTCTGTCTCGGACTGGCTCTCATCCCCTTTCGGCAAGGACATTCGCACGCAAGATCCACCCAGATACGAGGTGGATCTCCGACGACTGGTGTTCGGTTGCCGCGCCAACGCCACCGGCTCCTCTCTTTTCAGCTCCGGCTGCTGATTGTTTTTAGGTGTGCTCCCCGAAGAGCGAGCGAGGGAGAGAGAGAGACAGAGAGAGAGAGAGAGAGAGTTTGCAGCTCCGAGGCTCGTCGTTCGAGGAAGAATGCGTTCCCTGGGTCTGACACGTCGCGCTTGTCCCGGTTCTTGCGTGGAATTCTGATTTCGGGCCGGGAATGCTTCCCCGGCGGCGGGTAGCGTTGGAAATTAAAGACTTTAATCTTCGGGCCACAAGTCCGAAAGACTGAGGGAGGGCGAGAAGGCGTGGATGGTAGGCGCGCGGGCCCGACAGGCACTCGAAAAGTTTATTGGATTTGTTTAACGACATGAACACGGCCGTTCGCTCTACGGCAATATCAATATCGAGGAAACAGACGAGTGGCGGCACCGAGCGCCGCCGAAGGCAATGAAATAAAGAACATCGCGTTAAGAAGAGAGCCGGATTGAAAGAGTTCCAACGAGAACCACCCCGCCTTTGAATCCCCAGCACGACGAGCTCGAAAGTACCCGACGAGCCACGCTACCGCGCTCCTCTCGGTGAAACGAGACGCCGCTCTCTTTCCCTTGAAACTGTCCGTCATTTAAAGGCAAATGAAATCACAATTTCCTTCGGGAGTCTTTCATCCTTTGCACAGTGGCGCGACTCCACTCTGCACCGCTCCGCACCGCTTCGCTCGATTCCGCTCGGCTCCGCACGGCGCACGGGCCGAGCACCGAACTCCACAGTAATTATTTCTGCTACGCGAAGATCCAATTTCCACGAGCGGTAATATCGATTAAGGGCGGACGGACGCGAGCACACGGCCTCGCGAACAAGATATAAAAAAGCGGCTTTTTAATCTCTCTCTCTCTCTCTCTCTCTCTCTCTCTCTCTCTCTCTCTCTTTCTCTCGTTCGTACGGGGTGATGTACCTAACGCGATCATCCTAGATGGTCTGAAACTATCAGTGGATCGTGTCAAACGCGAATCGAACCGTTTGGACGCTTGTAGTTAGAGGTTATGTTTCGTTTCTGCATACAACTGTATACATATTTTGTTATTGCATTTCGTGTAGTTGGTTAACCCTTTGCGGACGCGTGTCTGTTGATAGTCGCCCAAGCAAAAATTACCGTTCTGCGACTGCAAATAATTTTTATAGAAAATATTAATCTCGAAAAATATGAAATAAATTTTTACTGAACACAACCCGTTTCCCTACATTTAAATCATACATTTAACTCTTCAGTATGTAATTTTGTTTCATGAGGAAAGTTTCATCCAGACCCATCAAGAAGTATGCTAAAAATAATTCCCGTCCACTGAGAATTAAAGAATACGTTCAAGCATATACTAGGCGTACAAGTTACTTCGTAGCCGTTTCTTAAAAACTTTGTTGTAATTATATTTGTATTTACATACAACGAAAAGACACGTAACTTTCCAAAATGGTGTCCGTCACTTTCTCCGCATTCGTTGCATATTGCAAGGACTAAATGAGTCTCGAATGTTGTGGATGAAAGGATACGCTCCACAATAAAATTATAATTGATTAATTGTGAGAATCACGAACTAATTTGTAAACATAATACCAATGACCTACGTGCGACCTTGATCTTCAAACATAGCGTATGCATACAGGTACGTCCTTCTCGTTCGAACGACTCTTTTTCATTCACGTTTTTCTATTCTTCTTACCTTTATTGAATAATCACCCTTAAACTATATGTGCCCATAATTATGAAAGTGGTCTAAGTCATATATTTCTTGTTTCGAGATATTTAATGAATTGCGTTTTAACGAATTAAAAAATATTTTTATATTATGCGACATCTTAATTATAATTTTCTTAATCTTGATTAATGGAAATTTATTATGAATATGAAATTTTGTATGAATTTCATACGAAAATGTTGTTTTTAAAACTCTAATTGACAGACCATTTTCAAAATTAATTGAATGTCCTATAAATGACTTAAAGCAATAAAGAACTATGAATTTTATTTGAAACAATAACTTTAATGAAATAATTCATGAACATTTATTAATTATTTTTAAAAAATAATCCATTTTTATCATTTTTTCTAGTTTTTAAGATTCTTAAAATGTTCCTGATAAACTGGACGGATGTGTGGTAGTAAACACATAATATCTTTATGTTTTTCTTCCGTTACTGGTCTAGGGGTGGTGTATAATGGAAGTAATTTAATATTTTCGTATATTTTTGGTCTTCCTCTTTTAGGTGAAAGATCAAAAACGTGGAATTTTGAATCATCTAAAGAAGTTTTATAGAACATTTTATAAGGTTCATTTTACAAGAATCTCATCCATTGAATTTTCAGCCAAGAGACAGATTCGCCCGCGGTATTTTTTACTCTTCTTGTTCTTGATTCTTCTAGTGACTTCGTTGAAATAAAATCCGGCTGCGACATTCGTTTTATCGAAAATGGCTTTCTCCTTCTACACTTTTCTATCAATTCATAATAATGCTCACGGTTGTATAAGTAAGTTGCTTTTTTTATTTTCATTTCTATCAAACCGAAATCACGGTCATTCGGTAGAAAGGAATGACCCGATACCAAAAGTTTGTGGTATCTTTAAAATTTCTTCAAATTTTTGACTTAGACCACTTTCATAATTAACACTAAATGAATTCCGTATAACGTTGAAATTACATCCACTATCTAAAGGTTCATTTTTCACGATATCCTAAAAATTACATTAAATACATATAGTTTCAGATAATGTGGATGTGAAATAAGTGATAAACTCATTTTTTTGAAATTTTGACTTAGACCACTTTCATAATTATGGGCACATATGTTCTACGTAAGCTAACGTTCCTCCTACAAATCGAATGTTTACGGCTAAAAAATCATTGCAAAAAAGGCCGCCGTTGAAAATGTCGCAAACAAACGTATGAAGAAAAAGCTTGCAGAGTTGATAACTCGCCGTGCGAACAGTATTAGTCGCAATGAAAACTGTTCAATCGATCCATTAACAACACGGTAATTTAAGGCGATCGAGTTATAGGGGTGGTTCACCCTTCCCGCGGCTTTTCTTTACGCGCATCTACGACCAACCCTCTTTAACAACGGCGCGTGCCCACCACCCCTAGAAGCAAGTAGAAAAAGGGAAGCCTCGATTCGATCAAAACAATATCGCGACTCGTTCCCGTGACAAGAGAATCCTCTCGGTGAGGAGAGCCTCTCGTCGACGTTCTCGTTTTTCGTTCGCGTCGCCCCCGGGACTTTTTGCATGCAAATTGCAGTTAAAACACTACCCGACGAAAGCGAGGGAGAAAGAGAGAGAGAGAGGCGAGGAGAGGAAGAGGAAGAGAGCTGCCGCTAATTTCAACCGGCGGAGCTTTGTTCGATGAAAGATTTATGAAAAGAGGCTGGAAGGCGAAGGATCGCGCGCTCAAGCGGCCTCCTCTCGTCATTTTCGTCCGCAGCCGATGCGACACGGGGTTGGCTCGTTCCAACGAAATAAGAAACGCTCCCGTCGCGATAGAGGAACCGGTCGAACAAAGAACGAGGGAAAATATCGGGGGTCGAGAAGACGGTCTGCCGTGGATTGAATATTTCAGAATTATTAAGCTGTTCCTCCATTAATGTGGTATATTGCTTTCCCGTTTCCAAAAAATCAATTTTCTTGGTGGCGGGCACACCGACAGCACGCATTCCAGCGACCTCCTTGGATTCTGGCGGAGATCAGCGTAGTTAGAGGGAAATTTGTCCAGATATCGTCGACCACTAGCAAGGGGGTAATGTGGCGGCTACTTCCTATGCTCGTCAACAGAGGGACATTACGACAACACCTTCCCCGCTACTACCTGAATCTTCCTCTGTTTGTATATATAATACCGTCCTAAACTGTCCTTACGACATCCCGCGTCTAAGGCACGGGTACGCTAGACAGCCTTACTGACGAGTCCTCTAGCGGGCCTAGGACGAAACGTATCCTTCTCCTTTTTCCTCCTCTCACACACTTTTCAGCCGCCATAATCTGAAGAAACAAAAGTGCAACTGCAACGAGGATACAACAGCATTTGCGCGGTGTTCGTGGTGCAGGAAATACCTATGTTTCAGGTGCTTCTTCGACGCCCATCACCCCACTACGTGCACGCGTGAATCGAATAATTAATGTTAGATATTGTTAATATATTTAAATTTTTGCTTATTTATCGTAAAATGATTGTACATTATTGCAAAAACAAAAAAAAAATGTTCCCGGACGGGTCGCGAACCTGGGATGTTCGAGTTGTATGAATTTTTTCCAATTTCAAAATCGATTTTCTCGAAAACGGATTCGCGTTGGCAGCTGAAACTAATTGGATAGTTCATGAGAGTGCCTAAGCTATGTCCACGCAAAAACTCGTTGCGATCCAGCGTTATCGGTTGCTGAGGTCTCCTTGTAAGTGTTGTAGAATACGCGTGCAAGAGGCTTCGTTCAGTAGATCATAAGCTACAACATATGAAAATCCAACTGATTTTACCGGGATAGATTTTCCCTATGATTAGTGCGGGATTCTTTGGAGAGAGTCTTCAGCACACACCCTGTTATTGTGCAAACAAAAAATTTAAAACTCCGTCGTTTGTTTCTTACTGTTTTGAACGAGATCGTTAAGGACTCTCGTCACTCGAGCCTCGAACGGCTACCTTTATTTGCCGGGACCAGTGTGAACTGGTTGAAAACACGGGGAAAACACAGCGTTATCGTATTGCCGGGGTTTTTTTGGCCCATCCCTCGGCGGGGGTGCGTATGCAAAAATCGCGACGGTCCACCGCAAGAAAAATCGATACGCCGAACGTCGCACGCCTGGCTTCGTTGCGGTCGTAGACCGGAATATTTAACGAAGGAAATACCGCCGTGACGTTAACAATCATCGTGAAAAAAGGACCTGGTCCGTGGATATCGAGTCTCGACGTCCCGCGTTTCCTTTCGAATCGAGTCGTTCGAGTCGCTTTTTCCACTTATTGCGCAAATGAAAAAACATATAGTGTATTTAACTTGCTCTTATTAAATTCATACAACACGAGACGCTATGAATGAATTTTTCTAACGTTAGGGTAGAAATATCGATCGTACGAGCGGGAGGACTTCATAGGGGAAGAAATATCAATACGGGGATGATAAATAAAAGATGAACGCCATTGTTGACTAGCATAATGTATAGTTACGGTGTTCAATATCGTTTTCCTACTTACTCCAAACGGACAATGCTAAACGAGACGATTCAGAGTTCTCTCGGAAAGGGAGGGGCAAAGTTGTTCAGAAAATATCGCCAGGAAATTATAAAATATGGACTGTTTTATGGAAAAACGACCGAAGGGGTGACCCAATGTGTACGTAGCAGGAATCGCGTAATATTCTCGACGAGGCTCGAGGCGCATCCTGCTCGCAGAATGACAACGCGAGTATCGAGCCTCCCCAGCCGTCGAAAATAAGCCAGCAGGATGAAAGGGCGGACGCACAAAGTACCAAAGGCAAGGGTGAGTGGCTCGATGCAAAGTAGCCCCGTCTCTCTCGCGATCGTCGTTCCATTCTGATCCTCTTCTCTCTTTTCGATTCGTCCGCAGCCACCGTCGCATCGAAGCATTGTTTCCACGCTTTCTCTCCCTCCCCCTATTTTTTCTCTCACTTTTTCTCTTTTTCCTCGCCCTCCGGCCAGGAAAGCCGAGAGAGCGACGTCATTTTTCAAAGTGACGGACGCCCAGGATCGTATATATTTCCCGAAGGGCGTACCCGGTGAACCGCGATAGCGTCGCTCGACATTTTCACCGGAAATATTTTCCTACGGACTGTGCAGACGCGGGGAAACTCGACGGGAAAATTCGGCTGCTTTTCACGGTGATCGATGCGCGACCAACATAATTGCGGACACCCTTTTGCGAGGGTGACGATTTTACCGAAACCTCGTGTTCGTACCTTCATCTGTGTCCGTTTACCCTTTGCGGTCCGAACATCTTATAATTCAATGCTGTTCTCGTATACAGGGTGTTCACGCTATTACTGGGCGGTGTTTTTCCTGCAAATAATAAATATTTAAAAAAAAATGATAGAGGGAAAGGTAATACTGTTTTTGGTGAGTGACATAATGGCGTATGTAATTTTCTTGTGTTTGCACTATTTTCTTAGAAATGATGGTGACCTTCAGTTTTTTTAAATGAAATTCTATATATTTTTTTATATCATATGAAAGCGTGAGTCAAGACAAATTTATTCGTATACAACACAATGACCTTCAAGGTCATGCAAGGTCAGAAATGGCAGGACAATTTTGAATATTTCGTAAAGATGTCATTCACGATACGCAACGGCCAGAAATGTAAAGGACTTGCAAAGGAAACTAACGCAATCGTGTGCATTAACCCCTTCTCCTACAATGACGTGTGAGAGACGTGATGAAGATTCTGAACAGAGTCAGATAAATATGTATGTTATTAATTTCTTTTAAACCGAAATAAAATTCTATTTTGTTGTTGTTAATGTATAGAAATTGGAGAACATATAGACATGCAATAGATATACATTTTCTCCTTCTTCTAGGAAATTATAAACTACAAATAAATTCTAATCACTAAAACCGTAAAATAAATGGTATGGCAAGGGGTTAATATTTTGTACAACGTTAGAAGAAGCTAACAAGAGTGTAATTAATACAGCCGAAATATGTAGTCATGCACGAGGAAGTATATTGAACATTTACTATAGCCTCGTCAATAAAGTATATTTGTGAACGCATTAGTTTGAAATGTTCAAAATGTTTCTTCCATTTTTGACCTTGTACAATCTTGAAGGTCATTGCGTCGTATACGAATGAATTTGTTTTGACAAAAGCTTTCATATGGCATGAAAAAATATATAACGTTCCATTTACAAAAATTAGAGGTCACCCACATTTCCATGAAAACTGCAAATACAAAAAAATTACATACGCCATTACGTTGCTTGCAAAAAACAGTATTACTTTTTCCTCTTTAATTTTTTTCAAATATTTATTATTTGCAAGAAAAACGCTGGCTAGTAATAGCGTGAACACCCTGTATATCATTATTAATCTATGCAATAAGTTTTCGAACAGCAACACGTTAACAAACACAATTTCTTCGAAACAAAAATGATTGACCAAAATGAAAACCAACATATACTACCAACGAATTCCCAAGTCATCTCCATTCTTGAGTTTTCTGACAATTTTTCCACTCTCTATAATTTTCTGTTCTTTTATGTTTAATAGGCTGAAAATAATACGGCAACATTTTTCAATTTGTCTTCACTGTTTTAAATTACGCCTACTCATTTTTGTCTTAGATGTGTCAAATCCGCAGTCTAGTGTTGTCGATCTTCCATGAAGAATTACCTCATCATCCCCAACTAGAAGATTAATATTACTTGTCGATCTAATAGATCACATAATTCATTATCAACTACACTGCTGATTTCATGCATTTATGATGAAAACAAGTAGGCGCAAATTAAACAGTGCAAGTATTACAGGAATTTTGATACGGGTGCATGTATTACTTTCAACCCATTCAAATTCTTAAAGAATAGAATATAAATGTTCCTCTATTTTCATGCAATGTATTGCACCGTAACATAAATAATATAATATAAAGTAAAGTATATAAAGTAAAATAATGTAACATAATATAACGTAACGCAATGTAATATAAGGTAATATATCGTATTACAAGGCGGTCGCTAATAACCTGATATGTTGATGCGACCTTAAATAAAGCAACTTTAAAAACAATTCTTAAAGAAAGAAAGAACTCCATGTTTGGGTCCTGTTTTTCCACAATGGAGTATTCTTATTTTGCATGAAGATCCTAATCATCAGTAATCAACAGAAACAGAAATTCGCAGTTAGGTTAGACAAGTCTCCTCAGAACGAAGAGTCGTCAGCTGAATAAATAAGGGTTGGAGTAAGATAATATGACGTAACGCAATGTAATATAAGGTAATACATATATCGTATTATAACGCGGTCGCCAATAACCTGATATGTTGATGCGACCTTAAATAAAGCAACTTTAAAAAAAATTCTTAAAGAAAGAAAGAACTCCATGTTTGGGTCCTGTTTTTCCACAATGGAGTATTTTTATTTCGTATGAAGATCCTAATCATCAGAAACAGAAATTCGCAGTTCGGCTAGGCCAGTCTCCTCAGAACGAAGAGTCGTCAGCTGAATAAATAAGGGTTGGAGTTTCTCGAGTCCCTCTCTTTTCGATGGTTTTCTCCTCGATGAAGGGGTGCCCCGTGAAAAAGCCAAGCAATTCCGTTCATTCCAAATGGAGGATCGCTGGAAGGAAGCAGGGAGCTGTACATACGCTGCACAGGCTCCAGCAAGAAGAGAAAAATGGTTCGGGGGTTGTTTGCAACAGGGTTTTTCCTTTCGCCATCGATCCGCGTGCACGGTCTCGTGCGTCGAACGGAACACGCACGCGTAACAATCGAGCGACAGTGTTGAAAGTTTCGAGAGAGCGAGGGTCAGCTGGCAATCGTTAAGTGTAACACTTTGATCCGCACACATTTTCGCGTTATCACGGCAGAGAACACTGCGGGAGTTCGGCTGCGCCGCGATCGCTAATTCGCTGCAGCGCGCAAGCAATACACTTAATTGGCGTTGGCGGTATTTTAAGAACCTTTCCATGATCATTCTACCCATATTCGGCTCTCGCTCGTTGTTCGAGCGTTCAGCGATTTCAGGATAGCTCTCGTCAACGGGATACGCGTCACTGGCCCTCCACGTTCTCGCAGAGTGGAGCTTGATAATTACTCGAATCTAAACGAGGGTTGTCAATCCAACCCCTGCTATTCACTCGCGAATCGATACTCTTTACGTCTGTCTCTCGTAAAATTGAAAAGGATCGATGTCCTGTCACATCGAACGCCCGCGCGTTTGTTCGCCGTTCATCGGGACTCTTTTAACACTTCGACTGCGAATTCAGCAACCACAAAAATCCCCGGACGATTACAGTCATTCGTTCCACCCCTTTGCCGTACAATAACCAGACGCGATCATCATCGAGATTTCAAACACAATGCACGGAGGAATGTTATTCGACTCTTTTTCAGGTCGAAATAAAATTCTATTCTTTTGCGATACAGTGGGTAATCGAATGATGATCATCTTATAGTTCGAGGCAAGCTAATGTTGATTTCAAAAATTGTGTAATTCTTACTTCAAACAATCAGCAATATAAAGAAATATGCAGATTTTCAACAACTACAATTTTACTGAAAAATGGATTTAATTTTTGCACCAGAGTCTTCTATCTATAAACGTGATATTCATAGTTCGTACTAAAATAAGAAGAATTCAGTGAAGCTAGACTTTCGTTTAAAAATTGTTTCAATGTAAAATCGTTACGGCAAATGGTTTTAATATTTTTTTGATTACTCACCTAATTTCTTCTTATGAAATTATAAAAGTAGTTCACGAAATACATTAACGTGTACAGTCACTCCCATTAATATTCGTACACTCTTAAAAAGACGATAACTTGTTTAATATTGGACCATACGACTTGGACTTTTTTGAGATGTTAGAATAATTAGTTTACTACATGACGTGAAAAAGAAATTTTAAAACAATTCCAATTGGTCGGTATTGCAGAGAAAATACTAAAAGTTGTGTTTTACAATTTTTTTATGTGGCTTATGTTGAAAATTTAAAACATCCATTTTGTAGATCTGTATCAATTGTATACATTTTCAAATTTCAATCCAATTTGGATTACGTGGAAAACAGCGACAGGCATCGAATGACGTAAGAATCCTTCGATTTATTACAGTTTAAGGCCGAAAATTGTGAAAAGCTGCAATTTTTGCAATCTTCAAACAGTTGTAGCTCATTGCAACGTTTGCCGATTTTGGTGAAATATTCAGAGTGTATACAGTTGACACAGATCTACAAAACGTATTTGTTGAATTTTCAATATGGACCCACAGAAAACAGTTATAAATCACAATTTTTAGTATTTTCTTTGTAATTCCGACCAATTACAGTTTTCTCAAAATTTCTTTTTTTCAACGTGTAGTAAACTAATTGTTCTAACTTCTCAAAAAAAAAAAATCCAAGTCACATGATCCAATATTAAAAACGTGATCGTCTTTTAGAGTGTACGAATATTAATGCGAGTGACTGTATGTTTCCTACGATTCACAAAGGAAACTTCCGGTCCCCCGTAAAGATCCTCATCATATCCGCAACGAGAAGCGAGAGTCTACTGACAAAGGAGCAAAAACGTTTAAACAAATAGTTCAATTTCGATAAAACAAATAACAACGATCTAGTCCATGTAGGATATCGTGGATTGAAAAAGACTTTCCAGGATGTTTTAGGGAACGGACGTTTTATCATACGTCTCATCGGAGTCACTGACAGGTGAATCGTTTCCCGAACGGTACCCAGACGATTCACGCCCACGCAAGTTATTCATCCGCAGTCTTGCGCGATTTGCAAAGAGGATTCCTCTCTCTCCGGAAACCGTTAGACCTCTCGAGCATGCGGCGATGTGTCACGGAGAGGATAATTCCGACAACAACTTCCTCGGCAATGGCCCATGATGTCAGAGGTGGCCGATTCTTCGACGACTACAGCCACCGAGCGGCCATCGATCCTCCGAGATCGAAACTCCAGACAACGGGAGGAACGTTGGTCGAGAAAGTAGATATCGGGGAAACTTTCCTTGTGAATATTTGATTCCTCGAGAGTTTATCACCCACGTTTAATTTCCTAATAAAAAATCTAGATCTACAATTAACACCACTATCACGCGTAATGATGTTTCATTATTTAGATGATTGAATAATTTGTTTGAAACTTTAGGAATCAGGTAGACAAGCCCGGTATCATCTGTATGCTGATATTCGTCCTGAAAGGATTAAATAATTATCGGCATAAATTCAACATGGATTACACTATTTAATTATTTGAACAGGTCTGTATTAATTCGGTTAAATCATTTGGGTAGATAAAAGGATATTCGAATGGGATTACATTATAGAAATATATGAGCGTGTTCACATTAGTCCGGTACAGCTCACTTTGCTAGATAAAAAGAAGTGCTGTGTAATAAACTTCTTAAATAAAATTTTTGTAGAGGGTGTAAAGAAATGTTTGGTCTTGTCTGACATAGGCGTATTCTACATCTTCGGATCGAAGAAGGTCTGTGAAAGAAAGTTGCCGCAAAATCTTTTTCAACCTTGAATTTCAAGGTCAATTTTTTTCTTATTGCATTGTATTCTACGCGTCATGGGAATAAAAAGTGTCGGAGAAACCATGTGTCAAAACTCAATAGTTCTCATAAAAAAGAATAACAAAGTCTCATTGTAGTATTAGAACTACTAATTATCATAAAAATTGTTTACATTTCTAATAAAGCAAGTAGTTAGCGTTGTTGTCTATGTGCTGTTTATCAGAACTCTTGCGTAATCAATCATAATCAATATTACCTTCTCAGTCTTGAAAAATGTTCGTCTTTAACACTAGAACTACCGAGCAATAAACGCGACTGGCGTATACTGCCTTATAATAACAATAACACTACATTTATTCAGATTTCGTACAATTTTTGTTTAAATATGTACTTCAATAGAGACGTGTACTAAAAAGTTACTCCTGAAAACATATTTATAATATCAATATTTGTAAAAGATAAAATTAGAAACCAGTCATTTTGACTGGTCCGGTAGTTCTAGTGTTAATTTCTTCTTCTATACCGAAAAACCGATCCATTTTTCCTAATATTTCTTAATAGAAGATGATCATCTTTCAAGACTATGAAGAAGGTAACATTGATTATGTTAGACTTCTGATAAACAGCATGTGAACAACAACACTTTACGAAATATCACGTACGAAATATTCAAAAATTTTCTGCCATTTCTGACTTTGTATGACCTCGAAGGTCATTGTGTTGTATACGAATAAATCTGTCTTGACACACGCTTTCATATGATATAAAGAAATATACATCATCTCATTTAAAAAATTGAAGGTCACCTTCGTTTCTAAGAAAATAGTGTAAACACAAGAAAATCACATACGCCATTACGTTACTTACCAAAAACAGTATTACCTTTCCCTCTATCATTTTTTTCCAATATTTATTATTCGCAGGAAAAACGCCAGCTAGTAATAGCGTGAACACCTTGTATAAAGCTACGTTGTGAACCACAATGCACCATTCCCAGCAATCCTCTAGCCCAACTTAAATGCTAAACGAATAAACCAGCAGGTGCACAATGCAAAGACGTAAACTGGGGAAGAAAAGGGTTGTCTTCGAAACACTGACGATGATATTTCGGGAGCGAAACACGGGTCGAAGAAGTTTCCATCGAGCCCCTGGCTCTGGAGTCGTCTTAATCGACGTGTTCCGAGGCAGAGCGATTTCCCAGCATCTCGGGCAACGCCTCGAATAATAAGCTAATACAGCGTAATGAGGTAAGAATAACAAGGCGGTCTGAGAGACTGACGCGAAAGGACTGCTTATCTGGAGCGAGAACCGGGGACCGGGTGAGACGAAAGCAGCAGCAGCAGAAGCCTCGGAGCAGCTCGGGGGAAACTTTCCGAGAGATTCCTTATCAAAATGCAAATCCGCAGAGCAGCCTCTCCGATTTTCTTGAGCCTGTTCCCTGCAGCCGGTATATCGGGCTGGTCGCTGCGGCGAGAACCACGCCGCGCTATCTTCATCGAACTTTCGCAGCCCCCGTTCGATTCTGCCATAGCGATCCCCCTCGATCCGATTCCGAAGTTTGGTTCTATTATACCTTCGGGCGTGTCGGATCTTTGTTCGCGAATACAGAGAATCGTTCTCAAATCATGCTGTCCGGTACATTCATTTTGTATTTCGATTCTTGATGAGTAGAACTTATAGTATATTTTTAGTTCCTGAGAAATTTAATTTTGAAGGGAAGGTTGTATTTTGAAGTTTGGGAATTTTTTGTGATTTTTCTGTGAAAGTTAGAGAGGTGTCCCTTGCGTGAACTAATCTGCAGATATTCCCAAATTTGACAATATTTATCTCTTTAATAGTATGGACATTGAAATGTTTGTAAATAATTTTTAAAGAAAGCGAGATACCTCGTTAACGCAACAGTTAATCGATTCGAGGTGTCCTGCTCTGTTCAACACTAAACCTATCGATCCTTAATATTAACTAGTTTATGCTTCTTTAGTATATGCTTATTATATTATCTGTTCCGCTAAAAATATTTATTCCACCATTTTTTATGAAAGCATCTTTACAAGTTCAATAATTGTAAAATGAAAAATCTGGAACCGGGCATTTCACCGGTGGTGGTAGGATTAGTGTTAAAAATTGTTATCGCACACTTGAATGTTCACAATCACATAAAAAAATATAGTATTCGGAAAAGTCCATAGAATCATTCTAGATAAGAAACATTCGCACAGCTATCACGGTTGCAACAGGAAAAATTCTTAAAGTCGAAGATCCGGCTTTTGTCTTGGGATTAAAGTTTCTCGAAAGCTGCTGGCAAGTTTCCCGACTTCGGCAACCGGTTATCGAAAGCGGTGGTCGACGGTCTGGAGATACAGTCGATGGTTCTCGCGATCGAACGCCAGCAACGTTACATATATTACGATGGCGCGGCGAAGTCGTTTAAAGCGAATCGAATGGTGTGTAACGCGCGCGCGAGAGGGTCGTTGTATGCAAAAGAGCCCGCCGTTGAAAAGCTAATATAAATCGTGGAGCGGCGCGGCATCGACGAGCGCACCGACTAATGATCATTTACAATTTTACAACGTACGATTTACAATTTAGATGAAGATCCATTGTCTGCGCAACCCTTCTCTTCCGCTGGTTATGAAAAACCGGGCGAGAGAGCACCCTCGGCAAAAACCACCCTCTCGCCGACTGCACCTACTCGCTCGATGCTGCCCTCTCTCCCTCGCGCGACGGTCATCCCCATACTCTGCTGTTATACTGCTGCTACGGCTGCTGCTGCTGCTGCTTTTCCACCCCAACCCGTCAGCTGTGATACTTTCATTTCGTGCATTCAGTAATTTCGCGCGGCTCCGTTCAATCTAGACAGCCTAAGGCCGAACGGTTCCAGGGCGGGGGGTGGGGGTGGAATCGTTAGGCTCGCTCGGCGAGTAGTATATTCGCTTCGATTCAAAGGAAAATGGTAACGCTGTGCACGATTCAAGTATCGGAAGATTATAATAGGATTCTCGATAGTCGTGCTATGTCACAAAGCAGCTTAAAAATATTCTTTCAACGTAAATTACGATTTTCTTCGCATTTTCAACGATCAGAACTTATTTGTCGTTTATAAGTTCCTGGGAGAAAAGGAATAATTACGTGTTCCCATGTTTTCAGAGAAGTAGAATTTTATTTTAGTTTAAGAGCAGTGAGTGAGATGTTTAGCTGATTTTGTTTGAAATCATCATCAGGAGCTTGACTCGATATGACAGGACAAGGGGTTAAGGGGTAACATTTATAAAGGGTGGGGCAGTATAAACAGGTCACCTGAATAACTCTCTTCCTTTTGAAGAAAGAAGATGCATCAGACCAAACTTACTTGATATCGAGACGCTCGTAATCTGATGTCATTAATTTTTTTATGGGTGGAGACGTCAAGGAGATATGAAGGTCAACTCTGTTTTTTTAAATGGAACGGTATGGTTTTTTATTTACATTCTGATAGTGTGTTTCGAGACGAATATAATGACCTATTGTGAAGGTCATTCAAGGTCACGCAAGATCAACTGCAAGCAGATTGTCATGTTTTGTTGAAATTTTCATTTCTTCGCCTTCAAGGTTATCCCAAGGTCATGGTATACCAGGTCGTTGAATTCGTCTTGACACGGGCTATAACACTGTTAAGTCAAAAATACAAAGTGCCATTTAAAAAACTGAAGGTGACCTTGACAATACTATAAAAAAGAATGTTTTGCAAACTTTTTTTTACTGCAATACATAGCCAATCGAAAACTGATCAACTTTTGTTGAAAATATTTTTTGTCAGATTATCGCAAGTACTTAAAAAATCGTGAAATCTGTTACGTGGGACACCCTGTATAGTTCACTGCTGTTCAACCACTGCATTTGCAAGGTTTCTGAATTGAATGTAATTTCGAGTCTTAATAATAAACGCAGGTTATTATCACCCATTCAAACAGTTTGTCATGTTTTGTTGAAATTTTCATTTCTTCGCCTTCAAGGTTATCCCAGGGTCATGATATACCAGGTCGTTGAATTTGTCTTGACACGGGCCATAATACTGTTAAGTCAAAAATACAAAGTGCCATTAAAAAAAATAAATGTGACCTTGACTACTATATAAATACTATAAAATATACTATAAAAAAGTATGTTTTTCGAACTTTTTTTATTGCAATACATAGCCAATCGAAAACTGATCAACTTTCGTTGAAAATATTTTTCGTCAGATTTTCGCAAGTACTTAAAAAATCGTGAAAATCGTTACGTGGGACACCCTGTATACATCACAGATTTCAAATATTCACACACCCGCAAAACTATTTACCAAACACATAAAACTCTCGTCCAGAGTCTCAGATATTGGAGGTGTGCCGAAGGGACACGTGTAAACGGAACCTGCGAACCGTGTGTTCGTTAATTAATTCCACCAACGACGTTCTCATTCGGCAAATGAGTCAGAGGGCCGATCGAGATGCCGCGGAGTCCATTCCATGAGCAAGAGTCATTGATTCCAACGAATTTCACTTGGCAAGTCACGGTCCCCCCGGCGATTCGTTCCGCGAGGGAATGTCTGTATCGTAATCGGGAATTTATCGCGGGGAGCATCGTCGAGAAACTGTATCCGAGCAGCGTGGAGAGCGCATTCGTCGGAAATATATACGACGCTCGTGGCATTATCTCTTGCGTTACAATTAATAATGCATGGCGACGCAACAGTCGAGCGACCGAGGACTGCGTCGAGAATGAGAGAAACAGAGAATGAGAGAGAAAGAGAGACAGAGCGATAAGGACGAAGAAGTAGGAGGAGAGCGGTAAATTTGTACCTGTGCCGATCGTCGAAGAAGGTGATTCATCGCCAGGCTGCCGTGGATGATGAATGAAAATGTGCATGCACTTACGCGAAATATACGTGGCACGTACGTTTGTTCGGACGCGCGCGCGGTGAACGAACCCGTGAGAAAAAAAATCGATAGCCACTGCCGCTGCTGGCAGGCTGCAAAGTCTCCCTGGGCTGCAGGTATCAGCCGAGCGTTGTTTAATTAACGCGTGCACCTACCCCTCGTTTTCTCCCCCGTTGCGTCGCGCGCGACGCTTTATCGAGGAACCGACGGTGTTCGCCGACGTTGCAGCGCGTTGGTCCGATCTCGGGACGAGCATGCCGCGAATACCGGACGGAAACTTGGAAAAACGCGAGAGGGCAGAGCGCGTCGATTGATCGACAACGCATTAACGGGCCTGGGATAACCGTGGCCACGCTCTGTCAGCTTAATTAGCTAATTGAAACTAGGAATAACGTCGATCGGCGAGTCGACGCCGTGGCCGCAACGCCGCGCCGCGCCGCACGCTCTTTCTCGAATGACCACGATACATGAAAAACTCAATCACGATACGCATTTGCTAATGATTCCCGCTGCCGAGCCCCGGCGATTCATCGTTTTTTTTTTTCAATTAGCTGATTGAGCCTCGCTAGAACGTACCGCCAGAGGTAACGAGTAACTCAACATTTTCGAGATCCACGGGGTTCTTCCATGTCTTCGATAATTCTCCGGTTTTGGTCGTGTTATATGCTAGGGTATGGTTGCGAGAAGTTTATCTGTCTCGGATCTAATTCAGGGTGCGTGTTGGATTAACAAATTAATTGCCGGCGATTGTTTCGTAGTTGGACTGTCGATTTTATTCATCGATAAGGAAAATGGGCTGGTGCGATATCAAAGAGGAGACAAATTAATTGAAGAACAAAGATATGCTACTTGAATCGTAATAAAATTACTAACATTCTTTCATCTCTTGCCATTGATGCACAAGATTTTGATTTTTTAATGCGGATCACGGGCACCTCCAGCAGCTTCAAGGATGGGCGTAGTGGATTTAGTTGGTATACCGGTCTTGCATACTCCGACCAGGGAGTCCGACATAACCTAGTCTCTCTCCCCTCGAGAAGGGCTAGGTATCCGTAAGAGAAAAAAAAATCCGTAGAAAGCATTCCTACACGGAATTATTATTCTTTCAATGAATACCGAGTCTTATTGCAACAAACTGGAGTGAAATATACATTTACTTTCTTTCTCAATATGTTTAATTTTAAAATAATATAACAATGCTTCTAAATTGTTCTAATGTAGTAATAGTAACTTTATTGATTCCTCTAAGGGTTACAATACTTTACAGCTTCGTCTTCTCCCGCTTTACCTCATTATCCCCCTCCTACATTGCATATTATTGCAACAAACTGGAGTGAAATAGACATTTATTTTCTTTCTCAATATGTTTAATTTGAAAATAATATAACAATACTTCTAAATTCTTCTAATGTAGTAGTAGTAGTAACTTTATTGATTCTCCTAAGGGCTACAATACTTTACAGTTTCGTCTTCTCCCGCTTTACCTCATCATCCCCTCCTACATTGCATCTTATTGCAACAAACTGGAGTGAAATAGACATTTATTTTCTTTCTCAATATGTTTAATTTGAAAATAATATAACAATACTTCTAAATTCTTCTAATATAGTAGTAAATCGTAGCAGTAACTTTATTGATTCCTCTAAGGGTTACAATCCTTTACAGTTTCGTCTTCTCCCGCTTTACCTCATCATCCCCTCCTACATCTATTCTTATCTTATACCCCATCTTAATTCTAAACTTATACCAAATAGAGAAAGAGAGAGAAGAAAACCTATTTACAAAATAAATTCTTCTATTCTATTTACCGCTTTAAATCATGCTTACTCGCGTTTGTTCGAATACATAAAATCCGCTGTCTGCTAATTACAAGCTCGCGACACCAAACGCTTCGGACGTCGGTTGCAAAAGTTCTCCGTGCAAAACCAGGACGTTTCCGTGCGTCCAGGGTCGGATCAGCAATTTTCGCGGGTTCTTGGTGAAGGTACGATCGCGTGTGATCGAGCCCTTAAGGGCAGGAGTTCGCGTGACGTCCATGGATCGGTCTGAAACCGGCGACGATGGCCGCGCAAGACTGTTACGAGCCTCGGATAGGCCTCGCATAACCGGACGTGCTCTCGCGTGCCGCGTTCGTCAAAATGCAGATCGTCTCCCGGCGATGGCTCTCGAAAAATAATTCCGTGGAATTTCGGCGCCGGATCCGCTCGACTTTCTTTTTTCCCTTTACGGGACGCGGCGGTAATTGGAAGAAAAAGGAAGAAAAAGGAAGAAAAAGGAGGAAAAAGGAGCGTCTTCGGGGAGGTAGGGGAGGAAATACAATTTTGGCCGGGGTCCAAATGTCCGTTCAGGGGCGGTCCTCGTTTTTTGGAAACGCGCCACGCTCGTGATGCGCGACGGTATTAAAAATTCAGAGCCGTGGAAAGGCACGGCGAAAAAGCTCGCCGAAAGTGGCTCGGGACTGGCGAAGCGCATCTTGTGTCGAGCCTGCACGAGTTGCACGCAGTTGCACAGATGGTCTCCCACGAGACATCAGCCGATCCTCCCGTGTTTAACTGACTCCACGAGGGAGTTGGCCTTGGGAACCTTTAACGCCTCGCTAAGCGTCTTTTCGACGACAGAGAAAGACGATCTTTCTTTACGAGGGCGAAATTTTTGCGATAATACCAGATACATATTAAGTGTGTTTATCGATCGAAATTTTTGATTAATTGTGATCGAATTTCGGCGCACAGGTTCGATCATGATCGAACAGGGTCGAAGGGGTGGAAACAGCCCCCAACAATTGTAATAACATTGGTCGCCGTTAACCACCGCTGTAAATCGTACGGGCGATTTATGGTACGACGTTTAACCGCATTCATGGTCGTAAAACGTTTAGTAAATCTCGCGATTGGTGGATGCTTTGAATAATTGACAGCCATGGCTAGATCCAATCCAATTCTTAAGCATTCATATTTTTACACATTGCTATACTTATTTCTTTGATATTAATGTTGATTTTCTCATTAGACGTCGTACAGATACTGCGGTTCTTTATGCATAATATAAATTGCACTCGGAGCTATGTTCACTCCATAACCAAACATTTCTGCCAATCTAAAATATTTCCATCCTATGTTATTTTTTAGTATTTAAACTTTAATACTTAACTGTTCAGTATTTTATGAAATACAAATTTAATGGTGTAAAATGTAATTTGGATAATGGTATAACAATTTTTAATACCTCCTCAATGTCGCTACAAGAGTCCTAAGGGTTCAATGCAAGGTGCAGGAGCTGCATGAACATACGAGTCCATTTTTAATCATTTTAAGGAGTTGGCAATAATGCAATTCTTCAATTCTTCATACACTTTTACCATATTGTAATTCATCTACTCATTATTATCATAAATGTATCAAATCCACAGCCTAAACACAATCATTTCAATCGATTACTAAAAAATGAACATTTACAACCCTGGATCAAAAAATCGGATCTACGGTCCTAATGGTGAACCCTTTAAGGACGATGCTAATAATCTGACCTCGCGCAATAAATATTAAACAACGGACTGCAATACAAGTGTTAAGCCATCGATCAGTGCAACGTTAACTCGGCAACCATCTCCATCGTGGTTCTCGCAACGGCTGTGGCAGCTACGAATTGAAGGTGCTCGAATCGAGAGTGGACGTTCGATCTTCCACCGGTGCGAGCTTTGTTCAGCGACCTCGCCCTCCGAGAACGTTCTTGCCGGTCCTTGCTCGAAGAATTCGTTAAACCATGGAGATGGAGGCAGAGCTTCGACGGGTGAAAACATTCGTACGATATCGAGAGAACCGCGGCACCGAAACAAAAGGCAACAGGACGAGACGACTCGAAACGAAAGGGAGAACGCGTAGAAAACGCGAGTTCGGCCGGAGCTTTGTTTCGCGGAGGAACGAGTCGAAGGCAACGGCTTCGCGGAGCGCGAAAACCAGACGAGAGAGAGAGAGAGAAAAAGAGAGAAGCCGCGACGAAAGGATACGTCCAGCCTTGGAGCGAAAAAACGTAACGGTCATTCGCCCGCAAGGTGAAGAAAAGTTGGCCGCAGCCAGCCACTGACCGGAGCCAAGGAGACGCTCCGAGCGATTGCCGATTCCTGCCTGTCCGCTCGGACGAGCCTCTCGCCAGGGACCGGTCCCTTGGCTCTCTTTCTCTCTCCCACTCAATCTCTCTCTTTCTCCCCGGTTCTACCGACTCGCTGTTTCTCTACCCTCGTCGCCCTTCCCAGCTCCTCACCGATTTTCTTTTCTCCTCTTTACGTTCCGCTCATGACGGACCGGTCCCGGAAAATTACCGAGAACCGATCTTTCGAACGGAACGCGCTCCGAGTGCAGGCTACGCCTGTCTGCTCGCCTCGGATCGCGATCGAAACCTCTGCGTTTCGTCGTCCTATCAATAACACCGGGTCCGTGTATCCTCGTAAATCATTTATACACGAAGAAACGTTCAATGATACCGGAGTACTCGCGCGTGACGCATTCATTCGTTTCTCGCTGTGCTGCGATTTTATTGAGACGGCGCCGTGAGTCGTCCCGGTTTTAAATGGGAATTTTTATTATTCGATAAGGAATTATCGAAACGATATCTACATTTGTGATAGCTCGGCAAAGTATTGATGTTTCAAGATCCTCACGAACAAATGTTAAGGTACGAAAGATCTCGGTACTAAACCGAGTAGCAAAGATGCCCCCAAAAAGTTATGAGAAGATATTTCGCCAAGGGAAAATCTAGAAAAACTATGACTGGTCCATAGAGCGTGCCATGATAGGGAAAGCTTGTCATACCGTTCGAATCTAGTACAATTAAAGACAGCGTGAACACGAATGGGTAGCAAACCGAGTAGCGAAGGAGTCCGCAAAGAATTATGCTATTTTGAAAACTCATTTCGCCAAGGGAAGAATCTAGAAAAATAATAGCTGGTCCTTAGAGTGTGCCGTGATAGGGAAAGCTTGTGAAACAGTTCGAATCTAGTACAATTAAAGACAGCGTGAACACGAATGGGTAGCAAACCGAGTAGCTGAGGTGTCCCCAATGAATTATGCTATTTTGAGAAGACATTTCGCCAAGGGAAAAAACTAGAAAAATAATAGCTGGTCCATAGAGTGTTCCGTGGTAGGGAAAGCTTGTGAAACAGTTCGAATCTAGTACAATTAAAGACAGCGTGAACACAAATGGGTAGCAAACCGAGTAGCGAGGATGTCCCCAAAGAATTATGCTATTTTGAAAAGACATTTTGCCAAGGGAAAAATCTAGAAAAATTATAAGTGGGCCATATAGCGTGCCATGGTAGGGAAAGCTTGTGAAACCGTTCGAATCTAGTACAATTAAAAACAGCGTGAACACAAATGGGTAGCAAACCGAGTAGCGAGGATCTCCCCAAAGAATTATGCTATTTTGAGAAGACATTTTGCCAAGTGAAAAATCTAGAAAAATTATAACTGGGCCATAGAGCGTGCCATGGTAGGGAAAGCTTGTGATACCGTTCGAATCTAGTACAATTAAAGACAGCGTGGCACGACTGGGTAGCAAACCGAGTAGTTATGTTATCCGCAAATAATTATGCTATTTTAAGAAGACATTTCGCCAAGGGAAAATCTAGCAAAATTACAGCTGGTCCATAGAGCGTGCCGTGGTAGGGAAAGCTTGTGAAACCGTTCGAATCTAGTACAATTAAAGACAGCATGAACATGAATGGGTAGCAAACCGTGTAGCTATGGTATCCGCAAATAATTATGCTATTTTAAGAAGACATTTCGCCAAGGGAAAATCTAGCAAAATTACAGCTGGTCCATAGAGCGTGCCACAGTATGGAAAACCGGTAAAATCGTTTGAAGCGAGCAGGATTAAAGGCGTTACAAACACGAATCGGTAGCAAACCGAGTAACGAAGTTGTCCCCAAAGGACTGGCTATTTTGAGAAGACATTTCGTCCAGGAAAAAATGTTTACTGGTCCATAGAGCGTGCCGCGGTACGAACGAAACCGTGTAAAACCGTCCGAACCGGGCAACCACGTCGAACGGACAAGCGATATCGCTTTCCGAAGCGATTCGAACGGCCACCTACTAAATCTCTGAACAATTTGTGGACTCGATTTACAAAGGAGCCCGATAGTTTGGCTGCGGTCCGGCTTCGGCACGGGGCTTGGTTGCGGCTCGAACGCGGACGATTTATCAGCGCGAAACTATGACCGGTTTTCTTTTCGTGTAGCTACGCGACCAGGAACATTTGTTCGCGTCGCTTGTATCGTTGTAACCGGGGCCCGAGAGTCTTAATATTCCGCGACCGCGATCATTTATCAGGGTGGTACGAGAACCGCGCGGTCGAGCGACATTCCTTGCCGCCACAGAGAGATACGAGCCGCGTGACAATATGATTCCCGCGGATATTTGCGCTCGGCCGTGCGTGCGTGTCGAGAGAGCCCACGAAACCCACGTTTCCCTGGAACCAGCTCTCTCTCTCTCTCTCTCTCTCTCTCTCTCTCTCTCTCTCTCTCTCTCTCTCTCTCTCTCTCCCCCTTTCTCTCTCTCTCTCTCTCTCTCTCTCTCGTCGTGTCCCGTTTCGTTAATTTTCCTCTTCTTCTTCTCCTTCGTCGCGATAGCGGTCCGTTTTTATCGTGGCCAGACGACGACGACGTTTCTACGCTTATCTACCCGAGGAGACGATTATTCCTCGCTAGAAGCGTTTCCCGGTGCTCTTCGGCTCGTGCTTCCGCGATATGCGCTCGTAAAACATGCTCGCCGATCTCCCAGCCGAGTGAGAAACATTCTCTCTAGCCAACCCTCGGAAGAAATCGATCCTAGAAAACGATCTCGACGACAGATCATGGGACAACCCGGAATGAAACTGTTTCCACGAGAGTCGACTTTTCGACGCTATAAATTTTGAGATTTCAGATTTTTCTGAGGAAAGTGAATAACTAAAGTGGAGATCGTGGAGATTCAATCGCGTGGGTCAGTAATGACAACGATTTTTGAAGTGAAACTTCTTTAGGCGCGGTAAGAGTAGAACCGATCTGGCGATGAAACGGTGAAACGAAATTCTTTTCTATTGAAGTGAAACTTCTTTAGGCGCGGTAGGAGTAAAACCGATCTGGCGATGAAACGATGAAACGAAATTCTATTCTATTGAAGTGAAAATTCTTTAGGCGCGGTAAGAGTAGAACCGATCTGGCGATGAAACGGTGGAACGAAATTCTATTCTATTGAAGTGAAACTTCTTTAGGCGCGGTAAGAGTAGAACCGATCTGGCGATGAAACGATGAAACGAAATTCTATTCTATTGAAGTGAAACTTCTTTAGGCGCGGTAAGAGTAGAACCGATCTGGCGATGAAACGATGAAACGAAATTCTATTCTATTGAAGTGAAACTTCTTTAGGCGCGGTAAGAGTAGAACCGATCTGGCGATGAAACGGTGGAACGAAATTCTATTCTATTGAAATGAAACTTCTTTAGGCGCGGTAGGAGTAAAACCGATCTGGCGATGAAACGATGAAACGAAATTCTATTCTATTGAAGTGAAACTTCTTTAGGCGCGGTAAGAGTAGAACCGATCTGGCGATGAAACGATGAAACGAAATTCTATTCTATTGTAGTGAAACTTCTTTAGGCGCGGTAAGAGTAGAACCGATCTGGCGATGAAACGATGAAACGAAATTCTATTCTATTGTAGTGAAACTTCTTTAGGCGCGGTCAGAGTAGAACCGATCTGGCAATGAAACGAAATTCTATTCTATTAGCAAATACGGTTGAGGGTTCGGCATTGCTGAATAAAGATTGTGATAAATTTCCGATGATGCTAAGATTAATTTCAACGTGTACTTTGCATCGGAACAATCAAAATTATGAAGAGAATTTTTTAGAAGTAAATTAAGATTGGAAATGGTAAGTAATCCTAATGAAGCGACAATAAGATCAGCAATAACTCTCGATGCAGTATTTGCAAGACATTTAGACAAAATTGAATCAAGAATATTTATATCATATTTTAATTATCGCAAGCCAATTGTGTCAATAATAGAATCATAGAAAATTAAATGTCATAAAGTGTTAATAAAAATTCGAAAAAAAAAATTAAAGAACGAAGTTTCACTTCAGCCATGTGGTCTAAGCACACACCAATTTTGTTGACGATGTAGTATTTAAATCTACAACTCGTTCTACTTCACGCAGAACGTCGTTAAATATTGCGAAAAACCCCTAAAAAGACTAAAAACAATGAAATTGTAGGTTAGAATATCCCCTTAACCTCGGACGATTTTATCCGTGGCAATAAAGATTGAAAAGAAGGCTTGGGAAAAGAATTAATTAAAAGATAAGGAAGAAGGGCTGAAAAGAATTAATAATTTTACAAGAAGAGGAAGGAAAATTTATATTTCTCGTATGCCTACATTTACCTACTCCAATGCTGAAACACTGGTTACAGAATTATTTCCCGTTCTAAAAGAAAGGCATAACATTCTCACACTTCCTAGACTTTGCTGGAATCGCAAATCTGACTCGATATTACACGCATGAAGTTGAATTCTGCACTCTAACGCCACAAGGCACAGGTGAGAGCTACGAATTACAGAGTGCTCGAGAAGGAGCACCGTAATCAAAGGTCACAACCAATGAATTTCGCCCGGCCAATTTCCTCCGCTGTTTTGCGCGAATGACAACGCGAAAGTGCATCGCGCGCACTCACCTGTCGCATATGGAAGAACAGGGCGTCGGGTTTTTCTGAGGAATTCCAGAGGGAATTCTTTACCGCGGGAGAAGAGCGTTGAACGTTAGAGAATCTACGCTGGTGGCAACTCGCTTTGCTTTGCTTTGCTTTGCTTTGCTTTGCTTTGCTTTGCTTTGCCGAGGCACGCCTCGCCCGGCAAGGGTGCTCCGCAACTCGAAAAATCGTGGGACCAAAAACGAGCACAGAAGCAAACGGAGCAGGAAAGGAGGCCACGAGCACGCCAGCGATACGAGCTTTTACCAGCGTGCACGCGGCGCTATTTTTAGTGTACCCGTTGCATCGAGACACCCACGCGAACCTCGAAAGCCAGCCCGAAAAATGTTGATCGGCCTTTGCTCGATCGTATGTGTGCTGCGGGTCGAGTTACCGGTCGATGACGTTCTCTCCTTCTACCTTTCGTAATTTAATTCGGGTTTTAACTGAAAACTCTATATAAATGTCAGGGAAGATTATACTCTGTTGTCCGAGCATTAATTTCCCCGTAGGGCACTGCCCTGGCCCAATGGACAGCACAGGAAACCACGCCTTCATCGGTCATTTTATTCAACTGGTGCAAGGGAACTTAAATCCCCGTTTTCGGTATGTTGTTTCCTAAATTCTATGGAATTTGAATGGTCATGAGTAGACAGCGGATCTTTATGCAAAATAAAAATGTTCTACCTGAATTATAACAAACTATAGTGGAATAGAAACTTCTTTTCTTCTTAATATGTTTAACCCTTTGCACTCGGAGCTATTGCAACTAAAAAATCAAACATTTCTTCTAACCTAAAATATTTCCATCGTACACAAGTTTTTTTCGTTATATGCGTACGAAATAGTACCTCATACAATATTTAAATGTTTAGTAATTTATTACATATGAACAAATTGAATCATGGAAACAATATTCTGAATAATGGTGTAGCAATTTGTAGTGGCGCCTCAGAGTCGCCATACGAGTGCTAAGGGTTAATACGTTGATGTTGGAGTTTATGCAGCTTGCGTTGCAGTTTCAAGTGATACAAATAATCTATCTGCACTTTATGGACATATGCTTTAATATACAGGGTGAGTCACCTAACGTTTGGACCTCAAATATCTTTGCTGTTTCTAAAGATATGTAAAATATGGTAAGGACAAAGTTGAATGGTACAATAGGGCTGACACGATGCCAAAAAAATTTTGTTTTTATGTAATTTTTTTTAGAGATATCAAGGTCACCTTGACTTTTTTTAAATGGAACCACCCCTTTTTTAAACACCTACTATGCTAGTTCCTTTCATTACGAATTCAGTGACTCAAGGTCATTCAAGGTCGCGGACAGAGATAACGTATAAGATTTAACATCGAAACATGCCTGTAAACGGGCTTTGAAGGAATGTCGAACTCTGTCCGTGACCTTGAATGACCTTGAGTAATTAATGTCACTGAATTCGTAATGAAAAGGACTGTCATTGTAGGTGTTTAAAAAAGGATGGTTCCATTAAAAAAAAGTCAAGGTGCCATTGATATCTAAAAAAATGACAAAAAAACAAAATTATTTTTTGGCATCGTGTCAGCCCCATTGTACCATTCAACATTGTCCTTACCATATTTTACGTATCTTTAGAAACAACAAAGATATTTCTGGTGCAAATGTTAAGTGACTCACCCTGTATAAAAATATACGTGTTAACAGTTTGAGGTTCACTTAGAGAAGAAGGAGCCGCGTACCTCGTCGAGGTACGCATACATATTATAACAAGCGCCACCGTGTTATGTTACGGTACAAATAACATATATGTAAACCTACAAAGATGTCGCGATTAGTATAATCCAGAATGTTCGCGTTCTAGCAGTTGAAAATAACATAACAGTACTTTTAAATTCTTCTAATGTTAGACTTATATTAGATATACAGGGTGGCCCACATAACTCTGAACAGCTCAATATCTCGAAAACTATGCCATCGATTTTAAGGTTCTTAGTCTTAAATTGCATGGAACTGAAGGGCCTTTCTGACTACATAAACGTGAAGTGGCCTCCCTTCCCCTTTAACGGGGGAGGGGAGGTACCTTTGTAATTTTAAATGGAACCCCCTATAAAATGTAACATATTTAGATTCTACAGGAAAAAACAAGTAAATTTTGTCTGAAACATTTTTTTGTCAGATACTTCCATGATGAGATATAACAGTTTGAAGTTTCGTGTTGTATAATTCCATAACGCTATTTCCGAGCGCTTCAAGTACCTACAACTCGAAACTTCAAACTGTTATATCTCATCATGGAAGTATCTGACAAAAAAATGTTTCAGACAAAATTGACTTGTCTTTTCCTGTAGAATCTAAATATGTAACATTTTATAGGGGGTTCCATTTAAAATTACAAAAGTACCTCCCCTCCCCCGTTAAAGGGGAAGGGAGGCCACTTCACGTTTATGTAGTCAGAAAGGCCCTTCAGTTCCATGCAATTTAAGACTAAGAACTTTAAAATCGATGGCATAGTTTTCGAAACATTGAGCTGTTCAGAGTTATGTGGGCCACCCTGTATATAAATATATCTATAAAATCATGTATATTTCATCGTTTATATCAGTATAAAATGATATATATATAAATAAACTTCTAATGTTTTCACTGTTTTAAACTATATCTACTCATTTTTGTCATAAATGCATAAAATCCGCAGTCTAGTCACGAGGAGCGACTTGTCGACGTCGTTCGTTGAAGAGCAGCTGCAAGTTTCGACGCAGCGGGATCTTC
This sequence comes from Sphecodes monilicornis, assembly GCA_913789915.3. Taxonomy (NCBI): domain Eukaryota; kingdom Metazoa; phylum Arthropoda; class Insecta; order Hymenoptera; family Halictidae; genus Sphecodes; species Sphecodes monilicornis. The sequence continues at coordinate 23,914,214 of OU565291.1, forward strand.
GGTCTCGCGATAATCTATCGCAAACGGGTCTCGGCGTTATCGCGAGCACTCTCGCGGTTATCGCTCGTGAATCGTCGTCGCTCGGTGGCGGAACGAAGGGGGCCCGAAAAGAGTCAGCCGGTAGACATCGACTTGTACTAATTTCGTTGTTCGTTTCCTGCGTCACGAATCGATCGGTCTAACACGCTCGACGGGTGTGCTCGAGCTGCGACTGACAATCGGCCGTCCGACCGGAGTAACCGATTTTTTTTTCGTCACCACGTGGCCACCCTCGGCACACGATCCACGTGCTCCCCGTGGTACCCTCGGTTTATGTAACAGGGCTGCAACGTAATCGACTCGGCACGACTCGAACCGGCCCCGCAATAATTTCGGGATTTAACACACAGCTGAGCGTCACATGGCGTGTTCGCCGATCGACCGACCGGGACGAACGGATACGATCTAGATAGATATATAGAGAGGGAGAGAGAAGAAGAAAGAAGGGACACGGTGAAACAGAATCGTCAACGAGGAGGGTGGAGTGGAACGCGCTCCCCCAGGATGAACTTGCCCCCCCGGATTGGCTCGTGCGCAACCCTATCGCCCTCTTCTCCTAGCCGACTCCCGAACGGTATTAAGAATTTAACGCGTTTAATTCCCGCTCGCGCAGTTCGTGTACCAGCGACGCGTCCCGTAGATTCGAAATTTCGTGAGAGGTCGCGGCGGTGGGCGTGAACCCGAATATACAGGGAAACTTCGCGCGCGCTAGACTATATTCGCCGTTAAACTTTCATAAATTCAAATGCGTGCGCGCTAGCGAGCAGAGTAACCGCCGAATAAATTGTACACCGACGGTGATCAGGCTCTTGCGCCCTCTTTACGCGTTTTAACCCTCGAGCGGTCGTACGCCGTCTGTGAAATTATGTCGCTTATAAATTCTGCAGTGGCCTGTAAATGCAATTTGTGCTTGTTGGGCTACCGTTAAAGTATATTTTCTCTTGAAGGGGTTGGACAGAAATTGCATGGCCGGCTAAGGGTTAATCGAAATTAATCGGAGACCCTGCTGCAGGAACCAGGTAAGACTAGATTTCAAAAATTGTTCGATTAGACTTTATTAAAATATGTAGTGTTAGACTTTATTAAAATATGTAGTGGAATTCTACAATACCGCGTGTATAATGTTAAAAAGTAAAGACACAGCGACTTTGCTTCACAGCTGTGTCGCCGGATCCACCCAAACTGTGTGGACTCTCCTCTCCTCCTTTTCCCCTTCCACTATCTGTAAGACGTCGCGTATCCAGCAAGGATAGAACGCGTGCAACGGGGATGCGGCCCGAAGAACGACCATCGCCCCCCCCCCCCCCATCAACCCCTGGTCCTGGGACTCTTGACACCGAGGAACAAGGGATGACTCCGAGCAGTCATTCTGTCGCATACTTCCGCACCCGTCGGAACTCTCGTACTTTACCACCGAGTATAGCCTTGTTTACAATTCGCGATCGAATAGCATTAAGCACGCGCCTTGCGAGGAAATTAGAGTCTTACAATCACATTTCACTAGATGAGCACACTCCAACGTCCCCCACTAAGACCGTAGACTGGTCACGTGACGTACCGCGCAACGTATCACATATTACTCTGGTCAGCAGAGAGGTGGTAAACTGTATTCCCCTCGATTTAACCGATCTGACATCACTGGTTCACAGCAGTGATGTTACAAAAGTGCAAGATTTCTTGCGCATGCGCGTCAAACAATAACGTATCTATGTTGAGGCACGAGAGCCCTGAGGCAGTTCTATTAGCAAGAATGTACCGGTATTATCGGCGGGACGAGAGGATGAGACTATTTTTAATATTTTATATATACAAATACACTTGTTATACATCCATTTTTCAGAATCAAATCATATCAATTTTTAAAAATTCTGCGGGGTGCTCAAGGTACCCCATTTCATCGAGATTCTTACTATATCGAGGCTGATCGCCGCGCATGCGCAAGAAATCTTGCACTTTTGTAACATCACTGCTTCTCAGTCCTGATACCTCGTCAATGGTTTGCACGTATTATTATTGCAACGAGGAACAAATACCATCCGTACCTGTAAAAAATGCAGTCGTCAGGAATAGGGGCATCATTGGTCATTAACACTAGGTTTACGGGCGTTTCTTATATACCTATCTCTACGAGCACCCGTCAAATTGAAGGGTAAACGAAAATACGCATTTTATTTAAAAAATCGATTTATTCTAATTAAGTCTGAATTGAACAATACTAGGCTTCACATTTAAATAAATAATTAATAAGTAAAAAGTCTTCTTTTTCTTTAAACTATCACGGAAATAGTAACAATAATATTAACGATATAGGGTATCGTTCTAACTCTCCACTTTCAATATACAGTATTTCATCGATAATTGTCCACAACACGGGTCTGCGGAGGGACAATTATGCGCGAGGGATATCATTGTTTGAGGTTTGCCGAACGTAGAGGACAGCCGAGCTCGAGAGGCCTCGATCACCGAGAAATGTAAACATACCTAATCCGAATTTCCAACTTCTTTATTAATCGTTATTTTTTATGGGACTTCGATGACCATATTTGTGGTATTTTTCTAATAAAAATGATACCAAATATGATATAATTCCGATGATATTTACTTGTGTAATCGACGATTAAAGTTTCGGGCGCGAGGAAGGATATCATCGGAATTATATCATATTTGGTATCATTTTTATTAGAAAAATGCCACAAATATGGTCATCAAAGTCCCATAAAAAATTAATGAATAATAAAAAAGTTGGAAATTCGGATTAGTGTGGTCTCACCGATATACCCGAGCCGCATGGTGTCATATTTCTCGGCGACCGAGGTCTCTCGAGCTTCACGACCCCTCAAGGGGGTACACCCCGCACTAGTGGGGATATCTCAGGGACAATTCTGTAGGAGACATTTCGGACAATTACCAGTGAAATACTGTATTTCATCTCAAAATTCGAAATCCGTCAAATTGACGGGTCCCGTAAATCTAGTGTTAAGTACACCTAATTATACTGTTGATCGAATTGTCAAGTTCCAACGAACCAAATTGTGAACAGGTAGGGCCTCTTCTTGCCCCTATCCAGTCCCCTATGCTTTCTTTACAGCCACTCGAGACGGAAACGATTTCTCAGAGAAGAACAGCTTAATCGAGACTCAGGTCGAACATGATCAATCAGAAATACATGGGGATCCAGCTTCTCATTATTCTGCCTACTGTAATTCGTTGCTGCGGGCCTAGATTAAATTTACGGACTAATATTATTAATGCCCGTCAGAAATGGAGATCTAGCCCCGCGTCATTATTCTGCCTAGGATAATTTGTTGCTGCGGCGCTACGTTAAACTCGCGGCCAAGCCGCGCTGGAACGTGGTGCGTCCGATTTCCCAGAGAGACAATATTGGTTCAGGAAATTCGAGTTTGCGAGTTCCGGTACCTGGCAGAGGCACGTACCGGAAATGCAATCTAACGTGCCGGCCGGTTGCTAACCGAAGCGGCCACGCGAGCGCCTGCGTGAACGACGGACACGGAAGCCCGGCGGAAACGCGTGTCCGAGGGTCGACGAAACTGAAACCACGTGTACAGAAGTCGATAACGAGCGCGCGTCGCCGGATTTGGTGGCGCCATCCGAGGACGGATCGCGCAGACTACTTCCTGTCGAGCTCCGTCGGTAAAACAGCGATTTTCAAAAACGTCTTCCGATCGCTCAACTGGAAAACTTTGCTTTTCTTCCTTAAGAATCTTCTGAGAAGTTTTTACATTTGTACTATGACAGATTACATCTTTTTCCAACTGTAGACGAAAGTGAAAACTTTAAGAACGAGATCGTGAGGAATATTTTAAGAAACGACGTTTTTTGAAATTGATTGTTGAAACTTTCACTGATTTCACAGAACTTCATCGATGAATGAAAGTTTTGTAATAGTTCTTTCGTGGAATGTTGTCTGGAATATCGCTCGGTATCGGAGTCTGGAAAAATCGATTGATAGTGCTGATAATTCCAACATCTACGTTACCTTCCCACGGAGAAGGGCGCTGATATCTGCCGCGTTTCTACGCTTTGGTATCCAAGGAGTTGACTCTTACCTGAAACAAAAATAATCGAAATGTTAGAACAGCGAGAACGCGGTAACGGTGAGATAAATATCGGCAGTACGATTTCTACGAAGCAACGTCGGGTAAAAGGTGTTTCTAACGTGACTGATAACAAGCGTCGATAAGAGAGAATTCTATCTACAGCGGACAAGTCCAAGTCCTTGAAAATTTTTCCCGGATGGACCCCCCGCACCCAGTCCATCAAGAAAACGAATATGTCAATATTTAATCGTCTTCTTAAACGAAGCGTTGAAAACGGAAGTCACTGGGTGTCGTTGGAGAGTAACTGTTCTCCGGCCACACCTTGCCTCGATGGAATTCATTAGCACCTGTTCGAGGAAGGCGCATCCTAATGAAACGATCCGGTTTCGAGCCTCTATTCTCGCCTGCCCGCTGAACTCGTTGCAACAGTTTCGTTCTCGTCCATTCGTGTCGCCGTAATCGCGCGCTTCTATCTCGCAATTAAAGATATCGGCCATCGATCACTGTCCTCTTTGTTAAACGTATCTCGAAACGAAACGCTATCTCGACTCGACGATACCAGAAACGACGCGTGATCCTTTCCAACGAACCGGCGCGCTATCAAACAAGTCGGAACACGAACGGGATCTCGCCTGGCAACGCGTTCGTCGAGATCGACGAATTTATCCGTCGACGTACGACGAAGTTCGAAACACACGCGACCCGCATCGAGGATATGCAAAGCGACCAGATTCCGGTCGTTGAATACGAATTCCCCAATTTCCAGACGCCTCAAGACTTCGCTGCCTCGATCGAACCGGAATCTCGATCGATTTCCACCGCCCTGTTAATGCGATCAAGCTGTCTGCCAATTGATCGCCGCTGTTAATCCGAATTTTGCGCATTTCGGACAGAAATCGTATAAAGTCGAAACTTCAAAGAATTTACTCCCAGACAGAATCAGCTAAATGCACACGGTAGATGACGTTTAATCTCCTTTGCATTGGTCTTGACTTCTTAATCAGTGCATTTGCAAAGGAAATCGCGAAGGGTGAGAAGCTAACAGCATCGTTCATATTCTCTTGAACCAATTCAAATCGATGGAAAAACTAATGAGATTCTATGCGGCTACTAATTCTAGCTTAGTCAATTCTCGATCTTGCATATAAATTCATTCGACTAATTTATTAGATTGCGTGAAAAGAGTGGAAGTGTTGACGATTATCAGTGGCTCTTCGGATTTTATGCATCGAAGATAAAAATGAGTAGATAAAACACAAAACAATGGCAATATCAAAAGATTGTAAGAATTTTAATTTATTGCTTGTGACTCATTAGAATTATTAACCCTTAGCGGACGGGAATTAATTTTAGTATAGTTCTCGATGGAAACAAAGTTGTGTACCGAGGAGATAAGTACCGTCCGTCCATTAGAAGATGGCAGTGATTTTCGACAGTGGGGCGCAGGGGGCCTCAGTGTTGAGATATGGACCAACTTTTCTCGCGCATGCGCGGTCAAAACAATAACGTATTTATATCATGATGACGAGGTAGTGGAGCCCTAAGACAGTTATATTGGCGGGAAAGTATCGAAACAATCTATTCCGGACAAAAAGACTTCAGGACGTGTCCTACGAGTCACAAAATATACGCAAATACACATGTTATACATTCATTTTTCAGAATCAAATTATACCAATTTTTTAAAATTCTGCTGGGTGCTCAAAACCCCATTTTATCGAGAATCTTACTTTACTGAGGCCAAAATCGCCGCGCATGCGCGAGAAAAGTTGGACCATATCCCAACACTGGGGGGGCTGCGTGACCCCACTCTAGACGCCAGGCTGCGGACCCCACTCTTACGCTTACGTTCTGGCGGGAACGGTCGACATAGGCGTTCAGCGTCACCACTAGGGATGGGAAAAACTGCTACTTCCGAATCACTCGTGATTCGATCACGTTCGTCCGGAATCACGGTTATTTTTCACAGTGATTCGTGATTTTTCGTGATCGCTTCTGATTGGTGGAGAGCATAGGAACATAACTGTTCTTGGTCACTCTATATAGAAGTCTGTGTTCTCGGGACATGTTACATAACAAAAAATAAAAACAAAAATACAAGTTATATCGCATAAAGGTCAAAAGTATATTAAACAATGCAGAATAGTGAATAAATTAATAATTAGTAATAACTAATCACTATGAATTGTAAAAGAAAGTCCAGTTTAAAATACTTTGCGAAATGTTTTATATTGCGTTTGTTTGTGTGTGGTATATGGTATAGATAAAATTGATACAAATGTATAAAAACTTAACACAAATAGTACAATTTAAATAGAAACAAAAATATAAAAAATTAGTAAATATATTATCACTTGCGAAGAACAGTATTGCTATCCGCGAATCAGAAGCGATCACGAATGACTAAAAGTAGCAGTTCATCCCATCTCTATACGTATATATATATATATATATATATATATATATATATATATATATATACACATATCATTATTACGTAACGTATTGGTATTTAAATAAGACATTGTCTATACCTTTCTACTAATTACATAAATAATACAATTTTTTAACTCAAAGATGAAGACTTACTATGACTCGAGATAAAAAAGTTCGAATCACAGTCGTGATCGTGAAAAAATCACGACAGTGATTGTGATTTTGCGATCACTGTGATAAATCACCGTGAGTGATTATGAACCCCCTCCCTAGTCACCACATCTCTCTGTTCCAGTCGCACTAATACGCGCGTTTCCATCTTTGTAGAGCGATTCAGCCAATAGCGGTAGACGTGTAGCGCATAGAAGGGAGATTACGTGGTACCCACAAGTTTCTCACTGCCATCTCCTGATGGACGGACGGTATATGAATTAAACGATTTCAAAAAGTATTGTGTTCGGTAAAAATTTGTTTGATATTTTTTGAGAGCAACCAATGTCTTTGAAAATTATTAGCAGTTGCAGAACAGTAAAATTTGCCGAGACTCGTCCGCAAAAGGTTAAGAGACGAGACAAATATCTATGCACCACCCGTTTCTTGCAATCGATGCATCAAATTTTTAATTTGCTTAAAGATACGTAGTTGAGTTATCGGTAAAAATTATGAAAGAAAGAAATTGCCCAGCATCTCTTGCAACAGATACAATTTTAATTTCGTATGAATAGCGCAGTGTAGCCGCCATAGGGGCAGAGAGCATGGAGGAAGCGGTGCGATTTGACGAATTGATTCGGAATTAGGTGAAAGAGCGACCCAGGTTCCAAATACTGGGATGGCTGGGTTTAGCGATTCGTGGGACGATTTCGAAGCTGTTTTCCATCGGCGAACGGTTTACAGGGGATCCGGAAAATTGGGGATGGAAGCGACGGAACTGATAGGGATGGGAGAGTGCCAGGTTGGTGGGTGGTTGGCGTGCAGGATTAATTGAAAATAATAATCGGCGCCGAACAGGAACGCTTATCCTTAATGCGCGTTAACGTCGCGATTAATATTGCATCGACGTCCGCTCCCGTTGATAAATTCTATCGCCGCCGAAATGCGTGATGCGTGCACGCGCGGCAATTCCCGCGGAATTTCCACTTCTGCCGTCCCTCGCCGATCCCTAATTACGGATGCAATCAGTCGACCAAGAGAATCGCGGGGATGCAACGAACACGTATACGCGCGTCCTGCTGATTGCGGCCGGTTACCCGAGCTGAAACTCGAGCGGATCGTAGTTTCTGACGCGCCCGAAATCGACCGCGACGTTTTAAGTCCGGACGTGCTCCGTTCGCCGCCGCACGTAAGAACCTCGTAAGTCTCCGGAGCGTTTCCGATCGGATCGGAATTGTGGTGACGTTCCATCGGGACGGGATAGATCGGAAACTGATACTTCTGCTCCAACGATTGCGTCTTCGCAGAGGAAACAGAGAATCGAGCATGATCGGTTAGATTGTTGACGTGATCCAAGGAGGCTGATTAAAAATGGCGACGGTTCTCGACGAATTTGTAGCGGCACGGAAGTTAGTGAAGAAAGAGGGAGAGAGAGAATGAGCGAGTGAGCACGAAGGAAGAGAGAGAAAGAATGAATCAGGACGCGTGAAGTGAGCGTGAAGGAAGAGAGTGAGAATGAGCGAGCGAGCACGAAGAAAGAGAGAGAAAGAATGAGTCAGTACGCGTGCAGTAAGCAAGAAGAAAGACAGAGGTAGAGAGACACGTGCGTGCAATAGGCAGAACAAAATACGACTTACAATACGAATACAAAAAATAAAAATCGATCCAGATAATACAGAGTATTCAATTGAATCCAAAGAGCAGTATAAATTAAATCGGTTCGAACGCGGTCAAACAGTCCGCAGATTTTATATTACAGGCAAGATTTAACGTGGCTAGATAAAAGTCACTGCAATCCTAGATCAATTATCCCCTTAACCTACGATTTAGATTCGAAGATGTTGGGCCGAAATTGTATACAAGCTCGCGCAGCGTAAAATTTAGGTTTGGCCCGACTATCGTACGCGGGCTATGCCCGTCAATGTAGGTTAAGGGGTTAAAGCCGATCGAGAAGAATGAAAAGGTCACAGAATCGTTGACGTCTTCCAATGCAAACAGTTAATACGGCAGTGCCCACGTGAACTTCTGAAACGAAAGTGTCCACGTGGGGTGTTCATAGACCCCCAGTGAAAAGCAATATTTATACTTAATGTTTTATGTTTATTGTAACATTTATTTATACTTTTGTTAAAATAACAGTATAAAATATATATACACCATATTGTTAGAAAAATAACGAACACCCCCAAATGACGGCGACCAGAGTGAACGCCGGCAACGACGGGACCCGACAGCGTGGGGCCGCGACGGTCGTAAATTGTCTCGGACCCTAGAAGACGTCATTGAGGAAAGGGACTTTTCCGGGCGGGACGACGCATACGAGCTGCGTTTGTCGAAGAGTACACTCTTGTCAGCGACCTCCGAACGATAGAATATATTTTGTTAAATCTCTCCGCTCATCTCCGTTATTATTCGTCTTACAATATACAAACTAGTTATCAGAGTAGTCATCTATGCCTTCTGCAGGAAGGTGCACGCACAAGAAAGAAATACTTACCAAAATATAAAGAAAGTATAGTAAGAATTGTAGTGATACAAAAACAAGAATAAACTGACTGCACTGTGTAAGTAAACGATGCTCCTGTGAAGAAAGCTCAATCGATACTGAAATACTGAATATCAAGAACACACGGTTGTAACACTCGCTAGTATACATAAAGAGAGCCGAAACTGTAGAAATACATTTTGAGCGCACAACACAAAGTCGGCGACACATCAATACAGCCGGTATCGAGTTTTAAGAAGCTACATTGTATGGCAAAACTATAGCGAAAGAAATATGAGAAATAGATAGCACATCTCAACGGTGGGGATTGGCTGGACCTCCACGTGGACACTGCCGGGTTAAAAATAGTAACGATCGACAAACCGTCCTTTCGAGCATGAGGGATCCAGCGCCGCAGAAGGCACGAAAGGTAAATCACCAACAAGGAAACAATAAAACGCGAAATGCGTACACAGAATCGTCGAGGCGTGTGTCGCGAGCAAGCTGCGGGAGTTAAAAGAAGCGAAAAGTATACACGACTCGACGGGGATACGTCGCCCGGTTTCGTCGCAGGATCTTGATAAAGTAGTCTGCGACGAAGAAGAAAGCAGAAGATACCAGGTAATCGCCCGTTGAAAACGCAATTTGAGGATACCACAGAGTACACACACAGGGAACAGGGACGGCTATACAGGCTCTCCCGGTCCGACCGAACAAGCCTCGTGTCGCACTTCGTGACTCCTCGGATGGATGGAGCAATCAGACTTCTTCTTCTTCTACTGCTGCTTCTTCCTCTTCCTCTCCTCCCTTCTTCTGCCGCTCGTTTCACGGGTCCTGCCGCGCGCGGCAGATCGAGGGGTAATCTTGGTTGCGCTCGGGCGAAAAAGTTCTTAAGCCGTGAAAGAGCGAGTCGTGAGCTCCGACAAAAGGATACCGTGTCAATTGGATATTCAGCTTGGAAAATCACGTCGTTCTCGGATCTTTATAATATCGCGACCCCCGTCCCGGTGATAATTTTAGATCGAGGCAAACCTTTGCATCGTCCGCTGCCGGTATCTATTGCGACAGCGCTGGATCCCTGCTCTAATTGTCACTGAATCGACCATCCAGGATGTAGAAGTTAGCAGTGGTGAGCAAGAAGAAATGCGGATTAGAAATTCAGTTAGGCATGCCTAAAGACCAATGCGGGCCTAATGCAGAAGCCATTAGGCACGCCTACGGCTGGACAACCGACGGATATTGGCAACGTGGCCGGCAAACCGTCTAACAGTCGGGTAGAGGTTAATTCCACTGGGCCTAACGCAGCCTTGCATCTCGGGACCGCCCGGATGTCCGAGAGTCTAAGATACTAACTAACTAACTAACTAGGCACGCCTAAGTTAGGCATTTCTAACCAGTGTCGCATGTGGCCCTAAGGGGAGTAGCCGAATGCACGCCTATGTTAGGCATTCCTAACGGGTGCCGCATGTGGCCCTAGTGGGGATAGCCGTACACACGTCTAAGGGAGATTTCATTAAAACCTCCTATAATGAGGGCCTAATAAGGCTATGTTAATGTGGGCCTAATTCGGCTTTGCCAATGCGTGCCTCATTGGGATTTCCCAATTAGGCGGGCGTTGAGATACCGCGTTACATGCCGCATGTGGCCCTACTGGGAATAGCCGAACGCACGCCTAAGTTAGGCATTCCTAACCAGTGTCGCATGTGGGCCCAATGGGGATAGCCGAACGCACCCCTAAGTTCGGCATTCCTAACTAGTGCCGCATGTAGCCCTAATGGGGATAGCCGAACACACGCATAAGGGAAATTTCATTAACGCCACCTATAATGAGGGCCTAATAATGCTATGTTAATGTGGGCCTAATTCGGCTTTCCCAATGCGGGCCGCATTGGGCTTTCCCAATTAGGCGGGCGTTGGGATACCGCGTTACATGCCGCATGCGGGCCTAATGGGGCTACCCCATTAAGACCTAACGGCTAGCCTAATGCGGACCTAATGCCTGCCTAACTGAAATTTCTAGTCGGGCCGTTTAGAGTTTTGCGAGCACGGAGCAACATTTCAGCATTGGTGTATAAGAAGGAGCAACGGAGTCAACATTCACAATCGCAACAAGAAGCAACCTAGATCTTTCAATGCGATTCTTCAGGCACCCCAGTACAAGGCTCAAGTAGTCGTAGGACCTCCGAAGACAGTCAAAAGATTGAAAGGACCACCATGTTCCCCAAACAGGGTCGAAGAGCGTTTAACTCCTACCGATGGCGAACAGTCGCGGTCTTTGTTCGATGTGCGGGGAGCTATCGTTCCGCGAGGGAATTGACGATAACGCAGCGGAGAGTCCAGCAGCGATTGCGCACGTTGCACGGTGCCACTCGGAACAATAGGAATTGCTCGGCTTTGTCGACGGCAACTTGTTTCGCAAGTTCTCGCTGCGAGCGGAGGTAGCGAATTGGAAAAAGGGGAGTTCCGTGGTGTACCCGGTGGACGGAAGCCGAAGAATTCTCTGCAGTGTTATCGGAGACCACGGGGGACTTGACTTCTTTGAGAAGGACACTCGTTCTCGACCGAGTCCGTTCCCGGGGACGAAAGCGCCTCGACAAAACAAGGAATCGACTCGGACTGAGAAGCTCTCAGTGGGATTCTTCCGTCATTAAAAATGCAACAAGACCGTCCAACCCCGTTTTCACCGTCGTGATCGACGATTTTCGGCGATTCTCCTCGGAACGGAAGAATCGAACGCGCGAGGGTCATCTGTTTCCGTCGAGCTGTCTGGCAAACAGGATGAACGCTGCCGCGTCTTAGAAGATCAACGAGATTTCGAGAAAACCGCGACTGCATCCTTGTCTGCAACCTCCGCGAATCCCTTGCCGATTCCTTCACTTCTACATTCGAGGACACTGTTTTTGAGAAAGTGAATGGCGGGACTGTTTTGGTAGACTTCTTAAAAAATGAGGTGTCTTCTGTCATCTACAATGTCTTCTTAACGCATTTGCATCGTTAGCGTGTACGTATCCAATTTTGTACGAAAAGATAGGTGAATGTAACAGCTGTGTGCAAATGATTGATATACAGGGTGTCTCCCATTGAAGTTGCCCATGAATGACCTTCAATGACCTTCATGATAGATCATCGTATTCGTCTTGAAACACTCTATCAAAATGTGAATGAGGAACCATGTCATTTGAAAAAACATTTCTGTTAGTTAGATCTCGGAAAATATGACCTTGAGATGACTTTGTCTCCAAACATTTTTGTTGTATCGGTATAAATGACAAAGTTATTATGCGTGCATAGTTAAATGAAACAACCTGTATAAGCTACGAATCTTTATGCGAAATAAAAATTGTTTGCATCAATTACAATAATAGGCAATTACATAAAAATTGATTCCCTCTCTTTATAGTTTCAACAGGTTGCCTTTCAGCTACTCCTTTTTGCCATAAATGCATAAAATCTGCGTTACTGATTATATTAAGTCGTTTTTATTTTTATTTGGGACATCATTTTTCATTGTTTCTGAAGAAGATCGTTATTCCTTTGGTTGAAGAAGAAATGGTTGCTAGACTTCCTTTCCGCTTGGCAAACTGAGTGGAAGTACGTCTTGAACCTTCGATTACAATCTTTAGACGTAACAACATTGATTTAAACAATAAAAGAATCGACTATTTCCAACCGTTTCTCGAGTCTCCCCGCTCTCTCAGGTTCAGCAATACTTCGTGCAACTCGAAATCGACTTGTCTCTGGCCAAACGCGATTTTTGTTTCAACCGGACTCGGGTTTCGAAACTCAGACTACAGCACCTTGCTCTTACGCATTCTGTGTGCGTTATGTAACTCGATAAAAACCACGGTAAGGAGACGTTGCATCAATTAAGAGCTGCGTAGCTAGTCAAGACGATACGGTAATAATAATAGATCGAGTGGGATCGAGACTCGAGATAAAACCACGTCGAGGAGAAAGAGCGTTCTAGCTCGAGGCAACGTTCGACTCTCTGCCGCGACTTCACCTTTCGTTTGTTTTCGCTGGATGGTTTATTTAAGCGTTTCGCAAGATTCCGAGCATACCTGGGAGGGACACGTATCGAAAGGGATATTGTAGATATCCTGAAGATGAGAGATGTGTTCAGAGCAATGGGCTTTTGTTTTGTAGTGACATTCGTGTACAAGAATTTGCACCTAATTTCAAGTCGTTATAGTACTAAGCATAGGAGTGAAAAGAATTCTGGAGTATGTATTGAAATCCCTATTCTAATATACAATCGTTGAAATGTTTAAAGCATCGATGAGAATGAATAAATAACTAAAAGAAAGAAATTCAAAAGTGAAATTTTACTCCGAACATAACAATCCAGGTTGCATTGTAGATATCCTGAAGATGAGAGATGTGTTCAGAGCAGTGGGCTTTTGTTTTGTAGTGACATTCGTGTACAAGAATTTGCACCTAATTTCAAGTCGTTACAGTACTAAGCATAGGAGTAAAAGAATTCTGGAGTATGTATTGAAGTCCCTATTCTAATATACAATCGTTGAAATGTTTAAAGCATTGATGAGAATGAATAAATAACTAAAAGAAAGAAATTCAAAAGTGAAATTTTACTCCGAACATAACAATCCAGGTTGCATTGTAGATATCCTGAAGATGAGAGATGTCTTCAGAGCAGTGGGCTTTTGTTTTGTAGTGACATTCGTGTACAAGAATTTGCACCTAATTTCAAGTCGTTACAGTACTAAGCATAGGAGTAAAAAGAATTCTGGAGTACATATTGAAGTCCCTATTCTAATATACAATCGTTAAAATGTTTAAAGCATTGATGGGAATAAATAAATAACTAAAAGAAAGAAATTCAAAAGTGAAATATTACTCCGAACATAAACGACCCTGGTTGCCCACGGAGGGTTAATATCGTGTTTGAAACAAGAGTGTCCCTTCCATGCAGTGGTGCCAACCTCAAATTGAAAATAGTCCATAGACAAGGATGTTTTATGCAAAAAATGTATTATATTTCGTAATATTCGTTATTTCCTTAGAAAAACGGTCTATCACGGTAAGGGTTCAACAACTGTATACGTTACTTTATTGTTGTAATTTAATACACTAAAAATCAATTGAATAAAAATTGTCATGGTTTGCCAAAAATGAATATTTTTTATTCAGAAATTGATGAATCAGAATTTTACAACACGGTGCAAAAATGCGCGTAAACGTGGCTAATATAAATAGCGAACCTATAACCTATAAGTTTGTCCACTGAGTCGTGACAGTATATGTATGTACTTATGTAGATGAGAGATCATGCGTTCACGCAGTGTCGCCAGATCGCTGAAATCGAGGGGAATACAATTTACCACCTCTCTGATGACCAGAGTAATATGTTATACGTTGCGCGGCACGTCACGTGACCAGTCTACGGTCTTAGTGGGGGACGTTGGAGTGTGCGCAGGAGTGGAATGGGATAGTGGAAGGGGAAAAGGAGGAAAATGAACCCAGTTTTGGGTTGATCTAGCGACACTGCGTTCACGTGGAACAGGCAAATTCATATATTTTATTTACAGTTGACGATCAACCGGATGGTGATGTCGCTACAATGTTGCGCAAAGAAATGCTGAGAATATTTTCTGTTTTATATGAATTGCAGGCACATGAGACCCAAAAATCAGTAGATGTCTATTTGAAATCAGTAGGTCAGTGGATAAAGTTAAAAATCAGTAGATTTACGGAGAAATCAGTGTTGAGTTTGCATCTCTGCTTCCATGCCACCTCTCCCCCACCTTATCGCCGCGAGTCTCGTTCTGCGAAGCATTTCGTATTCCGCGTGTAAGAGGAGTCGGGACATCGGCGCCGGTTGGCCTGAATCGCGAAATCGTGTGTCTGAAATCGGTATTGGAACGGGTTCGAGCGACCGTGTTTCGTTTGGCCTGGGACGCGAAACACGAGTGCAATCGCGGCTGGATGACGCAACCATGAAAGCAAGGTCGCCGGATCAATGGAGAAACCGATGCCGCGTGAATGAGATCAGCGCCGCGAGCTGCCTAACCGAAATTCCGATACGCCGTCGAATGATTCTGAACTGCAGGCAGCGGCGGCGACGGCGGTGCAGTTGCAACGGTGCAGTTGCAACGGCGTGGTTGCAACGACGCGGCGTGTTGCTTCGAGCTACTCCCGTCGACGGTCTGCACGCCGTCGCTGCACTCCGATTTCTCGGTTCATTGAACGGGGCCGCTGCGCGCGCGGCGCATTACACGAATATTAGATCCGACGTAATGGAAACGACGATCGACTGCATGGATCGGAATGCACGTTTTTTTTTTTGCCATTTTGCACGAATCCCCGAGTCTCTGATCGGCGTCGTTACTCTCTCACGCCCGAACTGTAATTCCGTTTCGTTCCGCGCTTAAACACTGAAAAATGAACGTCGGGTTATCCCCGGGCCGGGTCCATTTCGGCGATCGTCGATGATGGAATCCAGAAGAAAGGAAACGGAAAAGGAACAACCGACTGGGAATCCTCTTTCGAACCAGTGGCCACCCTTAGCTAGACGCGTATAAGGTGGTTTGAAGAAAGGAGGGGCGAGGGGTAAACGTTTCTAAAGTTATTTCATCCTCTCTACTCGATCGCTACATTTATCGGGGATTCATTTATTGTCTGCGTTATCGGCGGGATGTCTGCTCTTTCGCTGAGCCCCGGATCTATTTCCTTCTCTCTCTCTCGGTCTATCTATATCTACGTTTTCTCTCTCTCTCTCTCTCTCTCTCTCTCTCTCTTTCTATGAGTTTATTATCCTTTTACCGTGAAAGTGCCCTGGGCCCGGTAACGGAACGGTGTGCTGGACAGGCAGTGGCAGGTTTAAATTTATCTACGGTTTTTAAAGGTTGAATATGTGCCGGTACACCGACGATACAGAGTATCGTTCGTTCACCGCTTCCAATAATCCTCGGCAGAGCCCCGAGAGGATTTGTCCAATATTTCAGCGTGGATGGCAGAAGATAATGGAGATGTTAGGTCGGAGAGCGCGGACGGCACGAAGCGGGTCGAAGAACCAGGTGAATTAAATTCTTTCATCCGACGTTAACCGTTCTTTGATCGAGTCCTCCTCCATTATCCTAACTCGTCGCGAAATATGGGCGAGCAAGCACCGACGCTTCTGTTGAGCAATCGACGGTCAACTACTGTGAAGTGCGGCTTGTAAGGCAGCACTTTCTTCCAGTACAAATTAATATCTGGAAGCGAGTAGAAATAATTGATAGTATAGTGCGGGATTAGGACCCCCCAGACCACAAATACCGTAGGAAATTAGGAGGAAGGTGGGAGGGGTTCCGTGGGTGAAGCGCCGTTAGTCGATTGTCTACCATCGCGAGGGCCCGGATTCGATTCCCGGCGCGGTGCCTTCCTTTTTCCTGAGATCCTACATTTGGAGGCTCGTCCGGGATGGGGGGAACACCGATCACCGCAGAATGGCGACGATAACGGACGAAGACGAAAACAAAGCGAGCGTAGCGAAGAGGTCGCACGTAAGCGAAGCGAGAAAAAAAGTGCGAATTGCGAAAATACGAGTTACGAGACGAGTGCGAGAAGTTGTGTTGATGGCGCTGAGGCCAAACATACACAAAAAGACGATCACGCTGTAGTGAACATTCGGGGGCGAATGTCATTGCAGGATTGCCGAATGTGGGATTAGGACCCCCCAGACCACAAATACCGTAGGAAATTAGGAGGAAGGCGGGAGGGGTTCCGTGGGTGAAGCGCCGTTAGTCGCAGTGATGGTATATGCTCCCGATTTTTTCGCGCATGCGCGACTAAATGCAGGAACGTATGTACGTCTTATGTTTGTGAGGAAAGTAGGGGAGAACTGTTATTGACGGGAAACCGGACAGAAGAGTGCAAGATGTATTTATATATTATATGTACATGCAAATATATAATTTTAATGTAACATACGCATGTTAAACATTCATATTTAAAAATCGAAAAAAAATTTGCGAAACTATGCGGGGTGATTGAGGTACTCCATTTTAGCCCAACATTGTACTTTACTGACGCTAAAATCGTCGCGCATGCGCGAGAAAACCGAGACCATATACCATCACTGAGCGAGAGGCGCGAGCGGGGGAAGTAGGCGTCTCCCTCGAATTTGCCTCCAAGTGAGCTACTTCTGGACATGCCTGGCGTAGGTAGTCCGAGTTGTCGCCATTTGAATATAATAAAGCGATTACCGGCGTCCTGTTCGACGTCGCGTCTTTTAGGATTTTCAGAGTTTGACCTCGCATAGGCGAGAGTCGTCAGCTTTCCTTCGAGGCGTCCCCACCGTTTTTGCTCTTCAGATATTCTCGATTAACATTTCCGATCGACGACGGGAAACAACGGCGAGAGAGATCTCGCAGCCGGGTTACGCAAACACAGATAATTGAAGTTCTACCCGATAAACATTCGCGCGAGATTGCAACTTTCAATTATTGCTCGCCGAACGAACAGATCTTTTCTGAAATTCTGTTATCTCATAGCGCAGCGGTGATAAATGACTTCGCAGCATTTCGAAAACTTTATCTGCATCGATAATTAGAAATATTTTTCGATCCTCTTTCTTTCCTCCGTACGAAATCATTCCACTCGCGTAGACTTCTTAACACTTTATCTACCGGAAGCCTATTAATCGGCTTTTCAATATTTGTGCTGCACTAAAAAGTACGTTAAAAATCTTCTTTTAGATAGTATCCCAAACGAAATAATTAGATTACGTTACTGAGGGTAACTCGTAGGTTCACGATTGGAGTTGCTATTGCTGTTGAAAAATCTATTAAAAAATCCTCAGCCATGGACCATAGACGCTTGAAAATTAGAAAATAATCGCCGGTAAATAATGTGTTAACACCCTCCAGTACATATTTGTAACTATTCCACTTTACATAAATACATTCGTAACCAGCTTCAGCACCCTTTGATAAGCATTCCCCAGAATCTCTTCCTATTTCCATCCGTTAAAGAACACACGAAACAAGCATTCCCTCGTAGGAACGGCAACATTCAACTACTCCAGAATACTCCGAAGTTTCGCGGAATGTTCCATCCTTGCCGGGCGATTGTCACGCGCGTAGAAACGTCGCCATACACATAGCACGCGCGCGACTCTCCAAGAAGTTGAACAGTTTATCTTGGATGGTACCGTACCGCGAGATTGTTATCCTTTTATGTGCGCGCACACACACACACCGGGATTGCGTAAGCGTAAATTGGTCTCGCTCAGATGGTGGCTGGTGTGCAGCCAATGATTTTTCCTGGTACACTTCGTCTGTCGTGAATTCGAGCGCGCGCGTGCGCATGGACTCGCCTACGATTACGCGATTAATTAATGAGTCGGCGTGTCGCGCGTTACAATCACGGTCAGGCTTGTAATCGCGGTGACATAACCGCGTCGATTCGGACTGCCGGGTCAATAATTAATCGAGGGAGGAAATTGCTCTCGGTGAACACGACCATCGCTGGCCGCGTTGCGTCGTTCAACGATGCGACCGATTAACAGAACAATTCCAACAGCACCGAAACGGCGCGCTTACAGTCACGTAGATATCTACTTATTTATAGGAGTGCGCTGGGATAGCGAGAAGATGCTGGGAGGAGGTAAGGGAAAGAGGGAGGAAAAACGGGAAAAGGTCGAAATGGGAAGAAGTGAGAATTGCATTCTTTAGAATCAGAGATATGAAGATGGAGGAGGTGGAAAGAAGGAGGATGGAAGGGGACCTGGAGTATGAAGAGCTTGAAGGAACAGACACTGAGCTGCAGGAGGAGGAGAGGTGGGGAAAGATTTCGGAGTCAAAATACAGTAAAAATTATAAGATGGCAGGAACTAGGGAAGTCCCAAAGTACCTAAGGAAGGATGGCAGGAACTAGGGAAATCCCACAATACCTGAGGAAGGATGGCAGGAACTAGGGAAATCCCAAAATACCTAAGGAAGGAAGGCAGGAACTAGGGAAATCCCAAAATATTTAAGGAAGGGGTGGAGCGAGAATAGATGGAAAAGAGTAATAAGATTTAGGTTAGGGAACGAAATGAGGGAAACGAGGTACTGGGAAGAGCAAGAGAAAAGGAGATGCAGAATATGCGGAGAAGAGGAGGAGAGTTGGGATCATATATGGGATAGATGCGGAGCAGGAATGGGAACGGGAGGGTGCTGGCAGGAGGAGATACGGAAAATTCTAGGGGAAGAAGGAGATGGAGAACAGTGGCTAAAGGAACTAGAGAGAATGAGTCAAGGGGGGAGGCATGAGAAGGAGGAGGGTATGCATGGAGGAGAATATGAATGGAGGTGTGAAAGTGGAGTAGGTGCGGAGACGTCAAGGAGGCTGTATGCGGAAATAGATTAAGTTTAGGTTAGGTGAGGTTTAGAAATAAGGGATGTAAATGGTAAATAGAGATAGGATGGATTGAGTGTGGACGGAGGAAGGATGAGTCTCTCTCCCTCTCTCTCTCTCTCTCTCTCTCTCTCTCTCTCTCTCTCTCTCTCTCTCTCAGTCAAACGGCGAGATGTAGGTTAAGATGCGATACAAAGTAGTGTTAAGATAGTTGTTATTAGGGTAAGGGCGTTAGGAATAATTAGTGTAGGAAGCGGATGCCTTTGTAATCCCGTTGGGAATTCAATAAAGCAATACATACATACAACCCACTTATTTATAGGAGTGCGCGTCTAGGGTGCTCGACATTGTCGAGTGAAATATGTAACCTCTGCAGCGTCGGCAGAGAGAAACGGGATGATAAAGTATCGAGTAGAAAAAGGTCATGATTCTTCATTGGAGCTCGCTCTCTGGTCGCGACTGACGCGTCAAAGAAATCCACGAGCCAACTAGTTTCCGCTCTTTCTCTTTGCTCGTTCACTTTGGAGGACAGCAGAGGACCGGGGATCTAAATTTCCATTGGCTTGTTCGCGAGCGCGCCCGCGCGCGTCCGTCGTGTCGTCGGAGAGTACTAAGCGGCATCGAATCACATTCTTTTTCCCGGCCCGTAATCGGTGTCAGCCACGGAAAACCGATAAGAGGCGGCCGTGCCATTCCGTTCCGTGCCGCGCACCGAGAGAGACACGTTCCTCCGATGATTAATCGCCGTCCTTGAAAGTAATAAGATTGTTCGCGAGCCAATAACGCGTTGAACAAGACGGCGACGCGGTCCCGTTTATTTCCCTCCCTCCAACATCCGCGCTATCGCTTCTCTCGCGATACTTTATTCCGGTCGGTAGAGCGCGATCTATCTCCTTTTGAATAACGCATCGCTCGCGGAGAACCGCTTGGTTGATTTAAAGGCAGGCAAACTTTGAACTTTTGCCACGTTGTCGGTGCCACTTAGCGAAGATCCGTTGCGATTTGCATACCGGTGCCGGCAATGCTCGAGAGCAGACACAGCAGCAGGTTGCATCCGCGAAACTTTCACCCAAAGAGACGACACTGGGTCGAGGTAACGACGTGTGCCGCGTGAATATTTATGCGCTCGCAACCGGGCCGGCGCAGGAGTTTTCGCGGGCCCTCGGGACTACGACGATTCCGCCGCGAAACTACCATGTTTATTTTTCATACAATCCCTTGGACCGTAAGAAGCGCAATCATACATTTCACTGTTTGCGCACAAGGGTTACTCGTATTCCTCGATTGTCGATTCCATCTGTTTTCGCTCTGGAACAACATCACGTACCGGGCAAATAAATATGTGGGATTAGGACCCCCAGACCACAAATAACGTAGGAAATTCGGAAGAAGGCGGGAGGGTTCCGTGGGTGAGCGCGTTAGTCGATCGGCTACCACCGCGAGGGCTCGGGTTCGATTCCCGGCGCGGTGCCTTCCTTTTTCCTGAGATCCTACAAATATAAGAGTGAAAGCAACGGAAAATTGTCCTCTTGATTGGATACTGTTGGGTTGGCAACTAAGTGATTGTAGATTTTAAATAAAAAGGAAAATTCAAAATGTTTACTTGAAAATATAACTTTACCCCCAAAGAGGGGTAAAAATATATTAATTCGAAAAAAAAAAATTTAGCGAAATTATGCGGGGTGACGTACCCCATTTTAGCCCAACTTTAAGCTTTACTGGCGCTAAAATCGTCGCGCATGCGCGAAAAAAAGGCGCAATATACCATCACTGGTTCCAACTAGTAGCTCCGGAGCAGTGATGGGAACTCTGTGGGCGCTGTGCGAAAATATTACCACCACTCTGACGTACCGTGTTCCCTTATTTTGCTTCTATCGCGCACGCGCTACCCGCAGGCGTATCTCTACTCTACACGGACAGAGTAGAGGTACGCTTGTGTGTAGCGCGTGCCCGGTAAAAGCAAAGTAGGGGATGACGGTACGTCAGAGTGGTGGTAGTATTTCCGCCCAGCGCCCACGGAGTTCCCATCACTGCTCCGGAGCTGTTCGAGGCACCTTACCCGCTTAGTTCTTCCCCCACTCTTAGATTTCATCGTTATAATGTATAGTAGTGGGCAGCTCCCACTCCGAGAGCCGCGCGGCGCGCGCAGCACTAATTCCACGGCTGTACGTAGTAGTGGGGAGAGGTTCGATGGTGGGGACCTTGCAGTTCTCGGAGGGGAATACGTTGGAACTCCCTGTGCTAGAACATCTACCGACAAAATCCGCAATCATTTAATTGCCAACCCAATAATTCAATTCTTTCCAATCGAAGCTATTTTGACTTCAGAATTCGGTCATTTCGTCCAATCTAAAATGCCGTTAATTGACAATGATTATTTTATCGCTACAGGACGGACATTCGCCCGCAAACGTTTAATCGCAGCAAATCCGTGGCCAGGAAAGTTATCCAGCAAATTCGAAAAATCTCCGTGAGTTCAGAATGTAGACGGGAAGCTGGGAGAACGAGTGAACGAGGAGAGACGAGTCATGAGGACGAGCAGGGAAGACAGCCATGCAGCAGGTGATTGTTATTAAATTTCTGTCGGGGCGGCGCGTTATGAAATTCTCGCGAACGTTATTCTCTCATCAGCAAAATAAATATTTCCGTAGCCCTGTCGCGACAACAGTTTAATCTCGCTCTAAGGGAGCAGAAGACCGTGAGCGCTCGCGCGGACAAACTTCCGCGAGCTGCGCGAGACTCGGCGAAACAATGCGAGAACAAATATTTCCCTTGAACCTGTGGTACTGCGTGAATATTTATAGGACGCCCAATTTATGAGAGAGATCCGAGTCGTAAAGCGGCAGCGAACGCAAGCAACCGAGCAGGCAGGACCGCGTACCATTACGCAATTATCTTAATTGCGCCAAAGTATCCGATAGCTTCTCGTAAGGGGAGAAGCGCAGGCGGAAATAAACGCGTACCCGTTGTCGGGTCTCCTGTTCTGGTTCAAGCTGGCTCGCCTAGCCACGCACACCGTAGCCCTTTTTTCCCCCCGTTTCTTCCTTCCTCTCTTCCGTCCTCTTTCGCTCTCTTTCCGCCGTGAAAAGTGCTCCGTATGCAAATGAAACGGTGCCGGCGTATCTATGAGCGCGGGCATTAAAGTAGCGGGATAAAGCGGAAAACTTTAGAAGCATCTCGCTCCGCGTTGCTTTATTTTCTTTTTACGCCAGTTCGTTATTAGACTTATCGACCAGGCCGTGGCCCGACCCGGTCCAGAGCCGACCCGCCTCGACCCGGCGTTCTCCATGTCCGAGGAAATGTAACTATCCGGGGATCCGTGAAATTCACGAGCTACGAGGATCCATCGCCGTTCCTCCCTCACTCTTCTCGAGACACGACACATCGCGCAAACACAATACACCCCGCGACTCGTAGCAAGACCCACCCCCGACCGAGCTCGGACCAGGTACGTTCCTAGGAACAATGCAAGAAACTTGTCCCGATTCCCGGCAGCGACCTCGTTGCCTTCCCCCGCCTCGGAACTGCGAGCAGAAATTGCATAATTATCGCGAGGACGCGCCCGTGCACGCTCGTACCCCCCCCCCCCTCCGCCCCGCTCACTCGTTCGACCCGATGGAAATTCAGCGGGTCACTGGTGCATAGGGACGGATGCAGTGTGGACGTATGAAAAACGTTTTAGGGTTGACGATTTTCGAGCTGTCTCGCTTCGAGCCTTTGCGGTCCAAAGCGATGCATCTTTTTCTCTCTTGTTTGAATGCGGATTTTATGTATGTATGACAGAAATGTTTATACTTGTGTTAAGATAAAGTAAATTTGGTCCGAGTAATAATATTTTTATGTACGCGCTTAAAAATGACGATTCCTGCTTGATGACGGTGTAATCAGGACGAGACACGTTAGAACGAAAAGGCATAACCATGAAAACGAGTGAACCACTTTAGTGGAGCTATGTTTTAAAACATAACCTAACCAAAAGCCACTTTACTTGCGCTCCGTTCCAAAAAATGACTTAAAGAGCAGCAACTTTAGTGGCTGATAGGAGCTAGAAGGTTAATACACATATAAAATACGGGAGACGTGTAACAGCGTTTCAGACAAAAGTTGTAGAGTTTAGTCGGGTTAATTAATGTAAAAAACTGTGGACTTTTAAACGTTTTCTACTTAGGGCGAAGGAAAAGAAGCGACGTGAACACTCGAGCTGGTCGTAAATTAACTCTTTTTGATACTGTGTAACGGTAGAGGCTGAAATAACTACAGTAAGTCCGCGATCTAAGTCCAGCGAAAAACTTTGCGATCTATGTCCCTTCGCCTACTGCTTCCACTGCGGGGTAAACCTTGCGCCACTAAAAATTGCCGAAC
Source organism: Sphecodes monilicornis (assembly GCA_913789915.3). NCBI lineage: Eukaryota > Metazoa > Arthropoda > Insecta > Hymenoptera > Halictidae > Sphecodes > Sphecodes monilicornis. Next base: position 23,938,085 of record OU565291.1, read on the forward strand.
TATTATTTGAAACACTGGAAATATTCATTGGTACAAGAGAGAGCGCAGTGGCTCAGTGGATAGAGCGCGCGACTACGGTCGTGAGTTCAAATCCCACCGCTGCCACCAATGGAAATATTTTTCTATGTGATATTATATTGCGTCGTTGACCATGGTGGTTCGGAACCCACCGTAATAAACAGTAGATTCCGTTGAAAAGTAGGCTGAAATAGGCTGAAGATTGGCGTTAGGTGAGAGTGGACAAAGTGGAAGAAGGGGGAGAATGGTAAAATGGATTTGAAACCCTGAGTGGACCCAATATCAGTACCTATCCTATCCTATCCTATTCATTGGTACAGTAAGTCCACGATCTAAGTCCAACGGAACATCGCGATCTATGTCCCTTCGTCTACTCCTTCTACTAAGGGGTAAACCTTGCGCCACTAAAAATTGCCGAACTATTATTTGAAACACTGGAAATATTCATTGGTGCAATGTTACTATTCCTGGTCAGAAGAAATATTAGCCCGTAGCACTGTGAGACACCACTAAATTTGTCATACTATTATTTAACACACTGGAAATATTCATTGGTACAGGAGGGAGCGCAGTGGCTCAGTGGATAGAGCGCGCGACTACGGTCGTGAGTTCAAATCCCACCGCTGCCACCAATGGAAATATTTTTCTATGTGATATTATATTGCGTCGTTGACCATGGTGGTTCGGAACCCACCGTAATAAACAGTAGGTTCCGTTGACAAGTAGGCTGTAATAGGCTGAAGATTGGCGTTAGGTGAGAGTGGACAAAGTGGAAGAAGGGGGAGAATGGTAAAATGGATTTGAAACCCTGAGTGGACCAAATATCAGTACCTATCCTATCCTATCCTCTTCATTGGTACAATAAGTTCGCGATCTAAGTCCAACGGAACATCGCGATCTATGTCCCTTCCACTAAGGGATATCTTCGAAGGGGCCGAGAAGCTCGAGCTGCCTCGGTCGCCGAGCAGTGTAAACATGCCGCGTAATTTGATCGTGGGTCGGGTATATCGGTGTGAATTACTACTAATCCAATTACAAAACTTATTTATTTTTCATTATTTTTTATGGAACTATGATACCGGAAACTGCCATTGTTTGTTGCATCGTCGGCCTGGACGAGTATCCAGGTAAATGTATACAGTAAGTGGACAATACAATTTTGTATTGAACTCGATAAAACTGATTAGATTTTCATCGTTACTGACACTAACGAATTTTCCACAGTAAAAATAGTACATTGTACCAATAGCTATCGAACTCATCGATCGCTTAAATTCCTTTTTCCCTGGGATACTTCGGTAAAATGGGCGTTTTACCGCGTTTAGGACAAAAAGCAACAGGAAGAACGCCATCGGCTGTGGCCGAAAAAGTGAAACCCAAAAACAGAGAAAAAGAGAGGGGAGCCGAGGGACAGGAAGAGAAAGGGTGATAAAAAGTGGAGCTCGAGGGGAATTATAAATGGGCGAACGAGTACTCGCGAGAACAAACCGACCACGTTGTATTGCTTTTTATAATGAACGGCCGAAAGATATATCCAGTGATGTGTGCTCGTTAGCGGGTAATGCAGGACAGAGGCAGACGCCAGCGGCCACCGACAATGTAAATTTGCGTCCTTTCTGTCTTTTGTACGCGAAACCCCATTAATTAATACCCCCGCGACGGAAAAATAAAAATCCTCGACGATCGGCACGGGAGTGTAATTTCGAATTAGACAAACACACCCGACGACGACACGGACTCTGCCGGATTTTTCAGCTCACAGGAAACACCGGACACGCTTTGCGTTACTGCAAACGGCTGGCTCTCTCTCTCTCTCTCTCTCTCTCTCTCTCTCTTCTCTTCGGCTCGTAATCGCGGTGAATCGATTAGGAGGCAAACCGCGACTACTTTTTCGATCTAGTGGTTCTTTAACCACGAGGATAAAAACCAGATTGACTTGTATCATTTTGTACCGAGACTACATTAATTCTGCCTTGTCATGGCTTGCATTGTAATATGCAAATAGAAATCAAAGATCATTTCCCTTGATCCTTACTTCATTCTAAGATAATTCAATGTCTTCGGTCTATAATTGAACATCCGCGTTCTTTCCAGAAGTAACTTGATGTATGTAATGAGTCGAATCCAACCATAATAATTCCCATGTTGTATAGCAGTGGTTCTCAATCTGGGTGCCGCGAACTAACTTACTTTAAACTTACTAACTTAATAACTTAACAACTTACTAACTTACTAACTTACTAACTTACTAACTTACTAACTTACTAACTTACTAACTTACTAGCTTACTAACTCGCTAACTTACGAACTTACTAACTTACTAACTTACTAGCTTACTAACTCGCTAACTCGCTAACTTACTAACTTACTAACTTACTAACTCGCTAACTCGCTAACTCCCTAACTCCCTAACTCATTAACTCATTAACTCACTAACTCACTAACTCACTAACTCACTAACTCACTAACTCACTAACTCACTAACCCATTTACTCACTAACTCACTAACTTACTAACTTTTATTTTCAAATGCGTCTCAACCTTCATATCTGTACTGAATTCTGTTTAAAAATTTCAGTGTGCCGCCAGACAAGAAAGTTTGAGTTCTGAAAAGTTTGTAAAGCGAAATGAACGCATTTAAGACTCTGAACATCTTCAATTAAAGAAAAGAAAAAAACAAATCCAATTCTCAAAATGAATTATTTTTAATCGTTCACTGCTGTCTATATTAAAATAATTATCTTGGGAGTCAAATGCAACCCTCAAAAGAAATTCAATTTTCTTAATCTTCACTGCTGCTCATTCTAAAATAATTCAATCTCCATTCGTTTTATAATGAAAATCTTAGCGTTCGGAAGTGAGTGACTATCTTGAGAGTTGAAGCCAACCCTGAAAATTAAATTTGCTACTTTAAATAACGTCTGTGTCGTTCGTCACTCGTGAAAATGTTTTCAGCAGAAAATGCGATTCAGTGATCGTTTACGTCGCTCTTTTGACGAGCCATAAAGCTAACCTCGAGTTTTCTAAATAAAGAAACATTAACGCGTGTTAATAACAAGCAATTACCAAGGGAACCGTTTAAACGTTATCTCCGTACACGTCGTTTTAACTACTAAATCTACCAAGCCATAAAAGTAACTGATACCACGTGGCCTTATAAAAATGACAAGACTGAATTTATTTAGATCGTGTACTGTTCTCAATATGTGCTCTACTGGAGATATTTGTTCAATCATTTCTCACGAAAGCATCTTTAGGATTTCAATAATTGTAAACCAAGAAATCCGAAACCGGTCATTTGACCGGTGATGGTAGGTTTAGCGTTAACAATTTATTTCCAAAGCACCTGGCCCGAGGTTCATCGTTTCGCCGAGTTCGGCGTTGAAGCCTCGTCGTCTAGCAGCCTGTAGCGTGTGGAATATTTGCTCGAATCATTAGCACCTCTTCCCCGAAGCAATGATTGCGTCACACGCGGTTTGCCGGCTGGTTCCACGGCGAAAAAGTATCGAGAGAATAAAAAATACGAACTGACGTTTCCGCGATGTTTTCTCTTTGAGAACGTCGAGTGGCCATGTAAACGAGGAACGGACGAATTCGCCGTCGATCCTCATCAGTGATCCACGAGGTCCATTGTTCATTGGACGAGGTCAAACATGGACGAGACCATCGACGCGGCTCTCTCATCGGACGTGGATAATTTTCCGCGGCTCGAATCGAGCGCATTCATCTTCCCCTTCGACATCTCCCCCGCCCCTCTCCTCGCTCACTCTCGGCGAACGACTATGGTTACGCAAACCTACATTCACCTGAATTATTACATCTATGACCTTGAGGAGGAGGAGGCTGGTTCGTGGCACGTACGGAGGCTGGTTGCGAAGCCGTGCCAAAAAGGCGGCCGACTTCCAGACGATGCCAAGACGGAGAGACACTCGCCGCTTATCTCCGATGTGATCCGCGTGCTCTTCGAATTTCGATCGCGTTAAGTGTTAACGTAGGGGTGTGCGGGATTTCTGAAAATGTCCGGGATTCCCGAGAAAATTCGGGATTCCCGAGATGATTTGGGATTCCAGAGAATATTCGGGATCCCAAAAATTTTCGGGATTCCCGAAAATATACGAGATTCCCGAGAAATTTCGGGATTCCCGAGTATGTGCTGGATCCCTAGATGATTCGGGATTCCCGAAAATATACGGGATCCCGCAAAGATTCGGGATTCCCGAGAATATTCGGGATCCTGAGATGATTCGGGATTCTCGAAAATATACTGGATCCCGCGAAGATTCGGGATCCCGAGATGATTCGGGATTCCCGAAAGTATACGAGATTCTCGAGAAAATTCGGGATTCCCGAAAATATACGGGATCCCGCGAAGATTCAGGATTCTCGAGAATATTCGGGATTCCAAAACTGTTCGGGATATAGAATAATATTTGGGATTCCAGAAAAGTGTCGTTATTCTTGACAATTACAGCAATCCGAATGCCTTTGTGTTCTTCGAGCTTTGTGATCGTTTAGCTAAGTTGACATATTTTGCATACATTGCATAGTAAACACTAAATTATTGAAAGTATGGAGAAACTTCAAAATGTCGGGAATCACGAATGGTTCCGGATCCCTAAAATATTTGGAATTCCCGAGAATTTCCGGGATTCTGAAGTTCTCGGGATTCCGTCCAGATCCCGAGAAAAAATCCCGTCCCGACCGGGATCCCGCACACCCCTAGTGTTAAGACGTTGTTGCTTGACCATGGAAAATTGTTTTCACGTGGGCAAGGATAACCAAGCGATTGTAGAGCAGAATCCGGTTAATATTTGACTGACCCTCGTACTTTTCGCCGGTCGGACGGTTAATTTCCGGGTCGAACAGCGTCGGTGTCGCGCCGGGCCAGACAGTTCCGTCGAATCAGCCAAATTCTCGCCGGAGGCAAGAGAACAGGACAGAAAAGAACACACAGAGAGAGAGAGAGAGAGAGAGAGAGAGAGAGAGAGAGAGAGAGATGGAGATAGGGAGATAGAAAGATGGGCGGCTGGTTGTATTAGCGAAGTAAAGTGCATCCTGCCAGCGGCAGGCTCTGCGAGCAGTTTCGTCGTTTGCAGAGCGATCGAGTTCGTGCCAGACGTTGCGCCGTTTTCTTTTATCCAGAGCCTCGAAGAGACCGGCATCGCGACCTGATCGCTATTATACCACGGATATCGATTGATCCGAGCCTTCCACAGAATAAAAGAAGATCCCCATCGGTAACGGGAGACGCTACCAGGGAAACAGAACGAGGACCAACGAAATCGTTTTCCCCGGTTGAAGAACGCAATCTTTTTTCGCGCGAAACTGCATCTCTCTCTCTCTTATTAACGAGGAACCAGCGATTTAATCGCGCGCAATTTCCCCGCACAAAGAGCAGACAACTTCCCAGCGGCTCGCGCAGAAACTACGCCGGTATTATATCAGAATATCTAGCCCCTCGGACACACTCCGTTTAACGACACCGGCGGGACTGTTTGTCTCCGTTTTAATGAAACCGGTCGAGTGTGTTCATGGAGAGCCGGCCAGTTTCGGCGCACGTATTTCGGAACGAGGGCACGTAACGAATTTCGCTGATGTAATACGCGAGAATCCGTGCACCAAAATCGGTACTGATCACGGTGCTGTGCTTGTGCAGCTGTTTCGGAACCGTTCGGACGACCGTCTCTGCTTCGGTCTTGGTCACAGGGACTTACGATCGATAGGCTTACGATAAAAGGATTAATGCGATCGCAAATGCGCAACATTTCATGATATTGTCACGTTGTCAGATTAGAAATGCTTTTGTATCGGAGAAGTGCGGGAGAAAATTGTTCCTGTGGCAAAATGACTTCCAGTGAGGACGCGCCTTAAAATAGATAGGCGCAAAGTGGGGAGTCTAGAACCGTAGCGTTAGTAAAGTACAAAGTTGGGCTAAAGCGGGGTACCTTGATCGTCCCGCATAGTTTCGCAAATATTTTTTTTCCGATTTTCAAATATGAAGGTTTAACATGCGTATGTTATAGTAAAATTTTATGTGTACGTACATATATAAATATATCTCGCACTCTTCTATCCGGTTTCCCGCTAATAACAGTTCACCCCTACTTTCCCCACAAACATAAGACGTACAAACGTTCCTGCATTTAGTCGCGTATGCGCGAAAAAACCGAGACCACACACCATCACTGGTAGGGCTTGCAATCCTGTAGAGTAGGATCCCGCAATTCCGCAGGATCCCGCGTCATGTTTGGTCCCACAATTTCTTACATAAGTGATGCGAGATCCCGCAAGCATTGCGAGACTATGCGTGTAGGGCTTGCAACTCCGCAATTCCGCAGGACCCCGCGTCATGTTTGGTCCCACATTTCTTACATAGGTGATGCGAGATCCCGCAAGCTTTGCGGAACTATACGTGTAGAGCTTGCAATCCCGCAGAGTAGGATCCCGCAATTCCGCAGGATCCCGCGTCATTTTTGGTTCCACAATTCCTACATAGGTTATTGCGAGATCCCCCAAGCTTTGCGAGACTATGCGTGTAGAGCTTGCAATCATCCCGCAATTCCGCAGGATCCGCGTCATTTTTGATCCCACATTTCTTACATATGTCCCGCGGGATCCCGCGTCACGCAATAGAATAGAAAGCTAAGAATTGCGGTAGGTTGTTAAACGATTGAAAATTAAACCGATCAATACGGTACGGAAATAGAACGGACTATTGAACGATTAAACGTAACCAGTCCATGCGGTGCTGTGAGAATGACAAGTATTTATTCGAGGGACGAAGCGGTTAAGGCGAGGAAGGCTAGGACGGCGAAATTTCCGTGGGCGAAGCTCGGCTCTGCAAATTCGGCCACGGGTGACGCAAGTTTGCGGGGGCGGCTTGGAAACCGTAGAATCGCGCAAAGCCTTTCCCGGCACCGTCGGTAAACTGGGCTACGCGGTTGATATCGATTTAGAGAGGCGAAGAGCGGTCGTGCGCGCGGTTACACTCGGCGACGGTGGTCGCTGCATCGAGAACACATGCATACGTGCAGTTAGGAGCGCGGAGGTCAGACGACAAACCGATTAAAAGTAGCTAATTCGATGGTAAAACGCGTCGGTGCAAGCTCGAAAGTGTAGAGAATCGGTCACGGGGACAGGAGAGCAATAAAATGCGCTAATCTTTACGTTATAATGTTCGAAACGATCGGTATACCACGCCATTGTATTTGCATAGTTTAAGGCTTGGAAATTACGCCGAAATACCTCATAAATACAGTGACTTTTATTAGCTCGTTATTTAAGGGTACTTTCGGCAAGAGTAAATCACTCTACTCCAAACACGTATTCCTATTTTATGTTCAACCCCTTATGTTACAAATTATTTTATGGTTACAGGTTTTTTGTCGATCATTTCTGAAAAGAACAAGAACGCCAATAAACTCTCGAATAATCCAATTCCTATTCTCCAATATGTCAGCAACAACGAAATAGGTTTCGATTCAAAGGAAATTACTAGATTGTGGATTTTTAAGCTAAAATAAAAATTGTTCGAGTCTATTGCAAGACGCTGGAGTCAACTGTTCTTATATTTGTAAGTTGTCGCTTTTAACCCCTTGTCGTACCATTTTCTATGCGGCTACATCGATTAAAACATTTTTATCCCCCACATTTTTATTCACAGATAATGAAAGAAAATTTATATTTTCACAAAAAATACAATTTTATTTCATCTAAAAAGAAAGCCATAAAATTTATATTTCTTTGACTTTGTTGAAAATCTTCATCACGAGTCTGACTCGTTAAAATACGTCAAGGGGTTAATGAAGGCTAAAATGTGGAGACCCGAACCCTGACAGTTAACGGGACATTTACCTCCCTATACTAAGCAATCGCGCGATTTCCTAAGATAACAGAAATCTTCGGAGGACGGTTAAAGACGTCCCAAAACAAAGGCGCCATGTCGTTCAGCGGGTAAATTCCATATGGCAAAGATGTCTGCCGTTCTTCCTGGAGGAAGCAAGCGTGCGTCGCCGGTTGTTAGCCGAGCGTTGACTTCGCTAGATCAATTGGATAATACGATTAGTCCGGCCTTCGAGGCAATCGCGTCGAAATCTGATCGACGACCGAACCGACAAGCTTGGCGTGCCTTGTGCAATTGGTGTTCAAGAGCCGCGCGGAAGATGTTCACGGTCGGTTACTCGACTGAACTAACCAATCAGCCAACCAGCTTAGTCTGTCCAAAAAGACGAGGCAATGAGGGCAAAGAAATGCGCGTAGTAGCTACTCTAGTGCGACAAAGTTGAAGTTACGCTTCTCAATAGACTGTGGACCTTTACGCATTTACGAGATAGCATAAGACTTGTGGCGGCTACTTCCTATGCTCGTCAACAGAGGGACACTACGACAACACCTTTCCCGCTACTACCTGTATCTTCCTCTGTTTGTAAACTGTCCTTACGACATCCCGCGTCTGAGGCACGGGTCCGCTAGATAGCCTTGCTGACGAGTCCTCTAGCGGGCCTAGGACGAAACACTTCCTTCTCCATTTTCCATCTTTTCATAATTCAATCGCCGCTATAGACTCGTTGAAAAATCGACGCTTATTTCTGGAGCTATATATTTGTGGGATCAGGACCCCCAGACCAAATACTGTATGGAGATTAGGAAAAGTTGGAGGGTTCCGTGGGTATGTGTAAGAGTTGATCAGCTACAACCGCGAGGGTCCCGGGTTCGATTCCCGGCGCGGAATTCCTCCTTTTTCCTAAGATCCTACACATTTGTGGGATCAGGACCCCCAGACCAAATAATGTATGGAGATTGGGAAAAGTAGGAGGGTTCCGTGGGTATGTGTAAGAGTTGATCAGCTACAAACCGGCGAGGTCCTGGGTTCGATTCCCCGCGCGGGATTGCTCCTTTTTCCTAAGATCCTACATATTGTTACTTTTGAGTAGTGATCGAAACCCGTAAAACGGCACTTGGTTGTTGAAATTGACTTGAATTCATAAGTGAATAATTGAACATCCCATCCCTAAGGCTGCGTGCTCCACTGACTCGTCTCGTTGGACAAACTATAGCTCTCGAGTCGCTGCCATCGGGCGCTAACAATTGCCAAGGATAGTGAAAGCCTCGCTCTTGCACGGCGGACGGTCAACGGCGCGCCTCGAGGCGGCTTCCTGTTTCTCTAGGATCCGCCTCGCGGTTAAATCTGTCCACGTATTATACAATGAGGTAGCCGGTTTCACTTTGACGTAATCGATGCCCTGTTACCTCGATTGTGTCACACAGAGGCAGGCCCGTACGTGCGCGCACGTACTCTGTGCCGAGCGAAAGAGGAGAAAAGGCGCTCGCCTTGCTCGTTTTGTCTCGCTTTGTCTCGCGTGTGCAATCGAAAAACGAAGAATGGAAGAGAATTCACCGGCGATCGATTCTTCCGTGCCTCGAGCACGAGCGCGTGTCGCTTTAAAGGGAATCTCGTCGGCTAGACCGATGATTTTATAGTAATTAGCTCGCTTGCCTATGCGAGCGTTGTATAATTACTCGACTCGCTAATCGACCGGATAAACGGATATCGTTCTACGGCTTAATTATCGAATAATACGGTCTAAATTCGCTGCCGGAAAATAACGATGCTGGTTAGAGGAGAAATGCGATACCGTGATAGCAGCCGTGCTCGTTACGTTAACGGGCTCGACCGATACCTAATTTAACCAGACCAGATTTACCCTGGTCTTTCGCGACGCTGCGAAAATGGGGAAGAACTTCTCCGACCGTCCCTTGTTCCTCGTTGCTACCTGATTTTCTGTTAGTGCGACATTCCTGTTGCGAAACTGCGCGCAATGACTGCGCAATGATCATTAATATTCCGCTACTCTTTACAAGAGGATAACTTTTTTAAGGTTCTACCGAACGATCCGAGTTTTCAGTTTCTGAAGTTAGAACGGTTACTTTAGTAGATGAAACGTGGAAGAAATTTTGAAGAGAAAGCTGGAGGCGTTTGGTTCAATATTAACTCTTAGCGAAAAGGGAATTATTTTTGGCATACTTTTTGATGGGTTGAATATATTTTCCTTGTAAAAGAAAATTGTGTACCGAAGAGTTAAGTATATGGATTAAATGAAAGAAAACCCGTTGCGTTCAGTACAAATTTGTTTGATACTTTTTTAGAGTAGTAATTTATTTAAAAATTATTCGCAGTCGTAGAACGGTCAAAAATCTTGGGCGACTGTCAGCAGACACGCGTCCGCAAAGGGTTAAAAAAAAGTTATTCTCTTTTTAAAAGCGACCGTATATTAATTGTGTTAGGGTGGTCGCGTCCGAAGGAGGTAAAGAGCGACCGCATACGAGTTACGCTACCTGTGAAGAACGCGTAACATTCACGACATTCGTTCGTTTGGGGCGTCGTCGTTGACTAGAGATAGAAGCGTGCACATCAGACCATCTATTCCGGCGTTATTGTAGATTATAACATTCATACTAAAGTAGAACATATTGAGTAAATATACCCGGTGTCTCAATTTATACATCCACTACGCTACACAACAAATTGTATTCGCTGCAGTATCGTAATCAATAGACTGTGGATTCTATACATTTGTGACAAAAATGGGCGAGTGCAATTTAAAACACGAAAAACATTACGAGGAGTTAGAAGTATCGATGAATTATTCTCAATTTGAATTATTTAGAAAATCGTAAGAAGAAGGAAGAATTTTTAGTCGATCCCTATTTACGCCATTGGTACAGAAAATTTTTATTTTACATCAGGGATGGGCAATTTTGCCTGAATTGAGGCAAAACTGTCCACACCGTAGCGCCCTCTGTCCCCTTCCAGCAAGCGCGGTACAATGGAGCAACGAAGACACGAGACATCAGCGTGCGCAACGAACGTGCGCGCTGCATGACAGCAGTGATGCCAGAAATGTCAGCTTTTCGCGCATGCGTATTCGCGCGTGGCGTCAATGCTGTACTAATTTCAAATTCTTGAGAGTTCTATAAGGCCTCATTTTAAAAATAATGTTTTTCATTCAACATTCGCATACTTTCTTTACCTAAAAAGGTTCGGATTATACAGGATAATAACATAATATAAAATTTTATTTTATTTGGCAGAATCTATAAAGAATACCAACATTAGTTGCAAGACGAAGGAAAACTGCCAAAAACCTTTCCAGTATCCAAAATAACAAAAATATATTTTCTAATTATATAAATAAACAAGTTCGTCTATGCGCGAAAAGCTGACATTTCTGGCATCACTGTATGAAAGGGAGGTTGGTGGGAGAAACAGGCGTTTGAGGGGCTCCACCCGTGCCCACCACTATTTACATAAAGGCCCGCAGTTTAGTCATCAACAACCGTTCGTTAACTTTAGTATAACAAAATTGCATACTCGATCCACTTCCGTTGTAACGACACATCTTCAGATTCGATAACGACAGCATCACCGATCGAGCGTTTGATTTCGAGGTGCCTTTTCAGGGCTGGACGAATGTTACTATAAAAATTGCATGTGATTCGAAGAAATGCGGTTCTGCCAGTTGCAAGACAGACCCGTCGCGTTGGTGTCCAGTCGTTGAGAACTCGAACTACAACCTCGGCGTTGATGAACGAGTGTCGACCATCAATTCTTATCGAATGTCGGCATCGACGCGCGAACCTGGCCCACATAGAAATAGAACTGGTTGCGAAATATCGCGGCGGATATTGCCGGCGCGCGTCCCAGGAATAATAAGAAGATACGTGACAAAGGTGTTGGGAGGAGCGTGTCGGGAATATTGACCCTTAATGCGAGGAGATCGCCTTCGAGAGGCTAGTAACGAACCAAGCGTGATACGGTCTCGTTGCGAAACGCGTAAACCAAGTCGGGTAACGATGGTAAACGGGAAAACCTTTCACGGAAGCTTCTCGGTCGTTCGAGAACAATTTTCTCGGAGACCGACACACGTTTCCTGGATGCGCAGCGTTCTATGGGTCACCTCTCGCAGCGACAACTTCAGGTCAAATAAGACAAGTCTGAAACAAGACTATTCTCGTCGTTCATGCCGAGGCGAAGAACGTGTCAAATTGACGCGATGGCAGAACAAGGGTCAACGTAAATAATTAGCACGGTTCCTTCGAATAACCGTCCCACTACTTGAAGGCCCGGAATCGATGCTGAAACTGTTTTTAAAATCCCTTTGAGAGGGCTAACAAGGAATGTGACGACCTCAAAAGATTCTTAAATGCCAAACTCCTTGCCAAATGGAACAGCTATTGGATAGCTCACGCTCCCTCAATAATTCGGAAAGTAAGAGACAACATCTTCGAAGACAACATACCGAGTGGAATAAACCGTCGGGATCAAACAATCCTCACCAGACTAAGAATAGGCCACACTGCGTTAACTCATGAACATTTGATATCGGGGAAGGCTCCCAATAAGTGCAACGATTGTAACGCCGAGTACACAGTCGCTCATATCCTCCAAGACTGTCCAGTAGGGTGGACTTAAGCTATACTTGGCGAAAAATTTTTATCGAGATACAAAGCACGACGCCCCCCAGAATGGTTCCTTTTGGTGAAAAAAAAATTTGTGAAAAGTTTGAGATTGATCGAAAAAAAGGATCACGTGCAGCATTTAAATTGAAAATTTTGAAATTTTTGAAATTCATCGTAACTATAAAGTATTATATATCTTTGGATTTGTAATTTTTTTTCTAAATAAGAATATGGAAAAATTATATGACCTCAATTAAAAAAAAATAACAATGACCTTGAAATTTGAAGAATCGATGATTGGAGGAGATCGCAGTTTTCGCGAAAAAGGACAGAGACAAGCGGTTCGTGAAGAAAGAAAAGAATTACGTCGAGTTCGAGTGCGAGCAACTATGCAAGGTACGTTTTTCCAGAAATTATTCGTTTTAAAATAAAATTGTCGAAATCTATTTCTCTTTATTCATATTATTCACATTTTTTAGAATTAGAAGAAACAATCAATTTTACATCCGACGATGATGAAGAAAATCAGTAATTTAATGAGAATCCTGTGCTAGAGTCCAATGCGAGTGATTACGATGTAATCGAACCTGGTCCGAGCGAACCTAAGCGAAAACGCGGTTCAAAACAGGTTATTACGCTAAAGCTTGTATTTGGTGACCCGCTCTGTTCTTCCCATCCTAAAACCGGATAGTCTTACATTAGAATATAAGAAATAGTTCCATATTACTATTCTGTAAAATATGTTCATTCACATATATAATACAATACAAAATTAAATATCTCTGTTATTTGTGGTTATACGAAAAAATGTCAAAGGAGAAAGTTGTACTGTTCGATATGGTAAATATAATGGCAAAAAAAATCTTTTTTGAAAATCAAATTTTCGAAATTTCAAGGTCATCGTTATTTTTTTTTAGAATTAAGGTCATATAATTTTTCCATATTCTTATTTAGAAAAAAATTACAAATTCAACGATATATAATACTTTATAGTTACGATGAATTTTAAAAATTTCAAAATTTTCAATTTAAATGCGGCACGTGATCCTTTCATCCGATCGGTCTCAAATTTTGCACAAATTTTTTTCTCACCAAAAGGAACCATTCTGGGGGGCGTCGTGAAAAAAATTCGTTGGTCAAAAAATAAGGTCCACCCTACTGTCCAGGCACGGATCATGCTAGAAACAGGCATGAACTACCATCTGACCTAAAGAAATCACTCAACGACGAAAGGCATCAGCTTGCAGTTGTTTCATTTATAAATGATTGTTTGCGCAATTTACCGGTGAGGATCAACTCGGTGTTTGGTCCAGCAGAGATTGTAAGACTCCGTTCCGAATGATTTCGGCACCGCGTAGAAACTGCGTTTTCCCTGCACGTCTTACTGTGAAGGGTTGATTCGATTAATGTGACACGGATATTTTGATTTGTTAATATTCCTTGAATTTTATTCAAACGAATGATGGATCCGGATTGTGCGATGCGATATTTTGAATTGAACTTCCCTATTCGGCTGACGATTTCGGAGTGACGATGCCGGACAGTTCCCGGGTCGTCGTCGACTCACCTCTATAGCTTATTGGCTAGTTACACAAAACGGAAATGACGTATGGTTGGAAAGCGAATTCTAATTGGCGGAAGAAATTCTACTTTTTCGGAGTTCCGTTGCATTTTAGACGGTCTGTGGAGGGGGTTGTTGGAGATCCCTGGCCGAGCTGGATTCGGCTAACGCTGAGGCGACGACGTGATTGAACAAAAGGAATCGTTTTATGACTGGGTACCTCGAGGTACCGTTCGGAGGACGCTTCTGGTTACCAGATGTACAATTATGGTGAAATACGAAATATACGGACAAGGGCAAAAAGGCTATGAGGGATGACTAAATGAAATAAAGAAAAAGAAATGAAAGGAACGGAAAAGCTTAACGTCTATGAACAGCGCAAATCTATGTACATCGCTTAACAATGATATTCATCTCCGTAATTATATTTAAATCCTGTAAATACATGTGATTATAATCTGTTGATATAGTAGTCGCTAATAACCTGCGATGTTTATGCGACTATAAATATAATAAATTAAAAAAAAAAAAGGAAAAAAGGAATGTGACGAGCGTCGCGAACATTTATCGAGTTTCGGTGATGAAAAATGTAAGCGATCGTCGTCGGACGTCGTATTTCGAGGAGGCAACTGTCTTTCCGACGAGTTTCTCAGCGATGAGGTTCATCCAATTTCACCGTGAAAAGGGTCCGAGAAGCGAAGACGCGAACGGCACAAAGGAAAAGACAGCGAGGATGCCCTTTCAGCTGCAACCCTCTGTAAATACGCTGCGCGACAAGCAGAGCAGAGAAAAGCTGAGGAGAGCCGAGAAGATATCCACGGCAAATGGACTGCTCGAGGTGGTGCTCCCTCGGCGATCCACGGACAACACGTTGCTCATTGTGCGACAAAGTAGCCTCGCCGGCTGCTATCGCGCATCGTGCCGCATTTTCCGAACGAGTTGGCCCCGCGACGACCGGATCGAACCATGTACCGAGTCCCGACACCGATTTCCCTTCGAAGCTCCATCGAGAGAGGAGCGTGTGCACCGAAGCGATTTCCGCGTGAACCGGCCTTGAAACCAATGAAGAACTGGATCACTGCTCGTTCAACACCAACGAGACAATTGCTGCTGACGTTAAAAGACGACGGTTCGAAAACCTCGCGATCCGCTAACAGGAAAAAACAATCAGGCTGCGAGCATCATATTGTTGCGACCGTTCCGTAGGTTGCGTCCCGATGGAGGATCCATTATTTATAATTAATAACACGTAACTAACTAACGGTCTAACAAAACTCTTATTTATTAGTTATACAATCGAATCAATTTCGTGACGTCTTTATGCTTTGGCATCTCGCTTCAATTTGTCTTCTGTCTTTCTCTGTCAACAACTCCGTTGGCCGGTTACTGCAATATCGATCGTGCAGTCTTCATTACGACTTCACGTAGTAACGCTGCATTAGGGTCTCTGCACACCCATCCGGGACGGGCCCCGGAGAGTTTTTTTACGTAGCTTTGGTATAGGCAGGGGTCTCCGGGATGTCTGATCCGGTGTGGTAACGATTCTTCCCTCGCGCGACCGAAGGGGCATAATTCTTGCACTTTCGAGGGCGCGTTGACAGTTCCCTCTGTGCATAGCACAAAAACAATGTTTCCAGGGACTCCACACCTCCTTAAAGTAAATTATCTAAGCTAACTAGCTAAATCCCGGGACGGGCCCCGGAGAGTTTTTTTACGTAACTTTGGTATAGGCAGGGGTCTCCGGGATGTCTGATCCGGTGTGGTAACGGTTCTTCCCTCGCGTGACCGAAGGGGCATAATTCTTGCACTTTCGAGGGCGCGTTGACAGTTCCCTCTGTGCATAGCACAAAAACAATGTTTCCAGGGACTCCACAGCTCCTTAAAGTAAACTATCTAAACTAACTAGCTAAATCCCGGCCCGTCATGGATGGGTGTGCAGAGGACCTTATCGATCATGACGACTTCATGTTGTAACAGTATAATTCATTTATATTTCTATACGTAGCTTCGCTAGCTGAGAAATGACACAATTATTGTTACATAGCATGATGCACTGTGAATCAGTAAAATAAGCAACCACAGTATTCAATCGATAAGTGTCGCCACATTCTGAACAAGAAGTGTCGCACAACAATCCCCACTTCTGCGGGGTATACTCCTTGGGGGCCGTGAAGCTCGAGAGGCCTCGCGTCGCCGAGAAGTGTAACATAATACGGGGTCGAGTTTATCGGTGAGACCACTATTAATCCAATGACAAAACTTTTTTATTTTTTATTATTTTTTTATGGAACTTTCACCAACATATTCGTGGCATTTTTCTAATGAAAACGGTACCGAATAAGATATAATTGTGATGATGTTTACTTGTGTAATGGACGATGAAAGTTTGAATCGACTTTTATCGATTAAATGCTGTATTGGCGCAAAAGTTAACGGTCTGGTTTGACATAGGACCAAAGATGGTCGAGAATTTTTTCGGGAACACTGTGTCCGGTGATTCGTAAAGAGGAACGTACACAACCATTTGCGCAGAACAAAAGCTAACAATCGGTATGCATCGGGACGAGCCGACGATCGCGATGTCCGTGGCGTAACAGTTGAACCAACGAGAGGGATTAATTGCAAATAATAAATAAAGGTATAAAACGTGTTGCGAGCATTCCGGTTGGACGGAACGCGGTCATTCTAGTTCGATAAAGCGGCCTGCGTTATTGCTACGTTTTTCACCACTCGTCGCTACGGTGTCGCTCTCTCGCAAAACGTTTAGTCCTCTCTCTTACTCTCTCTTACTCTCTCTTACTCTCTCTCTCTCGTTTTCACCGGCATGGTAGCGAGCTCATATATTTTTACGGCTCCTCCGCGAGCCAGGCGAGCGAGGGAGGAAAAGGCTTCTCATCAAGGACGGGGGCTCGCAGAGCGGCGTGCTCCTCCTAGAATTTCAAGCTATGCGGTGACAAAGAAAAGCTCGTGCCGTAAAAAGGAACGGTGGAAATTCAAGGAAAAGCTGGAGTGCTCGTGAAATTTTCTGCGAGCACGGTTTCGAAAGATGGGGTTAACAACGCTGTCCTGTGGACGAGAGGTCGGGATAAGATGTAAAACGTACCGAAACTCCTCGTCGTAATATCATGAAAACAGCGTGTAAAAGCGAGCCAGAAAAAGACAGACACAAAGACACATCCAGGAAAATCAGTGACAGCACAAGTGAACAACTGGGGACCAACTTAAATAAAGAGGTTGCATTGACGGAATCTTCGATGGTGGGGACAACGAGTTCCATGATAATCACCGACACAGGTTTCATCGACAATATTTCACCGACTCCAGATTTGGCCGACAACGATTTTGACCGACAATGATTTTGACCGACAACGACTTTAGTCAACGACAGCAGTATCCAGTAGTAACTGTCTCTAACTTTATATACTGTAATAATTATATTTTTATACAAAAGTAAAATTGTCAGTGCAGAATAGTTACGTCAGGGTGTGTCAAGGCAAAATTACATAATCATGGAGGTAGTTCGTGTGCTGGTCAAAATCATTGTCGGTCAAAATCGTTGTCGGTCAAAATCGTTGTCGGTCAAAATCATTGTCGGTCAAAATCGTTGTCGGTCAAAATCATTGTCGGTCAAAATCGTTGTCGGTCAAAGTCGTTGTGGGTCAAAATCATTGTCGGTCAAAATCGTTGTCGGTCAAAATCGTTGTCGGTCACAATCGTTGTCGGTCAAAATCGTTGTCGGTCAAAATCGTTGTCGGTCACAATCGTTGTCGGTCAAAATCATTGTCGGTCAAAATCGTTGTCGGTCAAAATCCTTGTCGGTGAAATCTGCGTCGGAGAAACCTGTGTCGGTGATTTTCATGGGACCCAGGGACGACAAACTTCTTTTCAGCTCCCAATAATACCTTGCTCCTCCACACTGTCCTTGTCTTGTCGTTCTCGCGTGTCCCGTAGTTCCGACCGACGTAATCTCGACGTATCGGAAAACGGATGCGGGGATCCGCGACGGCCGTCCCGCGGATCGTTAATTTCGACGGCGGACAAAGAGTATGGGTCCCGGGGTATCTGATGATCCGCGATTAAACCGGAACAACCGAGCAGCAGCCATCCAGTCGAAGCCAAGAATTCATGTGCCGCGCCGAGGGATTAAGTAAGTACAAGTTTTCAGGTTAAGCCGGAGCACCCGGATTAGCCCGGGCAACTATAACACCGCTTCCGGGCGGCTTGTGTCCCGTCGATACACGTGTACCAGCCTGCAGCCAACTTCTCCTCAAACATTTGTACTCGCATACAGCCGCTGCAACCTGCACTCGGCCCAGCATCCCCGAACTTCCGTCGCGCCTCTTCCCGCGAATGCTCTTGCTAATTGAACAGCGTTTTCACGTTGTTTTCGAAAATTTACGGACGTACATTCTATAAATGTACTTACAGGATAGATGTAACAAGGTGTAATATATGTTTTAGACTTTTTATCCTTTTTATCACCCTTTGTCTTTCACGTCACACGATTGTGCTAGCAATTAACCCTTTGCCTGCGCATACCGTTGCTCAGATTGAAAAAGAGAAATGTTTATTAGCACTTAATTGAAATTTTTATTTAAAAAGTTTAGGTGGTTAATTAAATAAAAATGAAAATGATTGAAATTAGTTTTATTTAGTGTACAGATTGAGTGCCAGCTCGGGAGCCTAAAAAATTCCAAAAGATTGAAGTAGTTTGTATAACGATATAAAGGTAATGCAGTTAAGATGTGTGACACTATTTGCACTTTCTCAACCGTCTTGCATTTTTGCAGATCCGAACCAAATTCATTACACTCGATACGATAACGCTAAAAATTCTATTATACATCCAACAAAGTATATCCGTCTCCAATTTTTCAAAGACGTGGCACTCAAAGTGTTAAAAGCAGATATACAATAAATATTAAGAACTGCATGCGTTATCAATTATAAATCGATTGTTTTAATGTAAAGTCGTCCACTTCGATTAACTGTCTCATACATATTTTCTTTGATTCGTAAACAGGGTGAGGCACCTAACTGGATTACCTCAAATAACTTCTAAATTATACGTTGTACATGAAAATTGTTTCTACAAATTTTGCGCGCAATCAAGGTGGACTTTAGTAGATAATTTCGATTTTTTAAACGGACCGTATATTTTTTGGTGCTCCAATCGATTAACCTCAAATAAGTTCTAAATTATTCGTTGTACATAAAAATTGTTTCTACAAATTTTGCGCGGCATCAAGGTGGACTTTAGTAGATGATTTTGATTTTTCAAATGGACCGTATATTTTTTGGTGCTCCAATCGATGCGCAAATCGATTAACCTCAAATAAGTTCTAAATTATTCATTGTACATAAAAATTGTATCTACAAATTTTGCGCGCAATCAAGGTGGACTTTAGTAGATGATTTCGATTTTTTAAACGGACCGTATATTTTTTGGTGCTCCAATCGATGCGCAAATCGATTAACCTCAAATAAGTTCTAAATTATTCGTTGTACATAAAAATTGTCTCTACAAATTTTGCGCGGCATCAAGGTGGACTTTAGTAGATGATTTCGATTTTTCAGATGGACCGTATATTTTTTGATGCTCCAATCGATGTGCAAATCGCGTATTTTCATTACATAAATCGAAAGACGAAACTCGGACAGTCGGAGCTGTTCGTTCGTCTCGCGAACAGGTGAGTTTGCCATAGTTTCCTGCCATGGCCGTCACGCGGCCGCGAAATAAGAGTCCGGGAAACACGTCTCACGGCACCTGGACGCTTTGTCGACCGACGAGCAGCGAATAAGAAAGAGGCTCTCTTCCCCTCGCCGCATCCTCTTATCTATTCTCTCGCTTCCGGCGCGTCGTACACCTTGCACGCGTGTCCCGAGGACAGAGGTGGATTTATCGGCCATTATTACAACAGTAATAGAGTGTTTCGCTAAAAAATACTGCCGGCCATATAAACCTTGTCTCCCCACGGACCCATCGAGTCGCGTCGAGTCGCGTCGTCTCGCAAGCGCGACTTTTCGTGGCTCGCAGATATCACGGAAACCCAATCGCGAGCTGTGTATCTCCGCGTTCTGTTTACTCGTTCTAGCTTCTTCCTCGAAGATGACGCGTCGTTTCGATTGTTTAGTCTTCGAGTGGAATATTATCCTTTCGGAGACGCGACGCGAAACTATAACAACTCGCACCGCTTCCTGTCGCTGCGAAGTTGATAATGTCGAATGCTATGTTACAATTTGCGCGAGCTGCGTGGGGAAAGGGGAGGGGTTGATTAGGCTGATTCGTGTGACGCTCTTTCGGGAATGTCTGAGAAATCTTGCGGGCTACTTGGAAGTTCATGGTTGTTTGGAAATCGTTGCTGGAACGGTCCTATGAAAATATTGTTACGCGAGCGACCGCGTAATTTAGGCATACTTAATAAAAGACCGTTATAAAAAGGTAATTAATCTCTTTATTAAAAGAGGAAGGGAATTGCACGTCCGACCGGTACGACGTTCGTGAAGCGACTCTGTCATATGTCCTTGTTATATCGTCGTTTCGAATCACTGGTTCGAACGATGAATTTTACAATGTACGAGAGTCACAGAAGACGCGCTTTTCGATAAGAAACTACTGCTGTATTTTATCGGCGGTGGGGGAAGGGTATATCCACCGAACTACAATAGCCAGTCGTTTTCTGCAGCATCAGTATCGCCGCCGATCAGTACACCATGCGTTGCTGATTACTCGTATCGGTTTCCGCTCAATTCCGGCGTCGAATGTTTACTGTTTACCCGGTTGATTATAATACGTGCCTCGACGACTCGATTACGTCGCGCAAACTTCCGCGAGCCGGCCGAGCCCAGGCTTAAAAGCGTTATGCTAATCGGGAAAATGTCAATGATAATGATCGAAGTACAGGGATCGATATTAGTGTCCCCTGGTCGTGCTCGGAGCGACAGTCGCGTTTAGTATCGTCGCGAAATATTTCGCGAACGGAACGGAGTTTCGAGGATGAACAATATTAGTCTGCCTTCCGCAGTTTCCCCTCGCGATTCCTCGATTTTAATAAAACGCGTACCAGGGTCGCTTCGTCAAATTTTATCGGAACTTGCCCACTCTTCCAACCACCCGCTACCGTCGCGTCTAGTTTGCGAAAGCCCGTGACTCCAGATGCCGGTCCTGAAAATGCCGGAAATTTCCCTATCGAACGTGCAAAATTTTTCCCAGACACCAGCGACGGGTTCGATCGGGAAAAAATCTGTTTCAACGGGGAACTATCCAGGGTATTATCGTTTGCCGGTGGAGCGTTCCGTCAATTTACACTGTGGTCGACTCGTTTAAACGCACGCGATGCTCCGTGTTTTATAGCGAACGGATACGGGCGAGGCGGCGCGTCGAACGTTGCGGAATGTGTACTTTATCCTGACCGGAAGTCCTCAACGGGTGGCCGAATTTCAACTGCGAACGGGTGAGTAGCTATGTGAGGAATCGCAAAAAATTCCTCATTGATTAACATCCGAGTAAAATTCGCGAGGACTCACCGCGGACAATTTCAACGATTTAGACCAGGGTTTGACTTTATTTGCTCGCGAGGACCGTTTTCCGAGGGCTACGCCTCCTCGACCCGGCCGCCCGTCTCGCTAAAAACTATTTTTAAAATTTATCTTATGAATTTATTTTTTTAATTAATTTTCTACAGCTGTTGTCCGAAATTATCGTGTGACATAGTGGAATAGGCCTACAGGGGATACCACTAATAAAAAACAACGCATTGACAATAGTACCTCGATGGTAATGTGGAAACCTATTGAAACGAGTGTCGCCCCTTATGCGCCACGTTCATCTGTCTGTTATGATCGCGCCTGAGCCCGTCCGAGCACGCAGGCGACCACGAGGAGCGAGACGGGCGGCCGGGTCGAGGAGGCGTAGCCCTCGGAAAACGGTCCTCGCGAGCAAATAAAGTCAAACCCTGATCTAAACGGACAAATTAGGAGCAACGGGTCCTTCGCCGCGGCATTTGGCTATTGCAGATAAACAAAGATGGGGGACAAGGTGACGGCGGCTGTTCCGCTGGAAGGAACGCGGATATTGCGTGGTGCGGTGATGTGGGTCAGGGGAAAAGCAATGACAATGTGACCCCTATATGCGGGAGAGGCGAAAAAGTTTCGGACACAGCAATAAAAGCGTCGAGGAGTGGGGGGTAGACGGATGACCTTGGCGGCAGGATGCTGAATGCGAAAACTGGCGGCGAACGGTCGTAAACACGTCGGAGGGAATCATAGAGAGACTCCGTCGCGAATAAATGTCCGGGAAGGCATGGGCTTCGACGTTTCCACCGATCGAAGGAGGCGCACGATGTCGTAAAACGTTGAGAGTATCGGGGAGACGCGCTCGTCGGAGACGATTACTATCATGGCCGGAGGGAAACGTAGGAGAATCACTTGTCCGAGATACTATTCCCTTGGAGCTCGGCTCCTCTCCGCCCAACTCTATGGTCGCGAAGTCGTGTTGTTCCGCAAGAAGTTGCTTCGCACATTTCCCACAGTATATTGGCCCCGTTCACGCGAACCGCAGGATAATAGGTGCGCCCATGAACCGAAGGATAAATACGCGTTATCCAATAATTCCGTATTCGGAACGGAGTCCCAGTGGCGCGCGTGGCTGATACTATTGCGGCTGCCCCTCGGCCGAGAGAATCTACTCGTAAAACCGGGTCGCAAAGCGGGAGATAAGAAGCCCGGAAAAAATGTGCCACGGCTGAACTGTAAGCTTACGTGACACCGAAGGTCTGTATTAGGCTCTGTAACAAGTTCGTCCGCCAGGAATTGCGGCGCAGGCTTTGCTACAGAGTTCTCCGCAACTGAAAGCATCCCCGAAGCATAGCAACCCGCCAGCAGCCGTGCGTCGGCAGGTCTGTAGGCGCGCGAATGTTGCTAACGCGTAATTGGTTCGTTTGAGACTGGTGTCGCTGTTACCAATGTCTATGCAATTGCGACTGTTCTGATTAGGTACGCCTGCTTGTTACGTTATTATCATTGTTACTATAGTCACAGCTTTTGTCATTCTGGGGTGGAACGGGGACAGTGCAAAATTATATAAAGCTTATCGCAGGCTGTTAGTTGTGGGAGAATTAATAATAAATAAAATAAGCCATGAATGTATTGCAAATTCTGTGCATTCATAACACTTTTCACATGACATAGTTCGGCATAGAAACACGTTTAAGAACATCTAATAAGAATAACCGAAGAATTTTGTAAAGACAGAAAATAAATTGTTATTTAACCTCTTGCAGTTGAAGAAGAAAGTTTTTATTTTGCATAAAGACCCACAGTCTAATAATATAAAACATCCTATAGGCTGAATAATTTTCTATTTACGAATCGACTAATAAATATGCCTTTTAAGAAAAATTCCACGGGCTGGTAACGAAAGCAATATCGAACGTGTCCAACGAAAGTTGATAACCGAAGGAATCCGGCAACGATGCGCGTCCGTGTTTAAGAGTGCAGCGAACCCCGAATGCAAACGGATTATCAAAGCGCGTAATGCGTGGATGTAGCGTGGATAGGCGGGCGAATGAAAAACGTCGGAAAAAGGAGGAGCTTTCCTCGCGAGAGCGTAACGACGCAAGTAAAGGTGGTAAATTCGATCGGGTGTGCTGCGCCGGGCCGCATGCATGGGAAACGAAGCGACGCATACCCGCGCGTGCACCGCATCGCAACAAGATGAGACCGGTCGACTCGAGACGAGGTGGCAGCGGAGCTGTGGAGGCCAAGGATAGAGTTTTCGTAGCGAGCTCTCGCAAACTTCGTACGTGCCGCGAACACAGATGGAAATCTCGACGGCTACACCTGTGCTCCGACACTCTGGTAGCCCTGCAAGTCCGAGTGCATAGACGTACGCATAGTAATAGGCGTGACCGCGCCGATTGCGCTGACATTAACGCCGCGGTACATCGAACAAAAGTCGAAAAGCACGATTCACTTCATTTCGGTTGAAGATAGATCACGGATCATTATTTATATTTTCTTGGAGGAAGAGCAAAAAAGTACAAATCTGAAGTCTATTGCCGATTAATCGGAAAAATTGAAAGCTTAACACGTACACTACCAGAATTTGTTTCGTAGTCTGTCGTAATTGTTAAAATGTTTTACCAAATGCGACGCGCTGTATAAAAGAGTAAAATAATTTAGTGGAAGAAAGTCATGGACTCTCCGAATATAATATAATATAATATAATATAATATAATATAATATAATATAATATAATATAATATAATGTAATGTGATGTGATGTGATGTGATGTGATGTGATGTGATGTGATGTGATGTGATGTGATGTGATGTGATGTGATGTGATGTGATGTGATGTGATGTGATGTGATGTGATGTGATGTGATGTGATGTGATGTGATGTGATGTGATGTGATGTGATGTGATGTGATGTGATGTGATGTGATGTGATATAATATAATATAATATAAAACTTATAAGATTAATGTGACACTTTTCAAGAAAATATAATTATTATAATTCTACTAATACTAATGTAAGACTAGGGATTTAGATCTCGGCGTAAAAGTTACTAATTTCTTTTCAATGCTAGCTAGTGCAAGAATTAAATCATCTAGATCGTTCGTAAACAAAGTACGCCAACATTATCATGCATCACCTGGGAATCCGCGACAATACTCGCTACCGAATAACATATGGTTATGCATATATTGCATTTCGTGACACGTAAACGATTTTAATCCAGGTTAACGGTACACGAGTATCTTTATGAACGCGATAAACCTCGTAACACAGAAAACACATTTTTCTTTTCTGCAAACAGTAACATTAACGGCAGATTCATAAATCAATTCTAACACGACGCGTTTACTTATAGCGGCAAACGTGGAGCACGGTTTGAAACTAACACGACCTATTACACGTTAATACAGTCCGCGCCCCTGCTGACCTGATCGCGCGCGCACGCCTGCTGGCGGGTTGCTATACTTCGGGGTGACTTAGTTTCGAATAACTCTGTAACAAAGCCGCTGCAGCAATTTCAAACGAAAGAAGTCTCTGTACAATCTAATCTTCAGCTTTCCTCGCGCGTTCTCTTGAAGCACAGTGCTCTCTCGAATAACTTCGCAACAATCTAAAGTACGTTAACCCTTCTGTAGCCAACCACAATGTATAGATAATTTGAAAACTTTAGTATTTCACATTTTCTGCAGAAATTCTTATTCCGAGACTCGACATCGATATAAAATAGTGAACAATGAATGGACAGTCGGATCAGATTTGTAATATTTTTAGAGAAATGTTAAAAAGTTATTAAAAGAAATGCAGTAAATTGGTACCCGATAGGCTACACAAGGCTGAAACGTGTACTTTTTCAATTCGACGGCATAAATTCATACATGCACGTATAAGATAAAAATAGCCCCATAGGGTTATTTCTCCGCAATTTTCATAAGTCGAAAATTAACAGCGTTCATTTTACTGTTCCGCGCGCTATGTTTCCGCGTTCTAATGATAACCGCATAAAACCCGCGGTCAATATATTATCTTATATTCCCCGAGTTGATCATAAAAGTATACGATCATTCCCCTGAAACAACGAGTGCATCTCGTCACGAGCTCTCGACGCCAAATAGGCAATGACGAGCGGCTGTTGTTAGGAACGATCGAGGAACGGAGCACGTAATGATAACTAATTCTCCTGGTAATAAAACCCATAAGTTTCTCTGATAGCCGGGGGCCGCTCTACAAGACTCGGAAAAAGACGAGATTGCCTTAATAAGCATGATTGCCCGTAAATAAATAAAGGCCGTGCGAGAAGTTAATAATACAAGTTATAACGCACGGGTTCGCAAGATTATCTCGAGACGAACGATCAAGGAAGCTGTCCGACCGAGGATGGCACGATTCCCGATTGCCTCCGCGGAAAGTCGTCGCCTAAACGCTCGATGGCAGCCGTCCAAAGTAGTCTATTATCTATTCGGGCGTAATACCGGGGACAAAGTATCCGGCCGTGTGTGCACGCGTACACGGAGCACGATACGTGCACAGATTGGCTCGCGTGGGAGACGTTCTCTCCATTTAGAAGGATAGCGCGGAGGATTTGCGATTTGATTTTCTTAAAAGGAGGAGTCCCCGAAGACCCGTTTCGCCGACGCCGACGACGGCAGGTACCCCGATCCACGTTTCCTCGGCTCCCCGAATCGAATCGGCGACGATCGTCGACGATCGTCGACGAAATCCGACTGCGAGGCATTGATATTCATCGAGTTTCGGGGGCGGTTTCCTCGAAAGCGCCTATCGATCGATTCCGGCTTTCTCTCTCTCTTTCTCTCTCTGTCTCTGACGCTTTGTTTTCTATTGACAGGAACCGAGAGAGCATTGCGAGAGACCACGGACGGGATTACTTAATCCCGAAGACCACGGACGCTCTCTGCTAACACTCTCCCGTCACGTATCTTGGAGCGCTGACGCGACCGGCACGCGTTTTACACCGACGCGACGCCGTAATCCGATCGGTGAAATTGTTTCGTTTGATGGCCAGGGAACCGTGAATCGCCACTCTCTCTTTCCTCTCGTTCTCTCTACCTCAGGCATCCGACAATCGATAACCGGTGCCGTTTCGTGAATTTTAACGAACGCGAGACGCGACGATGCTCGAGCACCGGGTACGATATCTCTCTGTCGCGATCGATTCCCGACTTTATTTAAAGGAGAAGTATAATAAGCTGTTCCCGGGTAATTAGAGGATCATCCGCTCGACACCGGACTTTAAATCTTTGCAAAGGATGAACCGTGGTAATTGTAGTCCGTCGGTTCCTATGGGAGAAACGACTTTTATCGTGGATCTTCTGTGTGAGTCGCTCGGATTTGTCAATGATCGATTAACACTTTGACTGCCGTGTCACCTATATGTGGGTGACGGAATTATTTGTCCATATTTAAAAATTAATTATTACGCTAATGTAATCATTGCATCAAATTTGGTTAATATCTGGAAAATGCAAGAAGGTTAAAACGTTACTCAGTGTCACACATTTGAATTCTGTAATCATTATTTTATTAAATATATTGTTTCGATTTTATAAAATTTTTGAGGTCGCTGCTTTGGCAGTCAAAGTGTTAAACGACTGGCGGTCTCTGTACGGGATTGAATGGCTGTGCCTGGATAAAAATGGGAGCTGAGTAGAAAAATGATCAAAGATCCATAGAATGAAAAATAAAATTTCATTCTCTTTATCCGCCCAATTGAAATTGACTTGGTATTGTGCATTTAGTATCGCAGCGAATCGCACGCACAGACCACACGCACGCACCGCATTACGCTTATGTAAACAGCGTATTGTACTTATGCAAAGAGCGTATTGTATCTACGTGTCGGTAGCGGGGATTCGTTATGTAAAGGTGTATTGTGCTGATGTAAATTGCAGAGGAATCCTCTTGCGATGAGAAACGTTCAAAAGTCGAGAGTTAAGGAGCACAAACAATCGCCGTGTTGCGTACCGGAACACAATCGTGGCACCAATAAGAAACTACACATTGTCGGGTAGCTGGGAGCATGGTTTAGAGGGAGAGAAACTTTCCAAGCAAAATTTTATCGTCGGCTAACAGTTCCAGTGCCATTGGTTTTCGCAAAAATTTAATCGAGTAGCGCGATCGCGATCGGTTTCCTCTAGAGCGAAGATTTTAACTTTTGCGCGGTGATGTTTGCCCCTAGTGACCTGCTAATGCGTGCCTGCTGGCGGGTTGCTATACTTCGGGGATGCTCTCTATCATGAACACTTTGGAAATCTCTTCCACCTCTTCCCTCGATTCATTTCAGACTTTTTATTTTGCTTTGAGGACTGGAGTATAAATGGATCTGTGATTGTACAGTCTACAGAATAATTTCTATGAGTAATTAACCGTTTGTACTACAATATTTTTCAAAGCTATTACGCTGCAGCTGACTATAATATTATTCATTGTTCTTTTATCGTGATATACTCGACTGAATCACATTTTATTAGGAGTCGAATGATGTGCAAGGGTTATAGGAGCAATCTCTATGATAAACTGTGTATTTCCAGATCTGATTTCATTAAACACTTCCTTTTTATTTTATGACATTTATTGAACAGAAGTTTCCTAGAAGAAGAAGACGCTAAAATTTCGTTCCAAATTAAAAGAAATGAATAACACGTGTACAGTGGATTCTGTTTCCTTAATCACGAGAATAACTGTACAATTTATCTACAATTGCAACGGGTTAAAAGGCTACATATCGAACCGATCGGTGCCCCGGAAAGTGTCACGGATTAAACGTAACCGAGAGCAAAGCGTTCGATTCGCCGGCGATCAAAGCGAGGCGTAACCTTGTTCCGCGCTGGCTGGAAGGTTCTATTCCCTTTTATGAAAGCGTAGGGCGACGTAGGCAGCCGTACACGGGCAATCGCGTATTTATAGATTGTCCGTTCTCGCGTTGAAAAATGCCAGCAACGGCGACACGCACTTCCGCCTCGTGACGAGTGGCCAGAGGTCGTCCGATAGGAAAGCTAAAGTGGTAAATTGCAGCGGTAGACCATCGCCGGCGCTCCCGAGCCCGTGCAACAGCGGGGAGGCAATTCAATCGCGATACAGGCTGCGCGACAAAACACGGTCTAGAAGTCGGTGCAAACAATTCCATTTCAGGGATAAGTGCCACCGCGTCCTGGTAACATCGCGCCCGTTCGCGATCCAAGCTCGTAATCGGCCGACTACGCGTGTCAAGCGTGGAAATACGAGACACGCGTTTCCGTTCATTGCTATCGCCAGGTATCGATAACTTCGTCCTCCTGGATCGAGTGTCTTGTCGACGCAACTTGATTCCGACAGGGGCGCTCTTAATTACCCTTTATTTCGGGAATTAACCCCCCGCTTCCTAGTACTGGCGCGTGAAACTTTAACCCTTTAATTAGTTTCACCTATACGTTGTCACTCCGAAGTTTTAACATCAAGTTTACGGGACGCGTTCTGATATTTTTAATTTACGACTCCTGAGATTGTAAGGATGCACCCGTGAGGAATTATTCAACAAATTTATTTCTTCGGGTATATATTATTAACTCTTTCCGGTCGTATGTCGAGTCAGACTCGACATTAACTTCGTTAATAATGGTAACATATCTCACTGGTTTTTCTCGGTTACTTTGCATAGGTTAGCAGAGCTGCATATGGGAATATTATTAAATTATATGACATTGTAGCAAATTCTAAAATAAAAGAGAGAAAACACTTCGGACCGCAAATGCTTAACCCCTTAACCTACAACTACGGGCATAGCCCGTAGTAGATGATCGGGCCAAAAGTAAATATTACGGGCCCGTAATATTTACGATTGGCCCGATCATCGTACTTACACTCGAACGTAAATCGTAGGTTAAGGGGTTAAAAGTGGCTGAAAAAATTTGTACAGATTTTCTTTACCCGTTTGAGGTCATGTAAAGGGCTACGTAAAATTAGTGCTTAATCGATTTTTGAACCTGTATCCATGATGCTTCCTGACAAGAGAAAACTGACATCGTACGACCGCGTATGGTGAAAGCTCCCGTAGATGCATAGAAAGCAAAACTCACTTTCGAATTTAACCCCTTCGATTTAACTGCGATTTTCTTTGCATTTATAATTGCCAGAATTTCTTTTCAACTTTTAGAATTTTAATTGAATTTAACGTATTACCTTGCCGGCGATTAATTCATCATTTACAGACGACAGAATAAAGTAGCTAGCAATTAGATACAGAGGGAACCGAGCGCGACAAACGAGGAAACGAAGCGACGTCATTTATCTTATGATAAAATAATACGAGCTCTTTGCCCGGTACAATCCTCGTTATACGGGTGTAATTCAATGATTACATAACCCATTTCAATGCAACCGTGTCTGACGCTTGATCCAGCTTTAAATCGGACCGCGCGGTGGTTCCCATCTGGCAAGTCGGCTCTACGCACAAAGGCTCGTCACCGCGAGACAAGTTTGCGCTATTAATGAAACACCGACCGAAATTTACGTTTGCCGCGTTCAAACCGTCGCGTCGAGAGAATTTGTCTTACCCGACGGTTAGAGTGGGGAACACGTAAAAATCAACGCCGGTCGAACAGCTAACAGCGTGTTAAATTGGGCAATGATTCCGGTAACTAATGTTCAAGTATTTTGTTGATAGGCGAGCCTCCCTCACACTTAACCCATTTAATCTGAATTTTAATTCTACAACGAATGCTTTGCATTTGGAAAGGAAAGATTGCTGGATGAGACGTTAGGAATAAACTACCTCTAACTACCTAATAATGGAAATTTTTCTATAATTTTTTGGGGAATTTCTACTAACATATTCGTGACATTTGCTTTATTGAAACTACACCAAACGCGACCCAGTTCGAATCAAATTTATTCGTTTAATCCAGGATACAGTGGATCGTTGATTATCAGAATTAATCAGACACCTAACCGTTCGGATTATTACGACAATTAGCTAGCTATAGCACTCGATTAAATCGTTATTGATTTGTGCAATGAATCGTGTTGTATACTGATAGCTTTGGATATCTTTCGGATATTGCAATTCTACTACACCGTCGAATGAATAACCAAATTGTTCAAATTGTATCACGTTTGATCTCATTTCAATCTGAAAAATGTGATATTAAGGAAAAATCTACCAAAGAGTAATTAAAAGTAATAGAGTTTTTAAGATTGGTCTAATTCAAGAAAATTACTATAAGCTACTTTGACCTGTTTAACGATTGAAATTTTTCGGAAGCAGAGCGGACACTATTGGCAGGAAGGCGAGACATTTAAAAGAGCAGAGCCCACTTCCGGTTAGAGGGAAGCTAACGCAATATCTGGCTCGGCGAGAGGAGGAGTTATCGTGCAAGGCACAAAGCTTTCAGACCGGACGCGTCGTGAAGCCCCGTAATCGATTTTCTTTTCACCCGTTCCCGTCCTGCTGCTCCTCTGGTCCTCCTCCATCCGACGTCAGCCACCGGCTTAATGGAACTGGCAAAACGCTTCTCTTTTCCTCGGTAACCGAATTACCCGAAAAAATGGCCAGGAGTCGTGTGCGCGCGAGCAGCACCGTTTCAAAACGTACCGGTTGTTCGAGAACACCGGAACCATACGCCCGAACCGAAGAGAGACCGGCCAACGGCATAAATTGCAAATGTTTCCTATGCAAAATTTCACGAGGATTACGGTGGTTCAAGTAAAAATCGGCTACCTCCCTCAGGAGAAGAGATGCACGCGATTATTCATCCCCACAGGGACAGTATCTATTCAGACGTTCTGGCTTCACGTGCTAATTGTGATCATATCTTCTGCTAGTACCTCGATGCGACATGAGTTGCACATGTTTCCTACGCGAAATTTCACGAGGATCACGGTGGTCCAAGTAGAAATAGGCTACCCCCCTCAGGAGAATAGATGCACGCGATTATTGAACGCAATGGGACAGTATCTATTCAGGCGTTTTGGCTTCACGTGCTAACTGTGTTCACATCGTCTTCGAGTACCTCCATACAGCATAAATTGCAAATGTTTTTTATGCGAAATTTCATGAGGATTGTGGTGGTCCAAGTAGGAATAGGCTACCACTCTCAGGAGAATAGATGCTCGCGATTATTGAGCCCAATGGGACAGTATCTATTCTGGCGTTTTGGCTTCACGTGCTAATTGTGTTCACATCGTCTGCTAGTACCTCGATACGGCATGAGTTGCACATGTTTCCTATGCGAAATTTCATGGGAATTACGGTGGTCTAAGTAGAAATAGGCTACCCCACTCAGGAGAAGAGATGCACGCGACTATCAAACCGAATGGGACAGCTTCTATTCTGGCGTTTTGGCTTCACATGCTAATTGTGATCATATCTTCTGCTAGTACCTCGATGCGGCATGAATTGCACATGTTTCCTATGCGAAATTTCACGAGGATCACGGTGGTCCAAGTAGAAATAGGCTACCTCACTCAGGAGAAGAGATGCACGTGACTATCAAACCGAATGGGACAGCTTCTATTCTTGGTTTCACGTGCTAATTGTGTTTACATCGTCTGCTAGTACCTCCATACAGGATAAATTGCAAATGTTTTTTATGCAAAATTTCACGAGGATTACGGTGGTTCAAGTAAAAATCGGCTACCCCCGTCAGGAGAAGAGGTACGCGTCAATGTTTACTTGTATCAGCGTAATCCTCGTTCAATTATGCATAAATTTGTGCAACTTGTATTTCTTCTCCCGAGAGGGTTAATGAACTTTTACTTTAACCAGTGTATCCGTCGTGAAATTTCGCATAAGAAATATGTGCAACTTATGTGCCGTATCGAAGTCCCAGGAGAGGATTAGAATACAATTAGCACACGAAGCCTGAATACTTGAATAGATACTGTCCCATTGGTTTGAATAAACGTCCGGATAACTCGATCAGAAAAATTGCGTAAAATTGCACACGGAGTGGGGTAGCAAAAGAAGAAGAAGACGGAAAGAAATTCCCGTGGCCGGAAACTGATCGATTCCGACCGCGCCGGGCCGGAAAGCCCCGATCCCTCCGGTTATTTTTCACCGAGACAGAGGAAAAACCATCTGGAACCGTCGAATCGGCGGCCACTCGAGCGTCGTAATCCTGCCAGACACATCCGCATCCGTCTACCTTGTCTTTCTGCTCCGTGTCAGCGACCCGATCTGCTGCCGATAAACCGTAAAGACCAGGGACCAAACGAAAATCGAGGCGACAGCGACCGACGTCCCTTTGTGTCTCTATCGCGTCAGATGGGAAACAAAATCGCCGCGACGGGCACGTCGTGCTTCGCGTTCGTGATAACGCATGGATATCAACTTCGTATAATTTGTAATTTGCACGCTGTACTGAATTTGACGCGAGACTCGTAACGTGCTCTCTCGAGTCAGACGATTTTAATTATAATGCGAATTTTCCTTTTGCGCTTTGTGGAGAAACCTAGTAGAAGATTTGACTTTTTCAAGCCGTTTGAACTAATTTTGAAAAAGTTATTCGTTTTTAAAGGGTGTCCGGATACTTTTGCACGCCACTGTACATTAGACCGGTGAAATTCCTCTCGATCGAAAATGAAGTATATTAATAAACTTTATGATTTCGGCGCAAGGTTCGATCATATTAAGAAGCAGCAAATTTGCAATTAAATTCTTCTCGACGTTTCGATCCTGATGTGGATCATTTTCACAGAGACATTATTGCGTTTGCTGTGCCAACAGGTAAAATAAAAAAAAAATTATAAACAGAATATTAGGAGTTACGAAAAACGATAATGTAACCCATGGTGGCAGATACGTAACCTTGCGCCGAAATCATAAAGTTTATTAATATACCATACATTAGAATGATTCTATAGTCTATTCGAGTTCTCATTTACAGATTTTTTACAGTTGGTTTCAATCCTCATTTTCTATTTGAAATTGTTTTATACTTTAAAAAATATGTGAGGAACATGTTGCGAATACAGGTTTGTTTGTTTTTTCAACACTACTTCAAGGACATAGTTCGATCGAAGAACACAAGAGGCTAAAAATTAACATTAACATTGTCAGAGGTGTGTTTCAAGCCAACGAAGTCGAAGTCTCTCCGTAAGACATTTTCTGCTCGAATTGCCAAGGGAAGGAATCAATGTTTAGCTCCCGTTCCCAGCAGCTAACGCGAAAGACGTTTGCTTTGCAAGAAGTTCCGCAGGGTAGTCGTAATTTAACCGCGTATCGTCGGATCGTAGAACCGAGAAAACAAAATCGTCGACGTCGAGCACCGGCTGTTGTCGTTCCATATTTTATGGGCGGCCGGGGAACGGGCCGCCATTTGTATTCCGCGCGAGATCCGCGCTTTCGAAAAAGTATAACGGGTGTTCCGGACGGGGCCGACCTCGTCGACGTCGACGAGCGGCGGAGACGCGACGACGGGAATATCAAAGAGAAGGTTCCGCGCTGTTGTCTTCGCTGAATAAATTTCAATTTTGCTGAAACGGCTGAAGACGCGACCCAACCGAGAGAAAGGGAAATACACACACACACATAGAGTGAGAGATAGAGAGAAAGAGAGAGAGAGAGAGAGAGAGAGAGAGAGAGAGAGAGAGAGAGAGAGAGGTTTGAGAGGAGGAGGGAAAGAGCATCGATAGAACGTTTAGGACCGAGTCTAGAGCGAGCTGGTGCGTTTACGAAAGCCACGGGCGCCGCTTCGGCCGGGAATAATACAATTAACTCGTTCCACAGATAGCGTGATTCAATTTCTGGAGAGGCGCAGTTTCCTACGAGGGAAATTAATTGTTCGTGGCGAGAGGAGAAAGGTCCTAAAGCCTAGACCGACTCGGCACACGGGACAGAGTGAACGCATTCGAAGGAGCAGCATTTCGTTCCTCGTCCTTCGTCCTAGAACGGAAAAGAGTCTTCTTATGGAGCATGATATTCCAGATAGCATCGCCGCGGCTAATTGCGAGGTAACATTCCCGAGACCTCTGGCCAATTAATTATCCCAAGGTACCGACCAATTAAACGGGACAAATCGTCGACGTTTCCTCGCGACTGAACGCGACGGTTCTTCCTCTCCCAACTTTCGAAGGCAACGAGTCAGGCCACGGGATCATCGGCACAGCGAAAACGGACGATTTCGTTCTCGCAGTTGATCAGCCGGAGAATCCTCGCCTTGTTAGGCGCCGCGTCGTGACTAGCCGGCTTATGGTAATGCCTGATTACTTCGCTGATCTTGTTCCCCGATTCACGAGATCGGCAAATAGAGAGCGAGGCTGAGACGTTCCGAGAAGTTCTTGTTCGATACCGAGACGAATCGCCTTGGAGAAAAACTTGGTGAATCTTCGTTTCAGATTAGGAAAAACGTAGGTAACAGAAAGATATTGATATTCGAAAGGTTCATTGATATGCGTGGGAATTTTCAGGGTTGAACGCAGAGCTGGGAATCTCGTCTTTTGTCTCGTTACTTAATTCGTGGCCGTTAAACATTTGCACTGGAAATAATTTTAATTCCTCGATCAACACATTTCTTTCGCTCCAGAACATTTTCAGTACTATGTAGCCTTTTCTATACAGTTAGTGTTAGTAATAAAAAAAAAGTTATAAGACAATATTAACCTAACCGAAGGGGCAATATAATGATTCAGAAAAAAATTTTTTCTAGGTCATTTTTTTGTAGATATCAAGGTCATCAATTTTTTTTTAATGGAACTATATATTTTTTTATCGCGATGTAATAGTAGGGAACTTCAATGACATATTATACAATGACCTTCGTGTGACCTTGGGTATGAAAAATCCAAAAAGCATTACAGGTATTATCAGTGATTAATTTACTACACTAATTGCTTTGATTGAACTAGTTGTATTTCAATAAATGTTCGAAATGATGACCATTGTTTTCAATAATTGGTGTATACGGAAAATAAATGATTCTCTGGTATACAATGTATTGAAAACAATGGTCATCATTTCGAACATTTATTGAAATACAAGTAGTCCAATCAAACCAATTAGTATAGTAAATTAATCACTGATAATACCTGTAATGCTTTTTGGATTTTTCATACCCTTGGTCACACGAAGGTTATTGTATAATATGTCACTGAAGTTCCCTTCTATTACATCGCGATAAAAAAAATATATAGTTCAGTTAAAAAAAAATGTATGACCTTCATATTTAGAAAAAGATGACGTTTGAAAAATTTTTTTTCCGATTCATTATATTGCCCCTTCGGTTAGGTTAATATTTTCCTAAAACGTTTTTTTCTATTACTAACACTAAGCGAGACATTCAAGGCGGTCGAGTTAGCTGGGACACACTGTATTGTGCGCATGAGATTCAACTCAAATCGAGGGGAATACAGTTTACCACCTCTTTGATGACCAGAGCAATATGCGATACGTTGCGCGGCACGTCACGTGACCAGTCTGCGGTGTTAGTGGGGAACGTTGGAGTGTCCACAGGTAGTGGAAGGGGAAAAGTGAGAGAGGAAAAAACAAACCAGTTCTGGTTGTTTCTGGCATCACTGGATTGAACTGGTTCTCATACAACATTTGAATTTTTAGCAATTTATAGAATACAGTAATTCTTACTGACAATTGCAATTTTCTTTTGCTATTTTCTTTTCTGTTGCGAGAGTGAAACTGTTGGCGTTGGCGCAATTGCGGATGCATTTGGCACATCTCGACCAGATTTTCACGATGACTCGCCACTCTATCGAATACTCTGTATCTCCCGAACAGAGGCTCCTAGCATAATCGATGGGTCTCCGAATGATTCCACGATTTCTTTAGCTGGCTAAGTCGATCATAGAAACAAAGAAAGCACGGCCGACGAATTTCGCAGCGAGGCTCGAGCATCGAATTTCCATACGAATGGTACATTGTAAACAACCATGGTGGCCAGAGAGTGTGTTCGTCGGCACGATGCAGTGTTCCTGTCGGCATCCGATTAACCAACGTCGGGCCAGAGTAGCTTCCGTTATTACGAGCGAATTGCCACGGCCCTAGAGTACACGATCCTCCGTTGCTAAACAGCTGACTCTGGCGCATACAGGCTGCAACGTTATAGAAACATATCCTGTGCTCGCGATGCTCTTCGAATCGGGTTACGAGCGTCCGTAAATTATCGCTCTGTCAACGAATTCACAAACCAACGACAAAATTAGCAGAATGTAGAACGTCTTCGAGTATGAATTTCTAAACGACGCCATCCTACGACTCTCGTGCGGATGAACAACATTTTCTATGATATTCAATGCTGCTACTCAAGTAGAAAGCAAACTACGATATTAATGCACATTTTTAAGCTTCGATACAGCTTAGAAATTTACACTGATTTTGCGATTTTACAACAAAAATATTAATCCATGGCGAGTCTAAGACGCCGCGGAAAATTGCTATACAATTACTCAAAATACTTTTTGCATTATTTAACACTGTATATGCGTCTTCAGATTCATCAAAATTTTGCCTTAACACTAAACCTACCACGGTCAAATGATCGGTTTTATATTTTTCAATTATTGGGATTATAAAAATTCGTTTATGAAAAATAATGGAATAAACTTCCTTGTCCTATTATATTGAAAATTACGGACAATCTGAATAAATCTAGTGTTTCCATTTTTATAAGGGAACATTTGCGAACAATTTTATTGCTTGGTAGGTTTAGTGTTAAAATGAATGGATGAATTGTTCAATTTATCTTCGGGCATGTTACAATAGATGTTTCAAGAGTTACACATTGATTGGTTCACATTAATAAACCTACCGACCATTAAACGTCACTATCATGTGCTCCCTCATGAATATGGCACGATTTAATTTATTTAGATTTTGTGCCATTTTTATTGTAATGTATACTGGAATAAAAAAAATATGCATAATTATTTCCAGTGTAAGCATCTCTGTAACTTCAATATAATTGCAAAATAAAAAATCTGAAAACGGTAATTTCGGTGGTAGGTTTAGTGTTAAAAAGTTGTAGTAGTCTCTCTAAAATAACATAAATTTGCGAAGTGTTGCGAGTTCGATAAACAACCATGTCCAAAATGACTCGCGGCCCAATGTGAGAAATTTGTTCATACTTAATAAATTACTAAACATTAAGTATTGTACAAGTCAATTGCATCAGTTTTATATGTATAAAATAAAGAAAATCATATAGAATAAAAATATTCCAGGTCGAAAGACCTATTTGGTTTTTCGAGCTAAAAAGGTTCCGAGTGCAAAGGATTAATATTTAATAAATTATTAAACATTAAGTATTGTACAACTCCATCGCATCAGTTTTATATGCATAAAATAAAGAAAATCATATAGAACAAAAATATCCCAGGTCGAAAGACCCGTTTGGTTTTTCGAGCTAAAATAGTTCCGAGTGCAAAGGATTAATATTTAACAAATTACTAAACATTTAAGTATTGTGCAACTCCACTGCATCAGTTTTATATGCATAAAATAAAGAAAATCATATAGAATAAAAACATCCCAGGTCGAAAGACCTGTTTGGTTTTTCGAGCTAAAATAGTTCCGAGTGCAAAGGATTAATATTTAATAAATTACTAAACATTTAAGTATTGTACAACTCCATCGCATCAGTTTTATATGCATAAAATAAAGAAAATCATATAGAATAAGAATATCCCAGGTCGAAAGACCTGTTTGGTTTTCCGAGCTAAAATAGTTCCCAGTGCAAAGGATTAATATTTAACAAATTACTAAACATTTAAGTATTGTACAACTCCATCGCATCAGTTTTATATGTATAAAATGAAGAAAATCATATAGAATAAAAATAATTAAAGATTAAAAAAGTTCTGAAAGTAGATACTCGCGTTATTACATAAGGGTCAACAGATAAACCATTTATTAAACAATTCATCTC
Organism: Sphecodes monilicornis; assembly: GCA_913789915.3. Taxonomy (NCBI): domain Eukaryota; kingdom Metazoa; phylum Arthropoda; class Insecta; order Hymenoptera; family Halictidae; genus Sphecodes; species Sphecodes monilicornis. The sequence goes on from OU565291.1 coordinate 23,976,513, forward strand.
TGAAAATGACTACGACTATGCTCAGGAGCCATAAAGTACCCTGGCGACCAGTAAAGCTCAATGTCAGCTGGGTTCGCAAGTCAATCAAGCAGAGTGAGTCGAGTAAAACGAAAAGTCATGGTGCAAAAGCAGAAGAGCCTGAATCCTGGCGACAGCTAGGAGCATCGTTTAGACGCAGGACGCCTGGGGAACGGCGTTAATTATATCCTCGTCGGAGGACTCCGTTAACAGTCGGATCGATCGCGTTCGAAAAGAAAAAGTGACTCGTGGACACCGTGTCTGGCTCGATCGAGTCAAGGAAGAAATTACTGTGGGACGCGTCACGACTGAAACGACCGAACGATGCGTGTGCACGGTGCAGAAACTGCAACGGCGGCTAGCTGCGCCTGTCAGCGACGTCATTATTCATCGCTTAATAAAGCCGAACGAGGTACGGACGCCTCTCTACCGTTTTCACCGAGTCGTTACACAGGGAAAAATGAAAAAGCAAGCGTGGATAACGTTCGGGGATTTTCGGTGGAATTCGCGGAATTTTTCCCCGTTATCGAGGATCCATCGAGCCGCGAACGAAATTCGGTCGCCGGCGATCGTTCGTAATCGTCCGTGTCGATGTTCATTATAATTTACCGCTCGGCTATATTTTCCTAGAGCAGCAGGCATGAAACGCCACGGAAACACCATGAAACCAGAAGCATCACGGACAGCCGGCTAACAGTTTTTAGGTTGGCAGAGCCTGCGCGCGCGGTCGTGCTAGCTAGGCGAGCGCACACAATGTTCCAGGTTCGAACTCGTATATCGTTATCGAACTTGAAAGGGGTCAGGCTAATGGTTCGCGGCGAGATGCAGTTATCTATGCGATTCCCGTGGCGGGCCGCGGTGCTGCCGCTCTGCCGTTGCTGCTGCATTTACGCGCATGTTGCACTAGATCGCATATACGGTGTCCTGGGTAACCCTGCCCTGTGAAATTCAATCCCCCAGCTCCGCGAAAAACCGTTCTCGATAAAGTGATATCGGAATAGAATTCACGATGCCCGAAACCTGGGCGAGAACCGTTTATGCGCGTGTCCTCCTCGAGCGATTATGAGCTACATCAGGCTTGGCCAACACGCGGCCCGCCATGTTGAATTGTGCGGCCCGCTGGGCGATTTTATATTTCTATTGAAACTTTCGTTTCTCGTTGTATGTATGCAAAGAAGTGTAGGGTGTGTAGGGTGTGTAAGGATGATACTGTTCCAAATTACCGTACCGAATACCGCCGATTACTACGATGATAGTAACGGTAACGACGTGACGATCTGTTAAAAACAATAGTATTGATTGCGGTTTTCAGAATAGATAAAAAGTACGACGTGAATAATTCGAGACGAAAATTGTAAAATCTTAGACGGAGATTGAGACGTGAAAAGTTGTGAAAAAAGTTTAATTTATTGTACTAGTTGTGATTTTTGTGTTAAATTATATACATTTTTATATTTATCGTCTTTGATCCTACAGAATATTAAATGAATGAAAATTTGCATGTGTCATTGTTATAATGCGCAACTGCGACTACGAACTCCGGTTCTAAAGTTGATATCCACGAACGCCAAATGTTACTGAAAGCGGGTAACATTGTTTGTAAGAAACGAGTTGTAAGTGCTTTTGCATCCACATATGTTTGTGAAATATTGTTTTCGAAGATGAAATTTACAAAGAGTTCATCACGTGCTTCATTAATTGTTGCCTATTTAGAAAACCAGCTAAGACGTGCAACGTCGAACATAAATGTAGATTTACAAAGATTAAGTGAAAGAAGGAATAAACAATTAATTAAGACTCGAGAGTTAATTGTATCGAATCATAGTATAACAATAAAGTTTTATTCATTTTGTATTTGTATTACATTTTTTAAAAGCATGTTTACCTGAAGTGCGGCCCGCTGTAACGTTACGCGTCATCAAAATGCCCCGTGAAACCATTTTGGTTGACCAGGCCTGAGTTAGATTCTCAATGCGATAAGGACCGATGTACTGCACCGGACACACCGCGTGCATATCGGTGCATCGACAAGGTAAGAAACTACCTGCTCGGGTCGTACTGACGGGTAACCGAGCATCACCGGCGCGTTGTAACTGGCGGGTAATTTACGAACTGTTCGAACGCGGCCGACTGGCAACGGCTGCACGCCTATTCTCTTCTCTTCCTTTCGCTTTCTCCGTGGCTCGGTGGTTCGAGCCTCCCCTCGTTAGAGCTCGTCATTACGAACAGGCGAACAACGCGTAATGCGCGAGCGTACTCTCTTCGAGGCTGGTTATTTCCGCTCGGAGGGAGCCGCGAACTCGCCGCCGCATCGCGCTGTTGCGACAGACGATCGAGCCTGCTGAAGACTCGAAATTAGGTGCGCGGAAGCGGAGAAACAGGAAAAGAGGAAGAGAGTGATTGAGACCCATGCGAATAGACAATGTACCTGAAACATACAACTATCTGTGCAGCAGGTACCGAGGCACCTGGAATGAGGAAAACCCAAAATGAGGCCAGGGAAAGCAATGCAGCGATCGCTGATTGGTTAGCTAGCAAATATCCTCGTTCGCAAAGAACTCTGTCCAATAAAACACAGATACAATGAGAAACCATCTATTTCAACTCTGACTCATTAATACATTGGCTATCATCATCTGTTTTGTTGCTTACAGACAGCATTAAAATTGTTTATTGAAGCGAAACGTGATTATCAAAATCGAGATTTAATTACTCAATTTCCGGTAATTATATTGAATGGGCAGCTGTTACATTAAGACAGGGAGTTCCAACGCATTCCCCTCCGAGAACTGCAAGGTCCCCACCATCGAACCTCTCCCCACTACGTACAGCCGTAGAGTTAGCGAGTGCTGCGCGCGCCGCGCGGCTCTAGTGGTGGGAGCTTCCCACTACTATACATTGTCACGATGAAGTCTAAGAGTGGGGGAAAATCCTAAGCGAGGAAGGGGCCTCAAATAGCTCCGGAGCTACTGGTTGGAGCTGCCTGGTATAGACTATACGGATTTTATGCATCCATGATAAAACTGAATACGTGTGATTTAAAACAGTAGACAGATTAAAAAGATTTCAGAACATCAATGCGCTCGTTTCACCTCATTAAAGTCAATAAAACAAGAAAGAAATTTCTATAAATTATAACGATGAAGTCTAAGAGTGGGGGAAAGTCCTGCGGGGAAGGGGCCTCAAATAGCTCCGGAGCTACTGGTTGGAGCTGCCTGGTATAGACTATACGGATTTGATGCATCCATGACAAAACTGAATACGTGTGATTTAAAACAGTAGACAGATTAAAAAGATTTCAGAACATCAATGCGCTCGTTTCACCTCATTAAAGTCAATAAAACGAAAGAAATTTCTATAAATTATAACGATAAAGTCTAAGAGTGGGGGAAAATCCTAAGCGGGGAAGGTGCCTCGAATAGCTCCGGAGCTACTGGTTGGAGCTGCCTGGTATAGACTATACGGATTTTATGCATCCATGATAAAACTGAATACGTGTGATTTAAAACAGTAGACAGATTAAAAAGATTTCAGAACATCAATGCGCTCGTTTCACCTCATTAAAGTCAATAAAACAAGAAAGACATTTCTATAAATTATAACGATGAAGTCTAAGAGTGGGGGAAAATCCTAAGCGGGGAAGGTGCCTCGAATAGCTCCGGAGCTATTGGTTGGAACTGCCTGCATTAGGAAATAAGTAAGACGCATCCAAAAATTGATGAATAATGCAATGAATAGTCAAAAACATCGTCAATTATATAGTTCTACGAACGGTCCGCTGTCCGATGGTTAAATACAACGCACCACGTTTATGAAATATCTAAAATATTTAGCAGAAGAGGCTAGTCAACTCTTAGAATATTGTGCTGTCTACTATAACATGCAACAAGAATTGTGTATGAAATTAATTTGACTATCTTTGTGGCAAGCGTATTAATTTGATGTCAGAGGGAACAGAAGTCGAGCAAGACACGGCTCGAAACATAAATGCGGCAATAATTATTGGAGCTGGTTATAACCCACTTGGGAGCTCAACAGTGAATGAGCGAGTGAGAATGTGTGAGAGAGAGAGCTTCGTGGTCTTCGTTGCTGCTTCCTAAACGAAGCCATCCACCCTGAAAGGACCTGGAAATTGAGTGTTCGCGGCGTTTAGGCGATTTGGCAGTCCACGACTGCCACGACAGTCCACGAATGGCTCTTCACACGCCCTCGAGCACGCTTTTCTCTGAAATTAGTGCGATCAATTCCGCTCTCGAAAATTAATTGCCTCGTATGTCGAGAGTCCCGGCTGATTGAATCTCACGCCCCGGGAAGAGAGAGAGAGAGAGAGGGAGCGCGCGCGAAAGGGAGTGCGAGAGAGAAAGAAAGCGCGCCGCCACGATCGACTCGTTTGTTCGCGATTTTCCTTTATCGGCGCGGTCCGATCGGCTGTAAATTTTTCAACGGTCGATCTAGCAGCGCGCGTATTCGCGAAAACTGCTAGCCATGGTGTGTCCTTACGTGGCGCGTGTGGGAGTTCCGATGAATTTGAAAGTCACTTCCGCGTCGTTGCTCCGCGCAGTTCGTAAACCGTAGGGAGGTCCATAACGCCGTCGGAGAAGAACCTCTACGCCGGAGTCGGTCGGTGTAAAAATTTTACAAGCTTGTCACCCGCACGGCGAGATCGTTCCAAGGATTCGCGAAGGGACTAGGGACTCGAATGAAGACGAATCGCGAGCGTTAAACGGCGCTCGGCGCGTATACGCGGCGCCGTCGGAGCTCGTAACTTACCGGCGAGGTTTAACTGCCAGGTCCGATTTCGATTTTAATGGGCTCTTGCAAGATGATGGTGTACGAGTCCCTGATGGCGTGTACCGGAATATCAGTCACGATCGTTTGACAGTTGAGAAGATGCAAATAAAGTTGCGTACCTTCTCCTTGTGTTCCACAGTTCGTATCGTGTATGCCCTAACCACTTTAATATTTCGATAGTTTCATGGTTTAAATACACAGCTGTGCACGACGAGTACAAGATCGATTGAATTTGCTATGTATATATTACTTTTTGTGAAAATTAAAATATATTCGGAATTTTCTCCGAAGATTTTGTCTCAATCATCTGCCTTAAAGACATTTCAAGGTTGTCGTGGGTTTCGTACGACGAAATTGATTGTTTTTAACATTTCGCGATAAACTTGTCGCGGCTACCTCCTACGCTCATCACCGGATGGACAGACAGACAAGACATCGCCTTTCCCGCTAGTATCTGATCCGTCGCCGATTCCTATATACAGGGTGTGGCACTATAAACAGGTCATCTGAATAACTCGCTTGCTTTTGAAGATAGAAGAGAATGCATCAGACCAAACATACTTGATATCGAGACGTTCGTAATCTGATGTCATTAATTTTTTTATAGGTGCAGACGTCAAGGACATATGAAGGTCAACTCTGTTTTTTTAAATGAAACGGTATTGCTTTTTATTTACATTCCGACGAATACAATGACCTATTATGAAGGTCATACAAGGTCACGCAAGGTCAACTGCAACAGAAAATAAAGTGTTTCAAAGCACTCTTCGAACACTACGACGATTTACATGTTATTTACGTATTCACTGCTACTTCAAATGTTCAAAATGACCAGAGTAAAATGTATAACACGTTGCACGGCACGTCACGTGACCAGTCTACGGTCTTAGTGGGGGACGTTGGAGTGTGCTCGCGGTAGTGGAATGGAATAGTGGAAGGGGAAAAGGAGGGGAGGAAAATCCACCCAGTTTTTCGCTAGATAGCCTTACTGACGAGTGCTCTAGCGGGCCCAGGACGAAACGGTCCCTTTCCTTTTCCTCTACACACACACTTTACAGCCGCCAGAAACTAATACATGTACGGGGTGGTCCAGTCCTCTCTTTAAAAAGGGGTAACCCTGTCAATTTTTAAAAATTCACATTTCCTTTTTAAAAAAAAAAACAGGATATGCGTTTTTGGAGCACACAGAATAAAATGATTTTAATCTCGAACCTTGGAATGAAATTGTAAAGTAGGTCATTCTTATAAAAATAGAAAAATGGCAAGATTATTTTAAAGTGTCATAACACCCTCACAGTTTTTAAAAACTCATATTTATTCTTTTGTAAACTAGAGGATTTGCGTCTTTGGAGCAGACGAAATTAAATGGTACGTTTTAAGTTGTTATATCTCGGAATTAAATTGTAAGGCAGTTCGTTGTAAAAATAGAAAAATGTTAAGACTTAACCGTTTCATTAATATATCAACTGCGTGGTCTTCCCTCTGCGGAACTTCTTCTTTCCGCTTCGCCGAAACGCGATAAAGCATCGGGGACGCAACCGGAGAAACTCACGAGCTTCCTCGTGGATTTACTCTATGAACGAGCGGAGTTAAAACGTTTGTTGCACGTGATTAATGGCAGCACGAGCCGCGCGATCGTTAGAACTTCTTTCCGCGATTCCTTTCTCCCTCTTTCTTCTCACGTATTTTTTTCTTTCTCGAGAGCGCACGCCGTATCCCAGCAATGCCGCGGAATTTCTCCGGCTCCTTTCGATACCGTAGCACGTGTGCAAGATCGATCGGAACTCGTTCAGCCCTTTGCACCCTGCCGTATTATCGCGTGCAACCACCGAGCGGCTCGCATCCTTCCGTGAAGAATTACGTTTTCGTCGTACTTTTCCGCTGATAGGTTGAAATGCGCATTAAGGACCACGCTGCGAGAGATCGAGAAAGTTGATTTCCTTTTACGGCTTCTGGAGGACGTTCGAGGATGCTCTCCTTTACGGCACGATCGTTTCTCTTTCGTTTGGCTAGATTCTGCGATGGAAAAATTGTTACAAGTACTGCGAGACTTTTTTATGAACCCAGTACAGTAACCCCGCGATCTAAGTCCAACGGAACATTGCGATCTATGTCCCTTCGTCTACTCCTTCCATTGCGGCGTAAACCTTGCGCCACTAAAAGTTGCCGAATTATTATTTGAAACACTGGAAATATTCATTGGTGCAATGTTAGTATTCCTGGTCAGAAGAAATATTAGCCCGTAGTACTGTAAGATATCACTAAATTTGTCATACTATTATTTAACACACTGGAAATATTCATTGTTACAAGGGAGCGCAGTGGCGCAGTGGATAGAGCGCGCGACTACGGTCGTGAGTTCACATCCCACCGCTGCCACCAATGGAAATATTATTCTATGTGATATTATACTGCGTCGTTGATCATGGAGGTTCGGAACCCACTGTAATAAACAGTAGGTCCCGTTGAAAAGTAGGCTGAACACTGGCGTTAGGTGAGAGTGGACAAAGTGGAAGAATGGTAAAATGGATTTCAAATCCTGAGTGGACCAAATATCAGTACCTATCCTATCCTATCCTATTCATTGGTACAGTAAGTCCACGATCTAAGTCCAACGGAACATCGCGATCTATGTCCCTTCGTCTACTCCTTCCACTGCGGGGTAAACCTTGCGCCACTAAAAGTTGCCGAACTATTATTTGAAACGCTGGAAAAGTCCACGATCAATGTTAGTATTCCTGGTCAGAAGAAATATTAGGCCGTAGTACTGTAAGATATCACTAAATTTGTCATACTATTATTTAACACACTGGAAATATTCATTGGTACAAGGGAGCGCAGTGGCGCAGTGGATAGAGCGCGCGACTACGGTCGTGAGTTCACATCCCACCGCTGCCACCAATGGAAATATTCTTCTATGTGATATTATACTGCGTCGTTGATCATGGAGGTTCGGAACCTACTGTAATAAACAGTAGGTCCCGTTGAAAAGTAGGCTGAACACTGGCGTTAGGTAAGAGTGGACCAAATATCAGTACCTATCCTATCCTATCCTATTCATTGGTACAGTAAGTCCACGATCTAAGTCGAACGGAACATCGCGATTTATGTCCCTTCGTCTACTCCTTCTACTAAGGGGTATCCCCGGAGGGCCCAAGAAGCTCGAGCTGCCTCGGTCGCCGAGCAGTGTAAACATGCCGCGTAATTTGATCCTAGGTCGGGTATATCGGTGTGAATCACTACTAATCTAATTACAAAACTTATTTATTTTTCATTATTTTTTTATGGAACTTTCACCAACTTATTTCTGGCATTTTTCTGAGTAAGATGACACTAAACACTAAATAATTTCAACTGTATTTAGTGGTTTAATTGACGATATGTCCAGTGACTTTCGGACGTAGACGAGGATAGCGGTTCGTGTTTACATGCTGTAGAAGGCCACGAAAGAATAGTTTCCTGTCTCGATCTAAATCCCGGAAGAGAACCGAAAAAGGACTTAGATCGTGGACTTACTGTAGAATTTTTATAGCATGTTCAGAAAGACTAAGTATTAATAGTTGGAACGCACAGGTTGTTCGAGAACTTCGCGTAACTTTTCACTTTCACGATAGCTACCCGAAGGCGACGGTCATTTGTGTGAGTGTAGAGTTGAAAGAAAGGTTGAACTTTCCTGAACGAAATTAATTACAATTGCGTCCATTCACCTCGACATCAACTACTACCAATTTACACCTAAATCTACTACATCGTCTGTAAAGAATACCTCGTAAAAAGTTTAAACCATTCATCTTTGGTTGAAGAGTGTTTTAAAGATGGAACTATTTTATCGCCCGATTTAAGAAGTCGAGTTTTGGAAAAGTATGTAGAAACTTTGTGAAATATTGCTGAAAGATTCTTGGATAACACAGAAAAAGTGGACGTTATAGAACGCGTCGAACGTTCCAAACGATTCATCGAAGCCTCGTAGTTTTCCAGCTTCATTCGCCGGCTTACGCAATTCGCGATAAACAATCTCGTCTAATCGTTCTTCTTGCTCCACCTGGAACCCGCTAATTATGCCGCGAGAGCTTTTTGTCGGTTCAGCAGCGACTAGAGGCAATAACCAACGAGTCTAGGTCGCGTTATCTTAGCAGATATCGGTAATGCGCGCGTCCCATGTCAACGCGGACAACATTTGTTAATGGCCCTGGCAAGATACCGCGTGCGGATCGCTTTGGACAGACGCCGGAGATCGATAGAAGCGCGGCGTAATTTCCTCGGAGCGTCGAAGGCCGCGGAAACGATCGCTCGCAATCGACTGTCGATAGCCGGAGGCGGTCGAGGCGTGGGAGGAAGCCTCCTAAATCTTTCACGGTGCCCATCGACGAGCAACCTTTTCTTTAGACTCGCGATGGAAGCACGGCAAGACATTAAGATGCGCAATCGCGGTTTAGAAGTTCAAACCGTGCCATTTGCACAGGAGAGACGAATTTAACACGTTAAGAGCCACGGCAGCGCGTGACAAAAGTCTAAGAAATCGAATCAATTTTTTAATGGAACCCGTTTACTGATAAGTCAAGATTTATTACAGTCACTGCTTGTTTAACTTTCTTATAATTCGTAGGTCCAAGCAAAATTTTGATTTCGCCTGTTAACCTAAGAAATTACGTTGAAATCTAGTAAAAAAATTGTGTCAGTCACGTATGACTGACGTGGCAGTGTTAACCTTGTAATGGTACCCTATACTCTCTCGTGGCCCTAGTTAAATTTCCTTTACACTGATTTCGGTATCAGCGTTGCAAAATAATTGCAGTGATACAATTGGACATTTTTAACTTGTGAACATTTGGATTTTTAGGAGGATCCTAGTATAACATAATGATACCCTACACTCTCTCATGGCCGGAGTCAAATTTTCTGTATACTGATTTTTGCATCAGCGTTTCGAGATAGTTGTAAATATGTACGAGGATTCTGTTACCTTCTTTTGAACGTTTGGACTTTTTAGGAGAATTCCAGTGCGACAAAATGACGCCTTGTACTCTCTCGTGGCCCTAGTCAAATTTCCTTTGCACTGATTTGTAAAATAATTGCAGTGATTTTAAACTTGTGAGCATTTGGATTTTTAGGAGGATCCCAGTACAACATAATGATACCCTACACTCTCTCATGGCCAGAGTCAAATTTTCTGTATACTGATTTTTGTATCAGCGTTTCGAGATAATTATAAAAATGTATGAGGATTCTGTTACCTTCTTTTGAACGTTTGGACTTTTTAGGAGAATTCCAGTGCGACAAAATGACGCCTTGTACTCTCTTGTGGCCCTAGTCAAATTTCCTTTGCACTGATTTGTAAAATAATTGCAGTGATTTTTAACTTGTGAAAATTTGGATTTTTAGGAGGATCCCAGTACAACATAATGATACCCTACACTCTCTCACGGCCAGAGTCAAATTTTCTGTATACTGATTTTTGCATCAGCTTTGCGAGATAATTGTAAATATGCACGAGGATTCTGTTAACTTCTTTTGAACGTTTGGCCTTTTTAGGAGAATCCCAGTGCGACAAAATAACGCCTTGTACTCTCCCATGGCCAAAGTAAAATTTTCTGTGGATCGACTTTCGTAACAGCGTTGCGAAATAATTCTAAACGTTTCTTTAACTTCTGTTGGACGTTTGGATATTTTTAGGAAGATCCGCGAGTGATCCTTCATAATCTGAGAAAACAGTGTTTCCATTTTAAACTTCTGTACGAAGAGAATTTAAGATGGTTTTTAATAAATTTAAAAAAGGATATGTAAAAATGGCCTGCCAGAAGTCTACATTCTTTGATCCCATACCTCATTGTGGATCGCGACTAATGTCACCAGTTTTAAACTTTAAAAAAAAGTGACTTACATCGATTTCGAGCTTCTAAATCTTGATTTTGTTCACCGAGCGACACAAGGAAAAAAAGAGGGAGGGGAGAGCCGACGAAACGAGACACCGTTAACGCTCAACAATGTGCTAAGACTGATTTAATAGGTGGCCTGGCAAAAACAACGGGCATTATTAAAAACGAGTTCTGAACGGGAGCCAACGGGAAGTCAGGAAACCACCCGGCACTTCCAATTCCCGAGGAAACCCGGTGAAAAGAAAGAAATTAGCCGTTTCGTTGGATAAAACTGGGGATAATGTATATACATGCCCAGAGAGAGAGAGAGAGAGAGAGTGAGAGAAAGAGAGGAGGAGATGAGAGCGCAAGCGCCAACCGACGTTGCTCCTACCGGTATCGGTGTTAATAACGGAGCAATTCATTAGAGTTTACCTCTCGCTGTTCCATGAATTTACCGATAAATTCTCATTACTGTTCCGCGCGAGCTGTAAGTACGTCCCTACACGCGAGCATACAAATACGGGGAACAGTTCTAGCCGGGAAAACATTCGCCGGCAAAACAATGGAGGAACCTCGCACGTTTCATCGTCGATGTCCGGCCCCCTTACGTAAGCTTGCGGGGAAAAACGACAACCACGCGAGACACGCACACACAGAGAGAAAGAAAAAAAGCAATCAAGCAACAACTCGTTTTCTCGGTTGAAAAATAAACCCCGAACTACCCCCCTTTCCACCGTAAATATTCAAACCGAAAGGATTCGCGAGGAAAATTATGGAAGTCGAGGGAAATCATTTCTCCGAGGCGAGTTTATTGTGTTTGCGGAGAAAGCCGTTGGCGCCGAATTCTTCGAGGAACGAGGCGCGGGGTGAAAAATGGACCTCTCAAACTCCATGATTATTCACGAGGCTAGAGTCGCCTAAATTCCGTTGCGACGCGGATTTTCCTCGAGGGAGAATTTTCAGTAAAAGTGACTGGGAACAGCGCGGCGACGGATACACGCCGGAAAAAGCAAAGACAAAGTGACTCGAGCGTTCGAGCCGAATTGCAAATTGAATAACTTCCGGCCGACGTCGATGCGTCGATCACTCGATATCAATCGATCATCCGATTTCAATTGATCGATCCTGGAGGATCGACGTTCGCTGGAATTTCTGTCCACCGAGCTCCGAAATCGATCCATGGATCCACAGAAATCCCATTGATCACAACATACGCTTTCTTCCCCTTGAAAAAGATCCACACATCGATTGAAACGTTGGGAATTTAAATTAAAGGAAAATTTGTTGAACATTTCAAATAGATCGAACCTTGCGCCGATATCAAATTATTTAGATATATCTCATAACACGATCGATAGAAATTATAATTATAATCCCATTGATGTCGCGGGGAATACACTCACCCGATATCTCGACGACTCCTCGCGGGAAAACAGGTGTGCGACACTGTTCCTCTTCGGAAAACTGCCAAGATCTTCGGGGTGTGTAATGCTCGCAGAGTTCAAGGATCGTTCGAGGGTTTAATCCCGTGTTCGGAAACAGGTGTTCTTACACAGCACCGACAGACGACGGTACGGACACATGGGCGACCGACAGGTGAAACCGGAAAACAATACGCTCGCATCGCGCGCGCGCAACATCGCTGTGCGCGTATATGCTCGTCGACGAAATGATCGGACGCGGGCTGGCCGACTCTCTGTTTCTCTGTGCGGAACGCACCGGCCAAACCAGAGCCACGTGACAGCGAAGTCCACCTTGACCACGAAGCAAGGAGGGAACGCGATGCACGAACCAGCAGTCAACACCGTGAACTGAATTCGGTGGTAGCCGAAGCTACGCTCCGAGCCCGATTGACTCGCAGGCGGCAGGCAGCAGGCGGCAGGCGCCGCTTGAGGCGCCTCTACCATCCGCAATGTGGAAACTTCCTCGTTCGGCTCGTTACCGCCCGCCATCCTTGTTTATACGCAGGATTTTGTGCAGATTTTTTTGCCATGCCCTCCAACTGTCTCCCCCGAGTTCGAGTAGCGAAATAAAGAACCGCGAGAAAACACGCTGCCGGAAGCTGCTGCCAACGCGAAACGCATACAGCGTGGTTGCACGAAAAAATGGATTTGTTGCGCGATGTGAATAAGCGACCCGAAAACTCGCTCCTTTTGGGCCACTTGATTTGGAAACTCTTTTTCGCTAGAAATGATAGCTTCGAGCGAGATGCGAATCATTAGACGGCGGATTTTTATGAATTTATAGAATACGCATATTTTTAAAATACAAGAAAACACGCATAGTTGAAAACATTAACGACATCTATACTCCATGTTTACCGTAAGGAATTTTTTACAGGATAAATTGATTTTGTTCCTTACTTTTTATAAAATAAGAATAATTTATTAAAATCGTTCAATTCTTCTTGCGTTTAACCAATCCATTTTTGATATAAATGTATAAAGTCCACAGTCTAAAAAAAATACATCAGGAAAGATTACGAAAGAGATAAAAATTGATACGACGCGAATAGGTGAAATTAACAAACAAATCATTCTGTACAGTTTTAAAATTCAAGAACAATTTATAAAAGCACACCAATAGAAATATGTTATCTTTCTGGTCGAGTCCCGAATCATCCAAATATAGCAAAACAGTAATAAAGACCTGATGTCGTGCGAAGATAGTTAAAAATATGATACTCAGCTGAATGGAGACGTGAAAATTTGCAAAAACCGCAAAGAGTTAACAACTTGGAAGTGTACAGTCGTGTGAACAGAACGTAAGAAAGATGATCCGAGTAATCGAGCGATCCCACGCGATCGTTCCCGCTGATCGTCGAAAAAACGTCTCGAGGGGAGCACTTAGGGAAATATTTGCCTTCTTATCGAGGCTTCCGCTTAGTCGTGCGCCGAGGGTCTGTCGACAGATTCACCGAAACGTCGTGTATATCAGATTCTGTTTAATAGCTTTATCGAGCAGGGCGGACAGCACGAAGACAGCAATTTTTCCCGGAGACGGGTCCGCCCGATAGAAGAGAGAAAGAGAGCTAGCCTGGCGCGGCGTTCCAGGTCGATCGATCGTCAATGGGTGTCTGTCGATACAAATTCAATATCCCGGCGCGGCGGCCGGGTTCCGTACACGGTCTCACCTATGCAGCCGAGTATATCGACTGGGCGGCCGGTTATTTCGGGAATAAAGGGGAAAGCCGTTCGTGCCTGTATTTCGGAGCAGTTGCTCGCAAAACGCGGCTAAGCCCGACCCAAGCCCGACCCGGACAAACCCGTCCGTCAAGGGTTCGCCGGCTCGCGTGCCAGAAATATGGAAGCCGTCTAACGTTATTGGGTCGGACGGCACGGTAACCCGGTTTAGCGAGATGAACCCGATGCCCACGGTTTAGCGTTTCGCGTGCGCGAAAACCAACCACACGATAAACCACGATCCGAAAACCTGCCAGCATCGAGAAGAGAGACCTGACCAACGTCGGCCACAGACGTGCTAATCACAGTTATTCACAATTCAGAAATATCATAATCAACATTCCGAGTCGATTGTGAGAAGCCAATATTTCTTCTTTTCATAATTTCAACAATTCGCACACGAAGCTGTTTTAATTCCAACACTTAGACCAGTGGTGGGCACGGGTGGAGCCCCTCAAACGCCTGCTTCTCCCACCAACCTCTCTTTCGTGCAGTGCGCACGTTCGTTGCGTACGCTGATGTCTCGTGTCTTTGTTGCCCCATTAGGGTCTCTGCACACCCATCCGGGACGGGCTCCGGAGAGTTTTTTTTACATAGCTTTGGTATAGGGAGAGCTCTCCGAGATTTCTGATCCGGCGTGGTTCCGATTCTTTCCTCACGCGACCGAAGGGCCATAATTCTTGCACTTTCGAGCGCGCGTTGACAGTTCTCTCTGTGAATGGCACAAAAAAAAATGTTTTCAGGGGCTACACAGCACCTTACAGTAAACTATTTAATCTAACTAGCTAAATCCCGGTCCGGCCCGTCCCGGATGGGTGTGCAGAGACCCTTATACCGCACTTGCTGGAAGGGGACAGAGGGCGCTACGGTGTGGACGGTTTTGCCTCAATTGAGGCAAAATTGCCCATCCCTGACAGACATTTCTTCTAACCTACAAATTCAATTGTACTGTGGCGGCTATTTCCTATGCTCGTCAACAGAGGGACACTACGACAACACCTTTCCCGCTACTACCTGAATCTTCCTCTGTTTGTGTATACAGGGTGTCCCACATGAATGGGAACACCTAAATATCTGTCGTATTTTGCAGTCCTATCAGAAACCTTCAGAGGACAAAGTGACATTATTGCAGGGGGCAAATATAATGGTAAAGAAAAAAATTTTTTATGTCGCGTTTTTTAATGAAATTTCAAGGTCATCGATGTTTTTTTAAATGGAATAGTATATTTTTTTACGGTAGCATGATAGACAATAAAAAACTGAATTTAGTGGATACCACTTTTTTGACCTTGAAATGACCTTGAGCAAGAACGATCATGTTGGAGCGGATAAAATGTGGAAGTTTAAAATTTACGTGTTTCAGCGGAGATTACGCGTTGTTTACGTCGGGTTGACCTTTACGTGGGACACCCTGTATACCGTCCTAAACTGTCCTTGCGACATCAAGCGTTTAAGACACCGGGTCCGCTAGATAGCCTTACTGACGAGTCCTCTAGCGGGCCTAGGACGGAACGCTTCCTTCTCCTTTTTCCATTTCTTCATACTCCGAAAACTTGCCGCCATGGTACCAATGAATAGGATAGCATAGGATAAGTACTGATATTTGGTCCCCTCGGAGTTTCAAATCCATTTTACCATTCTCCCCCTTATTTCACTTTGTCCACTCTCACCTAACGCCAATGTTCAGCCTATTTCAACATACTTTCCAACGGGACCCAATGTTTATTACGGTGCGTTCCGAACCACCATGGTCAACAACACAGTATAATATCACATAGAAGAATATTTCCATTGGTGGCAGCGGTGGGATTTGAACTCACGACCGTAGTCGCGCGCTCTATCCACTGAGCCACTGCGCACCCTTTTACCAATTAATATTTCCAGTGTGTTAAATAATAGTATGACAAATTTAGTGGTGTTTTACAGTGCTACGGATTAATATTTCTTCTGACCAGGAATACTAGCATTGCACCAATGAATATTTCCAGCGTTTCAAATAATAGTTCGGCAACATTTAGTGGCGCTTCAGAGTCGCCATTCTAGAGTGCTACGGACTAACAAGTTAGAGATAATGTAAGAATATTAGAAAAATTATGTAGCGTCTCCGAAATGCCTTGTCTCACTGGTCCATTTTCTCAAGACCGCATACAATAGTCTAATCATAAAATATTGACCGGTACGGTAATCGTGTGGCCGATGGCAGCACAATTAAGAACGACTACGGTTTTTTAGCTGTCGGTATAGCCAAGCCGAGTTGCGTCGCGTGATTCAAAAGTGGCCGAATGCCGGTTCACGGAAGCGATTCCGACGGTAATGGCTAATCTCGTATCAGAGAGCGGAGGCATCACGTTTACCGGTCGACAGCGGAGACAAACAGGACCGAGCTGTGCACGGGCGAGCCGTAATTTACAAGCCGAGAGGCAAAACGCGCGATCAGAAAAGCTGGCCTGTAACGGGACTCGAATCTCCTTGTTCGTGCGCTGTTAATTTCTCGCGCGGCGTCCCGGGTAATCCAGAATTAAAGAGGCGAAACGGTAGCCCAACCGTTCCCACGGGATTAATAGGGGGGGTATGTATTCTTATTTTCGAGGTTGTTTTTGCGTGAACCTTTAGGAAATTTTTTCAGGAACACTATGGAACCTTTTACGTTGGGATTTTGCACATATATTTATTGATACTTCAAGTACGCGTGTGAATTTTCTCAAGTGAAAATAATCAAAAACTTTCATCGTCCATTACTCAAGTAAATATCATCGCAATTATATCTTATTCGGTGTCATTTTCATTAGAAAAATGCCACGAATATATTGCTGAAAGTTCCATAAAGAATAATAAAAAATAAAGAAGTTTTGTCATTGGTCTCACCGATATACTCGACCCGTATTATGTTACACTTCACGGCGACCGAGGCTTCTCGAGCTTCACAGCCACTCACGGGGTATACCCCGCGGAAGGAGGGATTGTTTTGCGACAATTATCGTTCAGAATTTCACGACAATTAACGATGAAATACTGTATTATGCGTCCTTTCCCCTTTCTTATTACTCGAGTGCTAATACCGTGTTCGTTCGTCGGTTTCCCTTTTCTGTCTATATGATAAAAGAATCGAAGCACGAGATCGATTGAAACGCGTTTGAATTTGACAAAGGTAGCCGCCACCGTCATAGGAGCGATCAGGCGTGGATGTCGCTTAGGAGAGTTCGCAGCTCGAGAAGCCAATCTGTATTCCAGGTGCAGAGAACGGGCAAAGGTTCTTGGCCCTCGCGTGCACCGTTAAGTCGGGCCCGACCGACCAGTTCCGAAGCCGTGCAGTCGCACCTGAAGCCGTGAGCGACGAATTCAATTAATTTAATCGGCCGACCTGCCGCCGGAATAACGCCCGTCGCTATATTCAACTCGACTCCACTGAATCGCCGACCTTTAATTCCGCAAGTTTAAACCCGCCACCTGTCCCCGCCGAAACGAGTCTGTGCGATTCGACGCTGCACTCACGCTTCGATTCGATTCGGTAAAGTCGACCCAGAGACGGAAAATGCAGACATTCTATTCGAGGAGACCGAGACTCCATTGATCAACCAAGAGGACGCGTGCCAGATCGATCAGCCACCTTTCAAATTCCATGACGTTTTACTGCCGACGAAGTATTTGGTCGGTGCTTCGCTCTTCAAGTTTAGGAAAAGCTTCTTTAACCGGTTAGCTGTGCGCGATGGATGTAGTCGTTGCGCGATGTGGCTATTTATTCTATCGTGATAATCGAAATTTTAGAGTTTTAAGAGAATTTTTCAAGTTCGGATATGTGCTTCGGCGAGGGGAGCACGAAATATTGAGGAAGCTTCGTGCAGTGTGAGCAATAAAATATTTACACGTTCTAAGGAAATGTAAGGACCATACTTTCTGAAGTGGATTGCATTGTTAATAGGTTAATCGTTATGTTTAATTCCACTGAACCATGACGATTGAAAGTGATGATTTTGCTATAATTTCTTACACCCACTCTAAGAACACACGGTGCATTTCAGTGCACTCCAACCGCAGCGACGGAGACGTTTGCAAGGACCTACGGCAGGCCTGGGCACGGTTGGAGCTCATCAAACGCTTGCTTCCCCCACCAACCTCTTTTTCCCACCGTAAGGCGTTTGTTGGGAGGAAACAGTTAGCGCTACGGTGGGGACGGTTTTGCCTCGATTGAGGCAAAATTACCCAACTCTGATGTATTGCATCAAACGGGGGCCATTTACAATTTGCTTTCTTCCTTTAAGAATCTCAGTACGTCGAAATTAATATATTGATACTCTCAAATTTATTTTATCTTCCACCTGTTCCAAACTGCGACCACTAATTTTTATTATAAATGCATAAAATCCGTAGACTAGTTATAAATTAATTAATCTTCAGTAATATCTAGCACACGGTTCGTAAGCTCTTGTCAGAGTACGTACATGCTTCGTTTTAGCAAGAAGATGCAAGGTCAACCGAAGGTCAACCGAAGGTCAACAAATAAATCGATGAACTCATCTATTGAACAGCTACAATATGTATGCACAACGCAGCATCTAGCAACAACATAGACAACTTTCGATTCGCAGACTATCAAAAACCATAATAGGAGGCCGAAGAGCTTAGGGACACGATCGCTTTTCCCGAGCCGTATCGCGGCGAAACCTTGCGCGAATTAAATGTCGGTTTCAAAACCGCAGGTGCGTATAGCCGTGGCATTTATTAAACGATTATTTGCACTGGACGCGCACAGCACAATCCACAGTTTATTTATACTGGATACGTCAAATGTCAGAGAGAGAGAGAGAGAGAGAGAAAAGTTACGAAACGGGTATCGAGCGCGGCTGAAGCAGCAGCAGCGACGCGCGTTCGTTATGTTCGAACATATATCGCGTCTCGCAGACATAACTCGATATATTTGCACGTGTTAGCGCAGGATCCCATTTTCAATGATTTCCAGCGACCTGTGGGAAATATTCGAGAAAACGCTAGGACACCCAAAAGAAAAACGAATCCAAAGGGATTGGCACCTGGAGCGGCGTTTGTTGGCATTAATTAATGTAAAAACATGAGAGCGTCATTCGGGAGGAAAGTTCATTAACCCTCCGACTGCGGTGCCCGAGTCTATTTTAACTCAGAATATCAAAATCGTCATTTAAGTACTCAATTTCTGGCAATTCAAGTAAACAAATAGCTGTTGCGTTGAGGATATCAGAAAGACTGACGTGTCTACTAGAAATATCTTTAACAATACATATTTAACCTTCCGTCGGGCGCAACTGATCTGAGAGGCACAGCGCGGTTATTTGGGTACATCTCCCCCCCACCAGGCAACATTGTCATTTGGCGTTCCCAGTACCTGCCTGTTTTGACGTGCTCTAAGGATCCTTCCCACTTAGTTTGCCTTTGACCATCATTACCGGAAGTTATTCAAGTTTTGTTCAGATCAGCTCAGTGCGTCCGAACTCATCACATTTTTAAAGTTACGTATTTTCGAAATATTGGCATAAAAATTATTTATTATCTTCGCTTTAATTTAAATAATGTAAGAGTTTTCATTAATTTTGTGAAAATACATTGACCGTATCGTAAAGTTCCAGTGCCGAAGGTTCAGGTAGCGAGTAAGTGTCTGGAAAACACAAGCGACTCAGTCACCCCCACCCTTGGGGAGGGGCCCAAAAGAGCGTTCCTTCAAGTATAGATGGAACCAAGTGCAGTATTTCCCTAACAGCAGTTGTATGAATGAACTTAATTAGGTGTTTATTGTGTTTTTTGAATGTGTGCCCGTCAAGCACATTGCGCCCGAACTCGGCGGTCGAGGCATTGCGCCCGACGGAAGGTTAAAAATTATTAAGTAGAGCTGTAAACGGCCCTAAGCATCATCAATTATTCAGTTGTAAATATGGTCCGCCGTCCAAGGGCTAAAGAGCGGTCCAAAGAATATTCGGTTGTTGAATTTTATTGTATTTCTATCACACGCGAATTTTCTCGTTCACAGGTCACGCGCCGTTCCTGTTTTGACGGTGCGTGTCTGCCCCCCGTCCGAGAAACGTAGTTTTTCGTTTTTCCGCTTCTCCTCTCGCGGTCGACGTTGACGTCGTCGGTGAGAGGAGAGGACAGGCGCACCTGTGCAAAGAGACCGTCGGGGAGTTCATTAACGGAAGCGCTGCTTCGGTCCGCGGCGATCCACGCGTCGAATTTAAGGGCATTTCCCTAATGAGCGGCGGGAAAAAGGCCGCTAGCCGCATCAATTCCTATCTCGCCGGGCAAATGGGATTAACCGTGATAATTTTCCAGGTCGACGCGAATACTTGCGGCCGTGACGGGAATATTTCCGCGAGCGTGTCCTCTCTCTATCTCTCTGTCTTTTTCCGCGTTCCCCGTCCGGCCGGCGTCTCGCGAGATTTTCGCCAAGAGATAATTGGAGCCGTTTTCTCGCGACGAACAGCGAGAATGACAAAAATTTAATATCGCGTGGCGCTACCACAGTGAGCCGGAAACCCGTTCTTATGTGGACAAAATTGTTTTACCGTTGTTTACCAAGGTTTAACCCTTTGCAGTCCTGTTTCGAGCTAGACTCGACATTGATTTTTTCATTATTTTATTGATTTTTATTATATTCAGAAATTATGTCGCAATTATATGGTACGTAAGTAAAATTGTAATGTTTCTTGTTATAGAGCTGCGTGTGGGAATACAATTGGAATATATCATTTTATAGCAAGTTCTGAAGTAAAAGACAGAATTCGTTAAACCGGAAAGTAGGGCGCTGAATTCGTTTCGACAGCAGCAAGAATATTATGAAGGCAAAAATTAAATTAACATTTAAAAAACCGAGGTGACCTCTATTAACCCCTTGTGGAAGAACAGAATTTAAAGATTATGCATTAAATTCCTTTAAGTCGAAATAAAATTCGCAGCGTCGTCTTTGTAACAATCAATGGAAGGATCAAATTAACAAATTATACAAGCTCAAATTTACACTTCAAACGGAGAACTTGATTAACGATCCAAACACGGAAGCGTGTAACCATATACAGTATTGCCGCGAAGAATGCGACTATTTCGAGTCCGAAACATTGCTTTCTACGGGGGGGGGGGGGGGGCACGATTTCTCGAGGTTTCTTCTTTATCGATTATATATCTCATCGATATATTTGATCCGCATTCTGTGATAATTGTAGACCTTGGTGCAAATCCGAGCAAATCGATTTTTTCCATAAATTGTACTGGTTAGAATTTTATATAGTGTATACTTCTGATCGTTTGGTGCAAAAATTATATAATTTTCAAGATCTGGAGTTACCCGGTTTTTGCACCAAGATCTTCAATTTCTTCGCCGAGTCGTATACGCCGCAGTAGGGGGGGATATTGTCATCGCACTTAGCGTAAGTCGCTTTATCGCTTTCTTCGCGGCATTACTGTATATGTATTCGTGAAAAAATGTAAAAAAGCAAAAGTGATGTAACAAGACGTAATGTAAAGCAGATCTGAGCTTAAGGCTTAGGTTTGCAGCCAATAAGACGCCTGCGAAGAGCACGGTGGTTGCAAGCAAGTTCCCGCACCAATGAAAATTAATGCTCGCAATCGTCGGGTCGACGGTCGACTGCTTTACGATCGCGATAGCGGATCCACTGCTCCACCGATAATAGATCAGCATCGATCGGCTATCGCCTACCGACTCCTCCATCGGCCGACGAAACACGTTTATGATCGAAAGTTCGCGAAATAATGGCCGCTCGTAAAACTCTCGACGCTTTGACTCCTCGTATTTTGGCGTACGGGAACGAGCGAATAGTAAAAAAAAAATTTCACCGGGATACGTACAGTTCGCGTAGTCGGCTGTCGAACCGTTCAGCGATATGCGGCTTGTCCATCCCTGATTTACCAGCGTTGCGCGCCGATGACGCGTTAAGGGATCGCCCCCGAAACGGATACCTTCTCTACGATTAATGACATCAAGACCGGTGCGAGGATCGACCCGAAAAACTTTTGTCGGTTCGTTCGGCTATGTTTGGAGAATATACAGAAATTTTAGCTAGTAGATATGTCCATTCTTTTGGAAGCAATGATGGAAATATTGCGAGAAGAGTTTCATGAACCACGGCTCTTTCGGACGGAGTCTATAATATTAGTAGTTTGTTATTATCAGACTGAGGATCTTTGTGCAAAATAAAGATTGTCTGTATCAATTCCAAATGCCTCTTTTTCCAAATAGACTGCGGTTTCCATGCATTTATGACATGAAAATATAAATTTGAAAATAGTGTTGTGTTTCTTTCAACTGATTAAAATGATTAAGAAACGAGCTAAAGGTCTATGTAGCTCCTATACTTTATTACTCTCTTTATATTCTTATGCTCTCTTTATGCTCTTATACAAGTTGACGAATTTGCCAAGGTTTGGGAAAAAGCAAAATAAAACTAAAACTAAAACAAAAATAAAATAAAACAAAATAAGAATGCTATTCACAAAATTCAAACAGGAGCATATTACGAAATAAAGAGAGAATAAAATGATGCCAATTGTATTTCAATATTTGTTAAAAATCATACGAATAACATAAATATAAAACATTATTAGTAACGCGGCATCGCATACGCAACGATATATCGCTGTTCGGCACTAAAAGGGTTAATATAGGAAATTTTTAGTTTGCATAAAAATCCACAATCTACCGATGAACTTAGCTCGATTTCGACGATAAAGAAGCGTCGAGCAAGGGTATCCGATAAGTTCGAAGTGGATCGCACATTTAGTTGTATTCGGTCTGAAAAAATACTGTTCAGAACGCTTTTAAAAATTCGTATACAGTTTATCCCTTAGCGGACGGGGATTATTTTTAGCATACTTTCTGATGGATCGAATAAATGTTCTTTTGTGAAACAAAATTGTTTCCTGAAGAGTTTGGTATATGAATTAAACGAAGGGAAACGTGTTGTGTTCATTAAAAATGTGTTTCATATTTTTCGGGAGTATTAATTGCTTTAAAAATTATTCACAGTCGCAGAACAGTATAATTGTTTGGGCGACTGTCAGCAGACACGCGTGCGCAAAGGGTTAAAGGTATTTGCAATATAAAACATTGAGCCTACTGTTGTATTGGCTGATCTGGAACCCCTTCACACAGTTCACGAAGAGTTTCCAATAGCATCGGTACCACCGAGATTGCGCGTGCGCGAACTGTCGCAGTTCGAGCTCCCGCGACAATACCGCGTTTCAGCGGCGGTGTTCATGGCAAACTACAACATTTTCCCGCGGAACCTTATTCTTTCGCGTGCGTGCACGCGGGTTAAACCTTTCCTGCCGGCACGGCAACGTTCCGACGCATTCGAGCCTGTTCGACAAAACGGGGGACCGCTTGTAAACGGAGAACGCGACGGATCGATCCGCGTAAAATTAAACGTGACCTTTCGCGCGATCGCTTTCGAATCGCCGAGCGTTTATCGGCGGAGGGGATGCGGCGGTGCGCGCTCGAAGGAGCGGATTCGGCGGTGTTCGCAATTCGGAACTGCATCGTTCCAGAAACGGCGACTTTCGCGCGCGGACACTTTTGAAACCGGTTCGCGAGCTGCTTGCTAGAGCTCGGCCAGCAACGGACGAATGTTTATTCTAATTGCAGCCGCGGTATCGGCCTGTTAACAAGCGACGAGTCCGATCGATCTCGTTCCCACGACGAAATTAACGGGCCGGTTTGCATTCGTCCGTTCGATTCAGTGGACAAATACTCCAGCGAGCTCTAATTGCTGATCGCTTCGATTTCGATCTGAGGAATCGAGATTCGCGAAGGGTCGCAGGACTCTCGTCGGAATCCTTTCAATTGATTAGTTATCAATATTTTTGTTCGGCCGCGACATCCTTTCGATTCAACGCGCGAGAGAGATGGGGAAATGCGAATGAGTGCTCCGATTAAAATTGGTTTCGATCCGAATCATCGATCTTTTTATCCGACGGGAAAAGGAGACCCTCCAGAAATGGTTTCGAAGCTCCGCTGTCTGCGCGACAGCGTAAATGAACCGTAAAGTGTCTTTCGCGCAGAGAAACGCAACGGCGAGCGCCGCGCATTCAGCCACGCGTGCACGCCAATGAGCGAGCGATGCTATTTTTTAAAGAAGCCAGGCCAAATATTCAGGTCTCGCCGTATCAGGCCTTCTATCGCCTATTGCTAATAAGATTCATCACGATAACTATAATCAGGAACGTAGAAAACGTACAACGTCCCCCTTGCGACTCCTGTTGTAAAACTGGCGTACTAAAACAATTGACCCGTTTAATGCAAAACCGGTGCTAGTTGCTCTATTCACTTTTGGTTTTCGTACGAAGAGAAACAGTGCTCGGTTTATAAGCAATTTTCGAAATTCGACTCAATTTACCCAAATAGTCCACATTTTACTTTAACACTGGGAATGAGGAATGGTAGCTTCTTTTGTTCGCAATGTCCAGTAGTCTACCTTTTTGACTTGCACTGCTTTAGGGTGCTGCTAACAATTTTTTCATTCGAAATTTTTCGCGAAATAAATTCATAGAATATTTAAATACATTGTCCATTCGATACGAGGCAACAGATACCCCAAGATGTTTCATGCAGTTCTCTTTAAATCCGTATCTAAACAAAATAACAGTAAGCACGATTTAATGATTCATTCCAGCTTGAATATTATCTTCTGCAGAAGTATCACGAAAGTTTTGAAATTATTATTTAAGTGGTACATAGATTGGCCATAATTCTTTACAGTGTAGGACCATGTGTGCCTTAGTACTACCACGTACGTGTATAATTAGCTGTTAATATTGATTGGCACGTTCTGAGAAAAGAAGAGTGTTGCCTAGACAAATTGGTAACTAGACAAAAAGAACAGTGCCCGATAAACTACGATACGATTAATACGTAAATCTTGTCAATCTGATTATTAACCCGTGAATAGCGGACAATTCTTGTAACTACACAATTGATGATGTTTAGAGCCATTTAATGCCTTATATGTGAATTTTTTAATACCATATCTTTGACATTAACAAATAAACACTTAAATCTTGTCAATCTGATTATTAACCCGTCAATAGCGGACAATTCTTCTAAATACACAATTCATGATGTTTAGAACCATTTACTGCTATATTTATGAATTTTTTAATACCATATCTTTGACATTAACTAATAAACACTTAAATCTTGTCAATCTGATTATTAACCCGTCAATAGCGGATAATTGTTATAACTACACAATTGATGATGTTTAGAACCATTTACTGCTTTATTTATGAATTTTATAATACCATATCTTTGACATTAACAAATAAACACTTAAATCTTGTCAATCTGATTATTAACCCGTCAATAGCGGACAATTCTGTTAAATTGGTGATGTTTAGAACCATTTACTGCTTTATTTGTGAATTTTTTAATACCATATCATATTTGACAGTGTTTCTTGTAAACATGTCGATCCTTTTATTGTCCCTAATGCAGCAGCAGTTCATTTAATGAATTCGTCAGAAACTGAGGAAACGAATGACAATTTTGATTTGTCGCAAAACAGACCCGGAGTAGGATTAATTGGAACAAAATATCCTATTACAACAGTACAATTTTTGGCGAATTAATTTTCTTTTAATTGCACTCACAAAAATAATATACACTTAATTACTAAATTAGTAAATTTACTCGTGCCCCTCATTCTTTATCTAGAAAATGCGATTATGTACAACTAATCCGCCAATTGAACATTTTGAACTCCACATTGATAAACGCGATCACCCGGACACATCAGCATGATTTAAACATCGAGCAGCTCGCAAGAACAGTTCGAGCGCATTAGCAACGCATCGAAACAAGTGACACGACCAATATGTGTCAAACAGAGAATCGCATTCAGCATAACCGCACCCTAAACCGTTGCAGTATTGTTCGCCGCATAGACGCAAGGTCGCCCCTCCCCACTCCGCCCCTCTGCGCTGGAACAATAGCGTTACCGCGAGTCCTCGTTACCGCGGTTATTTACATAAACAAAAGGCCCACGTGCATTTTCATTGAATAGACCGTATGTGCGTGCACGCGCGCGCGCGCGCGCGAGCAATAAAGTAGTCTGGTCAAGGCGAGGCTGGTGGACTTCGATTAATTTTAGACCGGTTCGATTTCGATTCGTCACCTTTGGCCGAGGGGATCGCGCCAATCGTTGCAAAGTCAGATATGTACATGTATGTACATGTATGTACATGCGATCAGCTTCGACAAAATTTTTCAGAACTACGACATTGAGCTAAATCAACGCGGTAAATCCGATAACTTCTACACGCGCAACTCGACCGAATAATTTTCATTATACGATGACCCACAAATTTGTAAAACCGTCTTTACACTTTGTCCGAGTTCCTCGAGCAACTTTTATGACGGAATTAACGTTTTACCTTGGAGACAACAGCCTTACCGAAAGAATCGCTTCGCTTACTGTTAATAAGTTTTTTAATAGCTGTATTGATAAGAAGTTTAACAATTTCCTTCCAGATAACAATACCGAACGAAATTAAGAAGAATACATTAAGATATTGTTCGGGCTCAGTGTCGCCAGAAACACCCAAAACTCGACTTTCCTCTCCTTTTCCTCTTCCACTACCAGGAGCACGCTCCAACGTCCCCCACTGAGACCGTAGACCGGTCACGTGACGTGCCGCGCTACGCGTTAAATATTACCTGGTCATCAGAGAGGTGGTAAACTGTATTCCCCTCGATTTAACCGATCTGGCGACACTGTTCGGACTCGACCATAACTCTCTGGATGACCAGAGTAATATGTAACACGTTGCGCGGCACGTCACGTGACCAGTCTACTGTCTTAGTGGGGGACGTTGGAGTGTGCTCACGGCAGTGGAGGGGGAAAAGGAGAGGAAAAGTCACCCAGCTTTAGGTGGATCTGGCGAATTTATTATTGCAGTTTGAAGAGTTCAGTTGGGCATAGAGCTAGCTAAAAGGAAATGTGATACGATAGCAAAAGGTTAAAAAGTCTAATCCTCAAGCTATGATTTCCGAAGAACTATTAGATCGTCGCAGGTAGCTAACCGGTCCAAAATGATGCATTATTGAAAGATGCACCGCGGTGCAGCCTGGTTCCGAGCGAAGAAACCCGCGGTGCATCGACAATCGCTGGTCCACTTTGAGCTCAGCATGTGGGTAGCGATAAGCGAGCAGATATTATCGGCGTATCTAAAGCCTCTTCTTTGAAAACCAGGCTACGACAATGGTCATCGAGTGGCTGTTTCGTCGAGGCTCGTCAGCGCTTAGGAAAAGAAACCACCGCGCGATTGATTTGCTCGCGTTTAGACCGGTGTGCACTGGGATATAAGTAACCAAGCCATAGGGTTCACTGTACCTGAGACGGTCTGTTACAATGGTAAATGGCATTCCGTAGAAATCGTGTCGCCTCGGATTTATATTTCATAGGACGGAAACCCGCGAGCCGCTCGATAAGCCCTGCAATAATAATACGGGCCGTTCCACGCGAATGGAGCCCCAAGATTCCGCGATCGCGACAGCACTGGCCGAGAATCTAGCCTGGAATTACCTGACGGACGGGGTCGTGTAAATAGCACGGGTCTCGTTGCGAGACGTGTACTCTAATTACAACTGTCCGCCGACCCTCAGCATCCTTCTCGAGCCTTGAGATCGGCCTCCTTACTTATTCTTATCTTCCAAGCAACGGTCGATCCTCGAGCACTCTCTAACGAACAACCTGGATCTCGTTGCCCGTGGATCCAGATGCAAATCGCGACAATAATCTGATTTTCTTTCACATAAATCGTCGGGGAGCGCCGATCTTTTATTATTTCCGATTCCTACAGCTACGGAGAAATTATTTCACAGCTTCAAACATGAACGACATTTTGGAACAAGAAAAATTGCATTTGGGCCCGGAAATGTGCTCGAAAATACATGTAGAGTTTCAAAGAGTTTCATCGATTGATTTGTACAAGAAAAATTGTCAAACGTCATCTTAGGAGTATGTATTTACCGTCCGTCCATCAGGATTTTTTTTTTCACAGGTTTCCCATGAGTGGATGTTGTCCAGTACCTGGGGATTTTCTTTTTCCCTATAACCCGGATATCCTGTGAGGTGATTATTATTACTAGGTCGCGTGAGAGATAATATTTAATGAGGCATGTATGGGTTTATAGGAAATGTTTCGACTCCAGCGAGCAACGTCGTTTTAACGATGTAGACGAAATCCGAAAATGTTCGTGTCACGAAGTTAACCCTTTGTGCTTGAACGATGATACCGAGAATTATTACTAGACTCCGGATTTTGATTATCCTTTTCCGAATAATTCTAATCAGATGAAAATAGTTACTGATATTTGGTCCCCTCAGGCTTTCAAATCCATTTTATCATTCTCCCCGTTTCTACCACGCTCCCCCTCTCCACATTGTCCGCTCCCCCCACTATCGCCTACCGTCCGTCCATCAGGAGATGGCAGTAAGAAACTTGTAGGTACCACATGATCTCCCCTCTACGCGCTACACGTCTACAGCTATTGGCCGAATCGCGCGACAAAGACGGAACGCGCATATTAGTGTGACTGGAACAGAGAGATGTGGTGACGCTAAGCGCCAATGGTGACCGTTCCCGCCAGAACGTAAGCGTAAGAGTGGGGTCCGCAGCCTGGCGTCTAGGGTGGGGTCTCGCAGTCCCCCTGCACCCCACTGTCGAAAATCACTGCAATCTCCTGATGGACGGACGGTAGCTACATTCATATAAAATATCCAGCCATTTCGTAAAGAGGAAGAGGGAAAACAAAAATACGTAAATATTCCTCAAGACTTGTATAGTCCTCGCAGCGAGAGTTGGCACAAAATCTCGTCAGTGGGGTGCAGGGAGAACGGCGGTCCCCACTCTTGACTGCGGATCCCACCACTGATCAGAGGATCCCACTCTTACGCTTACGTTTTGGCGGGAGCGGTCGACATAGGCGCTCAACGTCGCCACCATCATACTTCATAGTCACCACATCTCTCTGTTACAGTCACACTCAATACGCTCGTTTGCTGTCTTCATCAAGCAATTCGGCCAATCGCGGAAGACGTGTAGCACGTAGTAGGAGCATCATGTGGTACCCACAAGTTTCTCTGTGCCAACTGTCACTGCGCGGGCTACACAATAAACATCATGTTCCAAATTTTTTACCGATTTCATTCCCCCACGAGGAAAAATTGCAGAAGACTACTGTGAACCGAAGTTGGTCCCCAATCCGCCGATAAGTTTTCAGCGATTCAGCTTTTGAGAATTTCTTCTGAACAAACGGTTTCATACAGCTCTTTCAAACTTTCCAGACATTTCAAGGAACATTTCAGGTCACAGATAGAAATGTTTCCGGTCCAAAATGTCGAACGAGTTCGTAGCTATGAAGGAATTCGCTCTTAACAAGCGAGGATGTACCTCCATCGTGGGGGACTGGGTGCAAGGGGTTGGATTGGAGAAAAGACGAGCGCAGATCGATAGAAGGGTGCACGGGGCGAAGAGTGGCACTCTTCTGGCTCTCTTGGAGAGCCGTTGTTCAGGCTCGAACGCCTTTCTGAAATCCGAGGCGGCCACGCGACACTAGACACTGGGAAACTATGCGCCCTATCCAAAGGCGAAGCACAGCGTTCGATGGAGCACGGTGACACAATGCCGGCTGTAAAAACGGAAAAATAACGCCGGGCATATAGGTGGTATCGGCCACTCCTGCGGTCGATAACATTGTGCGCCGAGACGTTGATGCTGACAAGTTTTCTCGGCCGCGTGCTCTCGTGCACTCTCGGCCCTCGATATATATCCGGGGCCATTTTCCCCGTTCCCTCCGGTCTGCTCCGCGGCCTGAGACAGCAATGCGGTTAATACGACTATACGCGAACATTTCGAGGCAAGCGTGACATTTCGACGGACACGCGTCGGAAAGGAAACGCGATTCAACAAATAAACGCGTCGACGCTTTCGTACGGCGACTACCCAAATGGAACGCTAATGGGTTTCGCGTCTTCCCTCGCGTGTTTGGCTGCACACGTCTCTGCAGACCCGGCTGCAGTTGCCGGGAATGCAGCGGACAGGATGCGCTCGCGATGCAGCCAACCCCTGCCACCGGCCTTGAATGACGGCCCCGTGAAAGAAACTCCACCGCGAGTCTACTAACTGTGCGCTTAAACATTTGGCTACAGTTGGCTCCTAAAGGAGCTTTTAAAATTTGGTTTTATGGTACTGTTGACGCCTATGGGCGCTCAATTTACTACCATCCGCTGTAACGATAGGGGTTACAACATTGAGAAATAATACACGCTGACGAAAACTTTCGTCACGGATTTTAA
Source organism: Sphecodes monilicornis (assembly GCA_913789915.3). Taxonomy (NCBI): domain Eukaryota; kingdom Metazoa; phylum Arthropoda; class Insecta; order Hymenoptera; family Halictidae; genus Sphecodes; species Sphecodes monilicornis. Next base: position 24,006,693 of record OU565291.1, read on the forward strand.
CGCGTTAAGCGCGGAACAATTTTGTCTCGTTTTCCATGTTACTTCTTATTTTAGGTTAAATACCAAAATACTACTGTGCAGACGGAAATACTTGCTGACCCGTAAGTGACAACTAACTGCGCGTCGACCCCCCCCCCCTCCCCTCCCTCGTCAACTCCTGGCCCTGGGACTCTTAACTCCGAGGAACAAGGGATGACTCCGGGCAGTCATTCTGTTGAATACTCCCGCACTCGTCGGAACATTCGAACTCTGCTATCGACCATAGTCTTGTTTAGGCGGTCGCGCTCGAATAATATTAACCCTTAGCACTCGAATGGCGACTATGAGGCGCCACTACAAATTGTTACACCATTATTCAGAATATTGCTTACATGATTAAATTTGTTCAAATGTAATACATTACTAAACATTTAAATATTTTTTGAGGTACAATATCATTTTTTGTACGCATATAATGAACAAAATTATGTACAATGGAATTATTCTAGGTTAGAAGAAATATTTAGTATTTTAGTTGAAATAGCTCCGAGTGCAAAGGGTTAAGCATGCGTCTTTGCGAGGAAAATAGAGTCTTACACACCCCATTTCTGTTTAATCTGTATCAATGAAAATTCAGTACCGTTAGTCCCCCAGGGGCTGACGCAGTGCTTAACGTGTTAACACTAGGTTTACGGAGCACTAAAATTGATTACTTTACATTGCTATATAAAAATAATAAAATTGTATTTACTTAGATTTTCAGCGATTTTTATTGGAATATGTACACAAAAAAATAAATCTATTTAATAATTCCTCACGAATACCTCCTTACACTCTTAATAATCGTAAATTAAAAATTTTTGAATCCGTCATTTTGACGGGCCCCGTAAGTCTAGTGTGAAGGGCGTCAAGTATTTGTAGACACGTAACCTTCCCATCTATCCACCACATGGATAAACATTACGAGTGATGATTTACGAATGCTCGATATGATTTGCTTTCTGTCGTCCATTATAAAGACGGTTCAGTAACATTCACCGGCTCTACTCATTTTTTTATCGCTTCGATCGCAACTCCCAGGGTGAAACGCGCTCGTTACGGAATTGCCAGAGTGGGGATAATTCGACCCTAATCGAAATAGCGCGCGGAGTATTACTGCCGCGTGTTGCCCAGTTCCCGCGAAATACCGTCATCGATGGCAAACTCGACGGAAACGCTGATTTTTCAAGTTGAGTACAGAGAAACGAGTAGACCTTTCCTTTCACGTAATATTTCTTGCCGGCATAAAGAGTACACGGATTTATTGTTTTTAAACGCGCGAGTATCCATAAATGGCTGCACGTGGTGATCTTTAATTCCTCGCGGACGGGGATTATTTTTATACTTCTCGATGGATCGAATGTATCTATTTCCCCTATGGAACGAAATTATGCTCTGGAGAGTTATGTTAAAATTAAATGTAAGATGAAGTGTTGTAGGGGAAGGTGGGGTAAAACGAGCTACCTACATCCGAGCTTTCCTAAAATCTTAAGCGACTCCACCAAATTAGAACTTTCTTAACCGTCGAACTACCAATATCTACTAAGCATAGCCTAGCCTAGTTTAGATATAACCCAGGGATGGGTATTTTTGTCTCAATTGAGACAAAACCGTCCCCACCGTAGCGCCCACTGTCCCCCACCAGCATCCGCCATTACCATAGAGCAGGGATGGGCACGGTAGGGGTCCCTCAAACGCCTGCTTCTCCCAACAACTTCTCTTTCATGCGCGAGGCTTCTATGGTAACGGGGGGTGCTGGTGGGGGACAGTGGGCACTATGGTGGGGACGGTTTTGATACTTCTCGATGGATCGAATGTATCTATTTCCCCTATGGAACGAAATTATGCTCTGGAGAGTTATGTTAAAATTAAATGTAAGATGAAGTATTGTAGGGGAAGGTGGGGTAATACGAGACACCGTTGTTTTAATTGGAAAAGTGATCCGAACGAGTAATTCTAGAATAATGTCTGTACCGGTCTCTGGTCGATTACGAACTGTCGCGGAGACTCATTAGTAATATGCGAATTTTTATGCATTTATGGCATCTGAAAATGTTTAAAAAATGCTAGAATATAAAATTCGACAGAATTTAGTACGATTTTTATTTGTTTCAGATCTACAAAGGCTGCTATCACCGAAAATAAGATTTTATCTGATTCCACTTTCTTAACATTCATCTCCAAAAAATACAAATTGCATAAAGATTCGCAGTCTACTCATTAGTAACATGTAGACTGCGGATCTTTATAGAAAATAAAATTTGTATGCGACATTTTCGGAAAAGGAGAACTAAATAGAAATTTATTTCTTCCATTAATAAAAACGATTATTTAGAAAAAAAAACTATACTCTTACATTCTTCTCATACCTTCCCTATTTTATATTGCATCCAATCATTTTTGTCGTAAATGCATAAAATCCGCAAACTAGTAGTGAGTCACGCGATATCAGCTCGTTTGGATCATTTATCTAAGACAGGGATGGGAACGGTAGGGGCCCCTCAAACGCCTGCTTCTCCCACCAACCTCTCTTTCATGCGCGAGGCCTGTGCACTGTTCGCGACGGGCGAAGCACTTATATCCTCTATAGCACTCTATGGTAACGGCGGATGCTGGTGGGGGACAGTGGGCGCTATGGTGGGGACGCTTTTGCCTCGACTGTCCCATTTTACCTCACATTCCCTTATTCAGTAAGAAGTTCTTGAATATTTTTTGAGATTAAAATAATTTTCACTAGCTTTATTAATTCTACCGCTATAGATAATCTTTTATTGGACTTTTCAATTTAAAACGGATATCGATGGTTTACTATCTAAGGAAGAAAATTGGGATACATAGGAAACGACACTATTCAAGATGAATCATCTATATTCCCCCTAGAAGACGTCTCCTCGTCGTTTCGGCAGTTAATTAACCAATTTCACATATTCTATTGAAATTACAGTACTTCTGTAATGAGTACATATTTAATTAAGAACCGGTGGTAGCCGGAACGCATATGCATAAAATTTCCCCGGCTTAGATATTGTAAACGTCATAGTTATTAGCTAATTAACAAATCAACGGGCCTCCTCGCAACGGGGATAGATACGGGTGTTCCCCGTGCGTCCGCGGTTATGGTATAATTTGATATTTCGCAACCAGGTAAAAAGATGGAAACGCGAGGAGGCTCCGCGAACCGTGAGAAAACTTCGGCCAAGAATTACACGGTGCTATTCAGCTCGGCGGCGACCAGCAAACGGGAATGGATATATCGAAGAATTCTATGCATCTCTATCGCGCATTCTATACGCGAACGTCACCGGTATTCCAATGGCAACTGTGCCGTTTCCCAAGCGACGTTCCTTTCGTTCGGCGCTCGTGCCCGCTTCTGCACGAGTTTCTATCTTGCACTTGGTGGATCTCTGTTTTCTTCTCGGGCAAACTTCACTGTAGACAAAGATCCTTCGGCAAGCGAATTTATACTTCCTCGCTTTGGGTATAGATCGCGGATCGTTAGTATGGGTTACGGATAGTTAAAAACGAAAACCGGAGCATTTATAGTTCAATTATTGAATTTATTTCACTGTTTCTCAAATTGGAAAGAAAACATTATTCGCGAATTATACACATTAACACGTTGAGCCCGGCGCCGAGTTTGCTGTCCTTTCCGTTCAGCCGGCAGCCGGTGAGCGATACAATGTTGTAGGGTATCGCCGAAGAATAAAGAATTCTTCTTTGTCGCTTGTTATTCATAAATTATATAAAAAGGAAGGAGACATACATAAAGTCCGAAGGTATTGTTCGAAGTGTTATGATAACAATTCAAAACTATTTGGACGAAAGACAGCTACAAATATTACTAAGCCGCATTTTTGTTTAGAATGTTTCAATAAATTTCATTAAAACCACATTTGATCACATTTCATTGAGACTATATTTATTTTTTAACTTTAATACTGTCGGTCCCACGGACCGACGCCAGTCAAACGAAAATTCTAGTGCCGGTCCTCAGGGACCGGCGGTGAACTTTCCGTGTGTTAAGAACACGGAACGTGTGTTAAGAACAGAACGTGTTAAGAACGGAACATTAAAACTGAACAATGCAAATAGACATTGTTCGTTTATTTGGACAAGTTTATGCTTGTCACTGTCGTTCCATTGCATCATCGTGAATCATCCAGTGAATTCTTCACTTTAGATGTGTAATCACGAATGAATCATCGTTTGAATTGTGAAAACTTATGAATTGTTGAATTTAATTCACTGGTTCTCACAATAGAAAAAAGAGTTCTTGATCTTCATGAAAATAAATTATGTACTTCAAAGCTGTTGATTGAAACTTGTCACTGCCGTTTCACCGTTTTTCATTGTGACTGAATCATCCGGTAGATTCATTCAAGGTAGAAACTGATTTCACTTTGGATGATCATTTTTGGAACACGGATGAAAACGTTCTTCGCAACTTTGAGCTTGCCCAGATGCTGCGATTTAGGATCTCTGCACACCCATCCGGAACGGGCCGAACCGGGATTTAGCTAGTTAGTTTAAATAGTTTACTTTAAGGAGCAGTGGAGCCGCTGAGAACATTTTTTTGTGCCATGCACAGAGGGAACTGTCAACGCGCACTCAAAAATGCAAGAATTATGGCCCTTCGGTTGCGTGAGGAAAGAATCGGAACCACACCGGATCAGAAATCCCGGAGAGCCCTCCCTATACCAAAGCTATATAAAAAAAAAAACTCTCCGGGTCCCGTCCGGGACGGGCCGGACCGGGATTTAGCTAGTTAGTTTAAATAGTTTACTTTAAGGAGCAGTGGAGCCGCTGAGAACATTTTTTTGTGCCATGCACAGAGGGGACTGTCAACGCGCACTCAAAAATGCAAGAATTATGGCCCTTTGGTTGCGTGAGGAAAGAATCGGAACCACACCGGATCAGAAATCCCGGAGAGCCCTCCCTATACCAAAGCTATATAAAAAAAAACTCTCCGGGGCCCATCGCGGATGGGTCTGTAGAGACCCTTACGCGCTTCGGATCGCGAGCAGCAAATCGTGGGCAAATCGGGCAAGTGCATATGGACGCAGTGTTGCCAAATCGCTGAAATCGAGGGGAATACAATTTACCACCTCTCTGATGACCAGAGTAATATGTAATACGTTGCGCGGCGCGTCACGTGACCAGTTTACGGTCTGAGTGGGGAACGTTGGAGTGTGCGCAGGAGTGGAATGGGATAGTGGAAGGGGAAAAAGAGGAGAGGAAAAACAACGCAGTTCTGGGTTGATCTGGCGACACTGTATGGACGGAATATACACATCACTAGTATCTCTGTTGTGTACACCGAAATGCACGAGTGTAGCGGAAAGAGGAAGGTCTTTTTTGACCTGCGTTTTATTGCACGCCTAGTGCCACGTTTTCTGTTTCAGCACTGAGAGGCCTAAGGAGCCATAGGGCAATTCGTCGTCAGTCGGTCCGAACTAACCTACCGAACAGGTCACAGTCCGTGAACGCTTTCTTTCCGTTTTTTATATAGAGTCAGTTTGTGTTACGTGCAAGTATTATTCACACTTGATATACGTGTATTCCATGTGTTGTTTCGACTAATAAACTAACGTTTATTATAAAGTGTTGTCACGAGGGCGCGCAGTGGCTCAGTGGATAGAGCGCGCGACTACAAACAATGTGGTCGTGAGTTCAAATCCCACCGCCGTCACCAATGGAAATATTCTTCTGATATTATACTGCGTCGTTGACCATTGGTGGTTCGGAACCCACCGTAATAAACAGTAGGTCCCGCTGAAAAGTAGGCTGAAATAGGCTGAACATTGGCGTTAGTTGAGAGTGGACGAAGTGGAAGAAGGGGGAGAATGGTAAAATGGATTTGAAACCCTGAGGGGACCAAATATCAGTACCTATCCTATAAAGTGTTGTCACATTCATTCGCGCAATACATACCTAAAACCAACAATCTCATAATCGTGCAATTCGAAACGCGCTACTCGAATCGCGCATAAATCGCCTCATCTGGACCATAGTCTTCCGCCAAGTCATCCGGAATGCGCATCCAAAGCGAAAAGTCTAAATTCGTCTTAAGCGAGGAAACGGGACCCGTCATTGCGCTCGTTAAACTCATAAACGGGCGCCGTTTTGTAACGAGCCGCGCCTCTTTAATCGCGCGTTTATATTCCGCGTCGTAAAAGCGCGCCGGAATTAAAAAATTACGGTGTGTCGTAAAGCGGAGTCGGAATAGAGAATGGCTCGCGAGTACGTACGCAACTAAATCGTTGCAATGTTTCACCTTAATAGCATGATATAAAAAGCCGCACGACCAGCACAAGGTGTTTCCGAAATCGTGGTACAAACGGTGGTTATCCACGTGCAAATACAAGTCGAAAAGAAGAAATAATATTTTTCCGGTTTGAAACCTTGCTTTCGAGATAAACGAGTTTGAAGAAGACCATATGTAAAAGGAACTATTCCAGATTAGATGGAACGGCCGAATTCTGAAGGTTAACACTAAACCTACCAAGCACAAAACATATGAGGTTAGTACTTTAAGATATAGAAGCGGCGGTAAAAAAATTTTAATTTGAAACGTAATTGCAGTCGCATGAGTGCAAAGGCACCGAACTGACTTGTACACCTAATACTTAATAGGCTGAACACAATGCAATTGCGTTTTTAAATTTTTCTAATGTTACCATTTTAAATTTTTCTAATCTTTTAACTCTTTTAAATATTTCTAATGTTTTAACTATTTTAAATTTTTCTAATGTTTTAACTATTTTAAATTTTTCTAATGTTTTAACTATTTTAAATTTTTCTAATGTTTTAACTATTTTTAACTTTCTAATGTTTTAACTATTTCAAATTTTTTCTAATGTTTTAACTATTTTAAATTTTTCTAATGCTTCAACTATTTTAAATATTTCTAATGTTTTAACTATTTTAAATTTTTATAATGTTTTAACTATTTTAAATTCTTCTAATGCTTCAACTATTTTAAATATTTCTAATGTTTTAACTATTTTAAATTTTTATAATGTTTTAACTATTTTACATTCTTCTAATGTTTTAACTATTTTAAATTTTTCTGATGTTTTAACTATTTTAAATTTTTTTAATGCTCTAACTATTTTAAATTACACCTACTCACAGCTACTACACCTGATCACAGTGACGGACACGAATCGAAGACTACAGTTTGCGAAAAGACAAAGTTTATCGTAACAATAATTTTAGTAACATTCTCACACCTAGTAGATATGATTAAAATCTAGGTTACTTAATAGATTGTACTAAAGATTGATTTTCAAATGTAGTAAAAACATTGCGTCGGTTATATACGACCGACATAGTTAGCTTTGGCATTATGTGCAACCACGTGATCATTGCACATGATTCAACGAGGCCAACCCTTCTCGTAGCGGCAACGAATCAAGCGTTAGCAGTTCAGAGTCACTAGAAGTAAGTTTCGCAGTATGGGAGACCATCCGTGATGGTACATGGAAATCGCTCAACGTTTTCCCTCAATTGTGTCGCGCGAACGCGATGCGCAACTTCTGCCAACACGCATCCCATGCACACGACGCACACGCTCGTGGCCGATCGCTTCGCTGCACTTATGTAACACCAGGCACATGCATCTCGGTCAAGGCAACTGGGTTAAAACATCGACGCCTACGATGCGTGAATCCCGTAAATTTTCACCGACGGGAAAGCGGTCGCTCGTTATTTATCTGTGATCTTTCGCGCACCTTCGACACATTGCCATTTTACGAACAGGAGCTGTTAATAATGCAACTTTCTTGCGCAGCGACGTTGGCTGTTGGAATCGCAGATACTAAATTCTATGCAAGTTTATATGCTTCAAAGACTTTTGCAGTATGAGAAGTTGATATTCTCAACGGGTTTGTTCCTAGAAATTTTGCTTTTTTAAGATCCGTGATGCTGCAACGTTTTTTATTCTCAAAGGTGGATAAGACAGTATTAATTCTTTGCAACCTAAAAGCCATTAGAACACAAATGCATCCGACTCTGAGAGTAGTAGCAATTCCTAAAAAACCCTTCGTAATTATACAGCCATCTTGGAAAATGCAACACCTTTGCCCTTTCAGAGTACACCCTCTTGCAATCTTGTCCTTTGACCTTTCTGGAGTCACTAAAATATACAGCGCGTGCTTGTGGAAACCGTACAATTATGAATAATTGAATTCCTACCAATTTGTAACAATTACTAATTAATTCGCTTCTCGTGTTCTCATTCGATCAATGGAAACAACCGTTCATACACACACACGCCCATCGTACACTCACCGATTACAGTACCAAATCCCATTGTTCCACCCCCGTCGCTAATAACCTTGGCAGTTGATGCGACGTTAAAAACAATAGAAAAATAAAACTAATATAACGCGTCAACGAAAAAGCATCCTGGCTCGCTTAAACTTATCCGGTATTCGACCATAGTTCCTAAATTATGAATGAATAAATTCCAACTATTTTATAACAATTCCTAAGCAATTCGCTTTTGTGTTCTCAGTCGATCAATGGAAACAACTGCCATAACGCGTCATCGAAACCGCATCCTGGCTCGCTTAAACTTATCCGGTATTCGACCACAGTTCCTAAATTATGAATAAATAAATTCCAACTATTTTATAACAGTTCCTAATCAATTCGCTTTTGTGTTCTCAGTCGATCAATGGAAACAACTGCCATAACGCGTCATCGAAAACGCATCCTGGCTCGCTTAAACTTATCCGGTATTCGACCATAGTTCCTAAATTATGAATAAATAAATTCCAACTATTTTATAACAGTTCCTAATCAATTCGCTTTTGTGTTCTCAGTCGATCAATGGAAACAACTGCCATAACGCGTCATCGAAACCGCATCCTGGCTCGCTTAAACTTATCCGGTATTCGACCATAGTTCCTAAATTATGAATGAATGAATTCCAACTATTTTATAACAGTTCCTAATCAATTCGCTTTTGTGTTCTCAGTCGATCAAACTGCCATGACGCGTCATCGAAAACGCATCTTGACTCGCTTAAACTTATCCCGGATTCGACCAGTTCCTAAATTATGAATGAATGAATTCCTACTATTTTATAACAATTACTAATCAATTCGCTTTTTTGTTCTCAGTCGATCAAACTGCCATAACGCGTCATCGAAAACGCATCTTGACTCGCTTAAACTTATCCCGGATTCGACCAGTTCCTAAATTATGAATGAATGAATTCCTACTATTTTATAACAATTACTAATCAATTTGCTTTTGTGTTCTCAGTCGATCAAACTGCCGTAACGCGTCATCGAAAAGACAAGCTGATTCGCTTAAACTTGTCCAGGATTTGACCAGCGCCCAGTTCAGGACGTGGTCAGCGCGCTCATGCTGACACACACATACACACAGACACCTGACGGACTCAGGACGCTTCCACTCAACGGGAAATGCATTCGGCCGAAGAAGGAGACGCCATTTTCAGTGGCCTTTGTACAAAGTGCTACTCGTTTTCCGCTGTCGCTTCTACACTCGACACTGTTCCGTAGACGGGGAAAAAGGTTTACGAGACACGCGGCAGAACCACTTGCACCGTTTCTCCGTCGTGCAGGATGATCTTTGTCGAGTGGCCTGTGCAATCGTCCACAAACGTCTATCCGATTTAAAAGAGAACGCGTCGCTCCTAGAAATTCGTAGGACCTTTCAAGTGAATCTTCCTTGGCAACAATTAAATTGCGACGTCCTTTGTGGACCGTCTCCTGCGAGCAATGCCGTTTTAACGATGCAGACGAAATCTGAAAATGTTCGTGTCACGAAGTTAACCCTTTGTGCTCGAACGATGATACCGAGAATTATTACTAGACTCCGGATTTTTATAGGAAATATAAATTGTCTGTATCCGTTCTAAGACAAACAAAAGACTACATAAATATTTATTCTTTTCCGAATAATTCTAATCAGATGAAAATAGGTACTGATATTTGGTGCCCTCAGGGTTTCAAATCCATTTTACCATTCTCCCCCTTTCTTCCACACTCCCCCTCTCCACTTTGTCCGCTCCCTCCACTATCGCCTACCGTCCGTCCATCAGGAGATGGCAGTTAGAAACTTGTAGGTACCACGTGATCTCCCTTCTACGCGCTACACGTCTACCGCTATTGGCCGAATCGCGCGACAAAGACGGAACGCGCATATGTGGTGACGCTGAGCACCAATGTCTACCGTTCCCGCCAGAACGTAAACGTAAGAGTAGGGTTCGCAGCCTGGCGTCTAGAGTGGGGTCTCGCAGTGTCCCTGTGCCCCACTGTCGAAAATCACTGCCATCTCCTGATGGACGGACGGTACTTTTTCAGCCTATTTCAGCCTACTTTTCAGAGGGACCTAACTGTTTATTACGGTGGGTTCCGAACCACCAATAATCAGATGAAAATAATGCAACAGCATTTTTAAAGTCTTAAAAGGGTTTTTATTCTATTTTGAATTGGATCTGCTCATTTTGATTACAAATACATAAAATTTGCAATCTAATTACTTTGCTGTGATTCGAAGCAATTTTTACATTGCCAACAATGTTTCTGCAATTAAAATAGCGTCAAGTGAGGAGAGTTAAAATTATGTCTTGAATATGTTATATTTGAGAACGTCTCAGTGTATCAGTCTTTGCTATCTTGTAAAAATGTTCAAATTTTACATCTTACACTTACGACAAAAATGAGTAGCTGTAATTTAAGACTGTAAAAACATTAGAAACATTTTTTAAATGCTGTTATGTGTTTGTTGCGATTTAGGTAGACTTTATCACTAGATTGCGGATTTTCTGCGTTCGCGTTAAAACCGAGTTCATTTTAAAACAGCAGACAAATTGAAATAATTTGAGGTTATCGATAAACCAGGTGCAGCTTATTAAAATTGTAAGAAAAAGAATGAAATTTTGGCTTCTGTTTAGTTGCAATTGATGCGAGCAATTTTTCTTCAAACAGCTTCTTTGGTTAAGCGGTGACGTCAGAAAATGTTTCGTCGAGTTGAATGAACGCTGGAAAGTAGCTGACAAATTAACTGCTGAACTTCGCAGCTGCAGGACACCAATAAATTTACGAACACACACTGATCGAGAAATTTTTACGTTTCTGAATCACCGTGCGAAGATCGAAAGGAGAAGATTCGACGCGGAAGGTGAGAGAGTTCGTAAACAGTGGCCAGGTAACTCGGACCTGTTATCTGCGGCGAAAGGGGGTAATTCCCCATTTCCAGAGTCTGTCGGGGTAATAGGTCGACTTCCGTAGATAGAAGGGTCGCGAGGGGTTCCCGTGATCCTCGGCATTACCCGGGCAAAGTAGACAGGATAATGCATGACTGAGCAAAGGTTTATCATTTTATCACCGCAACGTGGAACCTAATGATACGTGAGAAATCTTGTGGCGCTAAGTACCGCAGCGGCATCGTGAGAGACGAACGCTCGCTGGCAAACCGGAAGATCGATACATATTACCCGTCGCGACATCGAATTATTTTGAGGTAGTGTGGTGTCGAATCGGTCACCTCGAAATAGGGGATTTCGTTCCGACAGGATTTACAAAGAAGGGTGTAAAAACCATAGTCTTACAGAGATAGACTGAGCCGTCTTACGGGCGAGTTGAAGCCTACAATGGCGGCGTGGGGTATAAAAAGTGAGAACAAAAGCAATAGTGCCGGTCATGCGCTCTCTTTCTAATTTGCGAGTTGGTGGGGAGAGAGTCTGCTTCCTCTACTTGTTTCTATGTAGCACAGAGTAAATACTAGACACTCGGTAGTCTCCCTCAATGCTCTTTTCTCCTGAGCCCCCACCAACTATCGGTGTGCGAATGAGATAGGTTGACCGGCGGCCGCCATTGTAGGCTTCAGCGCTTCGTACAGGCCGCGCAGTCTATCTCTATAAGTCTGTGGTAAAGACCAACTCCGGAGAACAAAAACTCGTTTATTTCCGTTATATCCGTGATGAGCACGGTAGGGGCCCCCTCAAACGCCTGCTACTCCCACCATCCTCTCATTCATGTGCGAGGCCTGCGCACTATTCGCGACGGGCAAAGCACTTACTTCCTCTATGGCACACTATGGTAACGGCGAATGCTGGTGGGAGACGGGTGGGCGCTACGGTGGGGACGGTTTTGTCTGAATTGAGGCAAAAATTCCCATCCCTGGGTTACATCTAAGCTAGGCTCGGCTAGATATTGGTAGTTCTTTACACTTGTTTTCTCTGGATGTTTTGTGTTATAAAATCAGTATAGCCAGATATTCGAGACGGGCCATGTATTTTTCGTCGACGCGCTGTCTCTCTCTCTCTCTCTCTCTCTCAAGGAGCGTTCCTCGGGGGTGAGGAAGTCGTGAATTGTAGAACAGGCCATGGTGAAAAGAAGAACGTCCTCAGTGCTAAGACTGTCGGAAAATCACTTCGATGTCGACGGTCGACGTGACTACATGTAGTACGTTTCCTGAGAATATACGTCTTATCTTTTATAAGCGCCCACACGTTTGTCTCACACACGCCGTATTTTCTTATTTTCTTACATTTGCGTAAGCACGAGCCAGTGATTTGATTTTTACCATGCGGAATCGTTCAAAGAGTGGATTTCGAGCATCGAGGCTGCGTTCGGACGCGATCATACCGTGCAACCATGCGAAGTCGACATTGGCTTCGTCGCTGATGTCCGCGCACTCGACTCGGCCGCTGCTCTGTAACGCGATCCAAAGTATTCGATTGCAAACGCCGTTTCCCGAGCAAACACGCTCTTCCATTGTACTTTGTAATCCTGCTTTTTTTGTCCGGCCGTTCCGTTGATTATTTCATAGTTTCACCGTTGGCCAGGAACGCGTCCGCCAATCAGTGGTCCCCGGTCACCACCCACCCGTTGCTCTAACAGCGTTACTATCGTCAGTCTCTTCCTGCACAGACAACTATTGCCGTCAGCGCAGAACTTGTCTGTAAGCGTTCCTGTTGGTTACGGTTACGGAGCGTGCGCTACCAAAGACAGACAGCGAAACAGACAAAGAGGAAGAGGTAGAGAGAGAGAGAGAGAGAGAGAGAGAGAGAGAGAGAGAGAGAGAGAGAGAGAGAGAGAGAGAGAGAGAGAGAGAGATAGACAGGGGAGTGAAGGCACCGGGTCAATGGCTCGCGGCGGCGGCGGCTGTGTCATGGGAGCGATAAGAATCGAACGTGAACTTCGGATCAAGGCAACATTGTCACGTATCGTGGACACGCTCGCCGGCCTGTCCCTGAAATTCATAACAGCCCGCCGGTGAACGTTAGTTCGGAATTTGCCTTCGTCGTAGAGTTCATCAAACTTCTTGATTCGAAGAGACTGGACCCGTAGAAATTGTGGGTTCAATGATCGGGATCCCGTGGAAAGAAGAGAACGCGGATTTTAACCAGTGTCCACGATTGTTTGGTTTTCGTCGCTACGGGATCCGAGAAGAGAAAGCGACGTGGACAATTTAGGATGCTGTAAATTAACCTTTTCGACCACTACATTGAACACTGTCTCTCAGAGTCAGTCACGTAGGTGTACAAATTAATTCGTAATCGCCATTTTAACGCTAAACGTACCAAACGGGGTCAGAGGACCCCTTTCAAAATTTTCTTTAAAATCGAACATTTATTATTTCTTTCGCTCATCTGAATTTCTGTAAATTCTTATTCTTCCTTCTTTTTCCTTCCTTCCTTATTCTTAACCTTCTCTTTCTTTAATAAATTAAGAACTTCTTTCTAAAAATCAACGTTTATTTCGTAATGGGTCAAATGACCTTATGGTGAGAATATACAGGGTGCCCCATATAAATGGGAACACCTAAATATTTGTCGTATTCACAGTCCTATCAGAAAACTTCAGAAGACAAAGTGACACTATTGCAGGGGGCAAATGTAATGGTAAAGAAAAATTTTTACGTCGTGTTTTTTAATGAAATTTCAAGGTCACCGATGTTTTTTTAAATGGAATAGTATATTTTTTAACGATAGCATGATAGACAATAAAAAACTGAATTTAGTGGATATCACCTTTTTGACCTTGAAATGACCTTGAGCATGAATAATCATGTTGGAGCAGATAAAATCTGGAAGTTTAATAAATGTTATTTTAATATCTTTACATATCATAATAAATGTTCGTAATGTTGACCATCCTCATTTATGCAATATTGCAATCTTGTAGTAATTCTTTGCCGCATATCCTCTGGCGTTGTGGGTTTATCTTTGTACACAATACATTTTATCTGGACGTTGGATTGGGCGACGAGGAACAATTCCATGGCCAGCCCGATCTCCAGATCTGACACCATTGGACTTTTATCTATGGGTCAATCAAGGTCATTTCAAGGTCAAAAAGGTGGTATCCGCTAAATTCAGCTTTTTATTGTCTATCATGCTATCGTAAAAAAAATATACTATTCCATTTAAAAAAACATCGGTGACCTTGATATTTCATTAAAAAACACGACATAAAAAATTGTTTTCTTTACCATTATATTTGCCCCCTGCAATAGTGTCATTTTGTCCTCCGAAGTTTTCTGATAGGACTGTAAATACGACAGATATTTAGGTGTTCCCATTTATGTGGGACACTCTGTAGACAGTGCCGGTACGTTTAGTGCCGAATCTCTTATCCGCTGCAATTAAAATTGAGTAATTGTTTAGGAGATTCCTCTCGATAGTAGTATGTTTATTAATATACTACAGATTTTATGGATTTACGAAAAAAATAGTTTGAATACAAAACAGTGAACACGATGGTCCCAGAGCCGCCTAACAGAATCGCCTGCGAGAGATAAAATAATGGCGCTGGCTGAAAGTTCAAGAGTACTCCGATCTCTTCGGAACTTTTAAGGAAAGGTATAAAACTGTCAACCCGGAAGCTTGCTTCTGCAATGGCCGATGGTTGGCCGAGTGAAGAAACTTCCTGAAGAACGTGCAAGCCGTATTTCGAGTTTTTTTTTTCCTAGCGGAGTTTTGCGTTGCATTCTTCGAGGGGAATATCTTGGGGAGATTCAAGGGAAGACGATGTTTGAGACCGGATTAGAGGAACGTGGGTTTAAAAGGAGCGCGGTCTCGCGTTCAAAGTTCCTCGGGAGGGAAAGGATGAAGCAGCGGAGTCGAGGGAGGGCTCATAAACGCGCTGTGAACGCAGCCTTATGAGTTTTAAATCGTAAGTTATATCGTGTGAGCGACTAGGGGCTGCTTTAGCTTCGCGTAAAGAACCAAGCTGCATTAGACGGAATTGCGTTGCATCGTCGGGGAGTGTGCACTCATCGTCGCCAGCGGTTTCCCGTTACGGGAACCAGAAATTCGCCTCTCCCCCGGTAGCTAAATTAGAAAAACCTGACTGTTTTCTCCCTCTCTCACTTTCTCTCTCGCCATCTTGATTCCCATCGTATGTCGTTGAAATAACTTTTCGCATTATCGCGACCACGTGTGGTTTCCCGGAGGAATGACCGTTTCCCGAAGCGATCGGAAACTGTCGCGGAGCCGCGAACTCGCATGAAAAGTTTATTATTAGGATCGCAGGCCTGGAATTGTTCGTTCTTGAAACGGTTTCTACGAGGCAGACCGATTTCCAATTACAGCACCTCCGTTCAGACGCAATTGAGGGTCACGGGATATTAATTCGTCCTAGTTAAAAGACTATAATGGCTATAACAGCCGGAACTAACTTTAATGATCCACGTTAGGTTTAGGATAACTTAAAGTTGTTAACCAGCACGTCGTTCAAGTTTAGAAATTTATTTTTATGCAGTTATATTCGAGCAAATCGAATTTTATTAGGATTTTCCGAGTGCGAAATGGTTAAAAATGATAAAGTTTTATGTATGGAATTATTTTGATTTTGACGGAGTTTTTCAGATTGATATTCTGCACGCAAGGTTTTAAGGTGCAAGTTCATTCGAGAGTGAAATTGTTTCGAGTTGCGAAAATATTTCTACGAAACAGTGATGCCAGAACGCAGTGATGGGAACTCCGTGGGCGCTGGGCGAAAAAGCTACCACCACTCTTACGTACCGTCTTCCCCTACTTTGCTTTTATCGCGCATGCGCTACACACAAGCGTACCTCTACTCTGTCCGTCGAACAGGCAGTTCGCACCAGGGGGTGTAAGCTGGCGTGTTAAAAACTTGTACAGTATTGCAGCGCTCTCTTTGTCTCGGGCCGGAACTAATGACAGTATATATAGATATAAACGCTACTTACTTATACATAGATACTCCCGTGACTCACACAGCTCTATCTACCTTAGCTATATGTACTTTAATGTACACGCGTACAATTAATGTTTCAAATGAAAAGGGTAGAAATTTATACAGCTTCAAATAAAATTAAATGTTTATTATAAACCTATTTTCGTTTACATATTTTATGTACATATTTAAAATATAATGAAAAATCTTGTGAAAAATATTGTATTTCAATTTTGCAGCTGGGACAAAGAAAAACAAAGAAAGTATTAAGTCTTACACTCTACGATACAATACGTATTAACACAAATTCTATATGTGCAGCTAGTAGCTTGATATTATCCACTACATGTAAGATACTATAATTTTTAATTTATAATATTTTGCAAATTGTGGATAATATCGATTGCCCAGATCTCACCACGAGGAAGTTGCTGCGTACCGCGTACCGGCATGAGCTTGGTTTGGCTTAATTCACTTCGTTCCTTACGTGCGCATCAGTGCGCATGCGCCCCCATCACGTGATAGGGAACAACAACGCCACCTCCGTCTCGGGCCAGAATTATAGTGCTTGAAATATTCCCATTCCAGCTTACACCCCCTGGCTCGCACGGACATAGTAGAGGTACGCTTGCGTGTAGCGCATGCGCGGTAAAAGCAAAGTAGGGGAAGACGGTACGTCAGAGTGGTGGTAGCTTTTCGCCCAGCGCCCACGGAGTTCCCATCACTGCCAGAACGGTTGAATCGAGGGGAATACAGTTTACCACCTCTCTGATGACCAGAGTAATATGCGATACGTTGCGCGGCACGTCACGTGACCTACGGTCTTAGTGGGGGCCGTTGGAGTGTGCGCATAATGGAAGGGGAAAAGGAGGAGAGGAAAATCAACCAAGTTTTGAGTGGATCTGACATCACTGCTTGGGAATGGTTGCGGCGTTCGAGAGTGACCGTCCGAGAACGATATTCCATTATCGGAAAGCGACAACTTTCTAGCTTGTCCACGAGTGTATACGTAATATGTAAAATGATTACCGAAGATCTGCATTCATAGATTGAACCGTCCCGTCTCCCTTAACACGTTGAATGCCAATCCAGCAACTTTAAAAACTCCATATAATCGAAGTCATTTATTAATGAAATAAAAATTGGAAATGTTAAATGTATGACACTGAGTGGTCCGTCAACCTTCTTGCACTTTCTGAATATTAATAAAATTTGGTGCAATGAATATATTAACGTAAAAATTTATTTTGGAAGCTGTATAAATAATTCCGTCAGCCATATATGGCTGACATGGCAGCCAACGTGTTAATCTCGTGATTATTTTAATAATAAACGCGCTCCGCATTTAGGAGACTCATCGTGCGAACCCTCAAAATGTGCTTTTCTGGACTATAATTCTCTGGCAAGAGTGCATTAATTTTAACCTTTGTAATCTAATCATATGATAAAAATACAGTATCACTATAAGTTGCATTAAAAAACGCAGGGAGTAGATCCTGTGACAAATTCGTCCCATAAGATCAATTAAAACAAGGAGAGGTTGATTCAAATCTCAGAATCCTTCCATACAACAAAAATGTTCCCAGGATCTGCGTAAACCCAGCGTCGTCGTTCGAGCATCGCGTAGCTAAGCGATGGTTTTTAATGGCCGGTGTTTGCGGCGTTAAAAAATTGTAGGGTTCCGATACCGTTCCCCGAGAGACAGAAACAAAAGAGCGCGCGTGCTGCACGGGGTCTTGTATAATAAATCCAGTCCCAGCAGGAAGTCATGAATCGCGAAACGGAGCGATTATTGGAACAGGATAAGTGGCCGATTAACGCGAAATCCGCGTATAAGGCTGCCGAGGAACGGGACACGACCGGGCACCGAGTTAATAATACGATTACCATTTTTTCGTTGCACGCGAGACATCGATTCCGAGGGCCCGTGTAACCCGTGTCGTGTCGCGTCGCGTCGGTGGAAATCGGTCCGCGAAAGATCTGCCAGATCGATCGGGAAAAAATAAGTGGACACCGGTCCTGGCCGGCAAGAATGGCGATTGTAAAGGCGCAGCGAAAAAACAGCAACAACGCGCGACGACAGTTCGGCAACGGTTGTTTACGACTCGCCGCATAGAGAACTACTTGCGAAACCCGATTACACGCCGGACACCCGGTTTCTGGTTATTGCTGGTTAATTGCTTAAACGCAGGCGGCGATCGCGTTCTTATCTTTAATTTTTATTTGAGAAAATCGTAGAAGAGATTTATTACATCGTTACTGTAGGATCTTAGGAAAATTGAGGAATTCCGCGCCAGGAATCGAACCCGGGACCCTCGCGGTTGTAGCTGATCAATTCTTACACATACCCACGGAGCCCTCCCACTTTTCCTAATCTTCATACAGTATTTGGTCTGGGAGGTCCTGATCCCACATTACTAAACATGAGAGTATGCAACCATTAAGGTTTCCGTTAAACACACAAGTTACAATTTTTTAAAAACGAAAGATTATAGTTGCAGGCTATAACCTTGGGCCCAGCCAAAAACATGGAAACGTCCAGAGGTAGCTGAAATTTTAACTTAAATAGGCTTTTCAGTAATAACAATCCTTTTTTTAATTTAAAAAAATTGGGGGTCGTCACGATTTTTTAAAAGTGTCCAGAGGAAATCAACGACCTACTACAATTTACTACAGGGGTGGGCATTTTTGTTTCAATTGAGACAAAACCGTCCGCACCATAGCGCCCACTGCCCCCCACCAGCATCCACCGTTACCATAGAGTACCATAGAGGATATAAGTGCTTCGCTCGTCGCGAACAGTGCGCAGGCCTCGCGCATGAAGGAGAGGTTGGTGGGAGAAGCATGCGTTTCAGGGGCTCCACCCGTGCCCATGCTTGATTACTACATACGGGATGAGTCACCTAACGTTTGTACCTCAAATATCTTTGTTGTTTCTAAAGATACGTAAAATATGGTAAGGACAAAGTTGAATGGCACAATGGGGCTGACACGATGTAAAAAAAATTTTGTTTTTATGTCATTTTTTTAGAGATATCAAGGTCACCTTGACTTTTTTAAATGGAACCACCCTTTATTAAACACCTACAATGATAGTCCCTTTCATTAGGAATTCAGTGACTATAATTAGACCAAGGTCATTCAAGGTCAAGGACAGAGAAAACGTATAAGATTTAACATCGATACAGGCTTGTAAACGGGCTTTGAAGGAATGTTGCACTCTGTCCGCGACCTTGAATGACCTTGAGTAATTATAGTCACTGAATTCGTAATGAAAGGGACATAAAAACCAATTTTTTTTTTTGCATCGTGTCAGCCCCATTGTACCATTCAACTTTGTCCTTACCATATTTTACGTATCTTTAGAAACAACAAAGATATTTGAGGTACAAACGTTAGGTGACTCACCCTGTATATGTGGGATCAGGACCTCCCAGATCAAATACTGTATGGAGATTAGGAAAAGTAGGAGGGTTCCGTGGGTGTGTGTAAGAGTTGATCAGCTACAACCGCGAGGGCGC
The DNA here is from genome assembly GCA_913789915.3 of Sphecodes monilicornis. Taxonomy (NCBI): domain Eukaryota; kingdom Metazoa; phylum Arthropoda; class Insecta; order Hymenoptera; family Halictidae; genus Sphecodes; species Sphecodes monilicornis. The sequence continues at coordinate 24,026,419 of OU565291.1, forward strand.
GGAATTCCTCATTTTTCCTAAGATCTTACATATAATTACGACCTCAAACTTCGAAGTAACGCTAAAATAATTTTAGCCATAAAAAAACCATGTTTCCAGCCCGCTGTGCTATGGAACGCTTGCATACGCGACGTTTCGAAGACCGTTCCCCACGGAAATTGGAACGCGATCCGTTCTCTCTCCGGCACGCGCGAAATTGATATTTGATTGCCTTTCTGCATCGTGGCGTTATCTACCGCTGTCGCGCGAATCTTCGGCGAAATTCCGCTGCGCGGTTAGATACAGGCTCGCGTTTATCAAGACACCGAGAAATCTTCGGGGAATTCGAAAGGTCGTAAAATCTTTATCCGTAGCTCGCTGATAAAAACGCCGCGTTGTTTCTCCGGCGCCGCGAACGAGCAAATTTAACGAGCGCCGTTCCCGCAAAAACCACCGCGCCGTTCCGCGAACCGTGGATCAGCAGGCTTCTTATTTCCGGAGCGTTTCGCGCCGAATCAAAACGGAATTTCTGCAACAGACACCGTTCGACGCTCCCCGGTTTAGCGTCACAGCACGTGCATTCCCGTTGCAGTCGATGCCAGAAAGACAAATTGCATACGACAACTCGCGTACACTTCATATTTCGTCTATGGAACTTTGCGTTCGCAATATCATGAAACGGTGAAAAAAAATCGCACAACAATTTTTATGGTCTCGTTAAAAAACGAAAACTTTAATTTATCGATACGTTGTGGTTCGAACCGTGGGAAAAAATTTGACGACTCCCGGAGAGCCATTTCAACTAAAAGAATTTCCAAAAACGATTCATTCTACTTTTTCGTTCACTGCCTACTGTACAAATTTTTTAGGCAGAAATAACCTACGGTACGTGAAAACGGATATTTCGCCATTTGAAATAAGCTTGGGTTCGTTGTCATGCGATTTTTATATTCGATGTTACACAAGTTTAAACATAACAATCGCACAAGAGTTAGTAACTCTTTCATTATTTCTGGTGTCTCACATTTCACTTAAAGTGACGTAAAACGGTAATAAAAAATCGTAGATCAAAGTTTTTGGTCTCGTTGCAAAGCAAAGAATTCAATCATCGTCCCCATTGTGATCTCGGTTGTGAAAAAAATTTTTTAACCTCTGCAGAGAATTTTATATTCGAAAAATTGTAGTGTTGAAAAATTCCAGAAAAAACCATTCTCGGAATAATTCTAACGGTGTTTGTGTATTATTTCTAAGATATATCTGAAGCGTATGCCAGCGTTAAGCTATTCATTTATGTACAAAAACATTTTGGAGATAATTTGTTTTCAGTCTATCAGCTTTGTGGCTGAAAACTGCTTACGTATGCCACGATTAGAGGCAGTAAGGTCAAGATTCTTGATAGTAATGTAAATAATATTTTGCAGTATCTGCTGAAAAGTGTAGATAATGTTATAGTAGTACTGTCATGAGTAAACTGTAGATTTTTGTGCAAAGAAAAAATTGTTTCCACAGACTGCTATCAGAAGTAAGGTTGCCCAGTGTCGCCAGATCCACCCGAAGCTGGGTGGTTTTTTCTCACCTCCTTTTCCCCTTCCACTGCCGTGTGCACACTCCAACGTCCCCCCACGAAGACCGTAGACTGGTCACGTGACGGACCGCGCAACGTGTTAAATATTACTCTGGCCCAGTGTTGGGATATGGTACATCTTTTCTCGCGCATGCGCGGCCAAAACAGTAACGAATCTATATCATAATGACGAGGTAGTGCAGCCCTAAGACAGTTATATTGGCGGGAAAGTATCGAAACAATCTATTCCGGGCAAAAAGACTTCAGGACGTGTCCTACGAGTTGCAAAATATACACAAATACACATGTTACACATTCATTTTTCAGAATCAAATCATACCAATTTTTTAAAATTCTGCTGGGTGCTCAAGCTACCCCATTTTATCGAGAATCTTATTTTACTGAGGCAAAAATCGCCGCGCAAGCGCGAGAAAAGATGCACCATATCCCAACACTGCTCTGGCTATCAGAGAAGTGGCAAACTGTATTCCCCTCGATTTAACCGATCTGGCGACACTGGGGTTCCCAACCATGCCGGATTGGCCGAGATTGTCTCGGAATTGAAGTTGCTGACCAGAATCTCGATTGAATGTCAAACTGTTCCGGAATTTCGGAGAAAGCTATCGACCAACATCACTTACACTACAAAACAGTTCTTTCTATTGCACATGACTTCGTGCCCATCTATTGTACAGGGTGTTCGGTAATTCGTGGTACAAGTGAAAAACAGGTACATGGAAAAACAAGGCAAAAATATAGAATAAAATTTTTTTTCATGCGAGGCCTTGTTTTCGAGAAAATCGAGTTTGAAAATTCAGCGAATTCGCGTACCTTTAGATAGGATTTGGCTGTCATATCTCATCATGACCAACCAATTCTACTCTGTGCATATACTAATGCACGCGATCCCGTCGAATCTTTAAATTCGATTTTCTTAAAAACAAATCCTAACATGAACAAATTTTATTCTATATTTTCAGCTTATTTCTTGTTCGCTTGTACCACCAGTTACGGAACACCCTGTATACTTTAGTTTTGGGCAAAATCTCCCGGAATTGTCACAGAAAAATTTGGCAACCCTGATTGGAAGTGACGGACTGAACAAATCTTCTTGAATTTCTAGGACTATTTTATTCCGCTCTTGGAATAACTAAAAAATGCTATTTTGTTTGTCAAAAAGAAGTGCACATAATAGAAGAAAATGGCTGTTATGAAAGAAAGTCTTTTCAAAATGGACGGCACAGAGCGCGGCGTTGTATTAGGTACCGAGTTATACGAGAATCTGCTGTAAACGTTAAACGAAGCGCAACTTCGCGAAGTTTATGCGTGCGTGTCCGCCATCGTAGGTGGTTAATACTGATCACGTTGTATAACAAGACGAATCAAGGATGCCAGTGGAAAAAACTTCGCCAATTGTACGCAACCGTGTCTGAGCTCGCGCGCGCGCCGCTATGCAAGAAGTTGCATGCCACCGCGAAAGAAAAAATAAAGCGTCGTGCAGGTTAAAAATGAGAAATACTGTACGATTTGCATCGACTTAACATTTACCCGTTGCAAACGAGGTCGTAACGCAAAAAGCCGCACGCGCCGTCACGAAACGGAAAGAAAGCGACAAGAAATTCTAGACGAGGTAACCTGACTGGCCGGAGCTCTGGAGAGAGGTTCCTCGACGATGCATTTCGCGACCGTTCGATCGGGTCGGGCATTAAAACGCGAGGAGATTTGAAATGCGAAAGAGAGCGCCGCGCGGATTTCGAAGGCAATCGAATTTGCCAGCGGCTGAAACCCACGTCACGTGATTACGTTACCGTCGTCGCCGCGGACACGTTGTGCAATCGTCAGCGTCGTTTTGTAAAAACGCGTTTCAACATGCTCACCGTGTTCCCGTTTACCGTTGCCGGACCGCGAATCGTTACCGATTTTTCGAACACCGAGCAGATTTTTGTCCGCGTTTCTGCGCTGGCCAACTGCCCACGCAAACCGTACCTTCAACTTCCTCAAGGATACCGATACTCGAGCTCGAAAGTGCATAATGCAATTCGCTGCTCGCACATGCGGCGCCTTTTTCAATTCTTCGACTCGCCAGGGTCGAAAGTGTCCGTTTTCTCGTTCACAGTTCTTTTAAAAGTAACTCCTAGTTCTTGTCCTATTAATTCTCTTAGTAACACAAGAATTCATTGGGGGAAGAAAATAAAATCAGTGAACGTTGGATTCATAAATTGGGCACAATACTGTGCACTGTCGGATACTGTTTCGTTTCATCTGACGCTCTAAATATGCATCGATGGAAAGTAACTCTTATTTAGTTCTTCTCGTATCAATTCTCCTAGTAACACAAGAATTCATTTAGAAATAAAATTAAATCAGGGAACGTTGGATTCAAAAATCTCACAGGCCCATGTCTTCGAGACATTATATTAAGTGTTATATACTAACCAAAATATTTTCGTATCAATTCTTCTAGTAACACAAGAATTCATTGAGGAAGAAAATGAAATCAGTGAACGTTGGATTCATAAATTGGGCACAATACTGTGCACTGTCGGACACTGTTTCGTTTCATCTGACGCTCTAAATACGCATCGATGGAAAGTAACTCTTATTTAGTTCTTCTCGTATCAATTCTTCTAGTAACACAAGAATTCATTCAGAAATAAAATTAAATCAGGAAACGTTGGATTCAAAAATCTCACAGGCCCATGTCTTCGAGACATTATATTAAGTGTTATATACTAACCAAAATATTTTCGTATCAATTCTTCTAGTAACACAAGAATTCATTGAGGAAGAAAATGAAATCAGTGAACGTTGGATTCATAAATCTCACGGGCACAATACTGTGCACCGTCGGACACTGTTTCGTTTCATCTGATGCTCTAAATACGCATCGATGGAAAGTAACTCTTATTTAGTTATTCTCCTATTAATTCTCCTAGTAACACAGGAATTCATTTAGGAATCAAATTAAATCAGGAAACGTTGGATTCAAAAATCTCACAGGCCCATGTTTTCGAGGCATTATATTAAGTGTTATACACTAACCAAAATATTTTCCATATTGTTAAATTTGTTTGCATTGTACCCTTTGCACTCGAGAGTTTCCGAAAGCGGTTCAATATGGCGACCGAGAGTCGCCCGGCGAGCGCAAAAGGTTAATAAATTATGAAATATTTTAATATTGTACTAATAAGTCGCATCAGTTTGATATGCATAAATGGAAGAGAATTAGATACAATATTGAAATATCGTAGGTCAGAAGAAATGTTTGGCCTTGGAACTGAAATAATTCCGGAAGAGTTAAGGAGGCAACCTGATGTATTATAAATCGTTGACAAGGAACGAATTTTTTGGGAAATTTTCTGAACGAGATTCGAATGATGGAAATTTTTTAAAATGTTGGGGATACTTTATCACGACATTGGAGTACTTAAAAATATTTGTTTTATCGAAAAGAGGTAAACAAAAAATAAGAAAATGACTGTTGTCAAATCAGACGATCAATAATCATATCACAATCAGATCAATCATCAAAACGAAGGCAATGTAGCACTTGATCAATTTATTCAACATATTCTCAAAAATCAATAGCATTCATTTACTGTACGAGTGCGCTCGAAACCCGAGAATATTTTTAACTCTCACAATGAATGAGTGAATAAATAATTTTATGAACGAAATCTGCAGTCCACTGAGAAGTCAATCAGCATATTTAACACTAAAGCTATCACCACCGGTCAAAATTACCGGTTCCATATCTTTCATTTTACAATTATTGATATTATAAAGATGCTTTCGTGGGAAATGCTTAAATAAACATTTTTACTAGAGCCCATATTATAATACGAAATACACAAAGATCAAATTAATTTTTACAAGGCTACATATACCAGTTACTTTGAAGGCTCGGTAGGTTTAGTGTGAATAGTGATTTCTATCGAATGGCTAAATAAAAATTAATGTTAATTTAAAACAGTATAGTCGGGTTAATCTGAGTAAATTATCAAACGCTTCGGACAATATTATACTTTGATTTGAACCACAATGGTTCATTATTGGTAAACAATGTGGGTTGTTACATTTATTGTTGCATCCAAAAGCAACAACATAGTGTTTCATCATATAAACGATGAAGCAGTGACGAATACAATGAACAGGGATCACCTTCCCGTCACCTTGCAACATATTCTGCAATAGGAATCACTTTTATCTCAAGATAAAAAATTACATAGCATCAACACATTCCTATCAGTCGCAGCAGGGGCAAATGTTATTAACTATCAATTGCTCTTCAGCACGCACTCAACTTTTATTATCTCGACGACAAAAACAATTTAAATAAAATTACAATTTCCCATGGAAAATTTCTGTGCTGCCCATCAATGACTCTAAATACAATAATGCACGATGCAATTAACGTCATTGTCTTCACAAGGAAGAAGAAAATACGGAGGAGTGTGGTACGAACAAGCAGCGCGAACTTGTTGTCAACAAAGAATATAACAAGCTTCACGACGCATTAGATAGTAAAGCACGTAGAACGTTTTTCAAAAAATTGACAAGTCTCGTGTAAGCAAAACGCCCGCGCAGAATTTCGCCCATTTACGTCATCGTCGTGCTCATTATTTCGCGGCATCGGATTTGCGAGAGTAAATATTGCCCCGTTTATTTCCGCGCACGGTATTTACGTGTAATAAAAATGAATCTTGTTACCGTCGCAGATATTATTACGCGCTTGATATCACGAACGAAACGGCCGTTCCGCCGCGTTTCCTGGTGGAATACACAGCACGGTCAGTACCGCGACGAATGCCCGCGCGCCAGAAACTCGTTTCGGACGGCCGGGACGGATCGTTATCATTGGTCACGAATAATTCGGCGGATGATAGGGGTACTGCGAGGATGGATGCATCGGTGGAATGCAGCTGGAGGGAACCAGCTGGCAGGAGGCCGCGCGCGGATACAGGAAGAAAAATGCGAACGAAAATGAAAAGAGAAACTAACCTTGATCGTCGGTCCAGTTTCGAACGCGCGCTCCCGCGACTCGGCGTTCCACGTTTGCCAGGATCTGTTCTGGTTCCACTGTGATATCAGGCACACGGGCGACAACAGTCCTCGGATAAAATCCTGCGCGAGGATCCCCTGTGTCCTTCGCACTACGAAAATCCGTATATTTCAGGACCTTCGCTGTCCCTTGCGGAACACGTATATCTCTCTCTCGCTCTTTTTCTTTTTGACTTTCTCGCTCGCTCTCTCTGCCTGTTTCTCTTCCTCTCTCTCTTTCTCGCCCGTTCACCGCAACACACGGAAAATGGCAGCCCTACTGCACTCGAGAGCAACGCTTGCCAACCCGCGCACTCACACTACCGTGAAAACGTCCGGAAAAATCGCGTGAGTCGAATCGGCCGCGCCTTTCAATATATTATCGTTTCCTTAACACACGAGCACAAGATCGATCGTACACGGGATCACGCGGGAAACACGCGTATCGGGGAACGAGTACGCGAGCAAAACTTTCCGAAAACCGAGGAAACGATGCAACGAGCCCTTGTTTACGACGCGACTACGCGTACGATCTGCCGTGTGGATGCGCGCGTCTCGTTGGCATCCCTGCTCTCGACCGCCGATACTAAAATATATCGCAACTGTGACGACAGGTGGCGGTAACGCGCTATGCACCGACTTTATCTTCAGGGTGTTACTCGCCGTCGGTCACTTATCTGTACACTGCAATTTTGTTTGCGTACAGATCGATTTATATAAGCACAAACGAGGTATAGGAGTAGACGAAAATTTATGCAAAATCAGTGGTTCTCTTGCATCGTCATCTCAAATAAAATTGTCAACTGATGAACTAGATCACATCACGTATAACATAACTTATGAATATTAATGGGAATCGGGTATATTGTATACTTCAAATAGTCGTGAATAAAATTTACTCTGATATGCTTCAAGACATGCTTTAAAAGTTACTCTGTATCTCGAGTAGTATTAGAAATTTTTAATAAAATATTAGGTGGCAAGATAGCCAAGGGGGTGTACAATAACAACGTTGGTAAAAAGAATTCTCATAATCTTTAAACACACAGATATAATACATTTATTAATTACATCTGCTCGATATAATTGTACTTGCTAATATTCATGTGTTAAAAGTTACTCTGTATCTCGAGTACTATTAGCAATTTTTACTAAAAAATTAGATGGTCAGATGGTCGAAGGAGTGCTTGTCGACATGATTGGCAAAAGAAATTGATATAAACATTATACTGCAAGAAATAATATATTTACCAATATGTTGTTATCACTGCAATCGAGATCTACCGAAATTAGTTGGGGTGGGGAGCGTTGCGCGCTACGCATCACTACCTACCTAAGCCCACGGAGTGCGCTCAGTCAATCAGTCGGGCCGGGCCCTCCGGCAGGAGCGGACGGGCTCAGGGACCAGGAGGGTCTTCGGCTACCTTGGGCTGACCAGGGGTCCTCCAGTGGTACGCTGGCCTATCCTGCCTACCTTGCGGATGACCAGGCCTACCTTCAGCTGGCTTAGCGTTGACCAAGGGTCCTGCCCCAGTGGCCTACCCTGGCGTTGACCAGTGGTCATCCAGAGCCAGTCTAGACTACTCCTGCTTGCCTTCAGCTGGCTTAGGGTTGACCATGGGTCCTTCAACAGTGGCCTACCTTGGCTTACCCTTGCCTACCCCGGAGTTGACCAGTGGTCATCCAGAGCTACCCTAGCCTACTCCTGCTTACCTTCGGCTGGCTTAGGGTTGACCATGGGTCCTTCAACAGTGGCCTACCTTGGTGTACCCTTGCCTACCTCGGGGTTGACCAGTGGTCATCCAGAGCTACTTAGGCCTGCCCTTGCTTACCCTGAGGCTGACCAGTGGTCCTCCAGAACTACTCTAGTCTACCCTTGCCTACCTTCAGCTGGCTTAGGGCTAACCAAGGGTCCTCCAGCGGTGGTCCGCCCTGGTCTACCCTTGCCTACAATGAGATTGACCAGTGGTCATCCACAGCTACCCTTGCCTAGCATCAGCTGGCCTAAGCTTGACCAAGGGTCCTCCACCAATGGCCTACCATAGTTTATCATGGCCTACCTTTAGCTAGCTTAGGGTAGTCCAAGGGTTATTTAAAACTTCCTTGGGCTACTCTAAGCTAGCTCGGGGGGGGCCATGGCGTCTTCAATGCTGCCTTCGTTTTCCTTCGGTCCTGAGCCGGTCCAGTTTCAGTATCCGGTATGAAGTCAGTACCATGCTGATCGGTTCAGAGAGGGCAATCGTTGCAACAGCTTCGCATCTTTGAGTGAGTCATTTCGTCACTACCTTGTCACTATACACGTCTATAGAAGTAGTATAGAGTAGTAGTAAAGTGTGAAAGTAGTTAGTTGCATGCATGGGCAGGCCTCGCCGCCCCAACGATCAGCCGAGATGGGAACGTCCGCGATTTGCACTAGCGTTGCGATAAAATTACGCGTTGCATTAGTCGATTTTGAACAGAGATTACAGTTAACATTACGATATAGATTGTTTAGAGTGTAGCTTTGCGAATCACAAATACTCGCGGTTTAAAATTAAATTTCAGTTTGATGATTGCGCTTTCAAAGTTCATATTGTTGTTGTTTTACGGACAATGTAAAGTAATCGTTTTTTGGATCTCTGTTCGTTGAATTAGCGTTGCGCACCAAAAGTTCGCGTTTGCTTTAGAGAGTTTCGACTTTTCAGGCTCCCATGCTCGAGCTGCAACGATCAACTGTGAGATGGGCACATCCGCGATTTTGAGTAGTGTTGCGAAACAAATTGTCACACGGGTTGTACTAGTATCAATTTTTAAAGTTTATTAAATGTCCGGTTAATGTTGCGAATAAATAGTCCCGATTTAGAGTTTTAAATTTCTTATTTAAATTGAATTTTGAATTTCGATTTGTTGAATTAGCGTTGCGCATCAAAAGAATCGCGTTTGCAATAGAATGTTTCGATATTTCAGGCGCCCATGCTCTAGTTGCAACGATCAACTGTGAGACGGGCACATCAGCGGTTTCGAGTAGCGGTGCAAAACATATTGTCGGAATGGGACCAAAGAAGCAGAATGGACTTTATGCCAAAGATGCCCGACACCTGTTATTCATAGGAGCAATCACTGCAATGGCGTCGCATCTTCGAGTGAGTCACTTTTTCACTACCTTGTCACTATACTCGTCTGTAGAAATAGAGTAGTAGTAGTGTAAAAGTAGTTAGTTGCATGCATGGGCAGGCCTCGCCGCCCCAACGATCAGCCGAGATGGGAACATCCGCGATTTGCATTAGCGTTGCGAGAAAACCACGTGTTGCATTTAGTCGATTTTGAACAGAGATCAAAGTTAATCTTCCTTCCAATTATAATCGCAGTTTCTATCAATAGCTTGTTTAAAGTATAGCGTTGCGAAACAAATAGTCGCGATTCGATTTGTACAAACTATAGAGTAATCTTTTTTGGATCTCTGTTCGTTGAATTAGCGTTGCGCACCAAAAGTTCGCGTTTGCTTTCGAGTTTTTCGACTTTTCAGGCTCCCATGCTCGAGCTGCAACGATCAGCTGCGAGATGGGCACATCCGCGATTTCGAGTAGTGTTGCGAAACAAATTGTCACACGCGTTGTACTAGTATCAATTTTAAAACTTGATTAAATGTCTAGTAAATGTTGCAAACAAATAGTCGCGATTTAAAATAGTTATAGAGATACAGATCTAGAACTTTAGACATTAGAGTTTTAAATTTCATATTTAAATAGCATTTTGGATTTCGATTTGTTGAATTAGCGTTGCGCATAGAAAGGATCGCGTTTGCTTTAGAATGTTTCGACATTTCAGACGCCCATGCTCCAGCTGCAACGATCAACTGTGAGATGGGCACATCCGCGATTTCGAGTAGCGTTGCGAAATAAATTGTCACACGCGTTGTACTAGTACATATAAATTTTCAAAGTTGATTAAAGTTCATGTTAACGTTGCGAATAAATAGTCGTAATTTAAAATAGTTCTAGACATATCGATCTAAAATTTCATATGTTATTATAGATTACTAAATCTTTTATCAAAATAGTCTTTTGATTTTTCATTTTTCGAATTAACGTTGTGCATCGAATGAATCGCGTTTGCTTCAGAATGTTTCGACATTTCAGGCGCCCATGCTCCAGTTGCAACGATCAACTGTGAGATGGGCAAATCCGCGAATTTGAGTAGCGTTGCGAAACAAATTGTTACACACGTTTTAGTAGTATCAATTTTTAAAGTTGATTAATTGTCTAGTTGATGTTGAGAAAAAATAGTCGCGATTTAAAGTAGTTCTACAGACACCGGTCTAGAATTTTAGACGTTAGAGTTTAAAAATTTCATTTAATTTGAAAGAATCTTAAAACTTAATTTGTAAGAATGTACTTTCAATTTCAGAATACATATACTTTCGATTTCAGAATACATATACTTTCGATTTCAGAATACATATACTTTCGATTTCAGAATACATATACTTTCGATTTCAGAATACATATACTTTCGATTTCAGAATACATACACTTTCGATTTCAGAATACATATACTTTCGATTTCAGAATACATATACTTTCGATTTCAGGATATATATACTTTCAATTTCAGAATACATATACTTTCGATTTCAGAATACATATACTTTCGATTTCAGAATACATATACTTTCAATTTCAGAATACATGTACTTTCAATTTCAGAATACATGTACTTTCAATTTCAGAATACATGTACTTTTAATTTCAGAATACATGTACTTTTAATTTCAGAATATATGTACTTTCAATTTCAGAGTACATATACTTTCATTTTCAGAATACATATACTTTCGATTTAAGAATACATATACTTTCGATTTCAGAATATATATATTTTCGATTTCAGAATATATATATTTTCGATTTCAGAATACATATACTTTCGATTTCAGAATACATATACTTTCGATTTCAGAATACATATACTTTCAATTTCAGAATACATGTACTTTCAATTTCAGAATACATATACTTTCAATTTCAGAATACATGTACTTTCAATTTCAGAATATATATATTTTCAATTTCAGAATATATATTCTTTCAATTTCAGAATACATGTACTTTCGATTTCAGAATACATGTACTTTCGATTTCAGAATACATGTACTTTCGATTTCAGAATACATATACTTTCGATTTCAGAATACATATACTTTCGATTTCAGAATACATATACTTTCAATTTCAGAATATATATACTTTCAATTTCAGAATATATATACGTTCAATTTCAGAATACATATACTTTCGATTTCAGAATACATATACTTTCGATTTCAGAATACATATACTTTCGATTTCAGAATACATATACTTTCGATTTCAGAATACATATACTTTCGATTTCAGAATACATATACTTTCAATTTCAGAATATATATACTTTCAATTTCAGAATATATATACGTTCAATTTCAGAATACATATACTTTCGATTTCAGAATACATATACTTTCGATTTCAGAATACATATACTTTCGATTTCAGAATACATATACTTTCGATTTCAGAATACATATACTTTCGATTTCAGAATACATATACTTTCGATTTCAGAATACATATACTTTCGATTTCAGAATACATGTACTTTCAATTTCAGAATACATGTACTTTCAATTTCAGAATACATGTACTTTTAATTTCAGAATATATGTACTTTCAATTTCAGAGTACATACACTTTCATTTTCAGAATACATATACTTTCGATTTAAGAATACATATACTTTCGATTTCAGAATATATATATTTTCGATTTCAGAATATATATATTTTCGATTTCAGAATACATATACTTTCGATTTCAGAATACATATACTTTCGATTTCAGAATACATATACTTTCAATTTCAGAATACATGTACTTTCAATTTCAGAATACATATACTTTCAATTTCAGAATACATGTACTTTCAATTTCAGAATATATATATTTTCAATTTCAGAATATATATTCTTTCAATTTCAGAATACATGTACTTTCGATTTCAGAATACATATACTTTCGATTTCAGAATACATATACTTTCGATTTCAGAATACATATACTTTCGATTTCAGAATACATATACTTTCGATTTCAGAATACATATACTTTCAATTTCAGAATATATATACTTTCAATTTCAGAATATATATACGTTCAATTTCAGAATACATATACTTTCGATTTCAGAATACATATACTTTCGATTTCAGAATACATATACTTTCGATTTCAGAATACATATACTTTCGATTTCAGAATACATATACTTTCGATTTCAGAATACATATACTTTCGATTTCAGAATACATATACTTTCGATTTCAGAATACATGTACTTTCAATTTCAGAATACATGTACTTTCAATTTCAGAATACATGTACTTTTAATTTCAGAATATATGTACTTTCAATTTCAGAGTACATACACTTTCATTTTCAGAATACATATACTTTCGATTTAAGAATACATATACTTTCGATTTCAGAATACATATACTTTCGATTTCAGGATATATATACTTTCAATTTCAGAATATATATACGTTCAATTTCAGAATACATATACTTTCGATTTCAGAATACATATACTTTCGATTTCAGAATATATATACTTTCAATTTCAGAATATATATACGTTCAATTTCAGAATACATATACTTTCGATTTCAGAATACATATACTTTCGATTTCAGAATACATATACTTTCGATTTCAGAATACATATACTTTCGATTTCAGAATACATATACTTTCGATTTCAGAATACATATACTTTCAATTTCAGAATATATATACTTTCAATTTCAGAATATATATACGTTCAATTTCAGAATACATATACTTTCGATTTCAGAATACATATACTTTCGATTTCAGAATACATATACTTTCGATTTCAGAATACATATACTTTCGATTTCAGAATACATATACTTTCGATTTCAGAATACATATACTTTCGATTTCAGAATACATATACTTTCGATTTCAGAATACATGTACTTTCAATTTCAGAATACATGTACTTTCAATTTCAGAATACATGTACTTTTAATTTCAGAATATATGTACTTTCAATTTCAGAGTACATACACTTTCATTTTCAGAATACATATACTTTCGATTTAAGAATACATATACTTTCGATTTCAGAATACATATACTTTCGATTTCAGGATATATATACTTTCAATTTCAGAATACATATAATTTCGATTTCAGAATACATATACTTTCAATTTCAGATTGCATATACTTTCAACAAACACCTTCATTATTAATTTTTGGATTTGTAATTGGAAAATGGTCTTGAACTTTCAAAGTTCAACTTTTCCAAATTAATATTTTTGTCTTGCAATTCGTATTCCTCTGTTCGGAGATCCCTCAGGGGCTCACTCACGGAACGGGGCCCGTGAGTGGGTACGGGGTGTCGCGTCCCCGGGGCAACCCGAGTCGCTTATAGATCGTTGCGTCCACAATTTATTCATTGATTTGGTTTTGATGTGGTTTCGAATTGGTTTCGATTCTGTTTCGATTTTGGTTACGATTTTGGTTTCGATTTGTGTTCTTCTCTTGTATGTTGATTCTCGCCTTGTATTGTGTATAACAATAATTGGTCCGTTTCAGTTAGAATATAACAGCTCATCATCTTCATCGTGGGACGAAGAAAATTCATCGAACGAAGACTCCGAATTATTTATAAATTAGTTTTATTGCGTGCGTTAGTTATTAATATTGTCAATCGTCGTTGTAATTATGTCGAGTAATTATTGCCGTAACTTGACTTTGCTCGCCCCGTTTGCCGAATCCGACACAGCCTTCTGCTGTGTCGGCCTTGCTTGCAGGTTCTGAGCCGGTCCAGTTTCGGTATCCGGCGTGAAGTCATTGAGAGGGATGTCTAAGAGACTCGTTCACTCGTCTTCTGACGATCCTCTGTGTTAACGTAATCCTGGACACGCCATGTTCTCATGTCACCCAGTAGCGCCAGAAACCGTTTGAGCGCATCTCTTTGCCATCTTTCTTGGTGATGGAGTGGCGGGTATCGGGCTGGTCGGCTCAGGACTTGTAAGCACTGAACGCGTCGTGTCACCCTTGAATCAGAGCCTTCCGCTCTGATTCGATCTTGTTTGTCTCTTTGAAAGAATCAGAGCCTTCCGCCTGATTCGCCCTTGGTCCCTCGTGGATCGGAGACTTCTTCTCCGATTCACACTTTGTCCCGCAATAATTACTCGACATACGCTAAATGGAAAAGAAGTCTTTTCCATGAAAAAGACTATTTCTCCATTTAGCGACTTGCGAAACTTAGTTTCTAAGAATCTTCGTTGTAAGAAAGGGAGACAGAACGAAGGGAGACTTCGTTCTGACTCCTTTTCGGGTCTCTTGTGCAGCAACCTCCTCGTGGTGAGACCTGGGCAATCGGTATTATCCACAATTCGCAAAATGCTATAACTTATAAATTATAGCATTCTGCATGTAGTGGATAATATCGAGCTAATAGCTGCACATTTAGAATTTCAGTTAATATGTATTTAATAGTTAAATGTAAGACTTAATACTTCCATCGTTTTTCCTTGTCCCAATTTCAGCATTTCTTTTCAATTAACAATCGAAATACAGAGTTTCTATTTCAGAATACATGTACCATCCACAAACATCTTCAATATTAGTTAATAAGTATTTAATAGTTAAATGTAAGACTTAATACTTTCTTCGTTTTCATTTGTCCCAATTTCAGCATTTCTTTTCAATTAACAATCGAAATACAGAGTTTCTATTTCAGAATACATGTACCATCAGCAAACATCTTCAATATTAGTTAATAAGTATTTAATAGTTAAATGTAAGACTTAATACTTTCTTCATTTTCATTTGTCCCAATTTCAGCATTTCTTTTCAATTAAAAATCGAAATACAGAGTTTCTATTTCAGAATACATGTACCATCAACAAACATCTTCAATATTAATTTTTGGATTTGTAATTGAAATATGCTTTCGAACTTTCAAAGTTCAACTTTCACAAATTAATATTTTTGTCTTGAAATTGATATTCCTCCGATCTGAGTTCCCTCAGGGGCTCACTCACGGACGGGGCCCGTGAGTGGGTACGGGGTGTCGCGTCCCCGGGGCAACCCGAGTCGCTTATAGATCGTTGCGTCCACAATTTATTCATTGATTTGGTTTCGAATTGGTTTCGATTTTGTTTCGATTCTGTTTCGAATTTGGTTTTGATGCGGTTTCTATTCTGGTTTTGATGTAGTCTCGATTTGAGTTCTTCATTTTATCTTCATCGTCATCGTTTCAACGTCTTCTTTTACTTTGATTTTTACATTGTGTTGTGACTAAGTTTGATTAGTTTGCTTCAGCTGGAGTACAACAGCTAATCATCTTCATCGTTGCACGAAGACTACACGTCCAACGAAGAGGATTCATCGAACGAAGAAAATTCATCGAACGAAGACTCCAGATTAATTATAGGTTAGTTTTATTGCGTGCGTTAGTTATTAAGATTGTCAATCGTCGTTGTAATTATGTCGAGTAATTATTGCCGTAACTTGACTTTGCTCGCCCCGTTTTCCGACTCCGACACAGCCTTATGCTGTGTCGGCCTTGCTTGCAGGTTCTGAGCCGGTCCAGTTTCGGTATCCGGCGTGAAGTCATTGAGAGGGATGTCTAAGAGACTCGTTCACTCGTCTTCTGACGATCCTCTGTGTTAACGTAATCCTGGACACGCCATGTTCTCATGTCACCCAGTAGCGCCAGAAACCGTTTGAGCGCATCTCTTTGCCATCTTTCTTGGTGATGGAGTGACGGGTATCGGGCTGGTCTGCTCAGGACTTGTAAGCACTGAACGCGTCGCGTCACCCTTGAATCAGAGCCTTCTGCTCTGATTCGATCTTGTTTCTCTCTTTGAAAGAATCAGAGCCTTCCGCCTGATTCGCCTTTGGTCCCTCGTGAATCGGAGACTTCTTCTCCGATTCACACTTTGCCCCGCAATAATTACTCGACATACGCTAAATGGAAAAGAAGTATTTTTCCATGAAAAAGACTACTTTTCCATTTAGCGACCTGCGAACTTAGTTTCTAAGAATCGTCGTTGTAAGAAAGGGAGACAGAACGAAGGGAGACTTCGTTCTGACTCCCTTTCGGGTCTCTTGTGCAGCAACCTCCTCGTGGTGAGACCTGGGCAATCGATATTATCCACAATTCGCAAAATGCTATAACATATAAATTATAGCATTTTGCATGTAGTGGATAATATCGAGCTAATGGCTGCATACTGAGATTTTTCGTTGATATTGTATAGTAGAATGTAAGAGTCGTTAGATGTAAGGACAAATGTATTGCAAGATTTTCAATAAATATCTTTTAAACAAATATCAAACCTATTTCTTTTCATAACATTCCGTAATACTATGCCACTTTCCTTCACAACAAAATATATTATTTAATCTGGTTTATTTGATTTTCTAATAACGTGAATACTTCGTCCTATTATCGCTTTGTCACGTTGTCTTTCTTTTCGGAATTAATTATTTCGTCGACATGATTTCGAGTTTTCTTTCAAACTTCTATGATCCTATATCATAGTTATAAGTTTCTATTGTTATGTTAAACAATGTTTTCACACCAGTGAAATTTCTGTGCAGGATTCGCTTCGATCGAGTGCTGGTTTCGAGCAGAGTCGATACAACAAATTTCCCGTGAGGATTACCAGTCGTCGGTACATGCGCACTCAATATTTAAACTTTAATAAACTCATGCATTAGCCAATGATTAATAGACAGAAGGAGAATAATTTTAATATAAATTTAATTCTAAAAACATTGTTCCATTTATTCTTTTCCTTGAATGCAAAATAACTCCAACAGATGGCACTTTACTACTTCCCCGTGAGTCCCTTATTTACAGATCAGCGATCCATAAAAAAAGAATTATAACTTGCTATCGCAGCTGTTCCTTAGATTACGAAGTTCAACGGTAGTCGTTTTACGGCTCGAATCGAAGTCCACGTATCGTTATATAACTACTATTGCAACAACGATTGGTAAGCAACAGAGCGACGGTTGGTATCGAGCAAATATTTAATGTTTAATCGAGGCGAGTGTAGATGAAACGTCAAACGTTGAACATTGAGCGGTGAACGAATCGGTGGAGACCGAAGTATGTATTTGTCACCGTTGTACGCGATCGAACCGGAGAACCCTGGTGTTCTCGTCAGACATAACAACCCGAAGCAAATCGTCCAGTTGGTTTCGAGATCCCCGCGTTCCGGCCTCGTTGTTTCTCGTTCGCGCAATAAACAATCGGCCGGCCCTGTTCGAGAAGTCGTTAAAAATGCCGAAGAACGCGTGTAAAACGTTCCGGACAGATCAGCGGCCTGGCAGCGTAACAGAATAATCGCGACTTTTCTTTCCACCGGGCAACGGCCATAAATCGTGGACGACGTTTTACCCGGTAAGGACACTCGTTTTCGTTCATTCGAGCATAATAAATTCGTTTATCGTTTCATCTGCTCGACCGTTGCACAACGGCCTCTAGGAAGATACGAAAGCTACCGGGTGGCGAACGAAGGAACAACGGGGGTTGAAAGGCGGGAGGTGTAGCAAGGGGGTTGATGGCGAAATAGGGGTAGCTTCGTGCCGGTGCCTACGTGACAGCGACGGGGACGCTTGGCGGTGGTCGGCGATGGTCATTTGTGGGAGCTGAACTGACTTCTTGGGGGGACGAAATGTCTCTTGCGATCCCAGCTAGAGATACCGGACACGCTACACCCTTTCGAGGCACTCTCGATGCCACCCCCTTCTACGAGAGGAGGAGGAGGAGGAGGTGGAGAGGGTGATGTCCACCACGACACGCCACAACCGCGACCGGAGACATCGAGATTGTCTTCGGAGGAGGGTGGTAGAAAAGAACCCACGAACGTATTTTTGCCTCGGCCGCGGAAAGAATTGCCACGACACGCACGCTGCCTGCCTGCCTGCCTGCCTTCGCCTTGGCTGTCTCTCACGAAGAGGAATACTGCCGAACCACTCGTAAATTACGTCGTGTTTAACATCGTTCTTTACGGTGTCGCGTTCCACGATTTAGTAGACGAAGCCGCTGATAAATTTTGGTCACGTCAAAACACCGTGTAAGCCGAACGGATCGGCTATCGGTAATTAATATCGAAGCCTCTGGTGGACCTCGGAGACGATACTTGCAGTCCGCTAAACCGCAGCTTGAAGCTATTGCACAGTTATCGGGGATGCAAGGTTACGTTTTTAAATAACAGCGTGAATTAAGTCTCTAGAATAAAATGCAGAAAGCATGTTTTTTAAAAAATAAATTTTTAGTCACGGACTAGCAATTTTACTTAGGCGACTGTCTGCAGACACGCGTCCGTAAAGAGTTAAGACTGAATATACTCACTGCGATCTTAACACTACGACTATGGGTGGCGTCAAAATGACATTAACAATTTTAATTTACAATTATTCAGATTGTAAATATACGTCCATTCTTTGGGTATATGTTACAGTAAAAACGGCTAAAAATTTGGGTAGACATACTCTCGTTGCTTTTACAAAGCAGTTTAAATTTAGTGGTCCGTTATTTTTAGTGGTCCGTCAATGTAGCGTTAAATTAGTGGTAGCAAACACTGTATACACAGTGAGTGTGAGAATAAGAGAGACTATTCGAGTTTCCTACTAATTACAGCGATTTCTTAAAATTCTGTCATTAACAGTTTGATCGCTGTGTCGCTCATATCTGTGTGACGGAATTATTTATACAGAATTGAAAGTTAATTTTTACGTTGGTAGATTGTGTGTACCAAAATTTCTTACGACCTGAGAAATGGAAGAGGTTTCAAGCAGTAATTAATAACAGAAAACTAACCTTCTCAGCTTTTGTTTTGATAAACTAAATGCTATGATCCTGTGAAATTTCTGTCATTGTTGAGTGGACGATGAACGTGTTAAAGTCATCAAAAATAGCGCACACGCGTTAGGAGAAGAAATACATTTTTATCGAACTCGTGTATAATCTAATTTTTGTCTGTACCAAAATTGCTTACGACCTGCAAAATGGAAGAGGTTTGAAACAGTAATTAATAACAGAAAACTAAACTTCTCAGCTTTTGTTTTGATAAATTAAATGCTATGATCCTGTGAAATTTCTGTGATTGTTGAGTGGGCGATGAACGTGTTAAAGCCGTCAAAAATAGCGTACATACGTTAGGAGAAGAAATACATTTTTATCGAAATCGACTATAATCTAATTTTTGTCTGTACCAAAAATGCTTACGACCTGCAAAATGGAAGAGGTTTGAAACAGTAATTAATAACAGAAAACTAACCTTCTCAGCTTTTGTTTTGATAAACTAAATGCTATGATCCTGTGAAATTTCTGTCATTGTTGAGTGGGCAATGAACGTGTTAAAGCCGTCAAAAATAGCGCACACACGTTAGGAGAAGAAATACATTTTTATCGAAATCGACTATAATCTGATTTTTATTTAACGTAATGACGGTCTAATGAAAATGATGGAATCGTGAGAGCATCGCTCACGGTGAAAATAATTGAGTGCTCGGATAGTATCGTTTCTCGCACGGGCACCGCGTATGCATCGCGGCGAAGACTAAATTGTCGGTACGTGTTGCGATACCGAGGATGCCTATTAACGTCGATTGTTAAAACAATTACAATATCTCGGGTACGGATCAGCCGGGACGCGAGAAGATTGTTCATGCGTGCGCGGTCGCGAGCGCGCGCCGGTTCTTAATAACCATCCGCGTGTCCCTCGCGCGTACGCTTTCCTTCCGTTCATCGATCTATACAGCCTTGAGGGCCCGCGTTCGTTTCTCATCCAATTCTGTGGGACAGCCTCGTGTTTCATCACGGATCATGGAATAACAACGAATGGAAATGCGAGCCCCGCGTAGGAAGCGGGTCGTAACGAGGCTGACTTCGAGCCGACATGTTTACAAGTTCGACTGGCGACCCCTTCTCTCTCTCTCTTTGTCTCTCTCCTTCTCTCGAGTCCGAGAATCGGTTCCGGCGCACGATCGAGCGACGTCGGAGGTTAGGCGAAACACGGTTCTTTCGAAGTCGTTTCTCGACCTGTTCGACTCTTCTGGGTTTGGCCAACACGAAACCGAACCGTGTACCGCGAAAAAGATCAAAGGACTCCTGGTTACCCGCGACGACCCGACCAGCGCAACGTATTTTCATACGGGAACGAGCGCGAGCACATCGCGAGTCACACAGTGTACTCGCATAAAGAGCAGGAAGACCATATACTGGTCGCGAGAGGTATGATAAGCCGTGCGCATACTTGACGTGAGTACTTCCAGTACCCACGATACTCACGTGAGTACAGTGTGGGGCAGCCAGCTCGGTATCAACTAACCGAGACACGGCAACGCAGCTCCTGGACATGCCACCGAGATCACCAACCAGATATCGTCCGCTCGTATTTATGGCTACCGAGATTTCGCATTATTAGGGCCATTTACCGTTTTCGCCCTATAATATCAAGGCGTATGGCTACCTCGCTACCAGCCCCGGGAACCACCTTGAATCGCGGATCGTGAATTTCAGGGACGACAGCCCTCGAAGGTGCAGCCGCTCCACGATCCGAGGGACAACCGATCGACCACCTTGACGCTTTCGTGTTTAACCAGCTCGAACCACGGAACCTGTACTGATCGACGAATGTGGGGTCCGATCGGACCCGCCATACTCGTTTCGTTTATATTTATTACGACAATTTGTACTTTGTCTAACTCGCGAAGCATCTGCTCTTAGGCTCATTCAGTGAATCGTGAATGAGCTATTCTATTTCTTATCGGTATTTCTTATTGTAAATAAGACTGCAGATTTTATGCATTTGTAAGAAAAATTAAAAGGAGAAATTGAACACAATAGGAACATTATACAAATTGCAGCGTATCATTTTGAATTTTCAATTTTTATGGCTCTCGTGCATTGCAATCGATGCAGACGATTTTTATTTTCTATAAAAATCCGCAGTTTAATTATAAAGCAGAACCATTTACTAGGTTCAATTTAATTATTTTGCATACGTTGGTTGATTGCTGATTTTCTTGTGCAACAATAGAATTTTCTGCTATGTTAATAACATGAAATGATTGATCTTCTCTAATTCTTTGAATCTTTCTACCATTTTAAACACCACCCAGTTAATTCTGTCACAAATACTAAGCATTGTTCTTTCAACAATTATTGTCCCATCAGTTGACAGTATTTAGACGCGAGTTGATACGAGGGTTAATAACGCATAATTCGAGGCTCCGCGAGCATAACGATCATCTTCTCCGCTCGTGTCGCAATTACGCTGTTTGTCAAGACGATACTGGACAACGGAACACCGTCGTTAGACGCAATTACCCGTCATAAATTGCGCGCGTATATTGAAATAATTAGGGGACGGTCCCACGAGCTGTCCAATAAGGAGAAACCTCGTGGGTGCAGCTGGTATTCAAACGATGACACTCGTTCAAACATATTATCGAAGTAATAGCGTCGATTACCTTGCTCGTCGGTGGACCTGCAGCGTGAAATCTAACAAGGGTAGTATCCCGTGTCGATAGGCCCGCCGGTGACGCGTTTTCCAGGTGTCCCTCATCGATCGGAGCGAATCGTCCACCAGGTATTTCTGCAAACATTACAGAATTCAAAAGTACTGTACTCAGGAAATCGACAATGCCTACGGATCATTTAATGCAAGATTGCAATATTGCATAAACGAGGATGGTCAACATTTCGAACATTTATTATGATATGTGAAGGTCACCCCGTCGTAAACAACGCGTAATCTTTTCTGAAACACGTAAGTTTTAAACTTTCACATTTTATCCGCTTCAACATGATTATTCTTGCTCAAGGTCATTTCAAGGTCAAAAAGGTGGTAACCACTAAATTCAATTTTTATTGTCTATCATGCTATCGTAAAAGAAATACGCTATTCCATTTAAAAAAAATAATCTGTGACCTTGAAATTTCATTAAAAAACACGACATAAAAAAATTTTTCTTTGCCATTATATTTGCCCCCTGCAATAGTGTCACTTTGTCCACTGAAGTTTTCTGGTAGGACTGTTGTTCAGGAACCCGGGACTATTGTAGGATTGGTAGTGGACTGTATGGGAAAGATGCTAGTGGATCGGGTATGAACACAGAAAGGAGTCCGGAAATGGGAAATCGAGTAGGAAGCGTGAGCGGGAAAAGAGATGGAAAGAAGTACAGATTTTCGTTGCACGTGGATGTTAAACCAATTTATTACGCTCACTCGCGTAAACGACAAGAAACGGCACGATCGAGAAGCGTGTACTGGCAATCCCGAACGGCAGAAGACAAAATAAACAATGGGCGCGATGTGGAGCATGTAAGGCGTTGGAACGTTGGAACGAATCTAATCGATACGATGATGCGAGCGATTAACGGTGGTTCTCGGTAATCACGTGATCAGGCATCGCGAGCGCGATACCCGGAATCGCCAAAAACAGGTGTCTCGTGCACAGGTGATCCTCAGGAGCGTATATCCTGGGTCCGTGTAACGCGGGGTGATACCGAGGTCTGTATCGCTCGCCTTCGATATCTTACATCTAAACTTAATTCTAAGCTTAATCCTAAACAACTGTAAATACGACAGATATTTAGGTGTTCCCATTTATGTGGAACACCCTGTATACAAACAGAGGTAGTTGCGGGAAAGGTGTCGTCGTAGTGTCCCTCTGTTGACGAGCGTAGGTAGTAGGCGCCACGCACAATTAAGTACCTTTAAACCAATAATATTCGTTTACTATTAAGTTGATACACATGCGAAATAACTGTATTTTACTG
Source organism: Sphecodes monilicornis (assembly GCA_913789915.3). Taxonomy (NCBI): domain Eukaryota; kingdom Metazoa; phylum Arthropoda; class Insecta; order Hymenoptera; family Halictidae; genus Sphecodes; species Sphecodes monilicornis. The sequence continues at coordinate 24,049,864 of OU565291.1, forward strand.
CACGTTCACATGGAAAATAGCAGCCGGCTAGAAAGTGTTAAGATAAAGTTAATCGAAGGTTGCGGAGGCGATGGAGCTGCTGGAAACCATCTATCTCGCGGAGCCGCGTTATCGCGAGCGTTAACATTCGTTTTCCTGGACGTATTGTCCTGGGATCCAGTGGAGGGCGGGGGCGGACTCCTCATCCGTCTCCCATTCAGCAATCCCGAGTCCCGACGTTTCCGAATCTCCGAGGTGGTCCATTGTGCTCGGCCCTCGCGTTGCTCTCTCCAGCCCTTTCCTACCCCGGGTTTTCCCTATCTGCCCCGAGCCCTCTCCTCCACCCCCTTGGGTTGCTCTCGCGGTCGATCTCTCTTTCCATACTCGGAGTCCTCTCGTCCAGAGGTAATGCGGTGCCTCGAGGAGAACGCCGGGCGAAGGGGTGGATCGAGGGAGACGAAGAGGAAGAAGAGAGGAGGAGGGTGAGAGAGAGCAGCTCTCTCGCAGATGGGGTTTTTAGGGGTGGCGACATGGAATCCGGGAATTCGTGTCTCGCGGGTTAGCTCTATCGATTCTCAACGAGACACACACCATCCTCACCTCTCCGGCCTGTATCTCGGATCGCGGGGACTCGCGTTTACGCGAAAAGCCGCCCGCGCTCGTCCCGTTCTCGACAAAAGCCGACAAGTCCCGCTCGTTACCGAGCGATAAGGGAAGGATTCATTGGCGGGGTGGCCGACGTAAAACTTGACGATTTCGCCTCTCGGCACGGAACGTGACCGAGTTCAAAATTATCGAGGGACCGGGTTGTGACACGCGGTCGAACGAACTTTCTTTTCCTTTTTTTTTTTTTTTTTGTTCACAGAGAACCTCTTCTCATGAAAGTCGTTACGCGCACAAAATTGCGCACGTTCGCCCCAGCCATCAGAGGGAAAAAAGATACGCTTTAATATTGACGCGACTTTGAAAAACGTTCCAGAGGAATATTTGATGTTAAAGAGCTGCACGTGTAATAGACGTCTGCAGCAGGATCCCCATCGGTGACGAAAATGGTGAGAAAAAGTAGAGGTAAGGCTGCTCGAACCGCACCGAGGGCGGCGCACGTAACCGATAACCGATAAATCTTGCGATATCGCAGCATATTAGGGACGTGAGCACCGCAAACTCTGACATGCAGCCGCGGGTACTCGCGACCCCGTGATTATAATCCGTTTTCACTGCTAACCCAAATTAGGGGAAAACAACCTGCTCTGAACTAGACGTCGAACGATCGTATACTTTCGGAAAGAAAAGTAATTTACAGAGTCGCCGATAACAGCAATCGATTATGAACCGTGCTTTACGTCTGACTTCACCACATATCATCAAGAAGAAAAATAGCCACAGTGTTGCTAATTATTCATATGCACATTATATCAAATACATTAATGTGCATGCAGTGTGTACGAACCCTCTTCGCCAAATTACTTCATTCGTCATCATTATGATTTTATGCATTTGTGAGAACACTTCGTAGGTGCATTTAGGTCTCCTAAGCACCGTGGACTCTAATGCACCTATTGCAGCAACTGAATTTTACTTGATACTAATGTTCATTTATTGAGCATTTGTCGTTGTCTTCGTCAGAATGCAGATTTTATGCGATTATAACAAAAGCGAGTTGGTGCAATTTCAAATAGTAGAAAAATTACAAGAATTTAAGGATATGAATATATTATTAGACTATCGGACTAATTAAAGGTAGAAAGACATTTCTACTGGACTCTTTCCTTTTGCAATTAAGGCAGGCAATTTTTATTTTGCATATAGATCCACAGTCTGGTCTTGCAGAGTGGCTCGTGTTCTTGGAGCGCAGAAGATTTGCATTTTGCGAAAAGATCGTTGGTCTGGTTGTTACCGGTTTGGCGTGAACAGTCTTATCTTGAGGTGCAACGATGTCTTCGGGTTGGAAAGTCGTTGGGAAGCAGATGGCGGATTCCGATACGATGAAAACTCAGGACACGGTAGGGCGTAGAAAGCGAACCACAATATCGCGACGATAAATCCATCGGGAGTTGATCAGCCAGCACTCTGCAACCAGTGCACGTACTCCTGGTATATCCACGGCATGACCAGGAAGGTACGCCATCTTGAGGGTTCCCTCCACTCCGCCCACGGCGCGGCGGCTGATTCTTTATTGTTTCAATAAGCACAGCACAAGTCCAGCCTTATTAGCGAAATAAACCTCTTTTAACGGCGTTGCCGTGCCCCTTCTCTGTTCTTCTTTTTCCTTCGTTTTGCTTGTACCATTCTTTTCCCTTCTCCGACCAGGCTGAGAAAGAGAAAGAGAGCGAAAAAGCAGAAGTCGCCCTCTTCGGGTAAAACGTTCTACCCGACAAGAGGAGACGAAAAAGATCCAGAAGAGATGAGAGAGACGTGGGAGGGGGATGGGGGGCAAAGGATTCTTGAAAGAGTTCTCTTTCAGAGGAGTCCAAAGGGAGAATCGATAGGTTTTTCCGTGGGTTCCCATGGAGACCGCGAAGCGAATCGGACTATACACACGATAAGCGACGAAGACGTAGAAAGAGCATCGCACCGCTGGCGTAACCACCCTGTTACCTCGTGCACCTCTTCCTTTTCCTGCCGGGCTTTCACGTGAAATTCCGCGATTCCTTTTAAACTGGCTTCCCTTCGAACGTTCTTTTCCATCGACGTTTTCGATCGTATCTGCCCTGGCGAATTATTGTCATACCCACTCGACGCTAGTTGTCTTCCTGCTCTCGTTACCGATGCTACCAGGCTTGTACTGCAAGTCTTTTAACTGGTGATTTATGAACAGGGACATGAGCTAGCTCAAGTAGATCACTGGAGCACCAGAAGACACGGTTACTCCACAAAACAAGACTAATAAAGCTAGAAATTCCAATACACTGTTTAATAGAAAACGAAATTTGATTTTCATAGAATTATACGATTCTTTGGGGTTGCACCTTGATCAATGGGTGAACAAACTCTTCAAGCATTCGTATCATTGTGATCGCGACGCTGCATGAGCAATATCTGTTTAAGACTTATACTGTTTAACATTATACAATTTTCAGTTTGAGAATTTCGGGTGTATGCCATGTTCTTTCGAAATTATTTTCCCACCGTCTCGTTCATCGAGCATTGCGAGTAGCTTTCATAAGGGGTTCAGAAGACGCCGATACTATTGACAGATATATTTGTCGCATTTTTGAATTTGTCTCATAATTTCAAACCCGTATTATCCCAAACCGTGAAAGTCTGGAATACCTGATAAGCCATCGTTCGGCTTCAGATCGCGTTCCGCGAAGCTCAAGCGTCTCAGCGATATAAACGGCATCGGCTAGAGAGAACGAGCGTCCAGCATCGTCAGGGTCGGCCATCTTGCTGGATCGTTTCTCATCTTTTACGAGGCTCGACACCGTCGTTCCGCCGTTCCGCCGCCGTCTCGTGTCGTTTCAGCCCCCGCGAGAAACAATTGAATGTCGCCGAGTTTATTTTCGGAAGCCTTAATTTAATTCCCGTCTTGTCGAGGGCGAGTAGCAAGAAGAAGGAGGAGAAAGATGAAGAGGAGGAGGATAGAAACGAACAGGGAAAGAAAGAGAGAGAGAGAGGGAAGGGGAACGGAACGGACGCAGTTAAGAGACGGATCTTTTGTTTCTTGCCGCTCTCTTGGTCGAGATGGTCTTTTTAAGTCACGTCGACCTCTCACGAGGGTCCGGGTTTATATCCGTTATGACGATCGATTGTTAGATCACTCGCACAATAAGAGCTCGGCCATTCGCCGCGCGCAATACTTGAAACCAGCTCTCGCAGTGCTCGCATACGGCGGTGTCAGTAACAAGATGGCCTTCGGAGAGGAGAACCTGTGCGTTCGCGACGATACATGCTTTAAATGTGAACGGTAATCATCGGGATTAATTTTCCAACATTTCTTTAAGCAGCTAGCTTCTTCGGGCTTCGAAAGATACATTCATATGGTATTAGAGAGAGAGAGAGGGAGGGAAAGATAGATAGAGAGAGAGAGAGAGAAAGCCATAAGAGAAATGGAGAAGTCACTGAAATTCAACACTAAACCTACCAAGCACAAAACATACAAAAGTAAAAACCCTTAAACAAGTGAGAAGATTGAATTTATTTAAACTTTGTACCGTTTCCATCACAATATTCGTTTAAATAAAGATGTCAATTCAGTCATTTCCTATGAAATCGCTTTTCTAATTTCAATAATGGCGAAGTAGAAAACCGGTCAATTTGACCGTTTAGTGTTAATCAGAGATCTGGAAGCTGGAACCATATAGTCCGTCACTTGTGAACCTTTCAGATGCAAGCCGAGTCTTTTTGGAACTATTTTCTCCACGTTTCGTTCACCGAGCAACGCAGCCAGCTTCATCAAGACCGTAAGATACCGATCGAACACGCACATCCTTATAGGTAATTGATAATCGCGTCTGCAGTCGGCAGCTTCGCCGGCAAGCGGAAAAAGAATTTAATCTGTGCGGTAACGATTGAAGCAATTTAACGAGAACTACATCTCGCGAAGTTCGCTGTTCTCGAGAGCCCGGTGAAATATTCTGGGAGCCGGGGAACTTCGACCTGCGCCGAATACCGCGCCGACACCTCGGCCGATATTTAAATGGGGATCACACGTTTGCCGGACCAAAGACGAAATTCGTTACGAGGCGGCTGTGCAGTGGCGTAGGCGGTGGCAGAGCCAGTGCCAGTGCCAGAGAGAGCGAACACACCGAGAAGGTACTTCACACGCATTATCTCGCGATGCGTACCAGCACCAACAGAGCAGGCCTGGCCGCCGGTGTGCTCGTCGCACAGGTGTATGAGTGCGTGGTAGCTTTGCCAGGAGTCAGTGACACCTCTCGCATCGTCGGTGGCGGCGGCTGCGGTTTCTGGTAGCCATGGTAACCACCTCCAACACCCCCGCACCTCATCCTCCACCTACCGAAGGGGGCTCCACCACCACCTCCAGCCCCCACCAACCATCGAACAGCGCCTCCACCTGCGCCGCGCTCGTCTCTGTCTGTTCTACGCTCTTCTCCGAGCGGTTTCCTCTTCCAATTATCATACCATCTCGCTCTCGGTCTCACCCTTCTTGGATGTCTCTCCTGGCTGGCTCGTCCGCCCTCTCGCTGCAAGGGAACTACAGAGAGACAGAGAGAGAGAGAGAGAAAAAGAGCGAAAGAGGGGGGAGGGGGAACGTAGAGGAACGACGAGAAAACGCGATCGCCGGACGAGGATCGACGCACAAGTGGCCACTGTTGCCAAGGCTATCTTTTTCTTCTCTTCGCTCTGCTTCTCTGTCGCGCGAGTTCTTCTCCCGTCGACGCTGACGATACATGCAAGCTGCGCGCCCGTTTACGTGGTTGCACACCCGACGACAACGACCCTGTGTATGAATAGATGCAGCAGCGTGTTACCGCCGCGTCGCAAATGAACGTCCGCCTCCGCCCGCCGCGCCGGTGCATTCTCCGCTTCTCGTCTTTCCTGCCTCTGCTTGCCTCTGCTTGCTTGCCTGCCTCCGCCGCCCATCCATCCGTTTCCCTCGTCTGTCTTACCTTCTTCCTCGTAAATGCCTCTTCACCCTCTCTTTCACTCGCTGGATCGCCGTAGCCGTAACCCGCGGTGCACGTATATCGCTTCTCTCTACGCGTGTCTGCCATAATGGCGTTGGTCCGTCGCAGACGCCAGTTATAGCCCGATGAACGACGGGATGTATGACTAACAGTTCCTGCTATTCTTGGAGACGAGCTCCACGTTCCGACTACACGACGAAAGGATTGACAGAATGGCGATTCTTTTGCGGCCGACGCTGCAGACGTTGTCGTCTTTCAATGTTTCCGGCCCGACGTCTACGATTCCGTTTCGGTGCCTGTGCGCTTGCGGGAGGCGAATTTAAATGAATAAGTAATTGAGCCTAACGAGCGTTTTATCCGCTGTTGATTATTGTGTGTAGGGAAGACTAAAAAATAGTAATTTAGTACTAATTTTTGGAAGTCTACGGTCTATGGCCAAGGATCTTTTAATGGCTTCAATTTCAATCGCGCACCCGCAATACACCCCCAGTATCGTAATATAATAGATTAGCTTAAAAATTTTTATTTCTTCGCGGAAAAACTGCTCCACAAAATTATTTCTGTTTTCCAGTAATTGGGAGTACATATTATATGAAATATGTTTTTTTTTACGTTTTCGCACAACACAATTATTGAAAATTCTCTCAATAGGCTAATGCGGCCTTTGGGACAGCCTTTGGGTCCACCGTGTAGCCTCACTGACGAGTCCAAGAGCAAACCCGGACACTGCCTTTTCTTCAATAACAAATTGAAGGAAAAATTGAGCAAGTTCGCTTGTCAGTAAACGCTGTATAAATATCTAAGCTTGTACGCATTACCGATTGTCTTTGGACTTTGTCAGAATCCTTTCTCTCTGTATTTGGTTACTGGAGCCTCGCGGCGTCCTCCATTTTGGATGATGCGGGTATGCGAGGGTACGCAGAGAGGCAGAATGATCGCGTCCGGAGCGCAAACGCGAGGATGAGCAGAGATGCTCTCCCCGGATCGAGCCGCGGCCCAATCAGAAACCGCGGATGCTCCCCTCGGTCCAATCGAGGCCTCGGGATAGCAGCGGGGCACGTGCACACACGCGCAGCCCGGGTATCCTGAAGAGCCGAGGGACACACCGGCTCCGATGAGCGAGGGAGGCATCACCACGAGTGGGAAGATCACCGACCAATGGGGAGACCCGTTGTCGGAGATAACGATGGGTCGAGTTATAGCAGCGAGGGACTGTCGAGAGGCGAGCCGAGTGGGAGAAGATAGCTACTGACTTTTGCACCAATCGTGATCTCCGGATCGACCGGCGTGGAACACGATGGAGGATCCTTTGTTCTTCCACCAACCACGGTGCTTCTCTTCCCTCTTTTTTATTTTGCAAATTTCTCAATGTTTATAGTTGAAAAAGTAGTCGCTGATGCTGTAAAGAAAATAGCGTGAAAGATAGCAGAGGAACAAGTCGTTGCTCCGAGAAAAGAAAAAAGGTGAGGAGATGAAAGCGGCAATAAATCGTGAAATTGACGAGGCCGATTCGTCACAACTGTCCAACTGTTATTCGATCCCGAATAAGTTATCTGTCGTAGAAGAGACTCGAAGAAAGCGATAAACGATTCATCGAAGGCTTGGTTCCTTTGTCGTAAACGTAGCTGCGAGAACTGAAGGGCCGGGGAGGATCTCTCTTTCCGAAGTCGGAGAACAAAGAGCGTCGGAATTTCTAGAAATAATTGGGTTCGATTACGGAACTTCTGGTGGAAAGATGAAAGGACCGTTTGATCCAGACACGCGCCAGCTACACATTTAGTAAAAACGCGTAGACCCGTTGCATTCGTCGATGCGTTTTCCCAGGCTTTTGCAACACAGACCCGGCTCCACAGAACTGGTCTCTTTCCCTCTGTCTCGCTCTTTCTCCTCTTCGTCGTCGTCGTCGTCGTCGTGGTAGTCGTCGTCGTCGTCGTCGTCTCTCGGAGCATAGGGTGGTATTGAGGATGAGGTGGGATGGAAGACGAGGTGCGCGCGGCTCCTCCTCGGAGGATCAATAGAGACAGGGAGACGAGACCTCTTTCCCTCCCTTCCGCGCCTCCTCTTGCTCGCTCTCGTCTCTGCTCTCATCCCTCCATAGCAGCACCCTCGAGAACAACCCCTCCTGCTTCTCGGCGGCGTCTCGACATCCCGGTATCCTCCGCCTATTCCCTTGCCTCGGTGAACCTCATCCACCCTCCCGTCATCGCTCGCTTCGTGTCGAAGATCGAGGGATGAAAGGAGAGAAAATGGAGGATGAGTACCTTCCTCCGACCGTCAACCTTCCGCGTCGCAGCCAACCTCGCTTTTTACAGAGTTCAAACAAGGGATATCGACTGATAACGCGCACAGATGCTATCGCATTGCGAGGAAGATGGCGTAAGAAAATATTCTCGAAACTCTCCTCCCTCTCCTCGCCGTTGGGTTCACGTGGAAGATTGAGGGTTGAAAGGGGAGAAAAATAAACCTCTATGAGGTATCAGAAGCTTGAATAAAAAACAAATGGAGGATAGCTTCCTATTCGCTTTTTTCAGAGTTAAAGCGATGAATATCGACTGATAACGGGGAAGATGACGCGAGAAAATATCCTCGAAAATGGAACGGCGACGCTCGATTCCGGCGTCTATCTGCGGCACGAAAACAGGCGGAGTTTACACTGGCGGACTTTAATATTCCCCGAGTTGAAGGCACTTCTCCGGGCCCGGTCGAAAGAGAGAAAGAGAGAGGGAGAGAGAGAGAGAGAAAACAAAGAGGGCGGGGAAAAAATAAAACGTTGCCGCTTTCAGAAGACTTCATAGAATCCGTGGAAAAATGCGAAGGAGTAGGCTTAATGTTGCGTGGCCGGGATGCAAGGGGTTCCTGTCGGAAGTCTGGCTCTGTTCGAGGTCGACGGGAGGGGATGAAGAAGGACAGGGTGGAGAAAAGCCGGAGTCGCAGAGAGGCTTGTGGGTAATGTTGCGTGATGAGACGCCTCGCGGATTCATCGAGGAGAGGAGAGGAGAGAAGAGAGCAGAAAGAAGAGGAGAAGAAAGACGGAGGGAGATGGGCGGAGAAAGAAAGACAGAAACAGCAGAAGCAGGTACTGCTCTAATTCTAAAGAGTACTCTCGTCCGGACTCTCTGCCCGTTTCCTTCCTCCTCCTTTACCGCTGTGTGTTTCGTCTTTCTCTCTTTTTCAATCCTGCGGGAGAGCGGGTTCCGCAGCGCGACGAAAATTCACCGGGCCACCGGTAGCCGTGTCATGGGGATGAAAAACGCATTTTCTTCGTCTCTGTTCCCTTTCATCGCTCCTCTACCTTCGCCGTCCTCGTTTCCATCTTCCTCTCCCGTTCGGTCGCCGTTCGAACGACTGGGAAACCGATTCCGTTGGATGACGAACTGTCTTTGTGCGACGAGCTTTTAACGATAAATCTACTAGCGCCGATGAAAAGACAGATATCAGATTTTTTATTCTCCAATCATCGAAGTTGCCCAATCCTTCCTAATTTTTTCAAGTTTGAAGAGCAATAGCACTCATTTTTGGTGCTCGGTACGTTATCATCTGAGAATAAAGCTAATTGATGAACAAATAATTGAAACGAATTTCAACCCTTTGCGGGTGTGAAGTATGTTTAGCGTATTTATCGACGGTTCAAATCTACAATTTTTCTTGGGAAAGGAAATGGTGTACTGGAAACTACGCATAAGAATTAAATGTTGGAGCAAGTGTTGTGTTTGGTAAAAATTTGTTCGATATTTTTTGAGAGTAATAATTTCTTTAAAAATTATTAGCAGTTGTGTGGGGTTCGAATAAATTAGCGTTAGGTTTAAGAGCGTCTACCTTTAAGTACACTGTATCCTGTCCATTTGGGACACAGATAGTTTGCAGGCGAGCAGCGATGGCCTGCAGAACCGTGTCCCAAACTTCGCGGAAAAGGCCGCACCTTCGACTCAGGTATAGATCGCGGGGAGTGGAAAAATATCGACTGGCAACGAGAGCCCTTGACGAAGGGAAAATGAGCAGAGTGGTTTGGAAAGTCAAAGCGAACAGATCGAACTGTCCCGCGTCGAATTGCGTGGTACCGATTATTAGCAGTTGCAGAATGGGAAAATTGCATGTGCGGCTATTTGCCGACACTCGTCCGCAAAGGGTTAAAGCGGTTACTTAACATCCTTTATCAAAATTGGACAAAAAACAAACATTCTTAAAATCGTTTCGTCAATGTATTCTCGAGATTGTTCTGATGCAGACACACAATGTGGGAGTACTCTCGAAAATATTTCTTAAATGGACGCGCATCTCTGGTCCCTCCAGGCGCCGTTACGGAACGACGGAAGACACAGGAAGGGGAAGCTCGATCGGAAGGAAGCACAGCCGAGAGAAGATGTTTGGGAATAATTGAAAGAGAGCCGAAAACGGCAAGCGATTATGGGTGTTTGCTTCCTCGGCTGGCGGAGTTGTTGGTGGCTTCGAGCCGCCCAGGAGCCGGCGCGGCGCGGCTTCTGGGGGCGGGCCGGGTGGGCTAGCTCGGCTGTGATTAATTTGAATCAGCAAATGCCTTCGAGGGTTTACACTGACTGAACTGAAGGCACTGCCATGCCAGTAATATGCTACGGTCGACAAGCTGAGTCGAAAGAGAAGGAGCGAGAAAGGCGTACGTAGTGCGGCTGAGAGCGAGGGAGTACTTGTACGGCGGGGATCCGCGGGGGCGGCAGTCTATGGATATGTTCACAAGGGAAGGAAACATCCCCCGCACAAACCGCAACGAAAAGCCAACGGCAGCCACGAAACAACCCCCTGCTGCTGCCTCTCTTCGGGGACGATGCATGTATACAAGGGAGGAGTGAAAGGGAGGAGTGAACGGGAGGAGGGTGCCGAGGGAGGACGAGGATGAACAGAAAGGGGGCGAGAAGGACCGAGGAGGGTGGAAACGATCGAGGTGAAGACAGAACAGGACCGGGAGCGGCGAGGAGGGTGTTCGGAGGCCGTCTTAAATCACTTCTCTCTCTCCTTATCAAACGCGGTTTCACTGGCATGAACTTGCGAATAGCAGCTCCGCGGCGCGCCGAGAGCCGGGGCACGACGATAAACCGATTCCTGCTCGCGAAATGTGATTAGAAACCGGAGTCTGAAGTTCGCGTCCCGTGGCGTGTTATTATTCGTGTTATTGCTGGTCACGGATCTTGAAAAATGGCCTCGTTACAGCGGAGGAAGGCGTTTCCAGCGAGGCGAGGAACCTTGACGGTTCCGAAGGGTTTTACGATCAACCGAAGCACCATTCGTAGAGTATGATAATGGCTCCGGGGACCGTAAGATTGGATTCTGTTTTGAAAACACGAGCCGTGAAATTCGAGTGGTCACGTTTTATTGTCCTGTGTCCGGACAGTCTTCGCGGAACAAGGACGGGCTTTCACGAATTTCATCGGGGGTGGCCGTAACGCGGAAGCAACGACAGAATCGGCGATCCGAGGCAATCGATTTTCGCCGGGAGAACAGAGGGACACATTAAGGCGGTGTATTTATACGGAACCGGCTACAACGTTACCCCCGTTGTTGGCAACCGATCCGAAAAAAAGGAGAACCAACGAAAAAAATAACGCTCGCTCAGGGTAAAAAGAGAAAGAGAGAGAAAGGAGAGGGAAAACATCCGGCGAAACGCGGGAACCGGTGCACGGGAAATTTCTCTCGCTGGCGAAGAAAAAGAATCGGAAACATATTAACGATGACGACTGGGGCTCGCGTTAAACTGGAACGTGAAGCGAGGTTTGACATGAAATTCTTTTTTCTCTTCTTCGCGTCGAGATTCGAAAGCTTTGCCAGGGCAGCAGCAGTTAACGAATTTAAAAAGACAAAATGCGAACAAGCCGGCGACCTATGAACCTCCGGTATAATTCCTCAAATCCCTGCTACAAACACGACGCATTTTCGAAATAGCACAATGGAGCCTATCTGAACTCGCTGCGTGGATAAGTGCTCGAACGGGAAAACTTTTGACAATGGAACAGCTACATTTCCGTGGCTAAATTTCATTGGTTTCAACAGAGATCTACCATCGTTTCGGGTACGAAGTTGCTAAAACTTCCCGGCTTTTTCTGATGTTTGTCGTTGTATTTGAAACAATCGAATAACCCGAAAAATGCCTCTAGTCGAATCCGCCGCATTTGAGGATAGGAAATCTTTAGTAAATTATGTAGCAAATATTCTGTGGAAGTAAGAGATTTGTATTCCGACGTTTCCAGTTGTATTTTAAACAAATGCAACCTTTGAAAAATGTTTCGGGTATATCTGGAGTTTGGTTGCAGACGCGGGAAGGAAGTCTGCGAACAATGGTTTCCGGCGGATGTCTGAGGAAATGCGCGAAAGTTAGTATGACAAAAACGGGGCAAACATTCGGAGGAAGTAATAAACGGGCATGGATTCGTCCCTGGCTCCGGCAAGGGTGTCGGCAGACCCAGTGCGGCTCGAATGTACCCCCCCTTGGGCTTCCAATTACTCGCGTTTAGTTGCGTTTTTCCGCTCGAATGCCCTCTCTATGATACACTCGCACACTCGACCCGCGCTTGGCTTTTAGTTACCCAAACCCACTTACCAACACGCGCGCTCGTCGCGTACACCTGATTCGCTCGTGCGTGTGCGTCTGTGTTGCTCGCGGAGCAATCGTACACGCGCTCGCGCACCGTACATCAACATGGAACACGAACACGCAAACGCACGAGTACGCGGGCCTCGGTAATATGACAAGGGGTAACGATTGACTGACTGGGTGCCACGCCAAGGATTACCAATCAAATTCTCGTTACAAAGCCCGCCTCGGCAACGCGAGACTAACCTTTGCATTTCGACGCGAGAAGATCGACGTGTCGATTGCCTCGCGATCTATACCGATTTTCATTGATCTAGCGTGCTGTTCCGCTCTCATATTCGCTGTCTGCGCTCAAATATTTGCTTTTAATTTTGTGAGCGGTATTTTGTTAAGGAACGTGTTTAAATACAATGTAGCGATCTACGTACTCCTAGAAATAAATCGTGTTTTAAACGCTGAGGAACAAGAAGAGTGATTTTTTTATTATTTAACCCTTACGTTGTTTGTGCCATTACTAGACTGCGGATTTTATGCGTTTATGTCAAAAATGTGTAGGTGTAATTTAAGTCAGTAAAAACATCAGAAGAATTTAGACATATTGTTATATTATTTTCAGCATATAAAACATATTAAACAAGAAAAGAAAATTCTATTTCACTCCAGTCTGTTGCAATTTAGTTAGAAAATTTTTATTTTGCATAAAGATCCGCTGTCTAACCATTGCAGTATCTATGAGTATATTCCTCATCGCTGAAAAATAATTAAAGTAAATTATGTAGATGCGCACTTTCAAAATTCGGTAAAACTTACGTTTAGGGGAGGATGCTCCGATGACCTTGACCTTGACATATGTTGTTGAGGACAACATTCTGAACAACTTTTGTCATTACAACTACCCGGTGCTCGGTCTTAGTTTTCGAGATATTGTATTGTATTTTTGCAACATTAGGAATTGAATACATTGATGTCGATATGACGTTCTTGGTCCTGAGAGGGTTCAAAGGTTGATTGCTCAATCAGTAACCATAAAAATACCACACAATCGAATTAGCGTATATAATGGAACATAAATTGAAAATTCAACATTTCTCATGATTATAAATATTATCGTCTTTTTGCAAATTGTAGATCCTAACCAAATTTTGTACACTCAAAGTGTTTTGAATGTTTTAGACATGATCTTGGGCACGATCTTTGTGATGACCAGTTGCACGATCGCAATCGGTTAACATAACCTCACATTTGTATTGTTTGTTACTCTATACAGTGTTCTATTGTTAGGAGAGTTGTGTAATTGCGCATGGATCTTAATAAATAGATTGTGATACAATGTAGAGATGAGTATTGGAAGATAATGGCGAATGTTTGTTGTGGAGAAAGAGAAGCTTACCTTCATTTTATAGACCTTGAAGCAGCAACTTTCGGAGATAATAAGATTGTTTTAGGAAAGATCTCCTCTTCTCTCGTTACTTTATGGATAAATAAATGGACATGCACTGACAATAATTATTATGACTAATAAAAACACATGCACTCGCGGGCACCGGCTGTTACCGCGCGAACGTCACGGACACAAGATATCTGCGCATCCGTGACCCACTACGTGTATCAGTGATTGTCTTATAATTCATACCTCATGTAAAATTCAATAGCCTTTGCTTTATCGCTACGTTTCCTAAAATTTCAAAATTGAATTAGACGAATTCTGAATAGAATATTTTAATGATTGCTAACTATTTTACATTTTCAAATCGTCGAGTGATAAATCGCGTTATTGATTCACGTATTGATTCATCTTCGGGGAAACAATTGAAACTGCCGCGCGTTTGTTACGCGTAAGAAAATTAGTGAAATTGATTAGAAATATTCATTGTAACGTTAAAATTCTCATAAAAAGTGGTTCAACTAATTGCAGTGATTATTTTACATGTATTAGTTTGCGTAATGTACTTCGAAAAAAGAAGAAAGAAGATGAAACGTCGTCTGGCTCGGAGGCTGCGCGAGGAACCACGCCAATTGTCATCTTTCATTCGAGGTAAGGTTATGAATTATCATTTTAAACTAGTTTACTGTTTCGCATACAAGAAAAACTACTTATTACCATTAACTAATATGTGACAATGTTAATTTACAAATTGGTATCACTGACTTGCAAGCTATACTATATTATAACCAAAGGTGTCAACGTTAGGGGAATTAAAATTCTTGCGAAGGCTCAAACAAATTAATTGCACGTCGATTTATTTCTAGACGATTATAAACATTAGAGAAAGAACATAGCTCGTAACATTTTTTAATGTATTGTTTCTTTCGATGTACTACTGATGTGCAATGTATAAGTAGCGATTACATGGCGCGAAAATTTAAAATAATTTGCAGAAATTATCATTTTTACTAAAGCACTGATTATGGAAGTTGAAGTTAATCAATTATATGCTGATATATAACCTCCTGAGCATGTGCATGGAAGAAAAAAGACGATTTTAAAGTTTATTTTCCTGTGGTGGATATTTGGGCGCGAAAATTCGAAATAACCTACAGAAATTAGCGTTTCTGGTGAAATATTAATCATAGAACTTGAAGTTAATCAATTATACATTAATATATGATTGACCAAGTATAAAAACAAGGGGAGGGGGGAGAAGATTTTATATAATCTTTTTGTACCAATTTACCCTTTCCTTTAATTTAGTACATCGCTCGATGTAACGCAGCGAACATTTGGCGCGAAAATTCAAAAAGACTTACGAGAACCGGCGTATTCGCTTTAAAAAAAAGAAATAGAATTTCAATAAGCCCCGCGACTAATTCTACGCCATAAACTGTAATTCGAGTGAATGAATCGTACACGTTTGAATAATGTCGAAACGAGTTTCTCCATCGAGCACGGTAGCTAGCTCGGCTATCAATTTCTCAATTCGCGCGGCTCCCTCGCAAGACAAATGCGTTTCCGTCTGGCAGACAGTTGCTTCGCCGGCAGATGCATGTTGGTAACGTCTGTAAAAATCAATGCCACGGTGGCATATGCCGATTCTCAACGATATCGACGCGCGGATGTAGGCGTTGTCGGCCATGTTGTGAAAAATAAATCTCGGCGACGACGGCCACGGTCAGATAGAGCTCGTCCGGTATGCGGGATGCGATAAAAATAATGTTCGGACGATAAATCCGTGATTTCACTTGGCATCCAGCCGGCGTAATAATATAATAACGAAATATATTGTCTTGACCTGAAACGTAACGAGTCACGCCATGCCCCTTCTGTCCACCTTATTGAACGCGCATAATTTGTGCGCGGCGAAATAACTGAAAACGTTGTACATACCGTAATGTCATGCAGGCCTCGAAGGGAACGCGGTTAGGTCGACAACGATTTGTCGCGAAGCTCGCAAAAGACGCTGATCGTTATCGGCTCGAAAATTTTCGTTCGATCGCGCAAACGGCACAAGCCGTCGTCGTCGTCGTCGTCGTCCGACTTCTCGGCGATAGATACCGATCCAACGCGAAACAAGCGTCGCGTTCCATCGATAAGCAGCTATCGCTGGCATCACCCTTTTGTTTGTTCGGGCTAAACACTGGCCCGGAGAACAGACTTATTAATGCGAAGCGGTAAAGGTCGCCGCGCGTATCTCGTTAATCATTCCGATTTAGCTCGGAGTGACTAAGCGGACGCTCTCCCGAGAGCTCGGAAATCGGCGGTTCTAAATCGTGCATTAAAATCTGTTTCCACCGTGTCTCTTTTCGAATTTGCATTTCTCCCGACCGGCGTAAGAATTTGCAAGCTTATCGCTTCTTAAAGAAATCGACTGCGGCAACGCGTGCGTCGTCGTCGTCGTCGCACCGGATGGAAATAACTCGACGACGACGCTCTCGTTAGATTAAACGAAGGAAAACGACGCAGTTTGCTTCGCGAGGACAGTGGGCGCGGGGTTCTCGCGATTTTGCGGAGCACGACGCCGCACCGCCTCTCAAGGATCCGGGATAACGAGTTAATTTAAATACGAAACATCAAAAGCTTTTAATCTTTGCGCGGGCTCGGTCAGCCTGGCCTGGGGCAACCTAGTTTTTTTTTTTTGCCGCTGATACACGCCACCCTCATTCATATACATTGTAACGCGAATATCCAACGCGTATATCTGCGCGATTATTGAACAATCAGATACGTTAACGACAGAATGAAAACGGTACTTAATACGAGGGAAAATCACCGACCCGATCCGTGGCTGATATTTTCGCTCGTATTCTCCTTTAAGACCGGCCGAGCTGCGCGAGTTCCTTCTGTTTCGTGCCCGTTATCCCCATATAAATTTCCTCTCGCATCGCGATCGCCTCGGAAAACCGTGCATCGATAGCGCGCGCTGTTAACGCGCAGAAAACGCTTGCTCGCTCTGTTGCAAGCGCGCGTACGCGCTTTAAAAGCGAACAAGCTCGTAGAATACCGAGAGCTGCGTGTGCGTTCGCTTTGAACCGAACCGGGGGCCAGGACACGTGTTCCCCAAAGAAATTGTGTAAACTCGGTAGCGAAGTGCGCCTGGGCGATCGGGAACATTTATGATATTTTTTTTTTTTCTCTCCCCTTTTGCTCGGCGATACACGGAGTCTACTCTCTCCGTACAGGTCGGTTCGCATGTCTCGACGAGGCGGTCTCCGTGGTCACATCAGTCTCCGAGCATGCGAGGGCCCTCGAGCTAAATCCCCGTAATATACACACAGGGGCAACGTCGAGGTACTATCGCGGCATTATACAGACATACCTATATCCCAGCCCGATGACTGCTGATATGACATGCGACCGTCTTAGATATAGGCTGCACGACATGCCTCGCTCTCTTTCTACTACCCCCATCGCCAAGATCGCCCCACCCGCTATTCGCCCGGTGTCCGCGACCCTTTCTCCTCGTTTCTCACCCTACACGTAATCCGCCATCGGCTTTGGAAAACGCTTGACATGGACGACGCGTAATCGGCTCGCGACCAACCGCTTTTATCGTCGCTGTTCGACTATATCTTTTCGAATAAACCTCGCCCCGATGACTCCTCCGATCCCCCCTAAATACGAGTCGGAGAATTAAATTAACGCCCTGTGGTCGCTCGACTTGTGCGACAATGCTACCGGCCACTACACGTACAAATCCGTGTCGCGTAAAGAAGCGTGTATGCGTTTCGCGTGTATGAACACTGTGTTGCTGTTCGCTTCAAGAGACCGTGTTCAATTAGCTAAAAAATACGTATACTTTTTGTCACTTCCGAATGGACGTCGAAGGATTAAACTAACGTTTAATTACTCTACCAGCGTGTACACTGCATGATTAGATTGCGGATTTCGTGCATTTATGACACGGAAACTGTTAGGTCGTCCTATACGTTCGTACCGTTTACTGTTCTATTATTTAAATTAATATTTGAAACGTACCTTGAAAGTTAACAAGAAAATGTATTCACCGTACCGTTTCATAACCTCTTTCGATCTTTTTTGGTAAATTCATCATGCCGTCACTGTAAAATTTCTATGGTTATCATTTAACACTTTATCTATTAATCGGCTTTTCAAGAATTGTACTACATATACTAAAAAGAACCATAAAAATCTTCTTTTTCATAGTAATCCTAAATTAAATAATTAGATTACGTTACTAAGAGTGACTTATTGGATCACGAATAAAATTGCTACTGCTGTTAAAGGATCCATTAAGAAATCCTTAGCCATGGACCATAGACGTACGAAAATTAAGAAATAATCGCCGGTAAATGATCTGTTAAAAAGGAAAACACTCCGCGAAGAGTATAAACATATCCGCGGCAGGAACGTATGGGAGAACTTCGGAAACTTAAAAGCATTTAATAATGTTTATGTACTATTTTAATCTATTAGGAATATTGAAGAAAGAAAGGAACTTCTAAATGACCTGTCTTGCAATTTATGCAGACAATTTTTATTTTATATAAAGATCCGCAGGCTAGTGACGATTCTACAAGACACTGTATAAATTCCCACGAATGTTCGACGTATTCAATTTTTTTGATATGTTTTTCGATCGAAATTTTAGAATAAATTTTGTGATGGTTTCAGCGCATAGGTTCGATCAGTAGTACAACAATAGCAAATTGCTATTATTATCTGTGCGCCGAAACCATCACACATTTATTCTAAAAATTCGATCGAAAAACATATCAAAAAAATTGAATACGTCGAACATTCGTGGGAATTTATACAGTGTCCTGTAGAATCGTCACTAGCCTGCGGATCTTTATATAAAATAAAAATTGTCTCACACATGTATTCAATTTTTTCTGGAGACATCCGTCTCATATTTTTGCAGCGGCTAAAAATAATTTACAGCCGCAGATCATAGTTTCGAGATAAATGAGCTCTCCGGACGCAAACAACAATACAGGGGAAGTGCATACATTTTATCACAACAAAGATTTATAAGGTCTTGGTTGGTGTCTAGCGGCCAGTGTCCCGGTGTGTAGAACGCGGAGCAGTATCGAGCCTCCATCTTTCTCTTGCGCGTATCACTGGTATTAAAAGTGCAGCGTGCTTCCTTGCTTTCTCAGCAATTATTGCCGGTACTTTAGCGCAAGGCAAATGCGATTCGATTCGTCTTGCTCCGGGTGTTATCCCGCCGTCGATCTGCATAGCGGTGCGTCACGCACTCGAATAAAAAAAAAAAAATAAGGAAAAAGTTATGTACTCAAGTTGGCCGGGTGCTGCTGCGTTAATGGATGTTAAGAGTAAAAGCTCATTCTTCTTATTCAAAGATACTTTTAAGATAATCCCGGCGCACACGCATAGAGAACGTTATTTCATAATCTGTGGGGCGCGTGAACGAGCTCGAGCGACCTAATAATATATTGCTAAATTGCAACTTTCGAACTTAACGCGCGACCGCGGACGATAGGGAATCGCGAGACCAGAGGCTGTTCGGCTAATTGAAAAACACGTCTGAACATGCGGCCGCTGATATGATAACCGCGGCGTGGGAAGTTTGCTAAGAAAACGAAGGGGGAAAAAAAGGAAAGAGGGAATTCCGCGTTGAATATGGAGATGATCGCGCGCTCAGCGAAACTTTTAGGCGCAAGAACCACGGACAAGGATTCGGGAGTTTCACGCTTCCGCGAAGTCGTGGCGGGCCGGAAAACGGGCGGATGTAAAAGCCGCTGTAAACCCTTCCCCCTACAATCTTCGTCAGGTAATGTCTCAAGCGGTATCGATTAGCAGTGGAAGAAAGCGGACTCGTTGAAAAACTGCTATAGAATTCACTCGAGCTTACGCTCGCTCGTCACGAGAACGTCTCCGACGGTTTCAATGTCGCTCGAGCCGATCTACCAATCATCCCCTATTCCCTGCAGCATCTAACAAGAATTATCACTGTACCATCTAAATAGAGAATTCGAGCAAAGCAAAAATTGCCCTCATCAATTACCGCAAACGGGAGCCAAATATAAAGCAATAATTGACCAAGTGACCTTTGATTCGGAATAATTTTTTAAAAGTTCCACCAACTGACTTGAACTTTTCTGAGAAGCTAGAGGGAGCTTTAGTTCACTAGATGACATACTCAACAAATTCTAAAAAAATCTCATTTGTTTTGAAACTGCGAGGAAAATAGTAAGGGTTGCTTTTCTACGTCCGCTGCATCCGAGCAGGTAATGGAGACTCAAAACATATACAGGGTGTTCAGGCTATTACTAGCCAGCATTTTTTTTGTGAATAGTAAATATTAGAAAAAGATGATAGAGGAAAAAGTATTACTGTTTTTTACACGCAACAAATTGACATATGCATTTTTGTTGTATTTACAGTATTTTGATAGAAACGAAGGTGACCTTCAACTTTTTGAATGGAATGCTATATATTTTCTTTATCTACGTCTTTTCACCACAAGGGGATGCAGCTTCGGTGTTCGGTCCAGACCAATGGGAAGCATCTTTTAGCCGGTAATAAGGAAAAAATCGGCGAGTTCGTTAATTACACTCGCAACGATGAAACTAGAGACGACGGCGGGGGGTGTAGCCGGGCGGTCGCTCGCAAGAAGTCGAGGCCACAAGCCAAAGAGTAACCGAACGCTCGTTCCTCGTGGATCGATAAGGGTGGTAGGGCGGATTGGCCTTTTAGCTAAGGGTCGAGAAGGAAGGCGAGTGGTTTTTATAGCCAGCGAAAGGACAGGGAGGGTCCTGGGGATCCTCGGGTGCCTTACTCGACCAGAGTATCCCTAATATACGTCATCCGTTAGCGGCACTTTCCTCCGCCCCTCCACTCCCCGTCCGAATCTCTCTCTCCTCTCGGTCAGAAGTGGCCAAATCTACTTCCTCCATCTCTTTATAAGGTTTCGAGATCTCGAGTAGCCTGTACAACCACCCGGAGAGATTGCTTTCCCTCCCCTGATATTAAACGACACATATTTTTGCTTGTTTATTCCTCGAAGCATCTGTTCACCGACCACGTCTGATCGTTTCTCGAAATATTCTTCATGTACAATCTATCTGCTAACGCGGGTCTGGTATTTTATCGTTCATATAGAACTGTTGTGAATTACGTGAGCGTATTTGGAGCACCATTCTGTGGAGCGTCGTAATCTTCAGTTGGCCGAGACATGTTTGGAAGTAATTTGATTTGTGTCTTCGCTTCGTTTTGTTGCAGGTGGAAGGTGTGGTGCACTCTTGAAAACATATTCCTAAATAAATTTAATTTGTGTGTCTTCCTTACGTATGAATGTCAGGAAGTGAATCTATGATTAACCCTTCGTCCTGTTTAGTTTGCTCATGTCAGCGATGGTTAGAATTCCTTGTTCTTGATCAATTCTATGAACAAGATATTTTGTCTCCCTTTTTTCTATTATAAAATTACTTCTTCTATTGTAACCGATTTTTGTCTCTTGTCTGTATCAATAGTATGTAAGTCTCTCATATGCAATGTTTAATACATCTCGTCCGAAATTTCTAATAAAACTAACAACTCGATAGAGAGACTGTCCAAATTAATTTTCGCTCGTCTCTGGAGTCTCATTGTCGAGAGGACAGGCAAATTGAATGATTCCAGTGAATTAGAACAGTTTCGCGTTCTCGTCTCGGAGGCGTCGTCCAGCGTCTTGTCGTAAAGGACTGTTGCACTTCGGAAATCTGTCCACGCGACAAGAGAAACTCGTGTCGGCTTCTACGCCACTGACAGGCACGTATTCAATTTGTGCCGGGGAACGTGTGCACGTTCGCCTCGGCGCAGATACGCGTACGAATACATGCCTCCGGGTTTCCACCCTCTTCGGGTGCTCACGTTTGACCCTCGCCGACACGAGCACGGTGCATAACACCTGCCCGGCTCGTTGTCGAGCCTCGAACGCGGAGCTCGACGCGACCGAACGCGGTCCAATGCAGTCCGACGCAGTCCAACGCAACGGCGTCCGAGCGAGCACGCACCCCCAGCACGAAATACTATATCCATTTAAACATGGATGCTTTATGGAGTCGCGCGTATCCTTCGGCTGGCTGTTGTTCTCTCCTCCGGTTGCTCCTTCTTTCTTTCTCGCCTAGTCTCGCACTCCTCGCTCGCGTTTTTGTGCGTGTAGAAACGCGCGGGTGGAGCACGTGCACCGAGGAAACAAAGAAAGTCTCGTGGAAGAAGGAGGCGTCGCAGAAAGCAAACGGAGATGGAGGAACGGGGCGAGGAGAGTGGCGGGCGGAGGGGGGAAGAAAGAAAACGCGGAGGACGGTGACTCTCGGGGAACGAGGAGGCAAAGAGAGAGAGAGAGAGAGAATGAGAGGGAGGGAGAGGGAGAAGAAAAATAGAGGACGAAATGGAACGCCGCGCCGGGACCCATATGAAAGCGTGAGGAGAGCAGAGGTCTTCTCGGTTGGCGACGGAAATAAAGGGGCAGAGATCGCCGTGCAAAGGGAAAGAGTTTACGCGGCCGTTCCCCGGTAGTTGGCTTCGGACGCGCGAATCGACTGATTCGCACAAAGAATGCGCATCCACCGAGAATCCAAACGAATCCCGACAATCTCCTCCTGCCGTTCGCATTAGCCCCAAGGAATCGTTATTAAAGGTCCCCGCGCGTTTACTGGCCGGATGAACAAAGAGGCACAAAACCGGTGGCGAACGCTCGACGGCGATATAAATTTCCGCGGGATTTTATATTATATATTCCCAGGGGGCTGGAGAACGCGAGCGCAGTCTTTCACGATTTCCCGAGATGAAAATAAACGCTGGACCATATTGGCGAGCGACTTCGGTCGCGCGATACGCCCGTAATATTTCCGCAGCCTGCGCGCGGCTCGTGTGTCACGAACGGGTCGCTCCGAGACCCGAGATTTCCGAGCGAACCGTCGCCAATAAGCGGATCGGCCGAGTCGCACGTAGCTCTCATTAAACCGATGGCTACTCGCGATCCGAACGGCCCGACCCGGTCCGGCCCGCGCGTACCGCGTACGTGTAATTATTGTGCCGTCGAACGCCGCCGAGTACCCGTTCAAACTATTCCACTCCGGCGAAAGTTTACCGACCGTTTTCTTAGATGCTCTTCCGGCCAGAGGAAAGAAACGTCGACGACTGGAATCGTCGATCCTCGATCGTCCGTTCGATCGATTACCTCTGGGTCCGTCGAGCTTCTGACGCCCAGGGACTCGACCGCGCGACGATACAGTAGTGCTCATTTATTCTTCGACAGACGTACCGTACTTATAATTAGACAGCGGATTTTATGCATATATGACTAAAATGATTAGGTGTAATTTAACACATTGACAGCCGGCGACCTAAGAGACATTTAAAGCCTGAGCGCCGGCAACGTATCGGCCACTTAAGCCCCGAACGCCGGTCTTATTCGCTCGTTTCTGATCACTGAATAGCCAAAAAAAATATATAAAACATTATATATTTTCGTAAAATAGTACATTTTATTTGCATATTCGTGATATACAAATTAACGGTAATTAAAAATTTAAACAAAATCGAAATTTTTAATTTATAATTATAAAAAAATACAGTTTCTCATTTCATGGTGAATTATTACATACAGGGTGAGTCACCTAACGTTTGTACCTCAAGTATCTTTCTTGTTTGTAAAGATACGTAAAATATGGTAAGGGCAAAGTTGAATAGTACAATGGGGCTGACACGATGCAAAAAAAAGTTTGTTTTTATGTCATTTTTTAAATGGAACCACCTTTTTTTAAACACCTACAATGATAGTCCCATTCATTAGGAATTCAGTGACTATAATTAGTCCAAGGTCATTCAAGGTCAAGGACAGAGAAAACGTATAAGATTTAACATCGATACATGCTTGTAAACGGGCTTTGAAGGAATGTTGCACTCTGTCCGCGACCTTGAATGACCTTGAGTAATTATAGTCACTGAATTCGTAATGAAAGGGACTATCATTGTAGGTGTTTAATAAAGGGTGGTTCCATTTAAAAAAGTCAAGGTGACCTTGATATCTCTAAAAAAATGACATAAAAACAAAATTTTTTTTTGCATCGTGTCAGCCCCATTGTACCATTCAACTTTGTCCTTACCATATTTTACGTATCTTTAGGAACAACAAAGATATTTGAGGTACACACGTTAGGTGTCTCACCCTGTATATAACGTAAACCGAAAACAAAAGTTTTAATATTTAAGGCAAGTGTGGTATTTCTCGAAACATTGTCCAAGATGTAAAGGTACTAAGCATTCAGCACACACAAAGCTACTCTCGCTTCTTTTTTTACCAGCAGAACAAACTTTACACGGACGTCGTACGTATCGGTTTTTTTTCCCTGATCCAAGAATTCTGGTATCTTTGTTTCTTCATATCACAAATGAAGATCGGCGTAACCATGGCAAGTAAATACAGATCGAAGACACTCATGCCAGCAAAAAGAAATCCACATCATCGTGAGGCAGCTACTCAAGCAACAGACACAGAAAACCGCGTTTTTGCGGCTGTCAATGTGTTAAAACAGTTAAAACATTAGAAGAATTTAAAAATACTGTTCTATTGTGTCACGAATTGTGTCCTTATGTAATCACCTTTAAATGTTTGTAACTCATAACGACGTTAACCGATTTCGATGAAACTTTGTACATGTACATAACTTACTTATACCTATAAAACGCGTCTTTTAAATTTTTGTTACAGGCACAGATTAAAAAGATAAAAATCGTGACCTTTACTATTTTCGTCGGAATTCCGACCGATAGCAATTTTTAGAAAAAATTATTTACACGCTACCTAGTAAACTAATGCTTCTAACATCTCAAAAAAACTCAAGCCGTTTGAACTAATTTTGAAAAAGTTATTCGTTTTTAAAGGTTGTCCGGATACTTTTGCACTGTATGTATGGCTTCATAAGGATTTAAATTTGAAGTCGTACAAGAAATAAAAGAGCAACTATTCCTAAGTGGATATAGGTGGGATGTTAACCCTTTGCACTCGAAGCTATTTCAATTAAAAATCCAAACATTTCTTCTAACCTAGAATATTTCCATTGCACATAATTTTGTTTCATTATATGCGTACGAAAATGATATAGTACCTCATACAATATTCAAATGATTAGTAATTTATTACATTTAAACAAATTTCATCATGCAAACAATATTCTGAATAATGGTGTAGCAATTTGTAGTGGCGCCTCAGAGTCGCCATTCGAGTGCTAACGGTTAATAACACCCCACCCGACCGCTTAAAGGTTAACCACTTTAACGCGCTGGTTACCCACAACAAGAATCAGTGCCATCTTCAACCCCCAAATGCAGCTAGCTGCAATGCCAGCAATGCATTGGGAAAATAATTCCTCGCTCCATCACGATCTTACTTGCCCCCAATTCCTGACATAGGAACTCTACCCTATAACACTAGAATTTTACTTCCGGATCCCAAACTTTGCAAATCTGAATGATCATCAGGGCTCGACCAAGATTGCGTCTCATCTCGCCCCGTCTCGTTGCTCGGCGCGTTCCGCGTTGTTCGGTAACGCAGGGGATGCGGAGGAAAAAGTCGAAAAAAAAAATCGGGGGAGAATTGGTGCCGATCCCGGCTTCGAAAGGGCGAAGGAGCAGGGCGGAGCTGCGCTGGGAAGGGTGCGCGGGCGCGTTCCACGGCGAACCACCATCCGTGGGGTCGGAGGTCGCGTTCAGGTGCGACGAAGACGGAGAAGAGGGGCGCCTAGTCGAGTGAACGCACCCAGAAATGCAAAGTCGAAGTGTCGGCGCGAAGCGAGTTGCCAGCCAAGCCTCGAAGTCGACGCGCCGGGATCCGGCTCGTATTTCCATCGGCGATTCCTATTTTCCCGCGAACGCGTCGCGCGTACTCGCCGTCGTCCATCACCGGGACGATCGTCGCCCGACACGGTTGCAGATCGGTCCAGAACTCTGCGGGATCCAGGGATTCTGCGTAATTGATCGAGCCACTGGATCGATCCTCAAGAGCCGCGGAAGGGCGCGACAAGAGCGCAGTGTTTACGGAAAGTCCCGCACGCACCCCGCGTTGATCGAGACATCGATCGGGGGACTATTCGTCGCCACGTGTTTTCGGCAACGTGGCTCCCTCGATTCCCGAACGATTCCAACGAATGTGCGGATTCGTCGAAACAACCCGGGGTCCATCGAAGCGGCAACGGCGGCCGATTAAATCTTGATGACTCGAACGTTGCGTAACCGCTTAGACGATTCAGACGGTTGAACTTGATAAACGGCCGAAACACAACCGGTTCATCGGAAAAGAATTTTTGTAATCAGTGCGCACGTCGGATACCTCGTATCGAGTACGGTACAGACTACACGTCAGCAACAAGGGACGATAAGAGCCGGGCACAGAGGGATAATGTTGTGAATCAGTGATCTGCCCCGTCAGCGAAAGAGATCGAACGCTGGTGCACACCTGTTCCTTACACCGAGACGGCGACGTCCGTTCGAGTAGACGTGGTCGAAATTGAAATCGGGAGCGGATGCTCGACGACCATCGACTCAGTAAATCGAAGACTGCTTATATCTTCAGCAACCATAAAGATTCTAGTGACGATGTAATCCGTCTCACGAGAAGCAAACTTCAGCGTGGAGGTGCGAACGAGATCGACGAACTCGAGAGGGTCCACACGGACGCGGAGGCTGTTATTAAAAAGTAGAGCTACGGCGCACGAATTCTCCTTATCGTTCGTAAACATTGACCATCCAGACGAAACGACAACGTCAAATTTTTGCACGGTCGAAATGCTGTTTGGGTGGTCTGGCGCCTAAACTGATAATCCTCGATTCTTTCTCGAACGTGTCCATCGGTTAAAGATTGATGAAACATCGTAGGCTTATCTTTGTTGGGAGGGGGAGTCCAATGCGATTCGAGAGTGTAATCTGAACAACAAACATTGTAGATCGAAATATTGTTTGGGTCGTCTGGTGCTTGGTAATTAGAAACTTCATTGGTAATCATCGTCTAACGTGTCCACTGGTTAATCCTCCATAAACAATCAGGGGTTTATCTTCGTACGCAATCTATGGTCATATGGGCAATATTTCCACAATCGAATAGAAGTTTGGACATTTAGGAGTCTGATTGATACAAACCACATCGATAATCATCCCCTAGTCGCTCACTCTGTTGATCATACAACGTGACCATTCATTGAAGCTCGGCCAATAATCGTTCATCTTTGTACACAAAATCGTTAACTTCTTTTCCCAGTTGAAAAAAAGTTTCGGAGGTCTGATGCCAGATATATACGAATCACATCGGTAATCATCCCCTAATCGTTCACTCTTATGATCATTGAACGTGACCTTTCATTAAAGCTCGATCAAATATCTAAGGTTCACCTTCGTACTCGAAATCGTCAACCTTTACAACTTTACACAACTGAAAAGTAGTTTGAGATGTTTAGTGCCCGATTCATACGAATCGATTCAGTAATCATCCCCTAATCGTTAACTCTTACGATCATTGAATGTGACCATTCATTAAAGTTCGATAAAAAATCTAAGATTCACCTTCGTACTCAAAATCGTCAACCTTTACAACTTTACACAACTGAAAAGTAGTTTGAGATGTTTAGTGCCCGATTGATACGAATCGTATCGGTAATCGTCCCCTAATCGTTCACTCTTATGGTGATTAAACGTGACCATTCATTAAAGCTCGATCAAAAATCTAAGGTTCACCTTCGTACTCAAAATCGTCAACCTTTACAACTTTCCACAACTGAAAAGTAGTTTGAGATGTTTGGAGCCCAATTAATACGAATCGTATCAGTAATCATCCCCTGATCGTTCACCCTTATGGTCATTGAACGTGACCATTCATTAAAGCTCGATCAGAAATCGTACACAAAATCGTCAACCTTTACAACTTTCCACAACTGAAAAGTAGTTTGAGATGTTTAGTGCCCGATTGATACGAATCGTATCGACAATCATCCCCTAATAGTTCACTCTTATGATCATTGAACGTAACCATTCATTAAAGCTCGATCAAAAATCAGTGATTCACTTTCGTACACAAAATCGCCAACCTTTACAACTCTCCACAACTGAAAAGTAGTTTGAGATGTTTGTAGCCCAATTAATACGAATCGTATCAGTAATCATCCATTGATCGTTCGCTCTATTGAAACTGTTCATCAATTGAATCTTCATAAATCATCGGAGACACATCTCCATTGGACGGGGAATGTCGAAATAGAATTCCTCAGTGTAGCCCGAACAACATCGTGAGACTTTGTATAATCAAAAACTTGTCTGGAAGGTCTGTCGCCCAGTAACTTTGAACCACATCGATAATCATCCCTTAAGACTGTTCTTCAGTTGAAGCTTCATAAATTATCGGAGACACATCTTCATTGAACGGGGAATGTCGAAATAGAATTCCTCAGTATAGCCTGAACAACATCGTGAGACTTTGTATAATCAAAAACTTGTCTGGAAGGTCTGTCGCCCAGTAACTTTGAACCACATCGATAATCATCCCCTAATCGTGTCCGATCGATCGTCGAGCGCCGTTCATCGATACGAGCTCGATAAAGATCAGAGACTCGTGTCTGAAGGGATGTCAGGGTGAGTACAGGATTCGCGAGTGTAGCCTGGTAGGTGACGGAGGAGCTTGGATAGGAGAGGAGCCCGGGAGCGAAGAAACGAGAGGTTGCGCTCTCGTAGGAAGAGAGGAACGCGGCGGAGAGACAGCGGCTGATCATTGGTGGACAGCGGAGTCGGATCGCCTAGGTGGTGGGGAAGCTACCAGGTCGACTCGGCAGGTGGGGAAGGCCAAGAGGCAGAGAAGGTGGAGAAGGCGGAGGTGGAGGCGAAGTAGTCGTAGTAGTAGAGTAACACGAAGCAACAGCGAAGAGGAGAAAGAGGAGAAAGAAGGGGGTGGAAGAAGCGGTGGTGTAACCGGCAGAGTTGGCGGCGGAGCAAACAGAAAGAGAGAGAGAGAGACATTGAGCGGCTCGGCTCGAACGCGAAGAGAGGGTGGAGAGGGCGAGAAAGGGTGAAGGAGAGAGGAAGAGAGGAAAAGAGAGAGGTTGGAGGGAGTGGAAAAGGAGGAGAGGGAGAGAGCTGCGAGGGTGGAGGACAAGGTGGCGGAGAAGGAGGAGACGCGGAGGACAGATCCCGCACGTCAGGATCCCAGTTGGACGGGCCGACGGTGCCGTCGGATTACGGAGGAACCAGGGTGCACCCGGTGTGCCGGAGGAACCCGCGCGTGTCGGAACATGGACTCTTTCCGCGTGCCTACCTCATCGTCAGTGTCGCTCGAGGACAGGCTCTTCTCGTCTTCCCATTTATCCGAGTGAACAGAAAAGACAGGGTCGAGAGAACCTAGTCGCGCGAGCCTTCCGATCGGGTTCGGACCAAAGGGTTAGGGGGTGGTAGACGCGCACACAGTGAAATTATCGAGAGGATAAAACGATCGTGCATAAACTCGCATGGCTCGGAGGACTGACAGCTGCGTTCTTGCGATTAGTGTTTTGTTTTCGAATTTCCCACCCGTCGTCCAGCGATGAGATCCAAGCCGGTGGCTAGAAGATTGGCACAGGGTGAGTACCACCGCGCATCTTATTTTTCTCTATTACAGTGCTCGGTACTTCGAAAAACAGAGGATATCAACGGTGCCATTGTTCCACCGACGAATTCGTAATTAAAATTTCAATGGAAAATCCCTACGCGTTAGGCTTACTGAATTCAAATCACACCGATTGGCGTACACGTTAATTAGAATTAACACTAGAACTACCGGACAAGTCAAAATGACTGGTTTCTAAATTTTTCTTTTACAAATATTGAAATTATAAAAATGTTTTCCGGAGTAATGTTTTAGTCAACTTCTCTATTAGAGTACATATTTAAACAAAAGTTGTACGGAAGTTGAATAAATGCATTCTTGTCGTTATTAGAATGCAATATACACCAGTCGCGTTTAGCGCTCGGTAGTTCTAGTGTTAAGGGTAAATTTCCTCTCGATCGAAACTGAAGTATATAGTAAATTTTGTGGTTTCAGCGCACAGTTCGATCAATTATAGAAACAGCAAATTTACAATTATTTAAACATTCTTCTCAACGTTTCGATCCCTAGATCATTTTCAAGAGAGACATTTTTGCGTTTGCCGTGACAACAGGGAAAACAATAAAACGGAATATTAAGGAGTTACGGAAAACAACATTTTAATCCACGGTGGCAGATACGTAACTTACGTAAATTTATTATATTAATTAGAATTAATCGGACGACAGGGAAGGTGTCAACTGTGGCTCCGTTCCCTCGTTTAATCGGATAGATTAACAGCTGAAGGTTTTACCTACCGAAGACTGTGCAGACGCTACGAAACAGATGCCGATTCACCGGGCGTCTCGAAAGTGCTCTAATAAAACGAAAGACGATTCCAGGCTCTCCCGCGAAATGAACTCGGGGGCTGTAAAAACGCGGAGTAAAGGCTGTATAAAACTCGTTTCCGAGATTGCCTTTTAAAACGAACTTGTGTCTTTGCCGTTCGCGATCCTCCGCGGCGATACCGTCGGCGGTTCGACAGTCTTTATTTTTCCTAAACAGATTGCGTGACCGGCTAATGCCGAACGGTGGAACGTACGGTACACACGGACACACGCGTTCCCACTTTCGTTCACCATAATTCGCGATCGCCCAATGGGGGGGTCTGCCGGGAATACCGATGCGCTGAAAGAGGGGTAACAAAAATTGAGCGAACACTGTTCGAGTTCTTTGAAAGTTTCCAGAATGGATGACGGCTCGAGCGAGAATCTGGTTGGCCGTCGTTGCAGCCTGTCGCCGATAAACTTAATCGCGTGTCATCGCTCGTGACATCCTCCCTGTCTTCGCGGTGACACGGAAAGAGTAGTAGGCGGTTCTCGCGCTGGCGCACTCGCTGCGTCGATATCATTTCTTCTTTCCTGTATTGTCTAGTCACCGTGCTCGTCCTCCCGCCTCTACCTCCCGGTTATCTGCTTTCAAAAGTCCCGCCCATTCTCGCAGTCACCATGTTCGCACGCGAATCCTCGTACCTCCACTCGAGCGTTCCCTGCTCGTTTAACCAGTTAAGTGTGTTTGACGACTATATCCGTCATGGAGATGTGGCAGAATTTTGTGTCATGACGACTATATCCGACATGCGTCAAATTTTGTTACTATTTGATATTTAAATTGTAATTTTGGCGAAAACTAAATTATATTCGTAAATTTTAATGTGTTTAAAATGTTTAGAGGCCAAGACGAAATGGAACAAGCAAATCAAA
Organism: Sphecodes monilicornis; assembly: GCA_913789915.3. Lineage (NCBI taxonomy): Eukaryota > Metazoa > Arthropoda > Insecta > Hymenoptera > Halictidae > Sphecodes > Sphecodes monilicornis. Next base: position 24,080,702 of record OU565291.1, read on the forward strand.
AAAATACTCTGTGTTTGACGACTATACCCGTCGTCGCTTGATTATCGCGATACACACTGGTGCGCGCTTTGCGAAAAGATGGACACAGTTAACTGGTTAAATTTACATCAGATCAAGAACTCAGCAGTTTAATTCTCGCGAGCTGGACATCTTCTTTGTCTTCTTTTCTTGCATTGTATTCTTCCTGTTGTTCACTGAGGCATAGTAAGATCTCTTTCCACTCCCGATCAGATGAACCTTAGATACATTTTGTTCACGCAAACTGGGGAACGTAGTTTATACGGAATGATCCCGTACCGGACAGTTCGGCAAAAATTATGAATCTTTGGGGATACATAGGGGCAAATGTAGGTATGCATTAAGGTAGGTATGGAGAGTATGCTTGAGGTTTAAGGGTAGTAAGGTATGTATGTATTTAACAATCCTTAAGTATTAACAAAGTTGAAATAGACCCCTGATAATTTGGTTATTTTTCGATTCTGCGTATAACTCGCAAATTATAAGGTATAAGAAAAAAGGTGCCAGACAAAAGTTGTCCTTTTTAATGAGGACTATTGCCTGATAAAATGTTCATCCCACATATACAGGGTGGCCCACATAACTCTGGACAGCTCAATATCTCGAAAACTATGCCATCGATTTTAAAGTTCTTAGTCTTAATAAACTTAAAGTGGGGCCCTCTTCCCCTTTAAGAGGGGGCGAGGGTAGCTTTATAATTTTAAATAGAACCCCCCATAGAACGTTACATATTTAAATGTAGAGGAAAAAACAAGTAAATTTTGTCTGAAACATTTTTTGTCAGATATTTCCATGATGAGATATAACAGTTTGAAGTTTCGACTTGTAGGTACTTGCTTGAGTGGGAGTTGTACATAGATGAGGAATCTTGTGCGGCTAATTGGATAGCTTGTTCTTTGCAAAAATCTCGTTGCCAGTTGAATTTTGTTTACGCGCAACGATCAATTGTACTGTGTACGTGCAAGAGCTTACTGTAGCCTCGCTGAGCTCATTGACAAAAGAATGATGAGAGAAGAGTGGGGCTGACCGGTTTAGATTTAACCGAGCACTATTATAACTTTGAGGATCGGTTCCGTCGATGCGTGATTAAAAAAGTGCGTTCGCACGAATTTCGATCGTGAAAGGGCTACATTTTCAATACTTCCGCGCGGACCGGAGAACGCCGCGGCCGACAAGAACGCTGATCGATCTCCCATTGTTTGCCGGTTAACAATGCAGAATCGTTTCGCGGACAAAAGATTTGGCCGGCGCAACGAGCCAACATTAATTTATTGTTATATCGGTGAATGACGCCGTGCCGACGATTCACGGATGGGACGATAGGCAAATCGGTGGAGAGGACCGTTGCGCGATCGACCGATGTCTCTCCGGAGAACAATGCGCGTCGACATTGATAGCGCACTTTAAAAGGACCAAACTGGCATCTGTCTTCTACTTGCCCTACATTCTCGAGAGCCAACCTCCGGAATTATTGTACCCGTTGTGTACAAAATTAACCCTTGATTAACGAACATTCAACGGAGTTATTTTTCTCTTAGCTGCAATGTTTTAGAATTTTTGTAGAAACCGAGCCTTCAACTTGGTGCAGTAAGTACCTGAAAGCAAGTAGCGCTGCTGGAAAAATTGCTTACAGTGAAGGTAAACAGATTAGCGCTTGTTTGTAAAATGTTCTTGCTTCAACAATGTTAAGTTAATCAGAGCATCGCTGCATTGTTTAAACGTTTACACTCCGTTGATATTGTTGTTGAAAAATTCGTAATGCGATAGTTAACGCATTACTCCATAATTTAGTCCAGTGCTGCCGATTATTCCATAACTTCCGGAAGTCTATGGCCCATGGCTGAGGATTTTTTAAAACAGAAACTTCGATCAGAAACTAACAACTCATCCTCGATAACGTAATCAAATAGTTTCGTTCGGGATTATTGTGTAGGAGAAAATGTTTAAGCTTCCATTTGGTACAACACAATTATTGCAAATGACTGTACTATTAGGCTACTGGTAGATGAAGTGGTAATAGCAACACTGTTTTAGGGACATTGGAATAAAATAAATCATTGAAAGGAATGAATTGAGTTTTAATAAGATTTTTATGTCCAGGCACAATTATTGCAAATGCCTACTATTAGGCTACTGGTAGATAAAGTGGTAACAGTAACACTGTTTTAGGGCCACTGGAATAAAATAAATCAATGAAAGGAATTAGTTGAGTTTTAAGAAGATTTGTATGTCCAGGCACAATTATTGCAAATGCCTACTATTAGGCTACTGGTAGATAAAGTGGTAGTAGCAACACTGTTTTAGGGTCATTGGAATAAAATAAATCAATGAAAGGAATGATTTGAGTTTTAAGAAGATTTGTGTGTCCAGGCACAGTGATTGCAAATGCCTAATATTAGGCTACTTGTACATAAAGTGGTAATAGCAGCACTGTTTTAGAGGCATTGGACTAAAATAAATGAATGAAAGGAGTCAGAACGAATTGAGTTTTAAGAAGATTTGTGTGTCTAGGCACAGTGATTGCAAATTCCTACTATTAGACTACTGGTAGATAAAGTGGTAATAGCAACACTGTTTTAGGGGCATTGGAATAAAATAAATCAGTGAAAGGAATTAATTGAGTTTTAAGAATATTTGTATGTCCAGGCCCAGTGATTGCACTAACAGCCTCAAGAGATCGCAACAAAGATCGTACCGAACATGTGCAGAGGTGCGCCCTCGTCAGTTGGGCTCGTGAATCGCGTAGTACGATTTTATATCGCGATTTCTAATATAGCTCGCTTCCCACGGTCCGACAACGAGGACGGCGACGGGTACTTCGAAGGGATCTAGTAATCTGTAAGACAAAATCCGTTAACGCTTGACTCACGAGTCGACGAAACAATAGACGACCATCCATCCACGAGCTCACCCTCCGTCCCCGTCGAGAACGGACTCGTCTCGGCCCGGGAAAAAGGAGAGAGGACTCGGGGCCGCCGTACAAGGACAATTGAACGCTCACGACGCGCTTTTGGCATGGCGGATCGCGCCAAACGCAACTTCCAGCGGCTCGTGAGAATTGCAAACGACACCGACTCCGTTCGAAATTGAAATTAAGTGCCCACGATCTTCTTTTGGTATCGCGCTAAAAGTAACTTCCAGCGGCTCGTGAGGACTGCAAAGTACAAAACGGGATTCCGAAATAAAAATTGAGTGCTCACGATCTTTTTTTGGCATCGCACTGAGCACAAGTTTCAGTGACTCGTGAGAATCGCAAAGAACGAAACCGAGTCAGTAGGAAATTAAAATTGACTCTCCGCGACACAACATTGGCATGATGGATCATGTTAAAAGCAAGCTTCAGTTGACCGTGAGAATCACAAATGACCGGACCTACTCCGAAATAAAAATTGACTACTTGCAACGTGCGTTTAATGGCGGATCGCGCCAAACGCAACTTCGGGCGACCCGTGAGAATTGCAAACGACGCCGAGTCCGTTCGAAATTGAAGTTAAGTGCCCACGGTCTTCTTTTGGCATCGCGCTAAAAGCAACATCCAGCGGCTAGTGAGAACTGCAAACTACAAAACGGGATTCCGAAATAAAAATTGAGTCCTCACGATACTCTTTTGGCATCGCACTAAGCGCAAGTTTCAGTGACTCGTGAGAATCGCAAAGAACGACACCGACTCCGTAGGAAATTAAAATTGACTCTCCGTGACACTCCATTGACATGATGGATCATATTAAAAGCAAGCTTCAATAGCCCGCGAGAATCACAAACGACCGGACCAGCTCCGAAATAAAAATTGACTACTCGCAACGTGTCTTTAATGGCGGATCGTATTAAACGCAACTTCGGGCGGCTCGTGAGGATCGCAAACGACAAGACCGGGACTCCGTTCGAAATGGAATCGGTCGGGAGGGTGGTGAAAAAGGAAAAAAGTTTTTCCGTTAGGCATTGAACGGTGGGGCGGTGCGGGGTCTCGCTCGCTATCAATTTCCCCCGATCCGTCAGACAATATCGAGCCGCTGTTTCTCGACGCGCCATTGTGGTGTGCAAACCCGGGGAACACACGGACAGGAAATTTAGTCGAAACTGATAGGAAGCAGATCGGAGGGGTAGAAGGACGATCGCCCGGGACAAACCGCAGGAATAATCGCGGAATCCACCTACAACGAGTTTCAAAAGCGCATCATCCCATTGAGGGCTCTGCGTCTAGCCGCGGCACCGGAAGTCGTATCCGAGAGGAGACAAAGCCAAAGAAACATACGCACAGAGTGCCGTGGAGCGAGAGCCAGAGGTTCTGTTTCATCGGTGCTTTTGTCTCGCATCCTGAGAGAGGGTACGATTGAATAAGGAGCCTGAATAGATCGGATGATCCTAAGGTAGGTCAGTCCATTCTCGTCTTGCGGGAGACTCCTGCTACCTCCGATCCCACCTCTTCTTCGTCTTCGTCGTCGTGTACCTTCTACGGGGTTTCCACCCCCGGACAGTCCCAATTAAAAGCGTCTTCATCCTCGATATAATAAGATTCCTCTGTCTCCTAATTCTCGTTGCTCCAATTCTTCTGAAATCCTTTCAGTCGATTTGCCACATGGCATTTCAACAATTTCTTGTAACGTACTCGCGTTCTGAACATAACTAGGTCTGAGTTAGATCGTTTCGCATTTCATGTACGTGTAAACACACCTGGATTTGTCTGAACACAGTCTAACGCGTGATGACGTACACAGGCTAACGATATTCTTTATTTAAGTCCTAGACCATGAATGTGAACGTATTTTCAGCATCGCATGCTGTATCAGTCTAAAAATAGCAATGCAATTGAAAGTATTTATACCGTATACGAAGAACAGGTTCCGAACTGAAGAACCGTGGTTTTCTTGAAGAATTAACGAGCGAATCGAGGACTTGAATCGAAGAGTTGGTACACCGATGTAGATCATTGAAAACGAAAATCAACACATTACAGGATTCAGAACGCTATTACATCATACTTGAAAGCGTGAGGAATCGGGTTTTATGCATTTATGACAAAAACGAGTAATTGCAATATGACACAGTGTAAAGAGTTATTTCTGACCTAGCAAAGATATTAATGAATGGAACTCGTCCTTAACACTTCCATCGCCATGTCACCCATATCTGGCTGACGGAGTTATTTATACAGAATTGAAAATTAATTTTTACGTCGGTACAAAATTTCCTTGCGATCCGAGGGATAGAAGAGGTTTGAAACAGTAATTAATATCACAAAACTAAACTTCTTAGTTATTGCTTTGATTTTGTGTAATTTTTATGATTGTCGAGTGGGAGATGAACATGTTAAGTAGTTCTTATATCTTTTAATAAATGCCGAAGTCCGGTTCGGCGTTGCACGGCTAATTATCGATTTTTCTGGTGGAAAAGGAAGATGAGAAAATCGGGAAGTCTTGGCGTTAGAGTGACGCCATGCTCGTGGAAGTACCCACGCGCAGTTATTGGACGACCGGACGTGATCGATTCGAGCCGCGTGAATTAAAATGCCAACAATGCCCCCTCGAATAACTGCACGCGGCCATGCAAACCCGATAACAGAAAGTACGAACAATCGTCTCCGGCTCCTTCTTCGGGTTTTCCTCTTCACCCTTTTCTTCCAGCTTCCACTCCTTTTCCCCCTAGTTTTCGATGCAGCAATAATTCCGCAAGTCTTCCCTTGACTCTTTTCTTCTCGCGCTCTCGCCTCCGCCAATTAACGATCCCAGGCACCGGTGTGTTTGTCATTTGTTTGCCGTTTCCGGTGGAATGCAATCAGGCCGGCCCTGTGAAACAAACGCGGCCAATCAGCCGCGGCGGACCAACGAACGCATCGAGACTCGCTAGATCCCTCGGCATCCAGCGCGTTGTAATGCCTAACAATCGAAACTCCACCGTCAAATTATTCCTCCTGCAATTTCCCCGTGTCTTTGCAAATTTTTGTTTCGCTGTGCCTCGGATGCCATCCAATTAACGCTTCGTCTTTCGTCGATTAGCTAAGAGTTCCTTCAAAATCGGAGATTGTTGAGGATTTCTTTAGGAATTGTTCGATAACAACTATAATTTCACTTGCACTCGAGTAGTACAGTGTTGTGACTCAGTCTGAAATCATTATCGAATCCTTTTCATGTTCCTATATTATTGGTAAAAAATATTGTAGAATACTTACTGGGCACAGATGTTGCTCATTTTTTTTTTTTAAATAGGAATGGATATTGCTAACACTAATTCCTTGACGATTTTAAATAAAATTTGTAGTTCTAAATGCTTTCAATGCACATTGTAGACGGGATACACTTCTAAACACTTTGACGTGTTTACTCGACAGCCTAGAAAATTCCATAAAATAAAAGTAATGGATTTAACGTAAAGAAAATTAAAAAATGGAGATGTGCGATACCGGAAGTGCTCTCTCAACCTTCTTCCATTTTCCACCTTAACCAAGTTCGCATCGTTCAATAAAATAACGGTAAAATTCATTTATAAGCCTAGTCAAATGCACTTGGTGCCATAAGAAACGACACAATAATAATAATAATAATAATTTATTTAATTCAGCCTCACGGCTAAGAATCGAACTTGGCTTTACATAAAATTTAACTTAATCTGATCACATTCTCTCACTCATTCCTTCGTTCCCATTTACTTCCTTTTCTTCCTTTCTTCGTCTATTCCCGATTAAATTCCCTATCCTATCTACCCTGTGTACCCTATCTATTGCACCCTTTAATATGTTACTCTTTAGATTTCCTATTCGCCTGTCCGTTCCTTGCGTTGCACCTCTCCCATTTTTCTTTTTCTGTTTCTTTCCTTCTCCAGATTCCATAAGCAATTGTCCACCAAGAAACGACACAACTTAGAGGATAACCCAACAATATTATTAATGAAATGAGAATATAGTTGATCATTAACGGTCATCATGAACTGTCGATTATTCTGCTCCACTTACAGTTCGTTAAAACAGGTGCAGATGATAAGTGGGAAATAGGTAGCACGTGTCTCTCGCCAAAGCAGAATTAATTACGATCGAAGATTAACGAAAATCGTCTATAGTCAAGTGTAACTTAGGCTTCTCGGTGCAGCGTGTTGCTATCCAAAAGCACGCGCGGCTGATAAGCCAGCCATTGTTGGGCATGCTGGTCAATCGTGCGATTAATCATTCAATTGGGCATTCATCGTGCCAGCTATCGCGATTCCTTTCCGACGCAACGATTGTTCTTTCGGTAAACATCGGTGTCTTGGTCGGAGAACTCCGTCGATTCGTGATCGTTCGACGTGTTGCCTCGTCCGCGATTGGTTAATACCTGGCGGAAGACTATGGGCGGGCCTAGCGATTGCCAATCATGTAATTGATCATTCAATACATTTATTGTGCCAACTATTGCGATTCCTTTCGCACGCAACGTTTGTTTTCTTCGGAAAGATGGGTGTCTTGTTCGAAGACCGCGAACGTCTGACGATTCGCTATTGTTGGAGGTGTTGCACATTTCTTATTGCTTAATATATTGCGGGAGAGTGTGACAGGGGCTAGCGATTGCCATTCGCTTAATTAATTATCCAATTGATCATTTATTTTTTCAACTATCGTGATTCCTTTAAGACATTACGATTGGTCCCTCAGTAAAGATTGGTGTCTCACTCGAAGAACGCGAGGTTTCCCGATTCGCGATCGTCCCCGATTGGTTGAGAGCTTACAGAAGAATGCAAGAGGACCTCGAGATTGCCAATCGTACAATTTATCCTCCAATTGATCATTTATTTTTTCATCTATCGTGATTCCTTTAAGACATTACGATTGGTCTCTCAGTAAAGATTGGTGTCTCACACGAAGAATGCGAGGTTTCTCGATTCGCGATCGTCCCCGATTGGTTGAGAGCTTACAGAAGAATGCAAGAGGGCCTCGAGATTGCCAATCGTATAATTAATCATCGAATTTGACATTCATCGTGCAAACTATCGTAATTCCTTTGGGACGATTGTTCCCTCGGTAAAAGTCGATGTCGTCTTTGAAGAACTCTAGGTCTATCGATTCGCAATCATTTGTGGTGTTGCCTCATTTCCGACTGGTCGACATCCCGCAGAAAAGTGCAATAGAGTTTTGCAATTGCCAATCATATGATTAATTAACCAGTCGAGCATTCATTGTGGCAGCTATCCCAGGTACTTTGAGGCTGAACAATTGTTCTCTCGGTAAAAATGGCTGTCTTGTTCGGAGAGCGCGAGTCGCCTCGAATCGCGATTGTTGCTGATTGGCTAAGACCTCGCAAAGAAGAAGGCAAGTACGCCAATCGCATAATTCATCATCTAAATGGGCATTCATCTCTACCTCAATTCTTATCCCACAAAGCATTCGTTTCCTTGATTTAGATAGCTGTCCTGCTGGGACAGCTCCGTCGATTTGCGATCGTTTAACCTGTTTCGTCGTTTCCGATTGGTCGAGAGCTCGCAGAAAAATACAGGATGGCCTAGCGATATCCAATCACTTAACACTAAACCTACCAAGCACAAAACATTCAAAAATAAAACGCCTTAACACGTTCACGCCGGGGCCGATTTTCATTTGTTTTGCTGTGAGGCGGCGCTTAAATTAATGCCGCGCTTCATCTGGCGGCGCGCGATTTTTGCCTGTTCAGACCTGCATACGCGTTGTTATTAATTATAATTGTAATTAAAAATAAATGTTTTTAATGAAAATACGTTAAATTTTCATTATTTTAATTTTCAGCGTCTAATAGCACAATCGAATGCGTACCACCGGTGGTACGCGCCGCCCGATGAGACAATCTAGTGCGGGCCACCGGTGGCCCTCGCCGGCGTGAACGTGTTAAAGAAGTGAAAACATTGAATTTCTTTAAACTTTGTACCGTTTCCATTACAATATGTGCTTAAATCATGAAGTCAATTCAGTCATTTCCTATGAAATCGTTTTTCAAATTTAAATATTTGTAGGATCAAAGACGATAAATATAAAAATGTATATAATTTAACACAAAAATCACAACTAGTACAATAAATTCAACTTTTTTCACAACTTTTCACGTCTCAATCTCCGTCTGAAATTTTACAATTTTCGTCTCGAATCATTCACGTCGTAGGATCCTGATCCCACATATTTATAAAATAGAAAACCGGTCATTTCGACCGTGGTAGGTTTAGTGTTAATCATCCAGTTGGACATTCATCGTGGCAACTATCGTTCTGTCCCATTGGAGGTGTAGCCACGTCCCTGATTGGTCGGTAGCTCGCGATTCGCGAGAGGGCGAATCACAGAAGAGCGCGATAGAGCCTCTCGCGATTGCCAATCGGCTGGTCGGGGTTCTGCGTCGAGTCAGACACGGGACAGGATCCGAGAATGCGCCTGAATGCGGCTGACACGTCGCACCGGCGAGGCGTGCGATTTGCCTGGATGCAAGCGACCCGCCTCGCTTGATCGTGTCGCATTGGTATGCGACGCGACGGGACGGTGTGCTCGAATCTGAAAAGGAGCCGTGTCGAATACACACCGGTCTTGTTCTCCTCGAGGGATGAAAAATCCGGGGATTCGATCTGCTACGGCGTTCCCAGCCGTTTTCGCGGCGAACGATGCACCGAGCGGAAAGCATTGCAGTCGAAACTCCCCGCGAATGGAAAACCGTTTATTACGCGAAAAAGGTTCCGCTAACTCGGAGCTGCATTACGTCCGCGTCGAATTCGATTGGCAATACGCAGACTAGCGCGTTACCACTGTTTTGGCGAAACGACGGGTGTCGTTTAACGAGCTGCGAGAGACTTCCAGGAAAGTTTCCCTATTCGAGGCAGTAAACCGTTGCTATAACGATAAAACTGATGCATAATGATGCGCGTTTAGCTTCGCGTCCGTCTTGAGGTAGGGTTGTCCTCAGGCTGCAGGCATTCGTTCATTTTACACTTCCCTGCCGTGCCGCTAATGTATTCGTTGCGTCGGATTTTGAGTTTGTGAAGTTTTTCAGGTTTATCGCGTTGGCAAAGTATTCAGGTTTTTTCGAGAGATTTTTAGTAGCAGTTTCGATGCGCTTGTGGCAAGACTGTTGCATATGAAATGTACGACTCGTAACACTATCTTTATACGAACATCATTTTTCTCTGAATTTAGCGATTAATGTATTAGGTCGTCCCATAAGTTCGTGCCGCGGATATATTTATATTCTTCGTTGTGTGTCTTTCTTTTTTGAATGAAAACCGCATAAATTTTATAATGGCGATATTATGTTTCTACCAAAAAGATGAGAAAAGGTGGTGAAAGGAGACGGTGATTATAGATTTTTGTAAATTTTAGAGGTATGATTCAAATATTAATTTAAGTAGTACAACAGTAGACGGCACGAACTTATGAGACGACCTAATATAAGCGCCATCTTGATCGTCAGACTCTGGAATAGAAGATTTCTCTTCAGATTGCAACAAAATAGAGTGAAATAGAAATTTATTTTCTGTCTTAACACATTCGGTAGGTTGGAAATAATATAACAGTACATGTTATTGTTTGAAATACACCTACTCATTTTTATTATAAATGTATCAAATCCCCGGTCAATCAAATCTGGAGTGAAATAGAAATTTATTTTCTGTCTTAACACATTCGGTAGTTTGGAAATAATATAACAGTACATGTTATTGTTTGAAATACACCTACTCATTTTTATTATAAATGTATCAAATCCCCGGTCAATCAAATTTGGAGTGAAATAGAAATTTATTTTCTGTCTTAACACATTTGGTAGTTTGGAAATAATATAACAGTACATTTTATTGTTTTAAATTACACCTACTCATTTTTATTATAAATGTATCAAATCTCCGGTCAATCAAATCTGGAGTGAAATAGAAATTTATTTTCTGTCTTAACACATTCGGTAGGTTGGAAATAATATAACAAAACATTGTATTGTTTTAAATTACACCTACTCATTTTTATTATAAATGTATCAAATTCCCTAGTCAATCAAATCGCAACAATGGCTGAGTTTCTCGATTATACCACCGTAAAAAATTTTTAAAATCTACTGGTGTGACAAATGAAATTTTTCAATCCATATTACATCAATTTTCGCATTTACAAATTGTTTGTACGTCTCTCTGTAAATTTCATGAAACATAAAATACGAATTGTCTACAGGACACCTATTCGATCATTAAATTGTGCATTTCATGCATTCCCAACAAACACAAGTCGGAGCAATGCAAAGCCGTAGACGAAAGATTAGCGGCAGAAGGAAATTCCTTCTTATCAAAGAATGAGAGAAAGTATTTATCCAGGGTTAGGATAACCTATCACGCGAAAAGCAAGTTCATGGTGCTTCGAGCAGGTTCCCCGTACTTGTAGTCAAAAATTCTCTTTTATCTCGTGGATTCTCGGTAAGGTGAGCTTGTCGGGGCCCGAGAAGAGGCGAGTCTTTGGCGGAGGAGTACAATATAAACTGAGAACACCGTGTCGGATGAGCAGCAAGCGTGTTCACGCATGAGCATTCCTACATTAAGGTCATCGTGTTCGTTTTTGCACAGTGTTCGCTCCGTGTATCGCGTCGACGCGGATCGAAGAAAGAATGATCACGGGGAAAGAAAAGAGGTTCTCCCCGCGGATGATATTTAATCCGAAACGTACTGCGATAGCTGCGCGAGGCACGCGACGTGTCCGACTCGGTGCAAGGAGATACATCGATAAGGCATTAATTAATGTCGAGGACAGCAGGTGGAGATGATGTGAAACGTGCATTCAGAAGCGAGTCCGCGATCGCTGGGAGGTGGACTCGGGGCCACTTTCCCGAGGTGTTCGCGTGTCTAGCATTGTTTTACGAGACTCATTTCCCGCAACGTCATTCCACCACCGCCGCCTCCACCATCAGCAGCCACCACAACCACCGACACCGCTACCACCACCACCGTGAACACCGGCCACCAACGCCGACCGAGCAACAACGAGCACCAACGGCACTTTACTCCCGTCAACGTTGCCATCACTTTTCGCTGGTCAGTTCGCGAACTCGGCTTCCATTGAACTGGGCCAGAATTCCGGGATTATAATCGATCTGACGCCTCCTGTGACTCGGCTGAAAAAACCTACCACCCGATAATGTACGTTCTCATGTAAATTTTGCGTGTTGGTCACGTAAGCATCGACCCTGCACGAAGAAGAGAACACAACCCCTTCGGCGGCCCCGTGTTTCCGCAAGTTTGAAGAGACGCGACAACGTCACATCGGTGAAACGTTGACATCCGCCTTCGTATACATGCGAGATGAATCCCACCGGTGGACTAGATTAGGTTAAAATCTGGACAAAACTCGAATTTTCAACCTTTGTCAAACTCTATGGAATTTTGCAAACCGTATTCTTAACACTAAACCTACCGAGCATTACAATTCGCTAGCGTTGTCTTAAGAATAACAAGATTCAGTTTATTTAGAGTTTTCAATAAAGAAATCAATTTTTAGGTTAGGTTCACCCACCGGTGGACCAGATTAGGTTAAAATCTGGACAAAACTCAAATTTTCGACCTTGTTCAAAATCTATGGAATTTTTTCTTACCGTATTTTTAACACTAAACCTGCCGAGCATTAAAATTTGCAAGTGTTGTCTTATAAAAATAACAAGATTCAGTTTATTTAGAGTTTTCAATAAAGAAATCAATTTTTAGGTTAGGTTCACCCACCGGTGGACCAGATTAGGTTAAAATCTGGACAAAACTCAAATTTTCGGCCTTTGTCAAACTCTATGGAATTTTGCTTACCGTACTTAACACTAAACCTACCGAGCATTAAAATTCGCAAGTGTTGTCTTAAAAATAACAAGATTCAGTTTATTTAGAGTTTCCAATAAAGAAATCAATTTTTGGGTTAGGTAATGAATTTGGTCCCTCAGGGCTCCAAATCCATTTTTACCACTCTCCCTCCCCCTTCTTCCACTCTCCCCCTTCTTCCATTTCTTCCACTCTCACTACCGCCTAATTTTTCAGCCTATTTCAGCCTACTTTTCAGCGGGACCTACTGTTTATTAAGGTGCATTCCGAACCACCTAAATAAATCAATGGAATCAATTTCCAAAATACTTGTTACCGAAGAAGTGCCATTTTCTTCTAAAATTTGCGCACTTCGCTTCGAAGTATTTAAATAAAGAATCGCTAATTTAGCATCTATTGTACGATTAGTAAGCGTAAAATGGAAGACATCTATCGTCCGTCCATCAGGAGATGGCAGTGATTTTCGACAGTGGGGTGCAGGGGACTGCGAGACCCCACTCTAGACGCCAGGCTGCGGACCCCACTCTTACGCTTACGTTCTGGCGGGAATGGTTGACCTGGGGGGGGGGGGGGGGCTCAGCGTCACCACATCTCTCTGTTCCAGTCACACTAATATGCGCGTTTCCGTCTTTCTCGCGCGATTCGACCAATAGCGGTGGAGGTGTAGCGCGTAGAGGGGAGATCACGTGGTACTAACAAGTTTCTCACTGCCATCTCCTGATGGACGGGCGGTACTTGTTGCAACACTTTCAAAATTTCTCCCTCGTAAAGGTCTATTTTATCATTAAAAGAGAAAATGCATTTTCATTAAACTTCTGTTGCTTACAATTAACTTGGACAATTTTTATTTCCATAAAGATCCACAGTGTCTCGATATTATTCACCGCTAAAATCATATTTTAAATTAACTGACAAACTTCTGATTTTTAAACACCCCTGAAGAGGATAGTTTCTCATTCTAGCAGAAAGTAATATTACGGCTCCGGAAACCTCTGGGACTATTTCGTTAGCAATTAATAATATAAAAATAACAGAACCGTGATTTAAGAAAAGCTTTTTAAAATTCTGGCTCAGTGTACGCCGGACACAATTTGCGGTCGTAGGATAATTTAGATGTAACGTACTTCGTGGGCTGGCAGATAGTTTGAACAGCCAGGAGAGAAACAGAGAGAGTGGGGCCGAGGGCCGCGGTCGCGTCATCTGATAAAAGTCTAATGAATCCAGTATTAAAGGGAATCGAATCCCCGATAACGTCGAGGCGCCTCCCCCCTGTTCCTGTAACATAATAACTTCCATTCTCATTTCCTCGGTGTCCGAGCGCCCGGTCGGCAGCGCTGGATTTTTCCTGATGACAATCGGCACTCGGGCCTTGTACTCGTACGTCCCGGGGGCTCTCGTGCTGCCTACCGAGAAAGTGTCCCTACCGAGGAGAGTACACCGATCGCACGAGGAGAACTCGCTCGGTGTTAGTCGGACTGAGAAGTAGGTAGTCGATGTAGGAATGACACGAGCGGTTATCTCGCTGGCCACGCGATATTGTCATCAGGGGTAGGAGGGGATAAAAGTAGTCGCCGCGGCGCGGCGTCGTCGTTGTTCAGCTAAAGCGAGAACGAGAGAGAGAGAGAGAAACGCAGAAAGAACGAAGCAAGATGTCGGGACGTAGCGCGGGGGAGCGAGCGAAAGCTAGCGAAGGAAAAAATGATGGAGGAAGGACAGAGGGGCAGGGAGAAGGGGACGCGATAAGATCATCTTACCACCCCCTGGCATAAGTCGACAGTGGCCTTTCCCTGCCCTGACCAACCCCCTCCGTGACTCGACGGAGACCATTTCAACGATAGCACACACAACCTTACTCGGCCACCGCGTTATCTCGCACGCGAATTAGCTCTACAGATTTCCTTCTTTTTTTCCCTCTCTCTTTCTCTCTGTCCGAGCTTTCCTACTCTCCTCTCCCTCTCTCACTCTCTCGCACTTTCTTTCTTTCTGCTTGATCCACCCCTCTTTAACTTCCCTTCCGTGCTTCGCGTCTCCGTCTTCGTCTCCCTAGCGCTGCCACTTCTAGTCGACGACGTTGCGACAGCGTCGAAGGAGGAAAACCTTCTTACACACGACACACGACATACACACACACACGCGTCGCACCCTCCTACGCCCACCCCCCCCTCTCTGAAACCCACCCTCGGCACACGTCTATCGCATTAGCGCGGTGCCACGTTGTTGCCGTTGCACCACGTTGTGCCGCATCGGCCTACCGAACTGCATGACGTGTGCGTAGGTATGCGAATTTTCATTGGAGCAGGACCGACGCATAATTTTGCATAAACCGGCCGCGATCTCGTAACGACTGCGAGGCAGGCGATTAAATTACCGCCGCGCGGTCGGTTAAAGAGAAACGCTTATCCTATTCGCAATTACGGAATCGACGCCGAGAGAAAGACATCGTTCTACACCGTTCTCGTGTCATTTCTATTGGGCGAACGCAAAAGCCTGATTTTTAGAGGTGGCGGGAACCTTGAAGCAATTTGGCATAAATGTTCTTTTTCGTTGTGTTACGTATGAGACCTTCGGCCGTTAAACACCAGTTGATTCAAGTCAATTTGTGATTCAGAGGAGCCTTTCAATATTGGGTACGAATAATTACATTTTCTCGGCATGTTATAGGAAAAAGAGAAGCAGTAGCAATTGAAAATGTTCGACATATTTATAAATCCAGTGATCCAGTTACTGGAATAAAAATTAGACATCGGCCGATTTCCAGTCAAGTTATTGAAATGTAATCGTTGGATCCAGTTAGTAGACTAATGCAAACTCAGCATCGATTTTAATCGATAATATCTTAGCTTCGAAACAAGCACGAAATTTTTGCACTCGCTCGATAGAAGCAACAACGCTGCTCCGACGGTGTTTGGACAGATACGCGAGATTTATCGATGGTTCGAGATTTTTACGATCGACCTCGTACCGATTGTTTGTCCATCGGGACCGCGAGTACCGCGTTTTACGATCTCTCGGATGGTCTACGACGAAGATGTCACGCGTCATACTCGCCTCGAGATCGGTAATAAAATCGACAGGAAACTGTACACTCCTCCGCTTAACTTTTCAACGTAATTACATTTTCCTCGGCTCTCGAGAGGCCCGATTTTTTTTTTACGAGCGCAGAGGCTCTCCGGTTTCTCAGGGCCACTTTTCTCGCAACACCAGTGTAGATTCCTTTCCCGCTATCTCGAGTGCCTCGGTCCATTGAACGGGGACGATCTCACGGGAAAGACATAATCGAAAACGCCTGCAAGCGTCGCTCCGAGGTCTCGGACCCCGTCACAATATTTAAACCAGTGTACAGTGACACAGGAAAGAACAAACGTGTTGCCGTTTCGCGGCACGTACCACTGTTGCGTCTATTTTGTACGTGCGCGAGGGTAATGCTCCTCCGGTAAGATGGAAACCCGATTTACGAGCGGAAAGCGACCAAATATGGAATGCCAACTGGTTTGTTCTTTCAGTGACATCCTTGCAAATGAAACAACAGATTCTTAACCTCTTGCACTACAGGGTGGGGCAATAACTATTAGCACATCAGATATCTAAACTATAAGCTTCACAGACATATTTGAAATAAAATTGCACAGTACGAAGGGGGCCATCCGATGGCGATAATAGTTTCTTTTGCAGGTGGAGGTGCTTCGGACATTTGAAGGTCACCTCCATTTTTTTTTAAATGGATCGGTATGTTTTTGCTTCCGTATCATGATAGAGGATTTTAACCCTTTGCACTCGGAGCTATTTCAACTAAAAAACCAAATATTTCCTCTAACCTAAAATATTTCCATCGTACACAAGTTTTTTTCGTTATATGCGTACGAAACTGATATAGTACCTCATACAATATTGTTGCGACATATGCGACTTATGCTCCGATCGTTCCGTAAAATGCGCCCACTTCCCGTTGGTGAACTCATAACTAATAATTAACTTTTAACTCTTATGAACTCTTATTTATTAGAAACTATACAATGGTTAATGTGGATTGATTTAGCGACACGTCTATTCGATTTGCTGTCTCGCTTCTATCTATCTTCCTTCTTCTCGTCAACAGCCGTCTTTTTTTAAATCCATCGATCGGACGGTTCCTCTGCGATATGTTCAGGGGAAGCAACTTCATATCGCCGTAACAATATTTAAATGTTTAGTAATTTATTACATATAAACAAATTTAATCGAGTAAACAATATTCTGAATAATGGTGTAGCAATTTGTAGTGGCGCCTCAGAGTCGCCATTCGAGTGCTAAGGGTTAAAACGAGTTCAACGACCTATAAGGTCATTGAAGGTCATAGAAAGTAGAGAAAGGCGATAATATTTACGGTTTTGTTAGTAAATGAAACATACGGTATAGTGATCAAATCTTTAAACAGCAATATCTCGAAAGTGAAATTATGTGACACGCGGCGTTCTTCCTGACAACCACAGAAATATCGAAGCTCGTTGACTCGGTCATGTAGCCGATCGTTGGCTACTCGTTCACACGGTATAATCGGTGAAGCTAAAAGAAGCAGAGAGGCTTGAGAAGATCGAGCTCTCGCTTATCGAGTAACTTGCGAACAAAAGAGTTGTTCATTATCTTTTGGACGTACTCCGAGATGTCTTTCGTTCCCGAATGTATCATGATAGAGGATTTTAACCCTTTGCACTCGGAGCTATTTCAACTAAAAAACCAAACATTTCTTCTAACCTAAAATATTTCCATCGTACACAAGTTTTTTTCATATAGTATATATTTTCATATAGTTTATATTACATATAAACAAATTTAATCATGTAAACAATATTCTGAATAATGGTGTAGCAATTTGTAGTGGCGCCTCAGAGTCGCCATTCGAGTGCTAAGGGTTAAAACGAGTTCAACGACCTATAAGGTCATTGAAGGTCATAGAAAGTAGAGAAAGGCGATAATATTTACGGTTTTGTTAGTAAATGAAACATACGTATTGTAAACAGTAGAGCAAGGTGTAATGCTGGCGCATTACTGATCAAATCTTTAAACAGCAATATCTCGAAAGTGAAATTATGTGACACGCGGCGTTCTTCCTGACAACCACAGAAATATCGAAGCTCGTTGACTCGGTCATGTATCCGATCGTTGGCTACTCGTTCACACGGTATAATCGGTGAAGCTAAAAGAAGCCGAGAGGCTTGAGAAGATCGAGCTCTCGCTTATCGAGTAACTTGTGAACAAAAGGGTTGTTCATTATCTTCTGGACGTACTCCGAGATGTCTTTCGTTCCCGTCTTTCTAACCGTCCGCACGCCAGCTCGCTATTCTTCCCTGAATGGCCGGCCTCCTTATCTTTACGAGAGATTCGCGGACCACTCTTTCAATTGAATCCCGCTCTGGGAATCGTGATCACCCGGCTTCTCGCAGTGTTCACACGTACGGTCCACGCACGGGTTCCATGCATTTTCGCACAAACTCGCTTCCCGTTCTGTGTGCGCGCCGATGTCCGTGTGCAACCATTTTCGCGTGAGACCCTTGCACACGCGTACCTATGTACATCTACCTCAGGTACACGTACACTGGTTTCCGTGCGTGTCAGAGTACACGGTACAAGCATATGCTCGGTGTGTTTCGAGCGTCGGTGGTCCTGTGAGCGCGCGGATACGAGCGTGTGCGTGCGCGTGGACGTCGTCGCGTTTGTTCTCCGCTTGGGAACGAGCACTGCGAGACAAAAACTCGCAGCTCGCTGGAGAAAGAGAATCAGGGGAGACAGAGACGGAGAGAGAGAGAGAGAGAGAGAGAGAAAAAGGGCGAAAAATAAGAAGAGCGAGGATCAGCTTGTGGCGCGAATCGGGTTTAGCACTGTGTCGAATGACACTCGCTCCGGAATCCACCTACACCGTTCTTGACCAAGCAATCTTGGCTTGCCGGAAAATCGCTGTATCTTTGCGAGATTCTAATATCTGTGTGACAATAATTCTGTGTAGACATATTCATGTTTTCTTAGATTTTTTTGCAAGGTCCGAAAGAAGGAGCATCTCCTGTGTTATAAATATACTGTGTCCATTTATGCAATTTGAAATTTTAACACGTTCACTGCCACGTCAACCATACGTGACTGACACCATCTTTTTTACTAGATTTTAACGTTATTTCATAGAGTGGCAGGCAGAATAAGTCCATATTTTGTTTCGACCTACGAATTATAAGAAAGTTAAAAAAGCAGTGACTGTAATAAATCTTGACTTATTAGTTACGGGTTCTATTAAAAAGTTGATTCGATTTCTTAGAATTTTTTCATGTGCTGGCGTGGCACTTAACGTGTTCAGAAAATTGAATGTATCAGAATCTTATTTTCAGTTGTAGTAGCCTTTGTAGATCGGAAATAAATAAAAGGAATATTAAACTCTATGAACTTTATACCCTAATTTTTTTTTGAAAATTTTTAAAAGCCATAAATGCAAAAGAATTGTCTGTTTTAGATTATAGATTATAAATTTGACCCTCCTCAACTTCTCCAACCACTCTTCGACATTTCTATCTTTCCCCCCACTCGCTACATCCTCGATCCTGATCATTTCTCCCATTACCCTGTATTCTCTTGTTAAATTTTCTAGGCTTCCATACTTGTCCCCACATAGGTCGCATCCTCTTGCGTCGTCCTCCAGCAAATATTTCTTCCAATTTTTGTATTCAATAAATTGGACTATTTATGCGAGGCTGGTGAACCACCACAACTTCTACAAGACCGATAAATGTCCTGGTACATCTTTATCACCGAAGAACCACCCACTCGTTCTCGAAATGTATTCGACGCAATGGCGGGACCGCGCGAGAAATTCTTGGGGGTCGTAGGTCGCGTGGGAATGAAAAGCTCGTGAGCCGAACCAGCTCAGTCGAATTACACGGTCCCGTCTTCGTCATCTTGCTTTATCATGGTTCCCTCTTCAAAGGAGCCCAGGTTCGTGAGTAAAACCGGTCGGAATTGCCGTTGTCTTCATTCACTCTTACGCGTATCATCTCTAATTGATTGTATATCAATGAACTATGGATTTTATTAGACGTAGATATTATTAAACACTTTGAAAAAGGCATGGCCTGTTGCCAGGCGACTTGTTTATGTCTCTAAAGAAGAAAAAGAAGACGCTGCCCTCAGAGGCGATAGCTGAACAGTGCTGAAGAGGATATCGAAGAGCAATTTATAATGTGAAGAAATCTATTGATATAACCAACTGAAAATGGGTAATATCTCGATCGATCATATCGATTGATCTGTATAAATGAATAAGTGTGCATGTGTGTGTGGATGAATGAGGCGGCAGGAGCGGTACATGTAAATTAGTCTGTAAGTACCTCTCGGTATGTACACACGTCTGAACTTGAGTACAATGTACAGGGTGTTCACGCTATTACTAGCCAGCGTTTTTCCTGCAAATAATAAATATTGGAAAAAAATGATAGAGGGAAAGGTAATACTGTTTTTGGTAAGTAACATGATGGCGTATGTAATTTTCTTGTGTTTGTACTATTTTCTTAGATTTGAAGGTGACCTTCAATTTTTTAAATGAAATGTTATATTTCTTTATATCATATGAAAGCGTGAGTCAAGACGAATTTATTCGTATACAACACAGTGACCTTCAAGGTCATACAAGGTCAGAAATGGCAGGAAAATTTTGAATATTTCGTAAAGATATCATTCACGATACGCAACTCCCAGAAATGTAAACGACTTGCAAAGGAAACTAACGCAATCGTGTGCATTAATATTTCGTACAACGTTAGAAGAAGCTAACAAGAATGTAATTAATAGAGCCGAAATATGTAGTCATGCACGAGGAAGTATATTAAACATTTACTATAACCTCGTCAATAAAGTATACTTGTAAACGCATCAGTACGAAATGTTCAAAATGTTTCTTCCACTTTTGACCTTGTACGATCTTGAAGGTCATTGTGTCGTATACGAATGAATTTGTCTTGACACACGCCTTCATATGGTATGCAAAAATATATAGCATTCCATTTACAAAAATTGGTGGTCACCGACATTACCATGGAAACAGTGCAAATACAAAAAAAATTACATACGCCATTACGTTGCTCGCAAAAAACAGTATTATTCTTTCCTCTTTCATTTTTTCCAAATATCTATTATTTGCAAGAAAAACGCTGGCTAGTAATAGCGTGAACACCCTGTGTAAGTAAAACCAGTCAAAGTAAAATCTAAATCCTCTTCAAACTAAAGTCCTTATCACATAAATTAGAACAAGACTATCGAAGAGCAATCCATAAATTAGAACAAGACAATCGAAGAGCAATCCATAAATTAGAACAAGACAATCGACGATGCAGGGACCAGGTGTGAGAGTTCGTGTCTCGCGAAACGGTTACGGATTCCGGTGACAAGGAGTGTAGTTCGCAAAATTTATAGTCACCGGGATCCTGAAACGTCTTCGAGGAAGCGGCAATCGCGGGGAAAGATTAACTCATTACACGCCGCGTTTTCTGGCGACTCCTTGCCGCAATAAGCGGGACCCTCGTAAAGTCTTAATTTCATAGTTGCGCGGGCGTGGATGTAGCATTATCGGGTCTTTTTTCGGCAACGTGTCAGAAACGGTAATCTCGCTTGTTGGGATAATAAGCGTGTTCCATGGCGTTTGCTCGAAGGTACGAAGAAGCGATGGCGGTTCGTTCGAGGTCCGAAAAACTTGTTCGTTTCAGGTGTCCGTTCAGGTTGTAAAAAGGTCCCAGCGCGGGATGAGCCGTGGGGGCCGTGGGGGCCGTGGGGGCCGAGGGAAAAATATGCGCGCTCCGAGTGCCGAGGACACGTGTGAACATCCTCGTACATGTGTAGGACCTTATGTAATCGAAAACCCCGAAGGATGTGGGCGGTATCCTCCGACACGGACGAACAACCACGGGTTTCGGACCTCTGACCGGACAGCGGCAGACTAATCGAGCGGGACACACGAGCAGATGTTGCCATCTTCCACGGACAACTGTCCCGATCGTGGTTGATTTTATCTTCGGCTGAGAGCATCGTTAGTAGCTTCCGGAGATCCTGACGAGATTCCTGATTCCTCAAATCTCGGGATCATCTGCGATGCAGCGGTCGCAAATGTTGCTAGAGACTCAACGCCATCGCTTTTCATCTCGAATATCTATTGATTGTATTACCATTGCGGGGAATTTAAACATTTTGCAATTAGGTTGCTGCAAGATCGTTGTGGTAGACCTACTATTTTATTCAGTAACGCATTACGCAGTTTTGTGTGCCATTTTTCTTAGGTTTTCGATTCAAAAATTTGTCATTTTCGATCAATCAGTACAATGTGGATTCAGAGTAGTATTTTGAGCAAGAGCTATTTCTACGCTAATTTATGATAAAAATGAATAGATTGAATACAAATTGGATAAAACGTTTAAAGAATCTAAAAACGCTGTAGTACTATTTTTATTTGATCGCAGTTAATTAAAAAGGAAACTGTATAAGGAAACTTCTGTATTTATAACGGCGTTTCTATAAACTCTTGTTGCCTGACAAGTCGATCTTCATTTGAAACAGTGTCTCTCGTATCTCATCGAGTACTTTTTCAGCCTTTGCAAAAAGAACAATCTGTTCCGTCAGAAACACACATTATTTAATTAATCCGAAAAACGTTAAAGCACGTATCTTTAGTCTGGAAAAAATGTGGATCTCGAAACTTTCATGTTCGTACGTTGATCGATTTCAAACAATCCCTTGTAAAATTGTAGTTCATTTTGCGTTTTATCATTTAACAACTTATCTGCATCCTCTGTATGTTGTTTCAAAGACTTTGGTTCGACAGGATGCAGTCATTAAATGTTCAGTATAGTTCAACAGGATGCAGTCTTTGAATGTCCGGATTCTTCCGAACAAACACAGACGCGACGTTCGAAGGGCGCTGCAAATGTAATATTAATTCGCGCGAAGAATAATGGTCGTCGTTCGATTGTCTTGCATCGAGCGGGCCAGTCATTCGTCAGTCGGGAACAGTTTCATATTATGTCACGCGACACTGTCAACTGTCAGAGCGGTGGACGTAGGTGAATGACGCGGAGCGGGCGGACATGTGTGAAATTAGCTTAATCTTTCAGCTCGGATGACAATGGTGATACAAACGCGGTCCGTGTACGACACGTATCGTCCCGTGTGCTCGGGGTGACAAATCTCACCCCATCGGCACCCCGGGCCTGTCTACACCCCGTGTAAATACATTAGAGGATGATCCTGCCATTGGCGTCGCCTGCAAACCCTTCTAAACATTCTATCGACAAACCCAGCAGAATGTTTTCTACGCGTCGAAACATCAGAGCTCAAATTCAATTCTTCGAAGTAGGTAGACAAATTTGAGAACGAGATGATTTTGATCAAAAACTTTGTTAAAAAAGAAAATTCAACGTTATCGGATGATGTCCTGGTGGATACTGAAACCAAAAAGTCACGGGAATCGCAAAGAGGTAAAAGGCGTTAATAAATTTCCGCGACAGAGATTCTACGCCGCTGGCAAACAGATATCGGTGGGGCCGTAATTTAACAATGAGCCAGCTGGCGCGTGCTACGGGGAAAGGTTGCGACCCTAATGTAGTTATATAGTGTACTTTCGTACACGCAGACAGACGCGTGTCGTTCTCGCACACACGCCCGCGGAATTACACGCGGAGCCGACGCGACAATAAGCGGGGATGCCTCAGCCTTTTGTCACGGCGGTTCTCGCGTCAATGCGCATTCAATCTCTCGCCCGTTTTATCATCCCTCTGTCTCTTTATTCCGCGACGCCCGGATACCCAGCAAACACCCCTCTTTAGCCAGCTAATTGAGTTGTTCGTGTTTTTCGGCTGCGAGAAATCCTCTCCGCGATCGGGTCGCTTATCTTCCGCAGAAATCGGCCTGTCATCCAATCCCTTGTACATCCAGCCATTCGCGTATCTCGGATCATGGTCTCGAAAGCTAGATAGGTGTACAAAGATCGTCTCTTATCTATCGTTCTCCGTGTTTATTCGCTTATCTTTCGCAAAAATCAACAGTCGAGACTCTGTTTCATCGAACTATTTGCATGTGACACCCAAGAGTGCAAGAATAACACGATTCCAGAAAAGCAATTTTTAAGTTATTGCCTAGGGAACGTTGCTGAGATGCTCTTCGACCAATTGTGAAAATTTCATTCATTTATCTTCATAACAGTTTTTCCATATTTCGATCGACAATTGTTGATAAATTTTTCTATGTTATTGGCCCACTGGTACGATCATATATGGCAAATTAAGCTGTTTTGCAAATTTACATAAAGTTTTCCGACGTTTCGATCGGGATTTAGATCATTTTCAAGAAAAAAGTTATGTTGTAATTGCGTCTGTAAGAATTTGTTTTTCAATTAATATATGGTTGTCAAACCAAATGCAGAAAAAGAAGAAAACAATGTCACAGAAACACTATAATGAGAAAAATTAGAACATTATGTATGCAACTCACTTGCTTAATACAAAGAATTATAAAACTAAATTCTTTAAATTTGTTGGAGGCATGTTGGTTCAATGCCGGTGACACGTGGACTGGGTAGACTGTGATGATTTGAATTATCTTGATTTATCTTCATAGTTTGATTGATCGATAGAGAGCAGTTACGTTGCTCTTCCTGCATCATGTGGCCCTGTGTCCAACAAATGCGGAGCTGATTTGTCAAATCGAGTAGCTCCACAAAATTAAAAGTAGAGAATATTGATGAAATAGTGCATATTCATCTGTTACAATTTTCCCAATTTTTGTCACTCATTGTCAGCGGCAATTAAGCCTGCGGATCTGCATGCAAAATTGTCTGCGTCTTTTGCAAGAAACAAGAGCCACTTTAAAATGTCTTTCTACCGTTAATAATGTGAATATTGGTGCTTTTAAATTCTTTTAATCCGTCTGTCGTTTCAAAAATTACAGTTATTCATTTTTGTCGATAACGTATAAAATCTAATTATTAAGGAAATTCATTTTTAATGTAGAACGACAAATATCAATCTAGTGCTTTGGCCAGTCGTATCTAACGAAACTGGAAAAGTAGTTGTTGGTACATTGTTAGTATCCTGACTCAAATGATTTTCCACGATTAAAAAACACAAGTGAAGGAAAGAATACACCTGAGTCTATTTTACGAACATTATTCTTTTCCTTCATAAACTATTTCAACAAAATACTGACCATAGTGACAAAATATTGATATACTCATCACAATAGTGTTCGCAAGCAGTTTTTCAGTATTACCATTGCAGCGAAGATGCAATACGTGAACTGCAGTTTCGAAATTTGTAAAAATCTGATCCTTTTCTCCGTCGGTTCGCTGTTATCTGAGATATCAGCCTGATTTATCGAGGGCCCGCGTGTCTTATCCTCCTCCGCTTATTCGACGCGTATGAATAATTGGTCCCGAGCATGATTTCGCCCGTGTCCCCTGCCCCCGAATGCATTATGCTCGTTCAGCTCCCGGCAACCCGCCCCCGAGCGTTATGATTAAGTAATAAAACATTTAGGCCCTTCTCCGACGACCCCAAACTGAAAAACATCCCCTTGCTTGTCTCCTGTGCGAGCGACATGTGACTTCACACGTACGAAGAGACACGCGCTGCACACTGACGCGTCGAAACGTTTGTACGCGCGTGCACACGGGAAAGGGCGTGACGACAGATGCAACGGAACATATCTACCCTCCGCTGGGCGGTTCAGATTCTCCGCTGATTTTTTTTTTCTTTCTCTCTTTCCTCTTCTCTCCTCTCCTCTCCTCATGGTCCTCCGCTTGCGATCGTAGATAACGCTCGAGCTTCGAATTCAGATGCTGATCGTAATTTAGGGTTATTCCTCGACGATCGAGATGCCTCGGCATTGTTGGCAGGCAGCCATTGTTTACGCGAAGCACGGACTTCCGGGGCTTTTCGATGAACTAGCCTACTCGGAATCGAAGACGATTATGATAGCCGTGCACACGTGTAACGTCGTTCTTTGATGTTCGCGTAAGCTTTAGACCTAATTATAATTTATTGCAGATTCGTTTCTCATACAAGGTCTCTAGATGCGCGTAAGTTGGACTAGTGCACGAACTATTGTAATAATTAGACTGCGGATTTTATGCATTTATGACAAAAATGAGTACTTTAACCCTTTGCGGACGAGAATTACGTTTAGCGTACTTATCGATGGTTCGAATGTACCCCTTAAAAAAGTGAGAAGATTGAATTTATTTAAACTTTGTACCGTTTCCATAAAAATATGTGCTTAAATAAACAAGTCCTGTGAAACCGTTTTCTCATTTCAATAATTGTAAAATAGAAAACCGGTCATTTTGACCGTGGTAGGTTTAGTGTTAAAATTTGTAGTGGGAATTAAAACGCATTGTCAATTTGTAGACATTTTAGAATTTTTCGAGTCAAAGACGAAGTAAAGCAGTAGTGGGCACGGGTGGAGCCCCTCAAACGCCTGCTTCTCCCATCAACCTCTCTTTCATGCAGCGCGCACGTTCGTTGCGTAAGCTGATGTCTCGTGTCTTCGTTGCTCCATTGTACCGCGCTTGCTGGAGGGGGACAGAGGGCGCTACAATGTGGACGGTTTTGCCTCAATTGAGGCAAAATTGCCCATCCCCGAAGTAAAGAAACGAAACAAAGAGATTGACGAAAGGTCAATATATGACGAAGTTTTCAAAAATTTTTAGCAGCCGGTTACAAAGTCGAGCTACACAGTTAACTGGTTAATGTTGAGCCACCCATCAGCCCATCAGACAATCGATCGATTTCGTCACGGAAGAATGGTATGTTTACAGACCGGTTCATTGCAATCTTTGCACTTCTTGGAATGATTGTAGATGGGTATCGTATTTATCCGAACACGTAATAATTCAAAAGAGCCTGTATGCTGCAGACGTCCCAAGCAAGGTTCAATATAATAATGTCTTTTGTAGCAGACCAGGCTGCAGCTTCATTGTCATGCAGAAATTTCGCAGGACATTCTCGTCTGCCAATGTACGAACATTCCAATTCCTCGAAGCAATGGTCGTTGAGGTTACAATTAACGATCAAGACATCCCCAGAAAATGATGAATTGTTCCGAAACGAAACTTTCTGGCAAAGTCGATGTACTGTTTACTCTTTGCCGAAAATAGCCCGTCGTTGGAAGATTAGAGCGCGTCTGACAGTCGAGAGAGAAAGAGAGAGAAAGGGAGAGTGGATCGATCGATGGAGGCACAGATCGCGTGACGAATTTCGGCTCTCGAAAATCCCCGTGGATTTTCCGGGACAAGGCATCCTCCGACTTTTCCCGATTCAATCGTTCCATCGTTTCGTGGAGCGAGCATAAGGGTCTCTGCACACCCGTCCGGGACGGGCCCCGGAGAGTTTTTTTATATAGCTTTGGTATAGGGCTCTCCGAGGTGTCTGATCCGGTTTAGTACCGATTCTTCCCTCACGCGACCGAAAGGCCATAATTCTTGAACTTTCGAGCGCGCGTTGACAGTTCCCTCTGTGCATAGCACAAAAACAATGTTTCCAGGAACTCCACACCTTCTTAAAGTAAACTATCTAAAATAACTAACTAAATCCCGGTCCGGCCCGTCCCGTATGGGTGTGCAGAGACCCTTATTGGGCCTAGCGACTTACGAGTCGGCTCTCGTTGCGTGTGCCGGGCCAATGGAACCGGCTACCGGATGCTCGTGCTTCCACCCTTGATTTATCGGTCCTTCGAAGCTCGCGGATTGCCCGTAATTCCAGTTATTTCGTCCTAATCCGAAAGTTCGTTCCTGTCCGGTTACCGAGATTCCGCTCGCCCTTCGGAAACTTCTTTTCTCGTGTCTTCTGCTTCCTCGAACGAGGGTTTCGACGTTTGTTACGTTCCCGAGCCCGCGAAACCGTGCCTCCCGACGATATTCTGCCGGCTATTTACGAGCTATCTCGTTCGAGCACCCAATCCAGTTGAAATTGAAATGTTGATGGGACTAAACCCGCGAACTTTCGATCCGTTGGGTCGATTTCTATTAGCGGCAGCTGACGACCGGCCCGATTGCTCCAGACAGAAAATAACACGTTCCCTTATGATAATTTCCGACGCGTGAACGCTGAGGAAGGGGCACGGGACGCGACGCTAAGAAAAAGTTCTTTTACAACCCTATATTCGTCGGTGTTGGAGCAGATGAATTAGTAGTGCATGGAAATATCTATTTATCGGAATTGCAGAACTTATCGAACTATGTTTTTCTAATGATCCACGCTTGGATACAATCAATTTCATTTCAATCTGTTGTAATCTGGTTGAAGGATAACTGAGTGGATACGTACTGTTTTATATTACAATATCTCTGTATTTCATAATTAACGCACGAGGTAAATACAACTTGTTCGTATGACTGCCGGAACACAAGAGAGCACAGGATCGCGGTAAAGCGCGTACGAGGACTACCTATTAATTACTTGTAATCATGTCAGATGTCGCGATTAACACTAGATTTATGGAGCCCGTCAAAATGACCGATTCAAAAATTTTTAATTTACGATTATTAAGAGGGTAAGAAGGCATTCGTGAGGAATTATTAAATAGATTTATTCTTTTGTGTACATTGTGAAGAAATCAACTGGTAGATAGGCAACTGCGAATCTGTGGCATATCGAGCGACCGTATCGACCGAATCGAACGTATGAATGTGTGTGTGTGTGTTTGTTAAGCGACACGAGTGACGAGCGAGCTAGTCTGTAAGAATCATTCTCTGTGTAAACACGTATGAATTTGACTGAAATATAAATATGTATGTATTTGGTTTATTTCAGCTTTACAGCCAAGAAATGTGACTTGGTTTACATTAACCTAACAGTACAAATCTATCTTATTTCATGCATTCGGTCCATACCTCCTCTCACATTTTTTCTTTGTCTCCCTCCTTCCTACACTGACCTACTCTGGTAGTCTCCTAATTTACTGCTAACCCAATCATTTCACCCTTCCCCATTCCCTAACATTTGTTCATTGGTTTGGCATATTCTTTGGTCTATTCATACTCTCTTTTCTCTCTTTCTCCTCAACTTCTCCAACCACTCTACGACATTTCTATCTTTCCTCCCACTCACTACATCCACAATCCCTGATCGTTTCTCCCATTACCCTGCATTCTCTTGTCAGATGTTCTAGGCTTCCATACTTGTCCCCAGATAGGTCGCATCCTCTTGCCTCGTCCCCCCCCCCCCAGCCAATATTTGTTCCAGTTTTCTGTATTTCCGCATCTTGCCCGTGCTATGAGTTTTTGGCTGTCCCCTCTACCCTCTTTACTTAAATATTCCGGTAATTCTGCCACTCTTATGTGTTTGTACCTTCGAAAAAATCTGCGGCAGTCCATCTTTATCTTGTACCGCAATGTACGTTGCTTAACCTGTAATACCATAAAACAAACCACACCTCAACGTACTTACTCACTGCGCCGACTGAAATATAAATATAAGAGTAAAATCAGTAAAAGTAAAATCCAAAATTCCTCTTCAAAGTAAAATCTTATCATACATATTACAATAAAAATCGCCGAAGATCTAAATAAATACAATTTTATTATTTCTATAAAGCAATGTAAAATAATCAATTTTAGTGCTCCTTAAACCTAGTATTAATTGTAGGTGGTCATAGTTATTGGCTCACCCTTGTACAATAATCCTGTCTTGCTCCCCCCTCCCCCAGTCCTCGAGTTTGCAACCCCAGGAGAATAAGTACTCTGAAATGAATATAAGAGAAAGAAACGATACGCGTTCTGTTCCTCGACATAGTTCTGTCTTCTGATTGGTTAGGCTCGGGACTAACCGTTATTTTCAATCGAGACCCCCCTAGGATATCCAGTTTCTACGCGGAGGAGGACTCAGGCACCCCATAGACCCAAGAGCGAGTGAATCTCATTCTCTCGTGGGCGGATCCCCCGTTGACGTCTTAACGTTCCACCGCCGCGACCAACGACGATAACCTGGAAGATCGGGCACAATGGCTTATGGTTGCCAACACATCTGACCCAGCTCACAATGTCGTCATTAGAATATGAATGCGTGCCGGAACTCGCGTGTGTCCCAACGGCACGCGACGCGTTTCCTTAGACGGCCCTGGCGCGTCGTCGTCGTCGTTTCGATTTTTCGGCCACCGGAAGTCTCTTGTTTGAAGCCCGATAACGGGATCGGCCAGTTTTATTGGCGGTTTCGCCGAAGGTTTCGCACCTCTGTCCGCCGGCCCGTCGGGGTTATACATAGATACAACGGGGTGCGGGCGGGGGTGGTCGGTTTCTAGCAAAGCGAGAGGAAATTGTCCCCGAGACCGTGCGAAGAACAAACACGTCGGAAGCTTTTCTCGACGTATACACCGAAAGAAAACGCAATCAGCGAAACGGCAGATAGTGGCGTGATCGGTGTGTGGCGCCGTGCCGTCACTTCCGGCGCGGACGATAGGCTGACGCATAATTTCCGGTCCGAGGCCCCCGAGGATCCATCGATCAAACACTTTGGAACCCGAAGAAGCTACGTGGTTTCTTCAGAGATATCCGAAACGCGGCGAACCGCGCCGCGCACACCGTGTCCCGTCCTCTCTCTCCCCCCCCCCTCTCTCTCTCTCTCCCTCTCCCTCTCTCTGTATGTGTGTACTCGTTAACGATCGACTCGCGTGTAACGAGCCTCTCGCGCTCCGAAGAAAAACGTCCGGTAGACGGCAACCGGGATCTGGAGACTGAATTCTAATGAAAAATTTCCCACATTCAACTTTCCTCTTCCACTCTCTTCGTTTGTAAGCCATTTCGAAGATGCTTTCGCGAATCTTCAATTCCCCAAGACACGGAGCACGCGTGTCGTTTAGAACTTATATTTCGGGCAAGAGACATCAATTGTCAAGAAGAAGAGATCGTTACGGAGCTAGTAAAGAAGCCTTTTCTACGTGCATTTAAAAGAGAAACTTAGCAACTTTCTTCTGTTGGTTACCATCCTTGTGGCAGATATTTGCACAATGAAATATTTGGAGTAATTAGATATAATATACAGGGTGTCCCACATAAATGGGAACACCTAAATATCTGTCGTATTTACAGTCCTATCAGAAAACTTTAGAGGAAAAAGTGACACTATTGCAGGGGGCAAATATAATGGTAAAGAAAAATTTTTTTATGTCGTGTTTTTTAATGAAATTTCAAGGTCACCGATGTTTTTTTTCATGGAATAGTATATATTTTTTACGATAGCATGATAGACAATAAAAAACTGAATTTAGTGGATACCACCTTTTTGACCTTGAAATGACCTTGAGCAAGAATAATCATGTTGGAGCGGATAAAATGTGGAAATTTAAAATTTACGTGTTTCAGCAAAGATTACGCGTTGTTTACGTCGGATTGACCTTTACATATCATAATAAATGTTCGAAATGTTGACCATCCTCATTTATGCAATATTGCGATTTCGCATTAAATGATCTGTAGGCATTGGTGATTTCCTGAGACGTAATTGAAGCACATCCTCTGCGGTTGTGGGTTTCAACATGATGGTTGTCCAGCGCATTATTCTAAAGTTGTTAGAACGGTGCTAAATACGAAATATCTTGGACGCTGGATTGGGCGACGAGGAAGAATTCCATGGCCAGCCCGTTCTCCGGATCTGACACCATTGGACTTCTGTCTATTGGAGCAAGATAAAATGTATTGTGTACAAAGATAAAACCACAACGCCAGAGGATATGCGGCAAAGGATTACTGCAGCATGTGCTTGAATTACGTCTCAGGAAATCGACAATGCCTACAGATCATTTAATGCAAAATTGCAATATTGCATAAATGAGGATGGTCAACATTTCGAACATTTATTATGATATGTAAAGGTCAACCTGACGTAAACAACGCGTAATCTTTGCTGAAATACGTAAATTTTAAATTTCCACATTTTATCCGCTCAGACATGATTATTCTTGCTCAAGGTCATTTCAAGGTCAAAAGGTATCCACTAAATTCAGTTTTTGTCTATCATGCTATCGTTAAAAAATATAGTATTCCATTTAAAAAAACGTCGGTGACCTTGAAATTTCATTAAAAAACGGCGTAAAAAAATTTTTTCTTTACCATCATATTTGCCTCAATAGTGTCATTTTTTCTTGTGTAGTTTTCTGATAGGACTGTAAATACGACAGATATTTAGGTGTTCCCATTTATGTGGGACACCCTGTATTTACATTGAATAGATACAAATTACAAGAACTAGAACATGCAGTGAACTGAAGACGTGTACATGCATCATTCAAATATTACAAACAACCTTTTAGTACATTCTTCACAACCCTTCTTCCTAAGGTTAGCTAGACTAAGCGCGATCGTCGCCACGAGTATCGCAATGCACAGATACGAGCTTCCTTCTTCCTGTCGATAGGAAAATCGAGGCGCCAGTTGTGCTAGAGGATGATGAGCTATCGGCTTTGAAAAAAATGTTCACAATGAGCTCGGAAGAACAGTTCTGACAAACACACGTTTGTTCCTCGAGCAGAACCCGGAGTCGCATTCTCGCGGCTGTATCGCTCGGTGATTTATGCGAAGGACTCGCACAGGACTCGTGATCCTGGACTCGAGGCAGTTGTGTCGGCAGGCAGGCGTGAAATGAAGCTTCGAATTCGAGAGGCGCAGTCCTTGGTGCTCTCTCCTCTCTGTTCTCTCTCTCTCTCTCTCTCTCTGTTCTCTCTCCCTTTCTCTCGGTTGTTCGGTGACACAGTAGCCCGGGGAGGCTCCGATGAGAACGGCCGAGTTCTTTATGGGGCAACCTGAGACCGCAGTGACGAACGTAGCCTAGGAGGACGTCCATCAAAGGGTTCCAAATAATTACCGACTCTCTCGACCCTGCGAAAGGATCGCCGGCAGTCACCTCTCGTCCACGGTGATAAGTCAGTGGAACATTTCTCACTTATTTCGTCCTTTGGAAAAACGGGCCGCTGCGCTGGAGCCTAAGTCAATAAGCTTCGCGGACCAATAAAATCCTCGTTTGTAAAGCGACACCAAAACGATCTCCATCAACCTGTTTTAGACAGTTGCCCCTCTTCGGAACTCGGAGAGGCTGTTTTTCAAAAGTTCTAGAGACGATGTTCACCCATGGGATCAAAATAACTAATCGAGCACTCACCGCCGTAGCTAGTCACCATGTTTGGTTTGCAAGGTGGACAAATTTTAATTTATCGAACCCTATACTGCTTTTTAGCTGTACTTATGCCACCTACCTTTTCATGGATCGTATCATCGTCCACGTGTTTAATTTATTTAACACTGTTGTGTTTTTCAGGGCTATTCAACTCATTCGAATTTTTATGTCTTAGATGCTATCCCTAGTAGCATTTATGGTTGGCATTTCGTTGCACCTACGTTGCAGTATTCGTTGGCCAACCGTTGGAAATGTCGCTATTTTTTTCGTTGGGCCAACGATCGCGGCCAACGATCATACCCAACGTGGAGCCTACGTCGCTATAACACGTTTGTTCTGATCTTCTCTTTTACGGTTGCTTTCACAGAATATAATAAATAATACTTCAAAATGACCTTCAAGATCGTACAAGGTCAAAAATGGAAGAAACATTTTGAACATTTCGTACTAATGCGTTTTCAAGTATACTTTATTGACGAGGTTATAGTAAATGTTCAATATACTTCCTCGTGCATGATTTCGGCTCTATTAATTACATTCTTGTTAGCTTCTAACGTTGTACGAAATATTAATGCTCACGATTGCGTTAGTTTCCTTTGCAAGTCGTTTACATTTCTGGGAGTTGCGTATCGTGAATGATATCTTTACGAAATATTCAAAATTTTCCTGCCATTTCTGACCTTGTATGACCTTGAAGGTCATTGTGTTATATACGAATAAATTTGTCTTGACTCACGCTTTCATATGATATAAAAAAATATATAGCATTTCATTTAAAAAATTGAAGGTCACCTTCATTTCTAAGAAAATAGTGCAAACACAAGAAAATTACATACGCCATTACGTTACTTACCAAAAACAGTATTACCTTTCCCATCATTTTTTTCTAATATTTCTTATTTGCAGGAAAAACCCTTACTAGTAATAGCGTGCACACCCTGTATATTCTTAGATAAAGAAACCGTCGCAGGATTGCGTCGAAGAATTATCTAACATACAAGGAAAAGAATAATTAAGAGCGTACGCACATAAGTGTTCGCTCATCCTGCTCACTTATCCCGGAGGATCGTCTAAATTTGACCGATGAAATTAATATTCTGCATGATGTATATGGTCATACATATGTATATGTATAGATGGGCATTACGGGGCGACGCGCGACGGAGCATGGGCGGTCTCCCGGTGTGAGTGAGAGAGAGAGCATGGTGCTATGTGCGCGTGGTGATTGAAAAGTCTAGCTTGTACACGTTAAGTATTAACCATTATATATATATATATATATATTAGGAGGTTGAATAAGTTCTCGCTGTTTTCCGAAAGGTGGTAATACCAGAACTTCGTGAATTTAGTTTCAGATAGTAACGTATCTATAATGAAGTACTACATATATGCAAGGTTAAAATTCAGTGTATGTCATATATATATATATATATATATATATATATATGTATATATATATATATGACATACAGATATATATATATATATATATATATATATATATGTATATATATGACATACATATATATACATATATATGTATATATATATATGACATACATATATATATATATATATATATATATATATACATATTCCGGATGTCGAATCCCGTCATTTCTTACCGTAACGATCCTAACACTGCAGAGTCATGAAAACGAATAATTGCTATACATAGAACGAAGCGACAGGCGAGATGGAATCGAAATACGACACGGTTAACAGGAAGCCTCGGGTCCGTATCGCTGGACAATATAGAGGTCATTAAGGGAATAATCAGGGGACCGAGCGATGTCCACGAAGATCCCCGGATGTTACCGTCTGCTAGCTCTTCAGCTTTATCTGGCTCCGCGCAAACAAGAACGACAAGTGTCGTCTCTAAGCTCGAAAGGCTTCTCGCGGCGCAACAACGACGAGCAGAGCCGGTGTGCCTCTTTATCTCTCTGGATGCGAGGCCCGGGTTGTTTAGGCTGTTGAAGCCCTCGTGACATATTCGGGAGCATCGCGCACGAGGAGTCCGACGATCCCACGCTGTACAGGTGGTCCGAAATGATTAAAGGTCCTCTTTGAGCGATCCCATTCAACCGTGAGGGCCGTGGCTCGACTATCAAAGAACGCTCTCTCTCCCTCTCTCTCTCTCTCTGCTAACACGCCGAATAAAATCGGGCCTGCGCTTCTGCTTCGTGCGACCTACCAAAATCTCGGAGACAGAGAAAGAGAGAGAGAAAGAGAAAAAGAGAGAGAGAGTCAATCGGAACAGGTTGAGGCTTTCACAGGTCTGCATGTATATACAGTTCTCAAGTTGAGGCTTTCGGGTGTAAGCCTAGTGGAATTATATTTCCAACGTTTTGCAAGCATTCCAGTCTTTTCAGTTTCATCAGGGGGGGGGGGGGGCGAAGATATAAAAGCCGTAATGTACTCGTACATTCCCCTGGATGAAAATTCAAAAGTGTTTAAGAAAAGTGTAAAAGGTTTGACCTTTTTCTGCCTAGATTGTGAGATGTATTTTCTTTAACGCATTATCGGATTATTTTATAATTTTTAAAAGCTCACACTCTACGGCTAAAGAATTTTTAATAGATCCTTCAGCAGCAATAGCAATTTCATTTGAGAACCAACAAACCATCGCCGGTAACATCGTCTAATCATTTCATTTTGAATTATTATGTAAAAGAAGATTTCTAAATTTCCTTTTTATACAGCGCAATTATTAAAAATTCAAATCAGATCCTTACACGTTCCTCAGGTACGTGCTATTTGCACATCAGGTCTTCACAGTCTTGGTTGTGAAATCGCACACTTTCTGCGATTTTTATCAGTTTGAACCGCTTGTAGCTCGTGTATACATTAATCGATTTCGACGAAATTTTCAGCATGTGTATTACTAACATAGGTCTACAAGACGCATATTTTTAATTTTCATTAAGGGCTGGAATAAAAAAGTTTTAAAAAGTGCCATTTTTATTTTTTTATGTAATGCCTACCTATTGCAATTTTTCAAAATCTTTTTTGCACGTCATTTAGTAAATCAATGCTTCTAATTACGAAAGAAAATGTCAAGTTGAGTTGTGCAATTTTAAACAAATTATTCTGATTTGAAGGGCGTTCGAATACTTTCGTGAGCCACTGTATATCCTCAACCTAATTATGAAGGAAATATAATGTGTTGGTTGCTAGTGATAAGCGGAAATGAGTGAGACGATTTTTTGACGAGGTTATGACGATTTTTATTTTCGCGATGGTCTGCAACCACGCCGAATAAAATAAGGCCTAGAATTTCGAAGATGGGAAGAGAGATAGAGAAAAAGAATTGATCGGACATTACTGAATCAGTGCGGTCTATTATTAGCCTGGATTGCGTTGTTATGACGGTTATTATTTTCGCGATAATCAACGCTATCTGGTTTATTGGACCCTGATCGCGGTACCTGTCGATACGATCAGTATTTTCGTATCGTCCAAATGACTCCGAGTGTCAGCGAGATTTCCGCCGAAACTCGTTGAGCCAATTGCGCATCAACAGATAACGCAGAAGCTCATTGAGGACACGAATTATGTGTCGGAATTTTGAATCGGAAAGGTACTCCACTCGAGACGGAATGTTATGCGAGCCTCCACTATCATATCTTGCTCATTAGTTGCCATTAGCATATGTTCCCGGTGTCATAGCTGGTTGCGGTTACCGGCCTCCCGTCGGGATACATTTTATCTTCTGTGCCCAGATTCCCCTGCGTTTTTTAACGACCGTTGTTGAGATTTATTAAATATCTCGTCCTGTAACTTCTACGAAAAATCAAAAACTAATGAAATTTATAAAATTAATAAAATTTAGGTTCGTTTATATACGGAAAAATAGAATCATATTGAACAGAGTGTTTCTCCAAAATTATCGAAAACAAAAAAGGTGAGAAACATATTCGAGCCTGTTACACGTTCCGATTTATTAAATATCTCGTCCTGCTCGATTTCGTTTAAACGTGGCAGAATAAAATTACATTGAGAGCATTGTTTTTCCTAAAAAAATCGAAGACAAAAACGTTCAGAAATACATTCCAGCCTGTTATACGTTCTTATTTATTAAATATCTCGTCCTGTCCGAGTTAAACTTTAAACATGGCAAAATAAAATCATATCGAGAGGATTATTTTTCCAAAATTATCGAAGACAAAAACACTCAGAAATACATTCGAGCCTGTTACACGTTCCGATTTATTAAATATCTCGTCCTGCTCGATTTCGTTTAAACGTGGCAGAATAAAATTACATTGAGAGGATTGTTTTTCCTAAAAACATCGAAGACAAAAACGTTCAGAAATACGTTCGAGCCCGTTATACGTTCCCATTTATTAAATATCTCGTCCTGTCCGGGTTAAACTTTAAACACGGAAAAATAAAATCATATCGAGAGGATTGTTTTTCCTAAAAAAGTCGAAGACAAAAACATTTAGAAATACATTCGAGCCTGTTACACGTTCCGATTTATTAAATATCTCGTCCTGTTCGATTTCGTTTAAAAATGGCAGAATAAAATCACATTGAGAGGATTGTTTTTCCTAAAAACATCGAAGACAAAAACGTTCAGAAATACATTCGAGCCTGTTATACGTTCTTATTTATTAAATATCTCGTCCTGTCCAGGTTAAACTTTAAACACGGAAATATAAAATCATGTCGAGAGGATTATTTTTCCAAAATTATCGAAGACAAAAACATTCAGAAATACATTCGAGCCTGTTACACGTTCCGATTTATTAAATATCTCGTCCTGTTAGGTTTCGTTTAAAAGTGGCAGAATAAAATCACATTGAGAGGATTGTTTTTCCTAAAAACATCGAAGACAAAAACGTTCAGAAATACATTCGAGCCCGTTATACGTTCCCATTTATTAAATATCTCGTCCTGTTCGGTTTCGTTTAAACGTGGCAGAATAAAATCACATCGAGAGGATTGTTTTTCCAAAATTATCGGCGATGAAATCGCTTCGAAACACAATCGAGCCTGTTACATGTTGCAATTTATTAAATATCCCGTCCTGTCCGGCTTAATCTTTATACATGGAAAAATAAAATCGCATCGAGAGTTGTTTTTCCAAAATTATCGGAGACGAAATCGCTTCGAAACACATTCGAGCCTGTTCCATGTATATCTCATCCTGTCTGGGTTCGTTTAAAGATCGAGAGGATTTCGAACCAGGTCGAAGACAAAAATGTTGTATAATGCATTGAAGCCCGGTACGCGCACACTATTGTGAGTAATCGCGAGAAAAAGCAGTACCGAGTCGGTTACACAAGAATTCTTTTTGGCTAATCTATGACACACGCGTGTATGACGTAATCTTGTGTGTCAGGTGTTATCAATTGGACAATACAGGTACGAGTTGGTCGACTCGCCGTGTCCCGAAATGATAATGGCGAAGGGTGGCCGAACAGGCACAATCAGATATCGTGAAAGTGTTGTCAGCTCCGTTCGATTTCTAGCAAAAACGATTTCGATTCCTCAGTAAACATTCGCGCGCCCATGAATACCGTCGTTCCTACCGATCGCTGATTTCATTGAACCTCTTTTCATCT
Source organism: Sphecodes monilicornis (assembly GCA_913789915.3). Taxonomy (NCBI): domain Eukaryota; kingdom Metazoa; phylum Arthropoda; class Insecta; order Hymenoptera; family Halictidae; genus Sphecodes; species Sphecodes monilicornis. The sequence goes on from OU565291.1 coordinate 24,119,199, forward strand.
TGATGAGGGGTTGCAAAACATAGTGAACGTTTTCTGATCGTTTCCTGTCCGAAGATCTTGACCAAGGGACATGATTTTCGAGGTGAATCGTAAGTGATCTTCGTTTTCCTATATTAATTGGATGATGCTCGATGATTGAACATAATCGCGATGTTAGGTCCAGGGGAAGCCAGAAGAAAAGGGGTTGCAACCCTTGATGACGTTGTTTGAATTTATACTGAACTGTTACCTGACTTTTTAGTTTCTTGTAAATAGCTTAGAATAATTTATTTCAGTTCAACCCTCCAGTATATGGGTGAAGACAATTTTTATTTATTACACAGGTGGAATGTTCATCGAACAATACCACTCTTTTCGTTTTTCCACTGGAACTAGACTGGTGATAAAATGGTGAAATAATGTTGATGTAAATCACATTTTTATCATCAATATTTTTCCAAGATTAAAATATTGTACTTGATTGCTTAGTTCCGCTCTAATGATAATACTAAATTTATTTTCGTCACGGATATGTTTCAAACCTCGCATTCTATCAATTTACTAATTGTTGGTCCCATATCCCAGTGCTAATAGAAAGCGCATTTTAATCATCAATATTTTTCCAAGATTAAAATATTGTACTTGATTGCTTAGTTTCACTCTAATGACAATACTAAATTTATTTTCGTCAAGAACATTTTTCAAACCTCGCATTCTATCAATTTACTAATTGTTGGTCCCATACCCCAGTACTAATAGAAAGCGCATTTTTATCATCAATAGTTTTGCAAGATTAAAATACATGTTTGCTATTAATTTCTGCTCAATGCTAATATAAAATGCATTTTCGTCTTGAATATATTCCAAACGTTGAAATATATGAAATATCTCAACGGGTGCGAAAGGGTTAAACTAAATGAACCAAATAAAATGAATAAAACGTGCCAGAAGTTGTCAAAAACAATTCGAGTTTAATTTTTGTCGTTTCTCGCTTCCAGATTTTACCACGAATATTTTTCAAACATTGGAATATACGTAGCTGATTCGTTAGTTCCACCCCAATGCTAATTCAAAGTTTATTTTTGTCTTGAATATTTTTCAAGCATCACAATACTTGAAATATCTCAACAGGATCGAAATGATAAAACTAAACGACAATTAATTCTGACAAAAGTGCCAGTAGATTTTAAAAAATCCTGCAAAATAACATCTGAAAAGAGGCCTGAAGGGTGTCGAAGACACACAATGAAGGACCTAGGGTGTAATTTGTGTCGTTTCTCGTTTCGAGGGAAGTTCACGCCCGTTTTCCTCCTTATCGACTCGCTGCCGCTCCTCCCTCGCTGCCCCTCTGTTTCTCTTTGGTAGCTCACTCATTTTTCCTTTACCCGGTTTCTGCGTTCTCGCCGAGTCGTCCTTGCCAGAAGGAACGCAGCACTCTGCACGCAATCCCTCGGAGTCGCGTAACTCGCATGCTTCCACTGCGTTCTCGTCGAGAAAAAAATAAAGGGAAAAAGAAAAAACTCTCCGGCACCCTCCGCGGGCATCTTGATAATAAGAGGATGAATTACGCCGATAATCGTCGTCGGATGGCCGCTGATTAGGCTACCGCACGATGCCCTACATTCTTTCCACGCAGCCTGTTCGACGTTCTTCGTCGTCTCTCTACGACGCTACACACTTGATTTTTCGACGTTTCGTGCCGCTCTTTGTCGACAATCCACCGAAACGCTCGCATAAATCATCAACGACACACGTACGAAGAATAATTACTAGACAGCGGATTTTATGTATTTATAACAAAAATAGCTAGCTGTAACTTAAACCTTTGCACTGGAGTGGTGACTCAGAGTCACCACTAAAAATTGATATATACTATCCAAAACATTTTTCACATTGTTAACCAGTTAGCTTTGTTTGCCGAGTATACTCGTCATGGAATAAAAATTAATTGCTCGCTATTTATGTTAAAATTCTAGTGAAAATTAAAACGCATTATTAATTTGTCGAGATTTTAGAATTTTTCGAGTCAAAGACGAAGTAAAGAAACGAAACAAAAAAATTGACGAGAGGTCAATATGTGATAAATAAAGTTTTCAAAAATTTTTAGTCGCCACATACAAAATCGAGCCACATACACAGTTAACTGGTTAAATTTGTTTGTATCTAATAAATTATTAGGTTGTCCCGAAAGTTCGTGTTTCGACGATGCACACGGTGTTAATTCAAAATAATTTTTTAAAAAAGTAAATAACGGTTAAATAAGAGAAAGTTTAGGAAATAATAAAACATTAGGGGACAGATAATTGCGTTGTTTGTATATGTTCCTGTTATGTAATAATGTAAAACGTTCACGTTGCGAAGGAAACTTTTGAGACAACCTAATATTAAAGTGCAAGGGGTTAACAAAGAAAATCAATTTCTATTTCATTCCAGTTTGTCGTAATTTTGGTAGGAATTTTTTATTTTGCATAAAGATCCGCTTTCTAATAATTACCGGGGAATAACCGAGCCGGTATCGTTTCGCGAGTAATCCTTGAATCGAAATAGAAATCCCCTCGATACGCGATTAGGCGCACGTATCTGGCATCATTCGATGGAATTGTCTTCGATTGTCACAGGACAGTTACCGAGATCGTATCGACCTGCCGTGGATGATAAGATTAACCGACGTGAATTCGAAACTGTGAGATCAAGTTTTGTGAACAATCCAGATAACAATTCTCTGTCATGGTTTCCTCCTATTCCGTAACTGACCGTTGCGACCAGCGTAATCGGTACAAGGAAAAAACATATATAGTAAGAGCCGTTGCGTGGCATGTACATCCTCTATGAGATAACTATGGCGGAACGATGCCTAATATTGTACGAAATCAGAACTTTATCTTCCTGTTATCGGATAGTTTCAAAATAAAACAGTTCTTTCACGAGCTAGAATCGCATGCTGACGACAAACCCTGAAAAGATTTGTTGTTTGTCTTATAAATTTTTTTTATATCGAACTCCAAAATAATATAGTCAGATGTAAACGTCAATTTCAAAAATGGAATCCGAATAGACTTTCCTCCCTTAACACGGAAGCATTTGTTTCGTTACTCCTCTTCATTGTTCAAATGTTTTAGTAAATGCACATCCTTCGTAAAATATTGAAACAATTTAACCAAAGTCATGAAGTCTCTGAATATTATGTTGTGTATTGTAACTTCAGGTTTAGGTTTAGTTCGCAAAATTCTTTTAGTCTGTCTACATGTTTGAACTGCATCTACACTCATTTTTATCCACACGCTACTTATGAGTAGATTTTATGCATTTATAATAAAAATGGGTTGGCGCAATAAATAAACCAAGAGACAAATTCATATAATCGAAGAGTAAAGAGATACTATTTTCAACGTCAGAAAATTATTCAAGGACGAAATCAGAGCTTTATCATCCTGTCATCGGATAGTTTCAAAATAAAACAGTTCTTTCGCGAGCTAGAATCGCATGCTGTCGACAAACCCTGAAAAGATCTTATAAATTCTTTTTATATCGATCAAACTCCAAAAAATGTAGAGTCAAACCTAAACGTCAATTTCAAAAACGGGAGGCGAATAGACATTTCTTTAGTCCCTTAACACTTTCGGGACCATATATTTCGTTACTCGTCTTCATTGTTCAAATATTTTAATAAATGCACATTCTTCGTAAAATATTGAAACAATTTACCTCTGAATATTATGCTATGTATTGTAACTTCAGGTTTAAGTTTAGTTAGCTAAATTCTGTTGAGTAGACATAATGCATTTATAATAAAATTGGGTTGGCGCAATATAAAACAGGAGAAAAATTCAGACAGTCGAAGAACAAAGAGATACTATTTCCAACGTGAGAAAATTATTCAATTAACAATTAAATGGGTATCTGGCTCCCATTAATTGCAATCGATGCAGAACATTTTTATTTAGCATCAGCAGTCTAGTTACAAGGAAAAACTACTAACATCTTCTTCCGGAAGTTCAAATTTCGATCGCCCATCGCGTTCGCGATGGTGGAGGGTTAGTCAGCTCGCACTGCTCGCAGGAGCCCGACAGAAATCTATCGGGCGTCGAGTGGCGTCGCGAATCGTTTGATCGGCGACTTCGAGCGTCGCCTCCTTCGCCTTGGGATCGAATGAATAAACCTTAAAGGCCTTCGAGATGTCGTGGTGGTTGGTGTTGGCTGTCGCAAGGGGGGAGAAAAATGAGTGAAATCCATTAGAGGGGAGATTCCGTGGCTCTGACCTGTGTCGATCCCCGGCTCGGTCGTAGAGGAACACGTACGCCTCGCGCTATACGTACGAATCCTAAGTCGACGGTGTTGCAGCGCACACTGTACGATCGTTTGACACATAGCCGCCGCCGACCTGTCAACGGCTTGCAGTTTTCGTCTCCCGGCTGCGGCGTCACGTGCATCGTTAATGCGTTTTCCCACTTCTGCCGATCCGGAGAAACGACGAACGATTATCGCCGGGGGCACGGAACTTGCTGCGATTCGTCCAAAACATTCGCATTTTCCATCGGAACTGCGACTCCGAGACGTCAGAAAAAATGATCTTGCGATCCGCGCACAAAATCTGCAATGTATATTAACCCTTTTGCCCTCGGAAGTATTTTAACTCCATAACCAAATTTTTTTTTTCGATCAAGAATATTTCGAAGAAATGAATATTTTGAAGAAATGAAACTGAATACTTAAATGTTTGGTAACTAATTTATTGGATATCAATTTAATAATGTAAACAATATTTTGAATAATGGTATAGCAATTTTTAGTGGTGCCTCAGAGTCTCTACTTGAGTTCAAAGGGTTAAATTTTGGTGGAGGAAAGCAACTTTATTTTTCTGACCATTAGTAGTTTGCTGATTTTATGCATTTTACGACGACAACAAGTTGTTGCAATTTAAAACAGTGGAGACATTAAAGGAATTTAAAAACGTCGATATACTGTTATTTAAGGAGAAAAGAAGGATCTATACGGTTACCGTTTCTTGCAAATGAGGGAAACAATTTTTATTTTGCATAAAGATCCGCAGTCTAAACATCAGTAACATCTTTCTGATAGAGGAAAAGAGTATATACAAGCCCCTCTGTTTTTTACAACATGTGCAAATTTTCTGAAAAATCGCTAAATATTTATAGAGTATTTTTACCATGATGCCATCAAGTCATTACCACGCAGCAATCAAAAACAAATCACAAGGAATTCGAGACTAGAACTATTCGGAAAATTTTGGAAATTGGGTTTAGCTATCCCAGACAGTGATGCCAGAAACAACCAGAACTGGTTGTTTTTTGCTCTCCTACTTTTCCCCTTCCACTATCCCATTCCACTACCTGTGCACACTCCAGCGTCCCCCACTAACACCGTAGATTGGTCACGTGACCAGAGAGGTGGTAAATTGCATTCCCCTCGATTTAACCGATCTGGCATCAGTGATCCCAGTCGCCTATCCAAAATGCAGTTACTAATCATTAGGATTTGATGAATTCATAGTAAAAATGAATGCAATTTAAAATTGTGGGAAGGTTAAAATTATTTGAGAATGCCAATCCATCATTTTGTTAAAATTATTAAAGTAAAAGTGAAATATCTTTCTAGCTCGAATTTCTTGCAATTAGCGCAGACAATTTATATTTTGCACAAAGATCCGTAGCGTACTGACCGTAACAACACAATTTTCAAAAGAACATATATTTCAGATGTATTTTTGTACCGCTTTGAACTTCCCAGCTCCAAACGATGAATCGGTGATTAAATGAAACAGCGAGAGGGCGAAACAGAGCAGGACACAGGGGTGTAGGTGCAGCTCCGAGGACGGAGACTTTATCTATGTTTGTTCTACGGTGAAGGAAGCTCGTAAAAGAGCGGGTTTTACGGTCGCACGCGCGTGGTCCCGATACAAGGGCTCGCTGTGGAAAGGCTTTCGATGGAAATGATCGTAAAAATGACTGCGTTCGAATTGCACGATAGCACAATAGTTTACATTGACGGTATAAAGCCGTCAGGTTTCGACGTTTCGGATTTGTGTATCGTTAAAGTGTATCGTTCGTTTCTAATTGTCGGGTTTCGTCTACCGATAGCGATCTGTTTATTTTCTTGATCGGGTATTTTTTCATTTTTTCTGAAAACCTCTCGGACACAAGGTGGAACCTGTATGAACGACTGGATTCATTCGATAATCGCGTGGAGGCTGACGTCGCTATCGCTAGAAACAATAAGCAAGTTTTCCTCACTGAGAGCGGCTGCACAGTGGTTCGAATGTCACAATTTCACTGGACAAAATTCATTCTCGTCAATCTTTCTATTAATCTTGACAGAATCGTAAATAGACCTGCTTTTATGGCAAAACTGAATAGACATTAGAAAAGTTTGAGAACGTTGTTCCATTATTGTCGATTTTGTAAGATAATTGAAAGAGAAAATACATTTTCATTTAATTTTCATTTCTTACAATTAACTTGGACAATTTTGCACAAAGATCCGCGGTCTAGTTATAATGTATCAAGACTCTTACACTAAAAAACGTTAAATCTTAGTCGGTAATGTTTACGGATTAGGCAAACTTTGATTTAACGGCAGACAGTGGCACATATTCGATCACATATTTGTGCTCGATAAAAATATCTTGCAAAATTAACTCTTTGCGGACGCGTGTTTGCAGACAGTCGCCCAAGTAAAATTGCTACTGCGTGACTAAAAATCACTTTTTAAAAAATTACTACTCTCACAAAACACCAAACAAATTTTTACCAAAAAAAACACTTGCTCCTTCATTTAATTCTTATGTGTAGCTTTCAGTACACCATTTCATTTCCCAAGGAAAATTGTACATTCGAAACATCGATAAGTACGCTAAACATAATTCCCGTCCGCAAAGGGTTAAAATTCACTTAACCCTTAAGTTAATGACAAATATAGAATCGTATAATCTTTGAGGCTTAATATGTAAATCAGACACTCAGTCGATCAGTTAATTTCTAGTAAAAGTTTGTCAATAAAAATACGTATACTCCACGTCGCTCCAAACAACTAGACGTAAATGTACGAATAATTGGGACCTTTTACTTTAATTTGATCATAGTCCGAGCTTGTAAAACATTGCAAATCGTGTCGAAATTAATATTCAGAAAAACATATCTTAAATACATATTTTATCGAATATCTTGCTAACTATCACAGTTAGAGGAATAACTCGCAGAGCAAATTTGAGCAACTTTTTACAAGGAATAGATTTCCTACGGAAACCGATTTGAAATACTAATTTATAACGAAAAATTATAAACTGTGACAAAACGCCACCGACTTCTGTTCCAACGATTGAAACCCCAAGCAAGCTGAAAACCGTGAACAAATAATTTTGTCCAGCTAACGGCAATTGTTAAAAGGCTACATGGCGCACGGATTTCGGACCGGGATAGCCACCGGTGTGTCCGTCGCGGCGAATGCAACAAACGCAGCATATGCGTCCATTGCGCGGCGGAACAATCGGCAACGATTACACCCGTGGCAAAGACAATTGGTCCCGGGTAGCAGCAGCAGCGCGGGTCGGTTGCACTTGCAACAAGCATCGTATACACAAAGTATACTCGGCTGGCAGGACCGGTCGAATATTATTATACACATCGGGTCGGGGACGGGGGCCGCGTGCGCTCACGGCCAATCGAATCATTGTCTCTCGGGCCTCACTCGGTCCACGGCAATCATTCCGTTCCTCTTTCTCTCTGTCTCTCTGTTTGGACATGTGGTGCGTGCTTCTAACGAGATGATATGGTCGATCGGTACTTCCTGAACCGCCGCAGATCCCCTTCCTCCCCCGATCGAGGACCCTGCCTCTCTCTCTCGAGCCTCTCTCGCAGCTTTTCTCTTTTTTTAAAGGGCCGATCGTCGAGTCGTTTTGTTCCGGTAATGCGACGATTGTTGGCGCGAGCCTTGAAACAAAAACGCGGCCGAGCCATCTGTCGAGCTGCGAGCGCGAGAGAGCGAAACGTTAGAGAAAGAAAGATATCGCGAGGGTAGGCGGAGAGAGAAAGAAAGAGAGAGAGAGAGAGTACAGTAAGGGAAAATGAGCGAGAAACGTCGCCGAGAGGGAAGAGAATGGAAGAAAAGAGCATCCGCAAATGCGGCCGGGGGATTGTTTTCTAGTGGCTCGTCGTTTAACCCCTCCAATCTTCTCCTCGCGACGAGAGCTGCCCACGGCTAGACGGGGTTGTCGATAATATTCCTCGACCAGGTCCTCGCCCTGTGGCCCACTTTGCATTTCGAAACTACACGGAAATTCACCTTCCGTCTGCTCCGTTCAATTTAATTCACTTACAACCCTTGGTACTTTAACCCTTGAGCCTAATACCGGATACCTGATCATCTATTTTCAATCTGTTTTTGATCATTAACCAGTTAAGTGTGTTCGACGACTATATCCGTCGTGGAGACTTTGATATTTAAATTGTAATTTTGGAGAAAACTAAATTATATTCGTCAATTTTAATATGTTTAAAATGTTTAGAGGTCAAAGCGAAATGAAACAAGCAAATAAAAATTATAATTAATTTGAGTTGGATTCATAACGTCATAGCTTGATTGTCGCGACACACAGTGGTGCGCGCTTTGCAAAAAGATCGCCACAGTTTACTCTTTGCGGCACAGGATTTCAGATAATAAAATAGACCCATGTTGCATAGAAATTTGATTGCATTTTAAATGAAACAAAATTGGTATATTTTTATTAATAAAGGTATCACATAATGTAAAAACATAAAAAAATACTAATAGTTTAATTAAATTTGTTGTTATAGGGTGAGACTCAAATAGTCCACCACCACAAATTTAAGCTTTAGTTTTTATTATAAAGCTCTTCACTTGCTTATATGGAATTAATTTTTATAACAATAACTTACTTCTACAATTTTTCATATAAAACCAGGAAAAAAAGATTGTCGCAATAAATCTTCCGCTTGCAACAATTGATGAACCTGTATTGGCATGTTGAATGTTGCCAACACAAGTGAATACATTTGTAACATTTGTTGAAGATATTACCAACTGCTTTACGTAAACAAAACGAAATATAAACCTGTGCGCATGCAGCTATTGCAATATTTCGACAAAACTAATAATTTCAATTATAATCAAAATTTTATAATAAATTTCTAGATAAAAATATCCATACTATACAATTTAACTATATACAAAATTAATAATTTCAATTATAATCAAAATTTTATAATAATCCAATTTTTATCTATATATCCCCTAAATTTCTAAATAAAAATATTCATACTATACAATTTAACTATATACAAAACTAATAATTTCAATTATAATCAAAAATTTATAATAATCTAATTTTTATCTATATATCCCCTAAATTTCTAGATAAAAATATTCATTACTAAAAATGTCCCACCATGCATTACGGTGCATCAAAAAGGTGGGACACTTTTAATCCCAGCGTGCCCCAAAGAGTTAACTGGTTAAATCAAGATATTATTGTCGCATTCATAATGTCACATTTTAAGGAAACACATTTCGCAACTGATGCAGCAGAGGAATGAAGCGCATATCGAACGAAAGATATCGACTTTTTAGGAACAATTCTTCGAAGTGACTGGTCGTTGCTACACTTTCAAGACACCCGGTAGGTGGTCGAGCCGAGCTAACACGCACCCCGCATAACGCGTAAATGCGGTGTAGTAGCAGGGCCGCGGATTCTAGCAATTACACACCCTCAAGTGCCCTTAGAGACGGGTCCCCATTAGGATGAGAGCCGGGGGATGTTTTAACACGGCGCGGCGAGGCTCGATTTTCGAATTCTCGAGTAATAGCGATCGTCGTGTATTTCACAGGCACCTATAATTTTTCTAGACTCTAGTCCGTTGCTGTTCAGCAAGCCTTGTTGAGGAAGTCTTGTTCGGCAAACCAAGAATCCGTAGTCTAGCGATAACGCGTGTGATGGGCTGTTGGAGTTTATGCAGTTTGGCTTTGGAGTTTCAAGTGATGGAAATAATCCATCCGCAGTTTACGGACAACTAACGATTATTGCCGGGGGCATGAAACTTGCTGTGATTCGTCCAAAATATTCGCATTTTGCATCGGAACTGCGACTCCGAGGCGCCAGAAAAAATGATCTTGCGATCCGCGCACAAAATTTGCAATTTATGTATTAACCCTTTGCGCTCGGAAGTGTTTTAACTCCATAACCAAACTATTCTTTTCGATCAAGAATATTTCGAAGAAATGAATGATTTGAAGAAATGAAAATGAATACTTAAATGTTTGGTAACTAATTTATTGGATATCAATTTAATAATGTAAACAACATTTTAAATAATGGTATAAGGGTGAGTCCGAAGAAACAGAACACCTAAATATCTCCGTTACTTTTCGTTGTACAAAAAAGTTTCTTAGGACAAAGTTACGCTGTTCGAAGGGCCGCATGTAACGGTGTAAGGGAAAAAAATTTCAAGGTCATTTTTTAATGAGATTTAAAGGTCATCGATGTTTGTTTAAGTGCAATGATATATCTGATATATCTTAATGATATATCTTCGTTAACGTAATGTTGTAGCTGACAAAATAACGAATTCATCCATGTAACACGATATGACCTACAAATGACCTTCAACCCAAAAAAATGGAATACATAAAATTTAACGTGTAAGATTCATTTGCTTTATTTCTGTTACGCAAAATGTTCAAAAATATTCCCTCGAGTGCTCTATCCTATAAAATCGATCGTGTAAAAGATGTTTATTGGAAACTGTAGGTAGGAACCGAGTAGAGTCGCTTGTCTCTTCTGTATCGTATTGCGGCCTCGGTGACCGGCAAAAACGACGTACCCTTCTCTGAGTGCTCAGCTATGTAAGCCATTTCGCTGAGCAGTGGGTATCGAGCATTCGCATCGTTATATCCAGGGTACCACGTCCACGATCCGGCCGTTATATACGTATAGAGATATTACATGGCCGCGGGTCTCGGGCACCGGCACGGTTGGAAACGATTAATCGTCCACGTCCAGACGTCATTGCCATCTTTGGTCGCTTAATCGGAAGTCTCCTCGAGTCCCGGGGGAGTACGTGGCGTCGACGTAATCGAACTTTGGTATCGCTGCCTCTCTCTCTCTTTCTCTCTCTCTCTCTCTCTCTCTCTCTCTCTCTCTCTTTCGCTCTCTCTGACCAACAAAGTCGAAACTTTGCCCCGCTGAAAAGAAAGTTCCAAGGGAACGACGGAACTCTAGGACCTCCGTCGATTTCCACGACCGCTTCACGGATTTCTAGCCCTCCGCGGCTTCGCCTTCGACGTTCTGCCAGGATGAATGTTAACGATCGCGACTCGATCGAAATGGAACGGGAATTCTACCTTTTGCCTTCTCCCCCGATCCATCTTTCACGCCGAAGATCCTTTTCCGTGACAGCTACGCGACGATCGATGCGATTCTTTGCCGACAATTGGAGAAAAAATCAGTACAACATATTAACTACCGGTGGTTGTTTTATTGGTATTTTAAAGTTTATTTAGCATGGTCATTTTTCAAAGTCTATGGGTTCATATGGGTAAGGATTTTTTAACTCTCGAGAGTAATAAAAATTTCAATCGTGAATCAACAAGTCCTCCCCGGTAACGTCATCTAATTATTTTCTTATGAGATTATTGTGTATAAAAAGATTTTTTAATTTTCTTGTGGTGCAGCACTATTGTTGAAAATCTTATTAATACGCTCCTGGTAAATAAATTGTCAAGAAAGAGACTTGTAAATATTTTAAAAGATACTGAAATTTAATGGTCTTCCTGAAAGTGTAGACGAATGCTTGAGGACTTTCTGATAAATCGTTAAACAGCGATGGCAATTTTGGTCGTAAACCGAAGAGTTCTGGTGAGAGACATCATTTCAAATGACCAGGTACTTAAGAAAGACACTTCACACAGGGAATTTTATGATCTTCCAAATATTAAAGACGAACACTTGAGGATTTTCTAGTAGAGCAAGGCTGGGCACGGTTGAGGCTCCTCAAACGCTTGTTTCTCCCACCAACCCTCTTTTTCATGCAACGCATACGTTCGTTGCGTACGCTGAAGAAGTTTCGCTTCAAAAGCATAAGAAGATCGCTCGCGGGACAGAAAACGCATACAAATTTCGAGGAAATATAAAAATGACTGTTCCGATGTTTGCTCCTCAAACGCTTGCTTCTCCCACCAACCCCCTTTTTCATGCAACGCATACGTTCGTTGCGTAGGCTGAAGAAGTTTCACTTCAAAAGCATAAGAAGATCGCTCGCAAGACAGAAAACGCATACAAATTTCGAGGAAATATAAAAATTGGTAAAATGACTTTTCCGATGTTTCCTCTGCATGGGATGCGCAAACACCGAACGATGCTGCAGAAGCGGAAACTGAAATGCAACATTTTTTCGGGATCTGCGCATCGAGTGGATAAAAAAAATGATCGGAGCCAATCGACGCCACGGTGAATAAGCAACAAGCGTCGATAGAGGTGTTCACACGGTGTCCATGACACAATAATCAATTTTTTAACGTCCCATGCGCTAGTATGCCGATCGGCCATGCCCGACAAGAGTCATCTGAATGACAGAGCTTGATCAAAGGGCCGTGCCGGCCGTTTGATGTCTGACGCACGCGGTACCATTTCAACCGTTCGCCAATCACCGAATTCAAATTCACGTATCGAAGTTGAATTTCCATGGGACGCGAGCTTTAACAGATATTTTCGCGCAGCTTGTTACCGCCGTGCTTTTTTCGCCCCGTCAAAATCACGAACTCGATATTTCCTAGTTAGCTACCTCGTCCCCGAATCGCCGCGCCGTTTGTTCGATCCTGTTCGTTAACATTTTGCTGACAGTTACCGAATAGTTTCGGAAAAATCGAGGATAAATCATTTTTTAACCTTTTGCACTGAAACGCGCTCTTCCCTTGGAGGACACGCGAAAAGATTGGCAATCATTGTACTTATATACGAGCTATCAATTTCTTGTTTCGTAAAATCTCTGTTGGGAGAATTCTGGACCAAAAGCTGTTCAAAAAGAGTAATTGTTTTCGCAGTTTTATCACTTTATGCAAAATAAATAACTACGTTTGGTTAATGGTGGATGATCTGAGAAAATACTCGAAATTGTTCAAGAACCATAGGCACTTTTGTTTGTAGAGCAATAATTTGTTTACAGTAATATACAAGATGGTCAGGATATAATTATCCTACACTAAAATCTCTGTCGGGAGAATTCTGGACCAAAAGCTGTTCAAAAGGAGTAATTGTTTTCGCAGTTTTATCACTTTATGCAAAATAAATAACTACGTTTGGTTAATGGTGGATGATCTGAGAAAATACTCGAAATTGTTCAAGAACCATAGCACTTTCGTTTGTAGAGCAATAATTTGTTTACAGTAATATACAAGACCATCAGTATATAATTATCCAACATTCTCCGTCTAACTTTTATACAATTTGTATTTAATCGCCCTCTACATTTACCTTAATGCTTAAATATTGACGGCAGAAGAAAAGAATTTGATTGATTATATTGTTTGAAATTTTCCCCACGAGTCCGAATAGATCTGTCCCATGAGTCTAACAAAGGGTTGAAAAGCCAATCACTAAGTGAATTACACCATCTCTTAGATTTCTATAAAATTTGCAATTCATTGTACGCCTACATATACTTTAACTCTTAATCATTGACGTTAGAAGAACAGAATTTGCTAGAGTATATTCTGTTTGAAATTTTGTCCCCCATTTTGACCAGATTCTATCTCACAAAAGGTTAAATCGCCTTTATTTATGCGTATCCAGAATAAAATAGTCTGTGTCCAATAAACAGCCTATGAGTATCCAAAAGAATACGGTTTAATATATTTTATTTATAATTTTCCTCACAAGCCTGACAAAGGCACGATCAGGCAAAGGGTTGAAGAGGCTCCCAGTAGTTCAGGTGTAAAATAGCGCGGACGTCCCGCTGCTGAAGCGAGATGATAAATTTTTAATAAATGTTGCGTCGCGTGTCGTAGACGTTCGAATTCGAATTTGATGAGCGTTCGTTTAGATCCGTCGACGAAATTGAATCTTCTCTCGCGCTTCCGGGCTGCCGAATTTCTTCGCTCTTCGATTCTCGTCAGTTATTTATCGACCTAGTTGTTCGGAGCTGGGAGGGGCCGAGACACGAGTGTCACCGCGATCAAAATCGAATTAGACCGGGCGGAAAGAAGAGTTCGTTTCTTCTCCCCTAGCGAACAATTACGGATGAGTTATAGATCCCCGGTTATTGGCTACAAATCGTCGAAAGACGAGGCAGCGATTTCTCACGCCTCGGGCGCGATCTCAACATTTTTTAATCGTGCTTCTCGCGGAAGGTCTACCGGGTTAACCGCAGACAATGCAGCGACGAGTGCCGGTTCAAGGAGAACGAATCTTCAGTTGTTAGAAAAATGGAGAGGAACCCTATGAGAGTTGATTCTCTTTTTTTTTTTTTCGCCGAGTTTCCCGTCTTTTATTCTTGGAAACGTGAAAAGGGTAACTTGACTTCCCGACCCCTCTAACGAATATCCTATACTGTTTTCGCAAGAGTTATGCTGCATCGCTTGCAGGTGGCTGCAGGAAAACCCTCTGATCACTCTACACTACCCTCGATGTGCGTTTCTAAGCGTATGTTGTGTGGACAATCTTGAAAAGAAACAATGGAATAAATGCATTTTCTGCAGTCAGGTGCATTGGAAACTATCTGCTCGTAATCACAGGACTGCAGAATTTTATTTATTAACTCTCCGATGGCGGACCTTTTCTGGAACTACATAATTCACGATGTTGAGGACCGTTTAAAACGTCAATAATGTAAGGGATGGCCGGGATAGATGCAATAGATTAAATGTTTAAATGCTGTTAACGGTGTAAAATAATTTAATGTTGGATACAATTCTAACACGTCTTTCTCCAACGTCGGGCCACACGAGACTCTCTTGTCTCAACGCTCGCACATCGGTCATGAAAAAAAAAACCGCTCGTTCATTTAAAAACGCTCGTCTGTTCAATGACCTCACCGCAATCGATATTGCCTTCGTCATATGGGATTCGGCGAAACATATGATCGGCTGACAGCCTACAATAATTAGCTTTTTTAAATATATTTTTAACCCATTGACTGCCAAGCAAATTTAACGCGTCTTGTCCTGGACGCCACGGTTTTATTTTAAAGGAAACATGAAATTTTACAAAATATAATAATATTAAGTTACTGATATAATACCGCAATGGCATTTACAGTATTTTTATTGAAAAAAACAGTTCGAGATAACTCGTAGCTGGCGTCACAAAATAAGATTTCTATGCTGGGTGCCACGTACGAGTTATCTCGTAGCTGGCAGTTTTGGTACAGACGCTTACTACGAGATATCTCGTAGTTGGCAGTCAATGGGTTAAAGGTACTTCTTGTAGACATGTTAGTCTTTGTGTTACTTCTAATGCGACAACTATTTATTCAATGCAACTGATAAAAATTGAATACATAAATAAATATCTTGACACTCTGGGTTAAAATAGTCTCGGGCACCGCCGTAGAGGGGTTAACTCTTTGCGGACGCGTGTCTGCAGACAGTCGCTCAAATAAAATTGCTACTCCGTGACTAAAAATCATTTTTTAAAAAATTGTTACTCTCAAAAAACATCAAACAAATTTTTACGAAATAAAACACTTGCACATTCATTTAATTCTTATGCGTAGCTGTCAGTACACAATTTCATTTCCCCGAGGAAAATTGTACATTCGAACCGTCGATAAGTAAGCTAAACATAATTCACGTCCGCAAAGGGTTAATATGGTAGAAGTGGATCGGTGAAAAATAAAACTGTGAAGACTAGAAAAATTTATAATGTTGTTACCCGATTTCTGACATATTGAAGCTATTTAAAGGAAAATACACATTTTCATCTAATCTCTATTTTATAAGTCCGACTGTAGAAATTTTTATTTTGTGTAAAAATTCTAACAAATCTTGCGGATAACCATTGAACGACTCTCGCCTTCGAATACCACAATTTTTCAGAGGGTTTCCATGCTCGGTTCGCCTCTCGACCAAAACCATCGCAATGTAACTTCAATTACCGTTCTATCCGTGCCACCGCAGGGTTTCCACGTCGAATTCCGACCTCTTCATCCCCTCGTTCTTTTTCACTAAAAAAGAAGAGAAAAAAAAAGGAATGCTCGTAGGACAAAACGCGCGCAGGTTAACCGGTTCCTCGATCGCGCGTGGAAAAACATCTCACTCGTTTCCCTCCCTTTCATCATCACCCGATGAGGGTCCCAAAGGGTGCACGTTGACGAGTCAACCCCAGGAAACGTCTCGCAGTCGACTGTCCATCGATTACTCTTCCACAATTGCGGATATTTGGGAGAGACGCCGTTAGATCGAAGATATTCGATTCCCAGATGGCTCTACGTGCCCCCTCTTTCGGATTCCTTCGCCCTTCTTTATTTCTCTTGCCACTCTCTCTCTCTCTCTCTCCCTCTCTCTCTCTTTCTCTCTTCAGTTTCTGTCTGAATAGAATCACGGGGCTATTCTTCCAGCCACCGTGAATAGAGCCGGAGGCAGTCTATTCGCACGTGATGGAACGACGACTGCCAGAGATATCTGGACTCTTATCTCTCGGATTGCGAACGCGACTGTCGGATACTGTCGATTGTCCCGGCTGCGATTGTCCACGGGATTTTTCCATACTCCTAACGAATAGCCGCAACAAAAGAGGATGCGAAATCCGTGGCAACTTATCCGTCAGCGTTGCGCGTTGTTTCTCAAAGCGTTCGTTATCTCTTGGATTGAAGACGCGACTGCGACACACCATCGGTTGTCCCCCGTGAATTTTCCCTACTCCTAACTACGTATTTTATGAATTTATGATAAAAACGGGTAAGTGAAGTTTGAAACAGTGCCGTGATTAAAAGAATTTAGGAATGTCTATAGATTGCCTCTCGACTTAATAAAATTACGGAAGAAAGAAATTTTTAAGTGACTCCTGTTAATCGCAATTGAGAAAAAAACCCCGCACTAATTATATGGAAAATCTATCCTGGTAAAATCAGTTGGATTTTTCATATGTTGTAGCTTATGATCTATCGAACAAAAGATGTAATGAGCACAAAGCTCAATAATGGACAGTTATCGAGTTATAATCAGTCATACATGACAAATTCCAGTTGCCGAATACTCAAATGTCGGGAAGTATTTATTTTTTGGAAAAATGTTTGAAACAAAAATAGTAGGGTTTCACAAAATCTGTTGGGTGGTGTCATTATTTTTGATGACGACAGTTATCGAGTTATAATCAGTCAAACATGACAAATACGAGTTACCGAATACTCAAATCGCGGAAAGTATTAATTTTTTGGAAAAATGTTTGAAACAAAAATAGTAGGGTTTCACAAAATCTGTTGGGTGGTGTCATTATTTTTGATGACGACAGTTATTGAGTTATAATCAGTCAAACATGACAAATTCGAGCTGCCGAATACTCAAATCTCGGGAAGTATATTTACTTTACACGCTTGCCGCTCCCCCACTCCCGCCACCCCACTCCTTCGATTTTCAAGTTGCGCGACCTAAATGAAGTTGGCAACATACTAGCGTTATTGCCGTCGAATGCTATTACTTTCTAGCATTGCTACGACCGACATTTATATTATTGATATCTGTGTATTCCATACATTTTGGTCTCCTTACTGTTTGTTAATACATAATAAGATCATTTTTTATTAATTCTCACTCACGCACGCACACAAACACCCTCACACAGCAGAGAGGGTTTGGAGTCAAACTACTACGAGAGTGACGAACCGTGGGGTCCTCATCTCTGCTGTGGCACGCAAAGATTTTTGTGAAAGATTTCTGTTCACAGACCCGTTCAAGGTCATTCAAAATTCAAAAATAATGACACCACCTAACAGATTTTGTGAAACCCTACTACTTTTGTTTCAAACATTTTTCCAAGAAATAAATACTTCCCGAGATTTGAGTATTCGGCAGCTCGAATTTGTCATGTTCGGCTGACTATAACTCGATAACTGTCCATCATTGTAAATAATGGATAATAACAAATCCAACTGATTTTACCGGGATAGATTTCCCATATGATTAGTGCGGGGTTCTTTAGAGAACGAACGATAATGCGTGAGAACACGCTAGTGTGTTGCCAACTTCATTTAGGTCGCGCAACTTGAAAATCGAAGGAGTGGGGTGGCGGGAGTGGGGGTGCGGCAAGCGTTGAAAGTAAATATACTTTCCGAGATTTGAGTATTCGGCAGCTCGAATTTGTCATGTTTGACTGATTATAACTCAATAACTGTCGTCATAAAAAATAATGACACCACCCAACAGATTTTGTGAAACCCTACTACTTTTGTTTCAAACATTTTTCCAAAAAATAAATACCTCCCGAGATTTGAGTATTCGGCAGCTCGAATTTGTCATGTTTGACTGATTATAACTCGATAACTGTCCATTATTGAGCTTTGCGCCCACTACATCTTTTGTTCAGTAGATCATAAGCTACAACATATGAGAAATCCAACTGATTTTACCGGGATAGATTTTCCATATGATTAGTGCGGGGTTCATTTTCTTTATGTATTATTCGGGGCAAAACAGGAAGAACAGCAGTTGATCGAAGAGACCTGGTTCTCTTCGGCTAATTGAGTAAATAACTGGAATCTACTATATTAATTATTCCGTCGATCATCCCCAAAATGTTCCTACGTTCCTATCGAACAAAGCTAGAAAGGAGATGCGCAATCTGCGACAATGTATCTGCATAATATCACGTTGTTTTTCAAAGTACATCGATTATCTCGAGGATGTAACGGCAATCTCAACAGCCTATCGATAACGATGTCCGTCGGTTATCTCTCGGATGAGTCAATTTCCGCGGAAATTACGGCAGATTCTCCGATAGGTTCTGTTTACGCTAACGCGTTTTCGGGCACGTCGCTTCTCGATAAATAATGATAGCGACAGTTTAAAAAACAGCGATATCGGAAGATGTGATTCCGAGACTGAACCGATCGTGTCCTGTAATCGGAGAATAGAAAGAGAGGGGGACAGGGACGATCCTCGTCGGTGAAATGGCAGGCCTCTTTCACGGTTTCTCGTATTTCCATTCGTCGTGACGACTTGGTCGAACCGGGGGCGGTAAACGGTCAGATCGTATCTGTATCTTGGCGAGAAGTGGCCACCCTCTGCAACTCCGTTCTTCGGCTTTTCTTGTTCGCCACCCTCTCGCTGCTGCTTTTGGGGAAGTCAGGCCACGAGCTGGCCCGAAGATTTAAACTTTCGAATCCACTTTATCTCAAGCGCCACGATCCCGCCGATTCGAAACGGCACCGGTCCAGGCGTGTAAGGGATGCGTGAATGCGGGAGCAAACGCCGAGGGACGGTCAGCGGAGCATTGTTGCCCTTGTTTACGATCGGCGCGTGAGATCCGACCGGCCAGATTCGATTCTTTCCCACCCGCGATTTATCGTGCCGGAGGCTCGAGAAAATTGAACCCGATCGATTCCTCTCGAAGCCGGTCCGAATCGCCTTGGCACCGTTCGGATAAGAGAGAACGCTAAGACAATTCTCTATTTAATCTTTAGCGAGTCCGAAGAAATTTATGTCAATTAGCTGTATTAGTAGAACGAGATTTTTCTGTGTTTTCTGTGTTTAAACTGAACTGTTTCAAACGGGGTCCAAAAATGCTTTTCGGTAAATTAAGAAATTGTTGAACGATGTGCGCAATGTTTACTGTACATCAACGTATACAATATTTCTGATTATATGGAAAAGTGATTTTGCGTTTAACCCCTTGTGTAGGCAACCAAAATGTTCACTGTTGTTTTTTTTTCACTGAACGTTAATCTACGTGAAATTGTACAAAGAATGGGGATCCGGAAGGGTTTTGCAATATTGTGTCAGGAACATAAAAAATTACTAAAGGAAAAATGAAAATGGGTACCCAGCTGCCTACACAAGGGTTAAATTAGCAACCTTTCTGCAATGAGATTTTGGAGGTTATGTACATCCAACTGTTGCAAACGGAGTCCAAAAATGCTATTAGGAAAATTGAGAAACTGTTGAACATTTATTACTCCAAATACCGTTCTAGCATCATTATTTGAAAGAAGATTTTTAAGTTGCATTTTAATGCACCCTTAATAAAATGATTGAATAATTTCCTCTACCATTATTATTTAAAACAAAATTTTCAAGTCGCATTTTTATGTTCACCCTTAACAACATGACTGAATAATTTCTCCCAGCATGTTTATTTGAAAGAAGATTTTTAAGTTGCATTTTGATGTTCACCTTTAATAAAATGATTGAATAATTTCTCCTAGCATGGTTATTTGAAAGAAGAGTTTCAAGTTGCATTTTGATGTTCACCCTTAATAAAATGATTGAATAATTTCCTCTACCATTATTATTTAAAAGAAGATTTTCAAGTCGCATTTTCATGTTCACCCTTAATAACATGATTGCATAATTTCTCCCAGCATGGCTATTTGACAGAAAATTTTTAAACTGCCTTTCACATAGGTTGTTCGAAGGAAATTGTATTAACACTCGATGAAACAGTTAAAGTGTCCGGGGGTTGGCTGGAAGAGCATTTCGAGGTGTGCGGAGGAAGATCGGGCGGGGCCTTCCATTTTTCCTTAATTACGATGTTGCGGAACATAGATTACGATGTTAGCTCGCGCTCAAAAACATCTGTTCCCCTTCCTTCGGGTTCTACCCTTGCGCAGCTTGCCTCCCGTTAAGGGCTGATATCCGCAGGGGTTTTGCCCTTCGATCTTCGGCTCTCGTAGCCGAGAAGAGCTCGCGGAGAATTCGTTGAGGACGACGCGTGGCTCGTTTAAACAGCCCGGAGCTCGATGCGATGCGAATCTAATTAGAGTCTAATCGGTCCGATTACCATTCGCCTGGAGGAGAACGAGCATTATTTTTCTTCTCACAAAACTCGCGCTTCGTTGAACCCCATCGTGCGTTCGATATTATAAACTATGTACTGTGGATTCTTCCTGATTGTATACTTGATTCCATGCATTTATGATAAAAATTACTAGGTGCGATTTAAAACAGTAAACGAATTAAAAGAATTCAGAAACTTCGATTCGTTAGTTTCAGCTTATTTAAATCAGTATAGTTATAGAAAGTAATTTCTGTTTGGTTCTTGCTCATCATTAGACTGCGGATCTTTATGCAAAATAAAAATTGGTTCGATCAATTGCAAGAATCAGAAAACAGAATAAAATAAATTTTTTTCTTTATTGATCTTAAAAAATAGAAAATAATATGTCCACGTTCTTAGATTGTTTTAATTCCTTTCTCTTTTTAAACTGCACCAGCTCGTTTTTGCCATAAATGCATAAAATCCGCGGTCTACTCATCACAATCGATGCAAGGAATTTTTATTGTGCATAAAGCTCCCGAGATAGTCATGATAAAGTTGCAATTTTATTCGCGCAAGGTTGGGAATGTCTTCGTTCATATACTAAGCACATATTCATTGACTCATTGATTGTTTGCCACAAACATATTCATTGTACTAAGTTTATTGAGAAACTAGCTTTTGCTCGCGGAAATTGATATTGTTTCTCCATAAAACCATTTAACCCCCCATTCACCCCTATAGAGTTTTAATTTTATCTCATATCGCCATCTTAGATTTCAAAATTGATGCCATTTTCATAATTAACGGTCTCATGTTTGATTAATTCCCTCAAAGAGAATTAAGACCAAGTTTCAAGCAAATCCGACCACAAATAAAATATTCCTCATACAAACGTTGTAACCCCTTTTCACCCCTTAGGGGTTGAATTTCGAAATATCCTTTCTTATTCCTTGTATAAATCATAAAGGAAATCTCTGTGCAAAATTTCAGCTTTCTAAGTCCAAGGGTTTAGCCTGGCCGTTGATGAGTCAGTGAGTCAGATCTTTCTTTTTATTATATACAGATAACAATTTCGTGGAGGCGTTGCGAGTAGCGTCGCGACTTTTTCTTTATATTGTTATAAGTACATATTGATCGCGGTTCCGATTCAATAGTGTGTGAGTTATATTAGGAAAATCTTACGAGATCGATTGGACAGCTCGTTCGTTGCAAAAACCTCGAACGTTGCCCGTAATTCCGGTTTTCGTGGAACGCGGGAGTACCTGTTGTATTTTCGCAGGAGAGTTTGATCGAACGGAAAGTTGTCGAACGGTGGTGAGAATTTTCGAAAGGGCTCGGCGTCAGAAGGCGAGAGAGGGGCGGCCGAGATATACCGAGCCTGGCAGCGGTCCCGTATAAAATTAATGTAGGACACGAGATAAAATTAATTTAACGGCGGGTTACGCCTGCGAGCGACCCGGAGGCTGTTTGCTGAAGTCCGGATCACAATGGCGAAATGGCCGTGCTGGTGGGCACCGCAAACTTCAACCACCAGCACCGGTAGCAGCACTAGCAGCAGGAGCGGCGGCGGGGTTGTATCGTCATCGCTGCCGCACCGTCCTCGACAGGGAACAGCGTGCCCGAACCAAAACATAATTAGCCTGCATTGTTAATGCATCAATATTTGCACGCTGTCCTGGGCTTCCTGGCCGCAGCAGTACGCGCGCTCTCTCGCCACGCGTTTTCCAATAAGCCTGCACTTTGTTGCGCCGATATTACGGCGTATATCGCTGTTGATTCTCGCTATTGCCTCCTCCCTTTTCTCTTTCTCCCACTTTTCGTTCGGTCGAGAGCAGTAACGCAACGGCCGCTGCCAATGTTCTCCAATGCGCTGCTCCGGCGCGCGTTCCGACGCGCTTACGACGAGCAGCGCGGCGCGACTCGTTGTTTCCGCTTCACGATGTAAACTAGATGCGCAAACCTTCCTAAATTAATCCCGTTCTCCTGCCATGCCGCGCCGTGCCCTCTCGTTCGTCGAAATGACGTGCGCCGGAACGTTTAATTTACCAATGAATTTTGACCAGCCCGACCACTGTTTGTCGATAACAATGCGCGCACCGAGCCAATAATTTTGTTACTTTTGCGCGAAATTATGAGCCCGGCCTTTGTAACTTTGCGGAAAATCAATATACCATCAGCCTTTCCCGCCTCGCCTCCTCTCGGCTGGTCTAATGAAAAATTGAAGATCGGTCGAGCGACTGCGAAAACGCGTAATATATCGTTCTCCTCTGTGGACCAGAAAAGAAACTATTGTTGAGTTTTGGGGAGAAGTGGAGGGATGCGAGCTGGAGGAGAGAACAGGCTGGAAAGAGCTTACAAGACCTTGCGAGGGTGTTGCACGAGCACGAGGGCCCAATGTGTACCGGATTTTCCCTACTTCGGCCAGTTCCGGTCGCTCGCGTGCCACAATTCTATCGGCCGCATCTGGATCTTCTGCTACTACGTTCATTTCGCCGATCTTGACCCCGTGACACGGATCCTCCGTAGAGGCGAGAACCACCTTCGTGCGCGAGCCTGCAATTACGTAAAACGGTATCCTCCTACGTGCACGCGCTGATAATCCATTCCCTGCGTCTTTTAACCCTTCGACGGAACATCAGTTTGCTTCTGTATGGTCGACGTTCTATAATGTTGAAGATGTTAAAATAATCTCTTCGAGATTTGAAACTTTCGATATGTTCTCTAGCTATCTTCAAAGAACCTCGCACTAATCATATGGAAAATCTATCACGGTAAAATCAGTTGGATTTTTCATATGTTGTAGCTTATGATCTACTGAACAAAAGATGTAATGGGCACAAAGCTCAGTAATGGATAGTTATCGAGTTATAATCGGTCAAACATGACAAATTCGAGCTGCCGAATACTCAAATCTCGGAAAGTATTTATTTTTTGGAAAAATGTTTGAAACAAAAATAGAAATTATTTTTGATGATGACAGTTATCGAGTTATAATCGGTCAAACATGACAAATACGAGCTACCGAATACTCAAATCTCGGAAAGTATTTATTTTTTGGAAAAATGTTTGAAACAAAAATAGAAATTATTTTTGATGATGACAGTTATTGAGTTATAATCAGTCAAACATGACAAATTCGAGCTGCAGAATACACAAATTTCGAGAAGTACATATTGTTGCGACCTATGCTTCGACCGTTCCGTAAATTGCGCCCACTTCCCGTTGGTGAACTCATAACTAATAATTATCTTTTAACTCTTATGAACTCTTATTTATTAGAAACTATACAATGGTTAATGTGGATTGATTTAGCGACACGTCTATTCGATTTGCTGTCTCGCTTCTATCTGTCTTCCTTCTTTTTTGTCAACAGCCGTCTTTTTAAATCCATCGATCGGACGGCTCCTCTGCGATATGTTCAGGGGAAGCAACTTCATATCGTCGTAACAATATATTAAATATACTTGAAAATCGAAGGAGTGGGGGTGCGGCAAGCGTGGAAAGTAAATTTTACTTTCCACGCTTGCCGCACCCCCACTCCTTCGATTTTCAAGTTGCGCGACCTAAATGAAGTTGGCAACATACCAGCGTTATTGCTGCCGAATGCTATTACTTTCTAGCATTGCTACTTGCGATATTTATATTATTGATATCTGTGTATTCCATACATTTTGGTCTCCATACCGTTTGGTAATACATAATAAGATCATTTTTTTATTAATTCAAACACACACGCACGCACACAAACACAAACATACTCACACAGCAGAGGGGGTTTGGAGTCAAAAAATACTACGGGAGCGACGAACCGTGTGGTCCTTATCTCTGCTGTGACACGCAAAGATTTTTGTGATAGATTTCTGTTCACAGACCTTTTCAAGGTCATTCAAAATTCAAAAATCACGACACCACCTAACAGATTTTGCGAAACCCTACAATTTTGGTTCAAATATTATTTCAAAATATAAATACTTCCCGAGATTTGAGTATTCGGCAGCTCGAATTTGTCATGTTCGGCTGACTCGATAACTGTCCATTATTGTAAATAATGGATAATAACAAATCCAACTGATTTTACCGGGATAGATTTCCCGTATGATTAGTGCGGGGTTCTTTAGAGAACGAACGATAATGCGTGAGAACACGTCGACTCGAATTGGGATTTTGCACATCTATTTATCAATGTTTGAATTATATTATATATACATTTTTTTAAGGTTGAAATACGTAAAATTTTAACAGTTACGTGTGATTGAAAAAAGTATACTTAGGAAACATGTCCTGAAAAAAAAGAAAAGAAGAATTTTTAGCTGCTATTTAATATGCTAGCCAGTGTATTAACTGGTTTACCGCTGGTCTTGGCGGAAGTTAGCTACACTAGAAATCCTCCGGCAGTCGTTGAACGGTTCAACGCGCTTCGGGCCCCCAGAAAAGTAGAACAGCGAGGAGCGGATAGAGAAGAGAGGGCTGATAAAATCGTGCCGCGGGGCGTAGAATCGTGTCGTCTTAGTTCGCGATCACGCGTTTAAAAATCGTTAAGTCGAAAGGAACGTATCTCCGCGGGGGGAGTGACAGGGGGGTCCTGTGTAGACAAGCTGCAAAGTCTGTCCGACCGATAGAAAGAAAGAAAGAAAGAAAGAAAGAGGGGCGCGTCGTGAGGCAGGAGGAGCCCCTTGGTACAGGGTCTTCCGTTAGTTGATCGTCTTCCGGTGACTTCCGGTGGCCTCTAACGAGGGACAATGCTTTCTGGTACACGGTGTGCACGCGGCGCACAACAATCGCGTCTCAAGTTCCTCGAGGCAGGAGGGCGGTGCTCCTGAGTCTCATAGAGAGAGCCTCGCGCGCGCGTTCTCTCTCCTCTCTTCTCTACTTTCCTCTCTTTTTCTCTCTCTCGCCGGGCGCGCGCGCGCGAGCGTTTTCTTTCTTCTGCTCCCGACTACTTATGCCACATCAACGTGGCTCTCAATGGCGCATTAGAGGGCAGCGCAACGAAAGCCAGGCGAACGCGTGTGCGTACACAACGCGGAGAACCAACTCGACTCGAACACAAATTATAGACTCCCGTCACGACCGTTGAGGCGACTCGAGCCGTATGTGGATTCACCAATCGCTATTTCGGGCACTCACGGACATACGTGTGCCCCCGTTGCCAAAGGCCAACAACGTGTACAGAGGGTACACGGGACAAGGCATTCACGGACACGCACGTCTCCCGATCCTTTTCACCTAGCGTATCGCGTTCGAATGATTATTCCTCTCTTCTCCCTTCATCCCCCTCTCTACCTCCCTCTTTCTCTCTTTCGGTATCGCTTTGGGGTAGATCAAGAAGTCGACTACGCGGACTCTCTTGGAAGACCACTCGAGCAGCAGCCTGATTGTTTGATCGGCATCGAGGACCGACTTCTTTCTTCTTCCTTCCTCGACGTGGCCGTTCCTCGCTCGTCGCGCGCGAGCTACTTCTTTCTGTTTCCTGGACCGTTAACGGTCGACGAATTCCGCTGATGAGAGACGAGTCCTCGTTCGATCGAACTCCTTGATCCTGGCCCGACTCGAGAGCCTCTTCGTCCTGCCACCCCATACGAACTTCTGTCACATCTGCATACGCATCGGAATTCGTTAAGCTCCAACCATCTGAACTGCAATCCTCGATGAACGAGACCGATATTGTTTCTTCAGACTTTACGGATAGCAAATTTAATCCTTTATACTAGTACAAAGTTTGTTTCTATACTACATTTGTTTGCATCCATCTATTCGACAGTTTGACTGCAACCTTAAAAATTCTATAAAATAAAAATATTTCATTCAATTAAATGGACATTGAGTAAGTAAGATGTCTGACAATCTTCTTGCATTGTACAGATCATAACCTCCAGAGCCCCTTCGTCCTGCCACCACATACGAACTTCTGTCCCATCTGCATACGCATCGGAATTCGTTAAGCTCCAACCATCTGAACTGCAATCCTCGATGAACGAGACCGATATTGTTTCTTCAGACTTTACGGATAGCAAATTTAATCCTTTGTACTAGTACAAAGTTTGTTTCTATACTACATTTGTTTGCATCCATCTATTCGATAGTTTGACTGCAACCTAAAAATTCTATAAAATAAAATATTTCATTCAATTAAATGGAAATTGAGTAGGTAAGATGAATGACAATCTTCTTGCATTGTACAGATCATAACCTGTTGGAGTGCCCTGGTTAACCCCTTAACCTACGATTTAGATTCGAAGATGTTGGGCCGAAATTGTATACAAGCTCGCGCAGCGTTCGGGACATTTGCACGACTTGTTTATTTAGGTTTGGCCCGACCATCGTACGCGGGCTATGCCCGTAAAATTTAGGTTTGGCCCGACCATCGTACGCGGGCTATGCCCGTCATTGTAGGTTAAGGGGTTAATAACGCTGATCACAGAGAATCTGTTCGTATTGTAATAGATGCTTTACTCGTCAATGTCTTACATGGAATGGACGACGCGAGACAGTTACAGACAAATTCATACACCGTACACACGAACATACACACGCAATCATAACAACGCTTATCCTTCTTATCAATACATGTCGCGATTATGTTCTAACATAACCAAACTTCGTACACTGGCAATAACTGTATTAGTCCAAAAGTTCATTTTTAAATCTTGAACAATAGTTCCGACACCCACATAAGTACTTACAAGTGGTACGGCGGCCAACGTATTAAACAGACTAATTATTTCTCTAAATAATAAATAAAAAGTCTCTGCATCGTTTTTTTGCTTACCTCTTGATTATTTCATCCGATTAGCTCCTCCTAATATTGAACTGTGTATCGCAAGACTCGATCCTAAATGGAATTGCAGTAAAGTTTTTTCGTACACGTCGCAACCCTTCGATTTCGTATATTTTAACGCTCTGTTTACGAGGCCCGTCAAAATGGCGGTTTCTAATGTTTTTAATGAACGATTATTGAGATTATAAAGATGCATTGATGAGAAATTATTCAACAATTTTATCTCTTTGTGTATATACTATAAAATGAATGGCTAACCATTTGAATACATACATTCTTGTTATTTTTATAAAGTAATGTAGTCACCGTAAACCTAGTGTTAATGGAGGAATCCGCCGCAGAAAAGGTCGCAGCGAACAATGGCTCTCGGACACATCCCCGTGTATCTTGTCGTCGGCTTGTTGACAAGCGACAGGCGGTGACACGCCTGTAAAATTGCTTCTCCGTTGGTGCGAAGGTTGCCGGGTTCGGCGGCGGGCACACAGGAGACAATTTTCGGGGGTGTGAAAAATATTAATAACCACCGCTGTTGCAGTAAGGGACGGAAGGGCTTTCCGAGAGTAAGGGATGCCATAGAGAGAGAGTCGGCGGCCGTGAGGGGGTGGCTGGGTCAGAGGAGGGGGTGGCAAGTGTTTCTGTCAGTTTAATAGCTTCGCGCCTCCCCCTCTCCCTGCTGCCTTCTCCTGGCCACCCCTAGGACTCTCTCTCACACCCCACATGCGCACACTTTGCCACCGACATTACGGCATCGTCACTCTACGTGTCAGAAGTTGCGCTAGACCTAGAAGCTCTGCTTAGATCTGATAACCCTTTGATACTCCCGTTATTTATTACCCCTCCGCCATCGCCGTCATCGACGACGCACGACGTCGACGTCCCACGTCCCCGAATCGATCACCCCGTTCTCGGGCCAGGACGCCTGGCAAAGCCGAGAACGAGCCTGTGCACGCACCCTGTGTCAAGGTGCCGCTTTATTCGCCAATGCTTCCCCAATGACCAATTTCTCGATGCTCCTACAACCGATACATTGTCGGCCATTCTCATCAAATTCGTGCAGTTTATTGCAAAATTTTTATGTCGTCAAATACGTCGAAATTAGAACTTGAGATGCAACCAACGGGAGAAAATTTTTATTTTGTACAAAGATCCGCGGTCTAGTTATAAAAAGTGTCCCAAAATTCACGCAAGAAGTAATTTTGATAGAAAACATAGGTTTTTCATTAAAAATTGCGAATTTTTTATCGATTCATAAAGTACACACTATAAGGTTATCTATGGGATAGTATATCGGGTAAATGGCCTCCACGGCTTTGCTGGCACATATGCACTCTGTTATCGAAATTTTCCATGACCGTTTTGCATAAATGTGACTGAATTTTGTTGATACAGTGCTTAATTTCCTCCTTCAAGGCGTGGGTGGTCGTATGTTTGTTGACATAAGTCTTAGACTTAAAAAAAAACCCCCAAAAAGTCCAACGGCGTTAAATCGCATGATCTGGGCTGCCAATTCTGATCACCAAAACGAGAAATTAAACGACCAGGAAATGACTCATGCACTCTTCGCTGTACGTGGTCAGTAGGCTTTTCACCATAATCGCCGGGTATACTTTTTAAATTTTTTGTAACTTTAGTTACCAAATCTATAGATTCCGTTAGAGGTAATCCCATCGTAATGCTTCTTTCGCCGATTTAATTGACCAAGCCTCCTTTTCATCGAACGATTCTATGACGTCTATTATTCCTTCTAAATGCGTTGCATAACAAAATGCTGCTTCCAACCAGATTCCCCATCTTATTAATACAGATTCTGGTCGCAATGGCATATTTTGTAATTTATTTTTATAAATTTCAACGCGTAGTGGAACTTTTAAAAATACTTTTTTTAACAGCAGATATTAATTTATTAATAGCGGGGAATTGCAGTCGCACTTCTTCAGCAATTCGGTTTAGTCCATGTACAAGTTATGTGCAACAAATTTAGCACATCTATCTTATTTATTCTGGCGTAGCATTAAATAGTCAAATATGTACTTATGCAAAAATTATGCATTTATGCAAGAAACATGCACTTATGAAAAACATATGCAAAATATGCAAAATAAAAAATATATTTTTAAAATAACTCAATCATCACGTAAATTTCTATCCAGGTCCGATTGGTCTACCAGTTTTCTATAAAAATATGCATTTGCATAAACATCCGAAGTCTAATGATTACCATTGACGAATTTTCGTCAGCTTTTCGTCGATTCGCTTCCGAATTCTTTCCCATTCCGAATATTTCTGAAAACTCGAAATCAGTGATATCCGCCCTCGCCATTTGTCAAAGTTCGCGATTTTGCGAAAGCTCGACGGAGGAGGTGAGATCTACATCGGAGGGCGCGGGGACGTTTTTATGCGGGTGTAAATCAACCCTGGCCAAATATCGCGCGGACGACGTTCTCGCTGAATGAACGAAGGGCACACCGACATTGCCGGCCATAAAGAACGATATAACTGTACGCGACACATGTCTTCCTGCCTCTGAAACACACTGTCGCCCCCGCAACCTTCTCCCCCGACTCGATTTCCAAGGTAAGAAATGAAGATTTGTTTCGGCGATTTCCAGCCCGCTTATTATTCGCGACCGTTTTTCTCTCCCTCGCGATTTACAGGCTCCCGAGAAATTCGAGCCGCGATTCTCTCTTTTCGTGGAATCACGAAGAATCGAACGGTGTGACGCTGTGTTTTTATAAAATGGACGAAAGTGCAACGACCTAGCTACAGTTTCCGTTACGCGTTTTCCGTTGAACGGTAATACAAACCGATGGAAAAAGGCGTTTTTCGAAATTCTACTCGTTCCATCGAAGTCATGAGTGACGCGCCGAGACCGCAATGAATTGTGAACGGTGGTCGCGGAGAGAAATCTAGACAGGCTCGTGACAGCTACTTTCCGAAGAAAAAGGTGACCGAGCCTGTCCAATAAAGATTTCGATGGTTGTTCCACTGACCCTGACTCCGCGTGGGGTCCGTGCCGACTGCCATACTTTCTGGAGCACTTCTCGATCGAGGGTTCGGCCGGTGGAAAAAAAATTTTCACACCCTGACATCTGACCTCTTCTCGGCAACGTTGCTTGCCTCTTCTGCCTTGCTGGGGAAAGCCCGGAAAGTTTCTCTGTTCTTTCATGTCTGCTGTGAAAATTGTTAAACATACTTATAGAATGCAGTGAGGCATGTGTACTTATACCTAGTCTATCTGAGAATCAATCAAAAATAACAATCTAAATTTTGGTATCTGTGCAATCATTAAAACACAGGCCATATTCAACCCCTTTCGTTAGAATAACGAATTAAACTCGTGAAGAAGGTTTCAAACTGCTGTGAACGTTGCTAAACATACTTGGAGATTGAAATGAGGCATGTGAGTACTTATACATAGTCTGTCTGAGGATTAATTAATCAAAAATAAGAATCTACACTCTGGTATATGTGCAATCATTAAAACACAGGCCATTTTCAACTGCTTTTCTACAATAACGATTTAAATTCATGAAGAAGGTTTCAAACTGCTGTGAACGTTGCTAAACATACTTGGAGATTGAAATGAGGTATGTGAGTACTTATACATAGTCTATCTGAGAATCAATTCATCAAAAGTAAAAATCTAAACTCTGGTATCGTGCAATCATTAAAACGTAGCCAATCTTCAACCCTTTCCATTATAGTAATGAGTTGGACTCGTGAAGAGGGTTTCAAATGTAGTTGTTTATTTTTCTCGTATCATTATTGAAACATTAAAGTAACTGTAGACATATATTAAATATGTGTTCTTTTTTCTATCAGAAAATTATTAAGGACTCTAGTTCATTAAAGTTTAATCCTCTAATATACGAGTTGGGTCTTTAACGAAGACAATTTTCACTATCAACAGCTATTTCAACTAATAATCTTTTTACTATTGTCAAGACAATTTAAACTATTAGATTGGCCACAAAATATGATTTTCTTGATCGGTCTGTTGATGTTACTATTAACAAAGATAAATATTAAAACGAAATAATCACTCTGCAAGATGACAGAACGTTCAATTCTAACCCCTTGCACTACGATATTTTCCTACAAGGTGAAGAAAATATGTAGCTATCGTGTGGATGTAGATTCTGTGCATGTAAATTCTTCAACGCCTATAAATTAACAAAAACTACATCGGCCCCTCTGGAAACATATTCCATGTGCTACCTAATACTGTGTTGCACAAGGTAGTTAAGAACCCACCTTAATAAACTGTTGGTCCCGTCGCGAAATAACCTTAGAAAAGAGTTGGAAGCGACGTAAAAATAATAAAAAAAAAAAAACAAGAACTACACAGAATTTTATTTCAGTTTCAAGAAAATCAATTATGACACGCATATTCAGAAGATGATGTTCCAAATCTTGATCACGAGTCATCCTCGTTATTTAAATGGAAAGGGTTAACGAAGTAGCAGGTAAACATTAAAACATACAAAAAGGAGTTCTAATGCTCGACGCTACGAAGAAAATAACAAGCCAAGATATTGAACAAAGTGTCTCAAAAAAAAAAAGATCATCTTCGTCCGCTCAGAGTCAAATTATTCTTCCGTTGAGTAATTTTGAAACCGATCATCGCGTAAATAGTTTCCTCGAGGATCCTCGGTCAATATATTCTCGATCGATCACCCGCTGTGTACGTTGCACAAAGGATTTTTTCCCAGCGTTGGATCGTTGTCGAGTCGAGGACCGATCTTTGACGTTCAACCACCGCCGTGTCTCGTTCGTTATCAGTGTCACGTTTTCTGATTCCTCGTGTCCCCACCCCTGTGGTCGTTCTCTCGAGACTCTCTTCTAGACAGAGACAGAAAGAGAGAGAGAGAGAGAGAGAGAGAGAGAAAGAGAGAGAAAGAAAGAGAGAGAGAGGAAGAGAGGGAGAGAGGGAGAGAGAGGAAGAGCGCGCAGTCGGGTTCCTCCACCAGTGTAACTCGGTCTCTTGTCCCGTTCTCTCGGTCTTGCTCGCACTTTCGAGGGATGCTGTGCGGGACTGGTGGGGGATCCGAATGCGATAGGGGTTGCTCCGCCCGTGGGCCAACCAGAGGTCTCGATGGAAGCGGCTCCGCCACACCCCGTGGATCGTCCCTAGCTTCCCTCGGGAGCCCTCGTCGTGCCATCCTCTTCTCAACAGATTTCGGATCCTCTAGTCTGCCAAGAGCCAGCTGACACGGAGCAGCGCTCTTCCCGTTATCCGTTTCTTATTTCGATCGCGTCTTCGCCGGGCCTGCGCCGCGAAGCGGGCCACATTTCGCTCCGCTCCGCTCTGCTCTGCTCCGCTCTGCTTCGCTCTGCTTCGGATTTTCGCTTCGCACATCTCCGCGCCGGGGCGCGTTCCGTTTCGAAATCCGCTCGCGACTGCCCCCTGCGACCTCACCATTCCGCTCGCTCTTACCCCCCGCCGGGAATCTTTATCTCGTCGTCACCCGGCGATCATGCGTATCGATTCGCGGATCGTGTACACGATCAGCCCGCGATGTATCGCGATCTCGTCGCCCGCCGACCAGTGTGTTCACTTGTGAGACTCCTGTGACTCTTTGGAACCATGTGTGGAACGTGTTAATTAACCTCTACTCGTCCTTGCAAGATTCTTTGGAGTGTCTCTTTCTGTCTTCACGATCACAGATGAACTGTCTCGATCTAACGCGACCCATGGTCGACTGCAAGATGAACGGTAAGTTTCTATACGAGCTACTCGTTTCCAGTGGCGTGTACCATGATTTTTCACACCATCGACGATCGTCACGAATCGAGAATAAAATGGAATTATGGTTACAGACGATCGAAGGTGAAGTGCGCTCGATAAAATGTTTATGTCGCGCTGCAGGAAATAACACCGATACCGCGAGCACTTTCGCATTCATCGCGTATCTATTTTTATCGTATTCCGCTTCGATTAGAGACGATCGGTTTTAATCGATTCGCTGCAGATCGTATCGTAGCCTCGGTAGAGACGCTTTTCGAAGAGAGTTTTGCTCGGGAGAGTTCGTCGGGACTGTTATGCTTGCATCGAGAGAATCGCAGCTGAAGGAAGCTGAACCGCAGCCTATCCGGAGTACAATCTGCAGGGATTCGTTCCTCTGTCTAATTTGGTTGTTCTCTATCTAATTCCGTAGCGCGACGATATGCGTTATCGGTGGTTGTATCGCCGGATACGCGTTCGAACATATACAGAAATCGAGACGCGTTAGATTTTTTAGTAGATTCGATCACACTCAGGACTTTTATTCTAATTAGGCCTGGAGATAAAGAGACTCGAGATTCGCGAACGGAATCGGTGAACGATAGGGGCTAATGGGGACCGGGGGCCTTATTCCATCAGGATCTCGGTATCGCCAGGATGTCCTGTGCGGTCGGGGCAATGCGGTTTACTCGCGTGTGAATAGATTCGCAATTTGCTTAATTATCTTTTCCGGGATCCGCTGGCGAATATCTCATCGCCAGCTCCTTAATTCCTGCTTAATTAAACTGCTCGAAACTCCGTCCGAAAGTTCCAAAAGCCCAAAACTCAAAATCTATAGGAAGACAGTCCTTGTAATAATGTCTTTGGCTTGTGCAAAGACAATTTTGGTTGAATTACGGTAGAACTTTATTGTCCGGGCCTTTAATGCCTCAATTGTTTATTGTCCGAAAGTGCTTTCCACAAAGAAATAATTGACATTTGTTGATAATAGTTACGTGATTCATTGCTAGACTACGAATCTTTATGCAAAATAAGAATTTGAATTGCAAGACTTATAGGGACCAATTAGGAATTTATTTCTCGTTTTTGTGGTTTTATGAAGTTGTAAAAAATGTGACGGTACTCTTATTTCTCGGGGGAAACAAATAATTAAAAAATAAAATTAAGAGAAAATTTAACACTAAACGTACCAAGAGTGGTTAAATGACCCTTTGATAATTTACTACGACTGTACGATAATAATCGTACATTCATTGTTATTTTTTTCGCTTATCTGACTTTCTGAACATTTATTTCATAAGTGGTCAAATGATCCTTTATGGTAAGAATAGATATATGTAAAGTGCCGGTCCGTTTAGTGTTAAATTCTTGTAATCTTTTTATTGTTTGAAATTACGTGTATCAACAAGTCAATAAGAATTTTAATTTAGCTCTGAAACTATTGTATTATTCGAACAATCATGTCCACCGATTAGCACAATGTTTTTGCCATTTTCTTTTTAATCTATCCACGGTATTATTTGCGAGGATAAATATTAATATAAAATAGACACTACAAGATGGCAGAAAGTTAAAGCCTGTATTTTAAATAGTAGAACTAGCTTGTGCACATTAAAATATGGGAAAAGACTTTTCGGTCTTTAATACATAGACTGGAATTTTTAAATAAATTCTTTTTCTGACTGCGGTAGCTAAATTATAAATAATGTAACGGTCTAAATATGCTGCACAAGTTCACTAATGCGCTATGATTATTGAATAAAATTAAATGCGATCTCTACGATTTTATAATCGTACAGTGTTGCCGCTCCGGTGTCTCCCAAAAGAAACATGTCATTTTGTTTCCAACTGAAAATGAATGAAGCTGATGCACGGTGGCGCGATTAGGGTGTAAAAAACGGACCGAATATGCTGCACAAGTTCATTGATACGCTATTATTATTGAATAAAATTAAATGCGAATTCTACGATTTGATAATAGTACAGGGTTGCCGCTCCGGTGTCTCCCAAAAGAAACATGTCGTTTTGTTTCCAACTGAAAATGAATGAAGCTGATGCACGGTGGCGCGATTAGGGTGTAAAGAACGGGTCGAATAAGCGGCAGAAGTGCGTTAATACGCTTTAATTGGGGCAACCTGTTTACCCGTGGGCGAAAGGGCCCACCGGGCAAAAAAAAAGGTGGGAGTCCTAGTCTCTTCCCACGAGGAGTTTCGATTCTCTGGTAAGCTGGAGCGGGCACTCGAGCTCTAATCGCGTCGGGAGCCTCTCGAGCAGCCGCTATCATCGGGGATAATATCGCGTATGGTTGAACAAGTACTCGTGGCCTCTGTCAAGGGAGAGAAAACGTCGGAGCACTCGTGTCCCACAGGAGTCAAAGACCCCTGGGCGTCGAGAGTTTTCCAAATATTGTTGTATCGACGAGTCGCACAAGAGGATCCTCGAGCTTCCTATTCGGGTGCGGAGAGAGAGAGAGAGACATCCTCTTCTAAGTCATTCTCTCGAATGGTTCTACTACCGTTGTGTATTTCTCGACGTTGTTTATTCAATCGATCCCGATATCCGTTTATCGAGGCCGAATGCTCGCCGATTGTATCCCTCTCCGGTCGGTCGAGAGCTATATAGTTATCTTTACGATTATTCTTTTAAAGGATCCCGCGATTTACCGATTACCCGGAGGCATCATTCTCCACGGGCCAACGTGTGCTCACGTTTTCCCCCTCCGGCATCGCTATTATCGTCTGTCTCCGCGTTTCGTGTCGATTAGCTCTCTTTGCGGGATCACCGTTTCCTTTTACGACTGTTCCGCGCGCACATAACTCGGCGGATCCTTAATCCGTCAACTGTTTGCTCTTTCTCTCCCGGTCAGAACGAAATTGAAGCTGGCCCCGTAAAATTGATAATTTCCACGTTTTATTACACTAAACGCGATATCCCGTTCCTCGAGGGAGAAACGTCGATTCGATTCGAGAGAAAGAGAGAGAGAGAGGGGGTGGTTTCGGAACATCGTAAAAGTTTCAACAATGCGAGATGCCCTCTTCCTCTTCCTCGGATACACCTGCGCGAGCTTGTCGGCAATTTGCTTAGCCTAGCGGATTCACAGAGAGCTTAGCCCTGTTTGCAGAGGACTCTGGATCGTCGCAGGTCTCTCCGTGTCACTGCGCGGACGAGAGCGCAAACCTCCTAGTTTGCTTTTAGATAGCCGATACCACCGGCCGGGATATCTTTCGATTCGAAGATAACGTCCGGTATTAGAAGGGCCCGTCGTATCCGGTCCGGAGTTATACAAACAAATCCAGATTCGGAGGAGGTTCTCCGAGAACCACCGAGGCCCGACCATAATAAAGAGATTGTCGAACGAATAATAGAATAGAAAACCACGTGGCACGAGCGTCGATCGTTCCGAGGAAATAATCTCACGAACAGTCACTGCGTGCGGTTTCATCGCGACACCAAAACTTACACGAAAAACCAACCAGCCTGGGAGAGGGGGAGGGGGGACAATAAAATTCTCTTCTTATCGCGTCAAACATCCTTGGCTTGGGTGTCGCATCGCACGCTCGCCAAGCTTGTGACTGTGAAAACCGACCGGCGGTCTCGAGGAGATAGTGTTCTTCGATTGCCACTTGTCCTTGTGTGTCTAGGATTTCGTCCAGCCTCCTCGTGCGGGAAAAACGGCGGGGGTCTCGGCAAACAAACCGTTCCACACCCGACATCCACCTCTCTCGCGCCCATTGTCTCCCTCGAAAACTACGGGGATGGAGCAACATCTTCGCCGGGTCGTAGATTATCCTTCGATTCGAATTATCTGATTGGTAGACTTCGGATTTATTTATCGAAACCGCGGACGGGTGAAATAGAAAATTGTGCGGACCTTAGAAGCATCTGAGAGTATTTTCTTATTATTTTCAATTTAATTCTCAAGCATACATACATTTTCTCTTCTACTCCTTAAAAGTTTCATTTTGCAGTTTAGCGATAGTATGGTGTCTTCAGAAATTTTTCTGAGATGAACCATGCAAGAGAATCAATTTACTGAGTATTGTAGTTGAAGAGCATTAAATGGACAGTGCATACAATAATTTTCAATATTTTCTCCCTCGAAAACTACGGGATGGAGCAAGATCTTCGCCGGGTCGTAGATTATCCTTCGATTCTATTTATCTGATTGGTAGACTTCGGATTTATTTATCGAAAACACGGACGGGTGAAATAGAAAATTGTACGGACCTTAGAAGCATCCGAGAGTATTGTCATATTATTTTCAATTTAATTCTCAAGCATAAATACATTTGCTCTTCTATTCCTTGAAAGTTTTATTTTTTGCAGTTTAGCGATAGTATGGTATCTTCAGAAATTTTTCTGAGACGAACCATGCAAGAGAATCAATTCACTGAGTATTGTAGTTGAAGAGCATTAAATGGACAGTGTACACAATAATTTTCAACTAAATTGAGCTATTCGTTGCCTATGCAAACTTTGTCGAACTGAAAGCCTGCGTCTATTAATAAGGAATTATTTGCACTTAGTGATTCGTTTGGAATGGTTAGTTGAATTGTTGGAAAATTTTTGCACACGCTCTACAATACCTATTCGTTGGCTACAACCAACTATACATTAATCTACTTGCAATTTTCGCTTGAAAAAATTCGCAAAATTACTTTTCAGGCTGCTACAGCATTTCTCTCGCTTAATACTATGTCCGAGCTTATAATGAAAATTTAAAATACACATTTTATAGATACGTATCTATAATCACCAAGAATATGAAAATCTTTATTCAATTACTCAGTTTCTCGCGATTAAATTAAATGAACAGCGGTTAAGTTAGGATCAACAGAAGGTCCACAAGAAGTACCCCTGAAATGTGATTTTACAAAGCAGCGAATAATTCCAGACATCATCAATCATAAAATTATAAAAATGGTCCACCGTCCGAGTGTTAACACTAAACCTACCAAGCACAAAACATATAAAAGTAAAACGCTTTACAGATGTTAGAAGATTGAATTTATTTAAACTTTGTACCGCTTCCATTACAATATGTGCTGAAATAAAGAAGTCAATCTAGTCATTTCCTATGAAAACGTTTCTATAATTTCCATAAATGTGAAATAGAAAACCGGTCATTTGACCGTGCTAGGTTTAGTGTTAAAAATAGTAAAAATCGCGATTTTCGTTCTACAACCTCCCCTCACTTGTGTCCTACATTCTAGCTTTACCCAAGAATTCGAATCTCCCCGTGCACCTTTAAGAATAGTGAGAAGGGATTTTTAATATAAATTAAATAATCCAAAAAACCGATAATAATAACTTATTTTACTTTCTAAAACGTAATTCTGTCTCAAACAAAGAAAAGAGCCACTCAGCAAATCCCCCACGAAATCTCTACGATGTCACCAATCACGAGTTCAATAAATCAAATAATCCAAAAAACCGATAATAATAACTTATTTTACTTTTTAAAAAGTAATTCTGTGTCAAACAAAGAAACGAGTCCGCTCAGCAAATCCCCCACGAAATCTCTACGATGTCACCAATCACGAGTTCAATAAATCAAATAATCCAAAAAACCGATAATAATAACTTATTTTACTTTTTAAAAAATAATCCTGTCTCAAAGAAAGAAACGAGTCCACTCAGCAAATCCCCCACGAAATCTCTACGATGTCGCCAATCACAAGTCCAAAAACTAGAAATGCATCATTCCAGTCCCACATAGTGTTCTCCAATCAAGATCCCGCGCGTTCTAGAAGTTCGATCCATACCTAGAATCCAGAATCGTTTTCTAAAGGGTTGAACATCAGCAGTTCGCGTTTTAAACACCATTTCCTCGGGTTCGATTCCGATTCGAGTCGCACGCGAATCTCGGTTGAATGTTCAGTTGGCAGCGTAATCTCGTTTTCCGGGTAATGTGTGTGGCCCGACGTTTCCGTCGATGATCTTCGATGGGGTGGCCGATGTTTAATCCGTGTCGGCTTCGTTGACGATGAAACGGGAGCTGATTTATCTTCGAGTCGACTCGTCTGATCATGCGATCTCTTGTTCCAGGAAGCAGCGACGAAGGCGAGTCGACGTCTGGCACGCCGGTCGGCACCGTTGCCGGTGAGAACGCCGAAATGGAGGAGAACGGGTCGATTCGAGGTGGAAGCAACAGCAACAGCAGTGCGAGCAACCCTATGTACAGGGATTTGAAGGCCCTGCACGCGACCAGCGCCCACGATGTCCCGCAGGACTACAATCCTCAATCCAGGCCGGCATATGAGCGCGGCTACTCGCCGGCCAATGACAAGCAACCGACCTACGAGAAGGATCAGCACAGAGCATCGTCCAGGGAGGACGAGAAATCCTGGGACTACGAGAAAACCGACCGCAAGGACTACTCCAGTCCCCGGGACGCTTACAGGACCGATTCCTATCGTGAGTAAAAAGGATATATGTAGGATCTTAGGAAAAATGAGGAATTCCGCGCCGGGAATCGAACCCGCGACCCTCGCGGTTGCAGCTGATCAACTCTTACACATGCCCACGGAACCCTCCTACTTTTCCTAATCTCCATACAGTATTTGGTCTGGGAGGTCCTGCTCCCACACTCGGCCATCCTGCTCCGACATTCGCCCTCGAATGTCCGTCGCAGCGCACTCGTCTTTTTGGCATCAGCGCCATCGACACAACTCGTCACCAACTTCGTCACTTTTCGGGAACACCATCCTACTGCCCTCTCTAGCAGTTTCCCTGGATGTGCCCCTTACTTCGCATCGTCGTCCTTTCGCTCGCGTGCGATCGTCTTCGCAACGATTGCTTACTGCGTTCGTCGTCTATCATCCGGGAATCGGTGTTCCCCCCATCCCGGACGAGACCCCGAATGTAGGATCTTAGGAACAATGAGGAATTCCGCGCCGGGAATCGAACCCGGGACCCTCGCGGTTGTAGCTGGTCAACTCTTACACATACCCACGGAACCCTCCTACTTTTCCTAATCTCCATACAGTATTTGGTCTGGGAAGTCCTGATCCCACATATATATTTTTTTCCGTTTCCGAGAAAGTAGAACCGCCGACACGTCATCGCACCGCGGCAGCTAATTGCGTAAATTAGAATACTGGGTCAACCGCGGCTGTTAATGTTACGAATTACGGTGTAAATTGTCGCGAGACGTGGCGCTTAATTGTCCGGATTAGAATAGTAGGTTATCGCGAGCGAGCGCCGGTTATCGAGAGGATTTAATTTACTAAATTACGACGTGGAACCTGGCGGTGCGCTCCTGTAGGTGTGATTGTTTCCTTGGATCGTATGCTAATTAGCATTATTATGCAAAGTGTTCAACTGCTTGTGTCAAGTCGTGTAAACAGCGATTCTACGGAACAGTCTGAAAGGCGAACATTGAGAACGATAATTTTAATGAATAAAATGTTGCGTCAATAAGAGCACATAAGTGTGGGTCAATTTTATCTGTTGTTTAAGCACAATCATTATTGTTGATTCTTAGATTCTTATAGATCGATTTTGTAGAATCACAATTTAACCGTTTGGACGCATACTTGATTAACCGCTTGCACTATGATTTATTTTACGGTTACAGTGATTAGAAGTTGATTGTCGTCCACCATTTCTTAGAACAAAAAGAAAATCTAAATTTATCATATGCTTGTGTATTCCCCAATGTATATCGACAGCAACAAAATAAAATTCAATTTCGCTTCAAGGGAAATTAATAATCTACATGTTTAGTAGATGTTGTTCGGAATTCTTATCAAGAGGGAAGTGGAGATTCGAGTTCTTGCGTAAAGCTAGAAGGTAGGACATAGTGGGAGGTTGTAGAACGAAAACCGGGATTTTGACGATTTTTAACCATTTAGCTGCTTCAACCTCTTTGATAAGTGTATACCTAAAATGTGTCGCAAAAAGTAAGCAAACTACTTTGTGCACACTGTATACAGTTTTTTCATAATAATTACTTATATTTTTGTATTTGTGCGTTTTATTTCGTCTTGGCCTCCAAATATTCAAAACATCTTGAAACTTAAGAATATATTTTAGTTTTCACTAAAATTGCAATGTAATCAGCAAATTGTAGCTACCTTTTACGCATGACGATTATATTCGTCATAAAAAAATTGTGCCATTTCTTCATGACGAGTATACTATTAGAACATTTCTTAGAACGAAAAGAAAATTTAAATTTATTATATGCTTGTATATTCCCCAATGTATATCGACAGCAACAAAATAAAATTCTTATCACGAGTCTGACTCGTTATTATAGTGCAAGGGGTTAAGGAAATTTATGCAATAATTGTAAGATCGAAGACTGGTCATGTGGCTGGCAAGTTTATTATCAAAAGATGGCTCGGAGCAGAGTGTCTATTGCATGCCGTGGCACGGCGGGTGAAAATGCTTGACACACGCGGTCGAACACGGTGTATTTGTCATGGTGTCTATGGTGTGTACGGTTGCTACAGCTTTGCCGTTCGCAGAGGACGCGGTCAAGCAGGAGCAGAAGGAGCAATCGAGCCGCGAGTGGGTGTCACCGGTGCCGGAAGTCGAAGTGGGATATTCAGCGCTCGGGGGTCCTCAGGTTCGAGCGAGGAAGGACATTCCACGGGGTGCAAGGTTCGGCCCGTTCCTCGGGAAATGGGCTAGCGAGCCTTTCAACCCCCGCTACGCGTGGGAGGTGAGTTGCATTTCTTGCTTATCGGCCCCGTCGTCGTCGTCGTCGTCGTCGTCGTCGTCGTCGACGTTATCCCGGATTTTCGAGGCGCGGATAAACGAAGCCCGGGCGTATATCGACACGCTTTCTCTCTCTCTTTCTCCCTTTTTGAACCGTTTCAGAAATCTCGTTGAAGAAACGCGACCGTATTCCGGGAAAGCGAGTCGAATAATCTCCGTTTAGGTCTTGCATTTAGGGTCGCCCGCAAAACCAAAGATTCGCAGGCGATATCATCTCGCGCCAGGATCCTCTTCCGACCGTTTGAAAGATGATCGATCTGTTTACGGCTCGGGATCGAGCGGAGGAATACTCTGCCGGAAAAACCAGTGTCAGTGGGCTTGCTATCCTCCTGCTATAATCCTGGTATTATCCGGCAGATGCCATAGACACGAGAAAGGAAGAGAGAGAGAGAGAGAGAGAGAGAGAGAGAGAGAGAGAGAGAGAGAGAGAGAGAGAGAGAGAGAGAAAGAGGACAGACAGAATCGTCTCCTCGCTTCGACGGCAGACACCTGGCCGGTTCGTTCGTCGAAGGTGTCATCCATGTTGACAGATCTGTCAATTGGCTTACCTCGGACAGTTTCTCTCTTTCCCTACATCTCTCTTTCACGTTCCAGTTTCTGGAAATTCTTCCGAGACCGTCTCCGCACTTAAGTCGACCGTGAAATCGATGGCCTCGGAGTCAAAATCGAAGAAACCGTCCGTGAAATCGTTCCACGAGTGAAAGAGAGGTGGTAGTGGAGCGTTTATTCCGAAAACCGATCGAAATTGCGCATATAATAAAATCACCGGTAATGCCGGTAATTTATAAAATTTTCCTCTGATTATATTCGTTCGAGGCAGGCGTCCGATCGCGAAAAACGCTGGCCATTATAAAACGGGATTATGGCTGTGAGCGAGTCCGGTGACTGGACGGCGGCGCACCGGTCCAGGGGGTGTGATAGATATGATAGCGGCAGCGTTATGTTA
Organism: Sphecodes monilicornis; assembly: GCA_913789915.3. Classification (NCBI taxonomy): domain Eukaryota; kingdom Metazoa; phylum Arthropoda; class Insecta; order Hymenoptera; family Halictidae; genus Sphecodes; species Sphecodes monilicornis. Next base: position 24,162,292 of record OU565291.1, read on the forward strand.
CGTTAGCGCATGTCGCACTGACAAAATGTAAATGGCGCCATCCATCTAACTGCCGACAAAAAGGCAGCCGGGGCCAACTGTCGGGCCGGCGATTACAGGATCGATTAAAGCCAAACTACCCCTTCGTTTCGTCGGGCCGATCTATCAACCCCACGCGCGCGCGCGCGCGCGCGAGTGAACGTGCGATCGCGCACGACCCGGAGAAACGAGAAAACGGAAAGCATCGCCGACAGAGATCTCTACTCTGCCCCTCCCCCGAAAGAATTCTCACCGTGAAGAAAAAATATGTTTTCCCTCTCTCTCTCTCTCTCTCTCTCTCTCTCTCTCTCTCTCTCTCTCTCTCTCTCTCTTTCTGAAGTCGTCTCGATCACCTCGGGAAAAACATACGGCGGTTACGAGGGGAGGAAGAAAATGATTTTGTCCGCTCGAAATCCGTGGAATGGCTGAAACCGCGATTTACATCACACAGTGCTCGTAACGAACCCAACCGTCGTCCGAGAGCGTGATCCTTTTCTGAAATTGGAGAAATCTAGGAGGGATCCCTTTCGCTCGATTCGCACGCTATCCCCTAAGCCTAATCCTTTTCTCACATTCCCCGGGAAAGAGCGAACTTCTCGCGCGATCAAAGGGGAACGCGGATGGAAGCGGAATCATCGGTACGTTCGATTTCGTGTGACGGAAATCAGGGCGCGAAATGGTAGATATTTCACAGATATTTTAGAACATTGTGTTGGATTCCGGGTTTAGAAATCGTGTGCAATAGTTTATATAAATCGTAAAGAGGTTTTATTTAAGAATTGTGTACGGTGGCGAAATAAGGTACAACAAAATGACTTTCTAGTTCGAATTCGCAATTGGCTGATGATGTTTCGGCGGGCTGCTATATACAGGGTGGCCCACATAACTCTTAACAGCTCAATATGTCGAAAACTATGCCATCGATTTTAGAGTTTTTGGTATTCAATTGCATGGATCTGAAGGGCCTTTCTAACAACATAAACGTGAAGTGGCACCCTTTCCCCTTTAAGGGGTGGCGCGGGTACCTTTATCATTTTAAATGGAACTTTCCATGGAACATTCTACAGGAAAAAATAAGTAAACTTTGTCTGAAACATTTTTTTGTCAAATATTCCCATGATGAGATATAACAGTTTAATGTTTCGACTTGTACATAGGTACTTTAAACTGTTATATCTCATCATGGAAATATCTGACAAAAAAATTTTTCAGACAAAATTTACTTGTTCTTTCCTGCAGAATCTAAATGTGTAACGTTTTATAGGGGGTTCCATTAAAAATTATAAAGGTACCATGCCCTCCCCCTTAATGGAGAAGGAGTGGGGGCACTTCACGTTCATGTTGTTAGAAAGGCCATTCAGGTCCATGCAATTTAACCCTTAGCACTCGAGTGGTGACTCTGAGGCACCACTAAAAATTGCTATACCATTATTCAAAATATTGTTTACATTATTAAATTGATATTCAATAAAATAGTTACCAAACATTTAAGTATTCTATGAGGTATTGTATCAGTTCCATTTCTTCAAAATGATAAAAATCATATAGAATGGAAATGTTCTTGATCGAAAAAAAAAGTTAGGTTATGGAGTTAAAATACTTCCGAGCGCAAAGGGTTAATACCAAAAACTTTAAAACCGATGGCATAGTTTTCGAGATATTGAGCTGTTAAGAGTTATGTGGGCCACCCTGTATATGTATAACTATTTTGGAGAAGAGAATGTGGAAGGGAGTGAGAAAGACACTTTGTGAAAAGAATGACGTGGAAGAGGAAAAGTCTAAGGGTTGTTTGGTCCTGTCTAGTTTTGAAGACTCAATTGTTTAGGCTGGCGTGTCTGCAGGTGGTCATCGTGATCTGTTGGCATTTGCACGGGTTATCGGGTATACAACAATTGCGTTACTGCAGCTCATTTCAATTGTAGGCTGATGAAACAATCGTTATTCGCTCCTCAAGTATCATTTTGTTGTGTTGCACACTTCGAATCAGTGAATCGTGTTTCGTGATACGATCTCATTTTAAACGCTTTACTGTTGTAGGCAATTCTACACAGTAGTATTTATTTATTGAGTTCCTTATAAAGAAGAAAAATGAATCGCCTGTAAATACGAAATATGTACGTCTTGCTATAAGAGCACCACGGAATTAAACGCTTAATAATATACAATATTTTCTAGTTCACGCACAATTCACTTTTCTAAAAATTGCAAAAACACCCGTACGAGACCGTGTCTCTTGTCAACCCGTTGGTTATCGTTAGACTGTGGATCTTTATGCAAAATAAAAAAGTTCTTCATCAATCGCAAGAAATATTTTTCTTTCCTCGATGATTTTAATATGTTGAAACGCATCAAACCCACAGTCTAATTATTATCTAGAGAATTTTCGGAGCGAGAGAAGGGAGATAACGAATTAGGCGTGTCGCGTGAATAGACCCCGGCAAGAGGGTGCAAAAAACGATCCCCTAAATCGAGCATTTTCCCCGCATTTTGTGGACACTTACGGCGAACACACCTGAAGCAGAAGGGAGACGGTTTGGAAGGGTGGTATCGGTGGTACCCCACCTGCCGCGTTGGCCGATCCTCGTTTTTCGGATCCTCGCGGAGGGCTGGCGACGAGAAACTGGCAGAAAACCGGGAGGAAGACCCAGAAAGGGGAGTATCCTCCCTTTCCGGTTGCGTTTTGCTCGGTGACGCGTGATCCGCAGAGTCGCGGCGTGCCTTCGTGGCGACTAAACCAATCTTAGGCTTAGCTCACTCGTCCGTGAGACCCTCGCGTCAAGGGTACCGCTCCAATTTGCCGAGTGATCTCGAGAACCCGCCTCAAATGATCAATCTTGTGGCGTTTATTGCATCGGTCGGACTTGTTACGCACTTCCACTGTGATCGTACAGTTATTGGTCAGTATTATTTTAACCATTGCGCAAAAAGGGATTAGCTCCCATCTCTGCAGCATTCTATTTTAGAAAAACACAATGTTTTTCTAGACTGTTGGAATTTTCAAATTGACAGACACGATACTGAGGATACAAACTGTTAAGATAAAATCTCTTCCACGAGAGAGTAGATTCGTTCAGTAACCGGTTTTCGTTCGTTCTGCGCATCTCCCACTCCGTACGCCCCCTTCTCAATGTACAACGCCAATCCGCGTCATTCGTAACGTTCTAGCAGGTGTTGCCACATAACGATTGCGGGGTTAAATCGCATGTTAATCCGTACCTCTGTCCGTACTATTTTTTCACTGTGTATATGTCAAGAAAGTGGGAGTCAGTGTTGGGATGCGGTGCATCCTTTCTCGCGCATGCGCGGCGATTTTGGCCTCAGTAAAGTAAGATTCTCGATAAAATGGGGTACCTTGAGCATCCGGCTGAATTTTAAAAAATTGGTATGATTTGATTCTGAAAAATGAATGTATAACATGTGTATTTGTGTACATTTTGTAACTCGTAGGACAGGTCCTGAAGTCTTTTTGTCCGGAATAGATTGTTTCGATACTTTCCCGCCAATATAACTGTCTTAGGTCTCCACTACCTCGTCATCATGATATAGATACGTAACTGTTTTGGCCGCGCATGCGCGAGAAAGGATGCACCGCATCCCAACACTGGTGGAAGTGCGCAGTGGAAGGGCTCGCTGCGCCCCCTACCATCTTCCAAGCTGCGCGAAATGAATCTACTCTCTCGTGGAACAGAGTATAGTGTCATATCCTTAAAGAAATAGATTTTTATTTAAACCTTTTGTTACTTAACTATTAGAAAATATTGTCATCTCGTTTTTCACAAATTCCGCTACTTTGCTTTGTAAACTTGGATTATCATCTAAAAGGTAATAATGTTGTTCACCGGGATTGCGTGCATTCGTAAAAGGCAATATTTCCATACGGGACACGAGGGTCGTCCGGCTCTGCGATCCATAGAATCGGCCACCCCCTCGAAATTGCCGTTCGCTACTCGTTGATCGGCATATTGGAAGCATCGTCGATTCTTCCGCGTGGTCGCTGACGGCCCTTCTCGAGGTCTCTCTCTGTCTCTCTTCACTAGAGAGCGAAGGCGAGAGCAAAGAGATCTCGAGGGGGTAGAGAGAGAGAGAGAGAGAGAGAGAGAGAGAGAGAGAGAGGGGGAAGGGGAGCGGAAGATCGGTTGTTTTTCATAGTGAAGCGGGCGCACGCGGCTCGATGATCGCGCGGACCACTTTTTTGTGAAATCGGCTGGAAGGCCGTGCCATTAGCGGCGTATGTCGCTGACAAATCATATAAATGGCGACTCTCGACGAAGCGTGTCCTCGCGTAAACCGCACGAGAGCCACCCCACTGTCCAATAATGAGAGGAATCGTGCCCGCAAAAAGAGACCGTGCGCGGCAGCCTTTTTCACCCCCAACCTTTTGCGAAAATCCCTCTGCGAAAACGTTACTTCGCGGTAACCCACCCTCGACGTTCAAACAACTACTCTCGCATTTTTTGATCCTATTAATTATCTCGAAATTATAATCATGCTTTCACTAGAAATGATTTCAATGTTTCATTTTGAAAGTGGATGATAAAATTATTACAGCTACAGTACTGAAAGCATATTTCTTATCAACGTGATATATCAAATAACACATTAGAACCTCTGTTGTGAATTAATCACAGGAATATTAACGTTTGGATAATGGAACAGTGGCTTACAATTAGTTTCAACGCTGGACCGAGTCCTCACTGAGTCGTATAATAAATCATGTTGCTCATGGATAGTTTAACACTCAACTATCCGCACGTATAACGTATTGAAGGTGTGAGATATCTGAGACATTGATGTCAGAGGAGTTGGAACTTTAATCTGTCTTGTTAGGTTAGGTTAGGTTAGGAAATGATATTTGGACCCCTCAGGTTTTCAAATCCATTTTTACGACTCTCCTCTTCTTCCATTCTCCCACTCTCACTATTGGCTAATTTTTCAGCCTATTTCAGCCTACTTTTCAGCAGGACCTACTGTTCATTAAGATGGGTTTCGAACCAGTGATGCCAGAAACAACCAGAACTGGTTGTTTTTTTCCTCTCCTCCTTTTCCCCTTCCACTATACCTTTCCACTACCTGAGCACACTTCAACGTCCCCCACTAACACCGCAGACTGGTCACGTGACGTGCCGCGCAACGTATCACATATTACTCTGGTCATCAGAGAGGTGGTAGACTGTATTCCCCTCGATTTAACCGATCTGGCATCGCTGATCCAAGATTCAGACGCTCGAGGGCTTTACTGTATTATCTTCAGCATTCCTGAGTTATATATTCGCAATTCCCAAGTATCGATACTCCATAAAAGAACAGTAGACTGCAGATTTGATGCAATTATGACAAAAATGAATAGCTGTACCACGAATCAGTGAAGTATATCTGCCGATGTACAGTTTCCAATCTTACAAAATGATTAGAGAAAGAATAAAATTCCTAAGTAGCTTCTGCTTCTTGCAATTACTGCAGACAATTTATCAAATTAAATATTTATAATCTTTATGCCATAAAAAAAATTTTTATTCAATTAGTTCATTTATATTCGAGATTATTACATAACTATAATTAAATTTTAATAAACCCTCATACAAATGGTACAAACTTCACTCCGCCTACAAATCCATCGTAATAACAATTCAGTGTAGCAACGTTACACCATATCTGAATGTAAAATTTTTGATGTATGCAAGCTTGACACTAACAGTTGCATCAGCCACAGTATAAAGCGACGCATACCAACGGTATTCAGAGCAGATTTAGCGTTAATGGACGAGCGCATTTCGCGCGCACCCTTCTCGTGTTTCCTCCAGAGACGATCTTCATTGAACTAACAATGTTCGTCAGAACGGACTTGGACTGGTTTTCTTCGCACGCCCACCACTTATGCGAGGGCTTCCGCAATGATCCTCGGGGAACGTAGGTGGTTCCCTTATTGTGGATATTATTAAATTCTTGTCCGATCCGTATGCATGTAGACAATCGACGTGTCCGTCGTTCCGTCGGCACAATGCATAACACCGGTGCTCCATTATTCCTGGACATTGTCCAGGTGAACTGGTCCTAGGGGCGTTGCTGGAGGTCAAGCCCCGGAAGTGATTCGACAATGAGCCACATTATGCTCCGACCCCCTTTCGCTTCTCCACCTTCTCCTCCTCTTGGACTCGGCTCCTTACGTAGACGGAGGCCTTCCTCGATTCGCGCATCAGCTCTCCCCCCTCTCTCACTCTCACTCTCTCTCTCTCGCCTTTTTGCGAGCATCGACGAGTTTCGCGAATCGCCGGAAGGGTGTTGGGTTCGACACCGACTGACCTTCGATTTCTCAAGGCGTAGGGTTACCGTCGGGACCCGTGATCCTCGCCATTTGAATTTCTGTAACCGGAGAAAGAAGCGGTCAGGGAAAAATCGGCAGGAAACAAGTGACAATCAAGTGGCGCGGGGAATATTCGGCTTTGTGCCACCGGACCAAGATCCCCCGATCATCATGCGAATCATGCATCGGTCAACGGGGTGAATCCGACTCCCAGCCCTTCGACGAAACATTTCTTCGACGATTCTCCCGATTATTTCAACTCGGTGCTACACTCTTCCAGTATCAACACCCGATCAGTTCCAAAATTGTACGGTCTTGCAGCCAATAATTTGTAGCATTGAATATTGCAATGGCAATAGCATTCGCAATCGACTTTCCAATCAGCGCAACGGATGGAGTAATTTGGTCCAATAATTTCTTGGAACCCATTATTTAATAGATGTTTTGCAGATTTGTCAATGCAGATTTGTCCTTGCAGATACCAGAAATTTCGTAATATAGTTAAATTATTAACCTCTTTGAGAAAGTCGGACTAATTTCCCAGACATTTCTGCTTGAAATCATTAATGCGTTCTCTACCAGCGTATTTTTCTTGTAGACCATTATTTAAAAGATGATTAAAAAGACTTCTTAATACCACGCAGTCGTTCAGAAGCTTGTAGATATCAGAAATTTCGTAATATAGTTAAATTATTAACCTCTTTCAGAAAGTCGGACTAATTTCCCAGACATTTCTGCTTGAAATCATTAATGCGTTCGCTACCAGCGTATTTTTCTTGTAGATGATTATTTAAAAGATGTCACGACTTCTTAAAACCACGCAGTTATTCAGAAGCCTTGTAGATATAAGAAATTTCCTAATATAGTTAAATTATTAACCTCTTTGAGAAAGTCGGACTATTTTTCAGTCATTTCTGCTTAAAATCATTAACGCGTTCGCTACCAGCGTATTTTTCGTTGCTAAAATATTTTAATAAATGCAACACGTTCCTCCTTCACAAAATATTGAAACAGTTTAACAGAGGTAGGTTTAGCAGATTGTTTACGTCACATATTTGTAAAGTTGACAGCGAATGTCTCAATACCATGATATAATCGTAAGTATCGTTGTGAGAATAAGGTACTGGACACGTAATGGCAGTTTCAACGTATCAAATAAATGAAATTGGGAAATTTGGAACGAAAGGCAACGAGATTTCCGTTCGGCATGTACCGAGGGCTGCATACGTTACTTTGGCAAGGGACCACCGGCTAACTAGCCCTTTTCTCGAGGACAGGGTTTTTTGATTGACGGGTTTGGTCAGGATCGCTCGCTGCCGCACCTTCTCCTATTATGTTAATAAACCTATGACACAGCTTTGTACGGTCCGAATCGTTAACGTGTATATTTTGACATTTAAATTCTCTCGGGAACGACTTCTAGCATCTCACCCCTCGATCAACCCTTTCGCGTTCCGTTTCTCCGTGACTTTAGAAAATTAGAGAAAGTTTCTGCTACTTCCGCAGACGATTGTCTTGTTCCCTCAGATATCGATGGATCTCGTTGCACGTGTTCTCTCCGCGGTCCTATAAATCTCGTTCGGTCTCCGTGTGTACTTTTGCCGAAAGGACCCGGCACGCACCGCGAGATTCAAACTGTAAGGCTTTAACCGGGGCTTTCTTTCTGTGAAACCAGCTGTAAACCGGGCGCTCTCTCTCTCTCTCTCTCTCTCTCTCTCTCTCTCTCTCTCTCTCGCTTCGCCACCCCATCGTGTATCCCTCGGCTTCTCGTTTCTCTGGGGTGGCAACCGGAGGGTGATAAATCTCGTCCGCTCGTTACCCCACTATCTGTCGATAATAGACATAACAGACACGTGTTGCCCGGTCGTCAGGCTGACCCGGCTGTCCCGTACAATGGAGACGCGTCCTAGGAATCATCGTCTTCAAAAGACATCGTTCGGCTCGGCACTACTCGTCCCTCGGACCTTCGACCCGCTGCAATCTACCACCCCAGTTGACACCAAAGATATCCCGGGCGACATCTCGTTGCTCCGGGGAGCCTATAGTTTATTAAATTTATTCGGAGACTATTAGGGTACGAGCTCCTTTCAATTAACTCGCTGTAGTTGTCTCGCTCTTTCACAGTCTTCGAGCAACGCCCCACCACAGTCGTCGATTTTATCTAAGTGGGAGAAAAATCATTGTGTCTTGAAAATTCCATTTATTCGCGAATAATACAGTTGAATATTGCTTTTTTTAATCTTCGTACCTGTACAGTCACTGGAATTATTATTCCGAGACTCTTCAAAAGAGGATTACTTTTTTAATATTGGACTATACGACTTGGATTTTTTTTTAACACCTACTCGACAAAAGTTACACAAAGTCAAAGCAATATATTTAATAAAACAAAACCTAAGAAGTTTAATTTTTGTGATATTAACCCTTAGCACTCGAATGGCGACTCTGAGGCGCCATTACAAATTGCTACACCATTATTCAGAATATTGTGTGCATGATTAAATTTGTTTAAATGTAATAAATTATTAATAGTTTGAATATTTTATGAGGTACTATATCATTTTCGTACGCATATAATGAAAAAAAATTATGTACAATGGAAATATTCTAGGTTAGAAGAAATGTTTGGTTTTTTAGTTGAAATAGCTCCGAGTGCAAAGGGTTAATTACTGTTTCAAACATTTTCTATTCGTCAGATCGTAAGGAAATATTGTACACTCAATCTGCCAACGTAAGAATTAATTTTCAATTCTGTATAAATAATTCTGTCACTCAGATACGGGTGACATGGCGATGAAAGTGTTAAAGAAGTTACAACAATCAGTACAGGACCTGAAATAAATTTTTGATTTCTTTCTGAATATGTTTAATAGGTTGAAAATAATACAACAGTACATTGATGTTCTTTTAATGTTTTTACTGTTTTAACACTAGATTTATGGGGCCCGTCAAAAATTTTTAATTTACGATTATTAAGAGTGTAAGGAGCCATTCGTGAGGAATTATTAAATAGATTTATTTTTTTGTGTACATATTACAATAAAAATCGCTGAAGATCTAAGTAAATACAATTTTATTATTTTTATACAGCAATGTAAAATAATCAATTCTAGTGCTCCGTAAACCTAGTGTTAACACTAGATCTACCGAGCGCTAAACGCGACTGGTGTATATTGCCTTCAAATAACGACAAGAATGCATTTATTCAACTTCCGTACAACTTTTGTTTAAATATGTACTCTAATAGGGAAGTTGACTAAAACATTACTCCGGAAAACATTTTTATAATTTCAATATTTGTAAAAGAAAAATTTAGAAACCAGTCATTTTGACTTGTCCGGTAGTTCTAGTGTTAAATCACACCCCCTTATTTTCATCATGAACGCATTGGCAGAGTCTAATCGTTGATTAAGTTATTAGAGGAACGTTTTGCAATCTTCGATGGGACCATAAACCTCAAACGATTAATAAGATTGTTAGCTAAATATTTCGACGACGACCGAAGCTGCTGTAATAATTTTTCACCGTCGTTTTTATTCGCCAGGGAGGATCGTTAAGACGCAGCGGTGGCGGCGGCGGCGGCTAATATCGCGAATTTGAAACGGCCTGCGTCGTAAGGGGCGGTTCGAAACTTTGCGAGTTGATAATAAACGCATTGGCTCCCTGGTTTCTCATTGTCACCGGTCTCTCTCCTCTTCTCCGTCCCCCCTCGCCGCCGTTCTCCCTCCGACGGTCTCTCCCGTTCTCTGTCTCCGGTGTTTAGGTAGTTCCATGGGGTTGATGGCGGTACAGACGCCGGATAGGGCCTCGCCGTGTGTAGGAAGCCGTTCCTCGTCTTCGCCGGTGTGAACTTAATTGAACTTGTTCGCCAACTCATAACGAGAAGTCGAGCAAGTGCTCTCTCCCGGTTATAATTTACGGGAAACAATCGCCGCCTTTGATGTGCCGCCGATTGTCTCGGATCTGCGGGACCCGGAGAAGACGAGAGGGGCAACGCGGCCAGGTACAGTAGAACGGAGACGATTACAGGGGCCCTCCCCAAGAAATTTCGAAATCTTTCGCGGATCCCTCAACGGCTGCAAATTTCCGCCCTTTGACGGAAACAATGTCGCGGCTGTTTGATGCGGTAACGATGTAGTTAACGGTTACAGGGTTGCACGGGATTTTCGAAAATTGGCTACCGTTGCGGTGGCCTGCTCGACAGCCATGGCTAAAAATAATTGTTATTCTTAGGGGCACTCCTGTTGCTGCTGGAATTGCATCTTGTTGTGTAGGGTGGGGCATTTATTGGCTTCTGTTTTAATTTTGTGTCCATTTTTCATAATCAACACTGAAGAGCTTGAAATGAAGACATTAGTGTCAAACCTCCACGGTACAAATAGGATCGTTTTACTCTTGAGCAGCGCTGGGAAATATTAAATAATTATTTTCGGAGTGCGTGCTGTGTTGCAGAAAGTTTGCGAAAATTGAGAAAAATTTTTAATCGAAATCGAGCTTCTTCAGCGGCGGCTGTGAGAAAATTCGTGAAGAACTGCTGATTTCACGTCGTTGGATTTCTTTTTATGGAGAACTGTTAAGGACCGTTGTTACTCTAACAGTTGTTATTCTAACAAACAATACAAGCCCTGAAGGAAAATATTCATCGAGCTATTCGCGAAATAGAACCAACAATCATTGAAAATGTACTGAAAAATTGGGTTGACGGGATAGGCTACTGCAAAGCCAGTCATGGCAGCCATTTGAATGACGTTATTTTTCATAATTAATGGGAAGATATACTCTGTACATTACAGCAGAAAACATTGATAAATATTAAACAGTTTCATTTTTATAACAATTTCAACAAGAAGCTAACATATGGCCCATCCTTTAGATATCTTCGTTTTCTCTGGGCGAAGACAGCTCATGGTCCCATGATTTCATGGACCATAACTTCTTCATTTGTAACGTGACTCACTGCGACCCAAGTGTTTCCTCCTTTCGACCGAGTTTCCCGTTTCTACATTTTTCTCAGTCCCATGAAACGAGAAGAAGAGCAGAACAATTTCCAGCTCGGATTCGTCAAGATCAATCTTGTGTTAACACATTGACCGAAAACCTATTAGTAAATTCTCAATGACTGCGCTATATTAAAAAGGAGCTTGAAAATTGTCTTTCAAGAAATAATTTCCATTGGTATTGAATAAATTTTTTAAGAAATTCTCGGTTGTGAATGTACGTTGGTTTCTTCTAACTTTTTCCCCTGTGTACTCAAGTTTGCAGTAAAACTAACCCTTACGACAATAAGGTCACTCGGGTACCTACTTTCGATTTCTTTAATATTTTTCACAATATCAGAATCATTGAAGATTTTTATTTTCTTCGACGACCACAGATTAATTTATATTTGACACATAAAAATTTGCATTGAAATTACAAAGTACAACATCGTCGAATATCGTAGAAAATTTTGATCACCGAGATAAGGGTTAAGCAATCTGAAGAAGTACGTTCGCTTTAACACGTTGGCTGCCATGTCAACCATATATGGGTGACAAAATTATTTATTCAGATTTCAAAATAAATTTTTACCTTAATATATTCATTCTACCAAATTTAATTGATATCCAAAAAAACTCAAAAAAGTTGAAGGACTATTCAGTGTTATACTTTTAACCTTTTCAATTTTTATTCCATTGAATAAATCACTTCGATTTTATGGATTTTATGACGTTGTTGCATTGGCACTCAACGTGTTGAAGTAAACTGTAAAAGGGTTAAACAGTCTTCGATAAGTAACGTGTTCCAATTTCTTCGGGAACCCACTTTATTTCGAAAAATCCTCCCATCAACAGTTCCAACAAACAAACGTGATAGCGTTCAGGAATACGTTTAATTTACGAAACCGGAGCGCAATTTAATGCAGCGGGGTCTCTTTTCGGAGTCGGTTTCGGTCAATGAACTTGTCATTAAATTGACGTGTCGTTGTCCATAATATTCATCGTGGACGCGCGTTCTGCTTGCCCGCCGCGCTGCGCATTCAAAATGCAAACTCAATCCCGAACTCAAAAAGCAATCAACGGGGTCCAGTCATTGTTCCCCGGGCGGGAAAGGACGAGAGAGTGGAGGGGATAGAAGAAATCGCGTTTCACGGTGACGTTGGATCGATTCGATGATGTCCGGTGTAGTTTTCATGAAAATTACGATCGCGTCGGTATTAACCTGAAACCTCGTGTCGCGGAAATCGTGTTGATTGCGACGATTTCTCGGATTAACGAGAGCCGTTGAATTCTTGAGCGATGGTATCGAATGTCACCGCGAGATCGACAGAATTTGCAGCTTGCTATTGCCCGCGCGGTTTGACGGATTGTGTGCACACACACGGGCAGCGCGCAGGTTCCGCCACAATGACCGAACTAATCTGGTCAGGTTCGGGGAGGTAGCCTAAGTTCAATATACACAGGAATACACTGCGGCCTGGAGGCGTTTCGCGTGTGTGCCTTCCGCTATTGGTCTGCATTAATCACGACGCCGACGGTAAGCCTGAGCTACGCGGTTTCCGGCCGTCGACTTAATTGTCCCCTGTGTTCCGGAGGGATTCGTGAATCGGGATGTACTTGCGTGGACGAACACACCGGGATCGCGTAACGCAGCCCTAATCACGAATATCGGCTAATTAGACCAGAGCTTTGCGGAGCTCCCGGCGATGTATCGAGGCTTATTCGCCAGTTTCCAAGAAACTTACTGTACCCGATCAATCATCGAACGAGGAGACGTAGCGCGGTGCACCCTTCTCCCGAGACGCTGTCCAAATCGCAATTTTGCAAGTATAGAGAGTGTACGCGTTTAGTTACGTCACCATTTTTTATGCGTTTTGCGGTAGTGCAATTAAAAAATGTTTTGGAGAGAGTACGATTTTCAAATCGCAATTTTCCAAGTATGCAGGGTGTACGCGTTTAGTTACGTCACCATTTTTTAGGCGTTTCCGGTAGTGCAATTAAAAAATGTTTTGGAGAGAGTACGATTTCCAAATCGCAATTTTCCAAGTATGCAGGGTGTACGCGTTTAGTTACGTCACCATTTTTTAGGCGTTTCCGGTAGTGCAATTAAAAAATGTTTTGGAGAGAGTACGATTTCCAAATCGCAATTTTCCAAGTATACAGGGTGTATGTGTTTAGTTACGTCACCATTTTTTAGGCGTTTCCGGTAGTGCAATTAAAAAATGTTTTGAGGAGAGTACGATTTCCGTGGCCCCTCGTTTTGAGGTTATATTTGTGTTTTTGGGGTTATTTCAAGAAGAAAATGTATATACAGGGTGCGGCGCCAATTAGTCCCTACGTTTTTTCAATGAATATTTCAAATATTCTGGCAATTGATTCATGGCGATATTATCTTTCAAGGTCATTTGAAAGTCATTGTATAGCAGGTCGTTGAATTCGTTTCGACGTTGCCTACAGTATTATGAAGTTAAAAATACCCAGTTCCATTAAAATATATGACAGCAACCTTAATTTTTTTGTTGAAAATCGATTTTTTTTAAATTTAAAAAATTGCAATTTCTTGTCGGTTAAATACTGATTAACTTTGGTAGGAAACATTTTTCTGTCCGACCATCCGAACGGGCTGATGAAACGTGGGGACTAATTGACGCCGACACCCTGTATAACATGGTGTCAAATTGGCCTGGTTTAGTCGGTAAAGTAGATTTCCTGTTGTTTATAAATTTGCAAATATCTCGGTAACTATGCGAAATATGACAAAATATCAAGAGACCTTTTTTGTAGAAAATGAAATTTTATTCGCATAATCTTTGCATTGTAGCTGCCGTCCAGAATTTGAACTAGTAATGAAAAAATCGTGTGAATAGAATGAGTTGTGCTTAGGTCGTGGAGGGGGCGGATGGAAACGAGGGGCCACGGAAATCGTACTCGTGCCAATGTTTTAAACAAAAGTACTTGGTGAGTAAAAAAGTAAAGGTCACCTTGACTTTCTTAAATGTCACCACATGTTTTGGACGTTACAGCATTGTTGCTGACGTCGAAAGGAATTCAACAGTGTATTATACTATGACCTTGAAATGACCTCAAACTCGAAAACTTGATGCAAACATAATTTTAATGAAAAATTATTTCTTACAAAATAAATCGGGTTACATCAGATGTTCGAACTGCGATCCATCTTCTATGATACAAAACTCCCCTCCACACATGATGACAACGAGAAATCTAATACAAAGAGCGAAGTTATGTATCATAGAAGATGGATCGCAGTTCAATGTATAGTCATGTTTAACTCTTTGCGGCGGACGCGTGCCTGCAGACAGTCGCCCAAGTAAAATTGCTACTCCGTTGCTAAAAATCGCTTTTTAAAAAATGATTACTCTCGAAAAACACCAAACAAATTTTTACCAAACACAACACTTGCTCCTTCATTTAATTCCTATGCGTAGTTTTCAGTACACAATTTCATTTCCCAAGGGAAATTGTACATTCGAACCGTCGATAAGTACGATAAACATAATTCCCGTCCGCAAAGGGTTAATGGTGCCTCAAAGGGGTCAATCGAGTGCAAAGGGTTAAATGACACCTACTAATTTTCGTCAAAAATGCACGTAATCCGTGGTCCAGTTGTAATATTCCATTAAAGGCAACGCATTCACTCGTCATTCTCCCCTATTTTTGATGTCGGCGTTCACAGATCAAGGAATAAAATGTCTGCGCGATACAAGTGACATCTCCGTCCCAAAGTTTCCATATTACCGAGAAATGATTGTACTGCCTTGTTTCCCGGAGATTGGACACGCGTTTCTCCGTACTTGACCCACTTGACTCGTAGCAGGAAAGTAATGCAAGTAATGACGGGGCAAACGGTGCCCTCCGACCCGTGTCTAACGCGAAACAGATGCCACCCCCGACCGACTCGGAACCTCTTTCGGCCCCCATCCATCGTGTTTCTAAGGGAAGCTACCCTCGGCGTATCTAGCGGTATAAATTATATCTGAGTCGCGTCACTGCCAGCCCCTTATATGATCGATCATTAGAGAGGCTGGCCTGCCAGA
Source organism: Sphecodes monilicornis (assembly GCA_913789915.3). Taxonomy (NCBI): domain Eukaryota; kingdom Metazoa; phylum Arthropoda; class Insecta; order Hymenoptera; family Halictidae; genus Sphecodes; species Sphecodes monilicornis. The sequence goes on from OU565291.1 coordinate 24,177,648, forward strand.
AAATTTGCCAAAATCGGCTGATTCGATTCTCCTCGAGGCCCGAAACAAGCTCCACCCTCTAAATCGGGATTCCTCCAACCGGAGAACGACGGTAATTCCTTGAATTTGTTGGCTTATTGCTGGAGGATTTTTCAATAGTTCCTTCAACAGCCACAGAATAATTTCTTTTGATACTATAAAGTAAAAGAATATTTTCAAGCTTCCATTTGGCACAATGCAATTATTAGATAACTTATTAACCCCTCAATCATCTTAATCACCGTTTGCAAGTTTTATCGGGTGAGAAGAAATAAGTTTGTTTAACGTGTATATAGAAAACCAAAATTACAGAATCAATAATACAAAACAAAATTACAAAATCATTTTCTGAAACCCGAGTTAACTCGGTGGAGCGCGTTAAAAGATTTATGAACTTCCGGTAGATAAAGTGTTGAGAGGAAAACGCAAATGAAAGATGTTTTACAATTCTCATATGCAAAGTTCATCTTTATAACATATGTATTCTAATATTGAAATGTAATGGAAATAATTTTTTAAAGGATAAACTTTAGCTCGGCACGTTAACACATTCGCTTTTCCAAATTTAAAGTCTCCTCACTCGACGATCACGATTTTCTGTCTACTATGAAGAAATCAAGTTAATGTTGTCAACGGCGTAATTGAAGATTAAGAATTGTCTACATCGGTTGCTGGAACTAAGTAGAAGTTTCCTTCTTTATCTACTGCCTTCAACAAAGCTTATTAACTCCACACGGTCAAAATGACCGGTTTTCTATTTCACAATTATTGACATTAGAAAAACGACATATAATCACGACATTAAGCACATATTGTAATGGAAACGGTACAAAGTTTAAATAAATTCAATCTCCTCACTTTTTTAAGGCGTTTCACTTTTATATGTTTTGTGCTTGGTAGGTTTATTTATTCTATTCTTTCGAGTTGCACCCACTCATTTTTATTACAAATGCATAAAATGCGCTGTCTGATTATAACCAATAGCATGGTCGAGACATTACTCACCACGGAAAACTGGTTTAATCCGCTGCGAACGGGCGTCCACAGGAAAAGTCGATCGTCTTCCGATTGGCGTTGGCCGATCGATTAAGAACCGATACGCCTTAGCTTGCGTAACAAGGAGGTTGATTTATGGCGCACGAAATACGGCGCGATTGGTTATCAAAAATGCAATTAACCTTCGGCTTGGCAAATCGGACGAATCCGCTTCTGGCGGCGCGTAGGAATTAGTGAATTTCGTGCAGGCCGCGCAGCGTCGTCGCTTCTCTCGAGGATGAACGGAATGGAGCGGTGGTTCTAGGAGTTTGGCTCGTCCCAGAAATTAATTAAGGAGTGACTAAGACTGCCGGAAAGCTCCGTCAGTCGCTGGGAATCGTCCCTCCTCCCTCGGGGGGGAGGGTTTTAAACTGCGCGAGGAAATTAAGCAAAGATGTCGCCAACGTTTAATGCCCGCGTTCGGTCGGGGGATCGCGTTCGAGCTGAACGACGCATGGAATCGTAAACAGTCCTGTTATTTAGGGGATGATAATTGACCGTTTCGCTCACCCCCGCCGCGGAACACCCAACGAATTTCTGGAAACTCTGGGAAATTCGATGGGGCGCGCAGCTTGTTCCTCTTTCTCTTCTGGAGAGCCAGGGGGGGAGTAGAATAGAATTCGATACGCCATTGTTGCGCCCAATGACGATAATAACGGTCACCCCAATCATCATCCTCGCGTTCATCGCAGAAATCAACTCGCGCAGTCCTCTTGTCGGTAAGGTTAGGCTAATTCGATTCGGTTGTGTCTTTTCGTTATGATATTCCACTGTATATTACTAAAATCGCGAATGAGGCGTTGCTATTTCACTAATTACGTTACGAAGGTACTCTTCATCGAGGAGTGAACCTTACATATTTTGTCATGTAATATCAATGGCAACAAATTAAACGATCACAAATCTGAAGAAATCGATTCACATCGGTGTTACTACATATTTAGCTATAGTTGAGTAGTGCACATATACTGTAGTATAGTGTAGAGTAGGATGTTTTGCATTCATGGCAAGAATGGACAGATAAAATTTAAAACAGTATAAACATTAAAAAAAATTAAGAATGTCAATATATTGTCGTTGCCTTATTAAAATTGTTTAAGAAGAAAAGAAAACTCCATATGGTTACTCTTCCTTTCATCAATTGCTGACAATTTCTATTTTGCGTAAAGATCCATGTTATGCATTCATGGCAAGAATAGATAGATAAAATTTAAAACAGTAGTAACATTGAAAGAATTTAAGAATGTCAATATATTCTCGTTGCCTTAGTAAAATTGTTGAAGAAGAAAAGAAGACTCCACATGGTTACTGATCCTTGCAATTGATGGCAACAATTTCTATTTTGCGTAAAGATCCATGTCATACTCTCATGGCAAGAATGGATAGATAAAATTTAAAACAGTAGAAACATTAAAAGAATTCAAGAATGTGAATATATTCTCGTTGCCTTAGTAAAATTGTTGAAGAAGAAAAGAAGACTCCACATGGTTACTGATCCTTGCAATTAATGCCAACAATTTCTATTTTGCGTAAAGATCCATGTCATACTCTCATGGCAAGAATGGATAGATAAAATTTAAAACAGTAGAAACATTAAAAGAATTTAAGAATGTCAATATATTCTCGTTGCCTTATTAAAATTGTTGAAGAAGAAAAGAAAACTCCACATCGATATACGATCATGAACTCGAAGAAATCCGGCACAGCGCTGTCGATAAAATTTTAGAAAATCTTTGCACGAATTTCATCTTACACTGCAATTATTGCACCCCTTAATTCAGACACTTACCAAGAGATTTCGATCGGACGAACACGCTGGCCGCTTCGTACGATTAAGTTCCTGCAAAAATGCATTTTCAAAAGTTGTTATCAACCCCGCTGCGATGCGGGAAAAATCCTCGAGAGCGGTTCCGCAAAGTTGCGACTCGTGGTCGACGGCACCAGGAAAGAAGCCGGGAGATGAGTTTTCCCAGGCGGGGGAGGACACGCTGTGTCGGCTAAAAGCATTTTTGCGTCGGCCATCACGGGACTATCATACGCTATCGATCCGTTTTATTCATAACTTCCGTCCCTGGTCGGACACGCTTCGCCCTACCCCTCTGGTGGTGCCATAAGTTAGCCGTGGACAATGAATGCCGCTCATTTATTCTCCCGCCCGTTTAACTCTTCTCCGTTTTGCGCCATTCCTCGCGTAGGTGGCTCTCGATCTTCGTATCGATCCGATCGACCGATTTCTGATCTGAAAATCTGTACCAGGAAGACTGGAGCGAAGATTTAATCTCTTGTAGTATCGAGATAGATCATGATTTTAACACTATGTAGAATTATCGTACTTCAATAACTAGTTTCTTTCGAACTGTGACAAAATTCTATTTTCTTGTCAATGATGCTTAGTTATTATTAAACTGCGGATTTTATGCATGTTGACAAAATTAAGTAGGTGGAACACAAAATAGTAGAAAGAAAAAGGGAACTGTAGAGTATGTAAATGATTAAATTAAGAAATCATTTTTATTTGGTTCCTATACCTTATAATTGATTTAAGAAATTTTTATTTCGCACAAAGATCCGCAGTATACTTATTAGAAAGTATTGCTGTACAACACAGATAAATTGCCTTTTTCTTTGTGGAAATTATAAACGACGAAAAAGTGTGATCACTGTAGCCGTAAAAGAAATCATAGGAGAAAAAAGAGCACAAAGATCCGCAGTATAGTTATTATAGAAAGTATTGCTGTACAACACAGATAAATTGCTTTTTTCTTTGAGGAAATTATAAACGACGAAAAAGTGTGATCACTGTAGCTGTAAAAGAGATCATAGGAGAAAAAAGAGCACAGGGATTGATAAGTGATTAACACTGTCACGTCCACGTCTCGTTCGTTTCACACACACGCTAGACTATCGAGAGGACTCTTAAAAACACACAGAAAAGGTTCTATGAAAAATCTAGTCTAAACAAACCACGAACGTTTATATACGTCAAGCGCAAAACGGAAAGACACAACCTACGGAGGGATTTAATGTACGAAGAGATTGTTTGTTCTTAGTTTCAAATCATAGCCGTCCATGATTGCTACACAATTCGTCACCGAATCGTGTGAATGGTGTCCCATTCACAAAGTCCCAAGAAGGATCGACAAAGATCGAGGATCCAGGTAGGGCCAGCCACGATATCTTAATTTTGTGAATGAACACGTTCCACGTGACGGGCCAACTGGCCGGATAGAGGTGTCGTTCGACGGCAAAGATCACGATCAAGGATCGGTCGATGTTCGGTGGTTGATCCCTCGGAGCGTCGGAAACGACGCCGAACCTCGCCGATTATGAGGGTCCATTCAGGAGGATCCTGGAGGATCTGCCGCGCTGTCTGGCCCGGCCTAACGTTCTCCTTTCTCGTGGGGTATTTTCGGTAAAACCCGGACCGACGTGGAACGATCTTTCGTCGACTCGTTTTTGTTGGAGGTGTGAGGTTACAATGGGAAAGGAGACGATCGCGTGTTTTGTGCGAGACACGGCTGTCCTGCCGGCACCATGCTGCGCAGAAGAGGATTCCTCTCCTGACAGAACGCTCTGCGGATCTTCGTCCTTTCCAGGACTCCTTTCTCGCACGGACGAACAAATTAGGAATGTCCCAGTTCCGAACGGGTCGGGACCTTTAAAAACCTCCCAGCAATCAATGGTTCAGGCTTTTGGAATTATTTTTCGGAGGCTCTCGCTCTTTTTCCGAATTCCTTTTGCAATGATTCGCAATCGTTGCTGCTGTAGTGGTCATCCTATTTGGTTGTTCGGAAAGTAATTTCGTGTTTCGTGTAGAGATGGTATTGCTTCCATTTATTATTACTTAACATTATTCTAAGTCGCAAAATTATTGTATATTTTTAGGACTGACATTTCGGACGTCATTTCGTGCCTTATAGAATTTTATAATCTTTCAAGCATTTCTTTTGTCATCGCATCAAATATGCAAAATCAAAGTGAGCATATCCGTCACATTTTACTTTTTTGTTACGGGTATGGTAAAAACGCAATGCAAGCAGGGAAAAAGATGTATGCTGTTTTCAGAGAGGGTGTGCCGTCGTATTACCATTTATTTCGTTCTTTTCAACACTTTTTAAGCGGTGTAACTATCATTTTAACACTAGGTTTACGGGACCCGTCAAAATGACGGGTTGTAATATTTTTAATTTACGATTATAGAGGTTGAAAAGATGCATCCATGAGAAATTATTCAATACATTTATTTTTTAGGGGTACATATTATAAAAAGAATGTCTAAAAATTTAGATAGACACATTTTTGTTATTTTTACACAATAGCGTAAAATAGTCAATTTAGTGCTTCGAAAACCTAGTGTTAAATGAAGGCGTCAAAAGTAATACAACTCAATTGTGTGTTAATAAAAAACAGGAATTCTACGAACATGGGATCTCCAAGTTGCTAGAAAGATGGCACATGATCATAAAATAAAATTGCCACTACGTCACCGAATAAATAAATAAATAGCGAAACATCGTCTTCATTTTCCCTTGGAAAAACAAAATTACTTTCCGCACAACCCAATATTAGGGCTGTTTGCATTAGTTGACTGTTAAGACAATCAATTTTTACATGGAAGCCTGGGTACACTCGACATTTTTAACCCTTTGCACTCGGAGCTATTTCAACTAAAAAATCAAACATTTCTTCTAACCTAGAATATTTCCATTGTACATAATTTTTTTTCATTATATGCGGACGAAACTGATATAGTACCTCATACAATATTTAAATGTTTAGTAATTTATTACATATAAACAAATTTAATCATGCAAACAATATTTTGAATAATGGTGTAACTATTTGAACCGGCGCCTCAGAGTCGCCATTCGAGTGCTAAAGGTTAAATTCCTAGTTAAATTATTAGAATCGCTTGCATTGGTTGACAATCTTTCATTGAAATACTCCATTTTTTAACGGAAATCTAGCTACACTTTGTCAAAGTGTCAATTTTATAGAACAGTGGTGAATATTCAAACTCGCAGTTTTGATTTTCGTTCCCCGACAATTCCCAGCGACTGGTGATTGCCCATTTTTCACAGAAAGGTTAAAAAAGGCTTAAGTTCCCGCAATTTCGCCATTTTCCTCCGTGTGCTCTGTGTACGCGGTATCGAAGCGAGTTTCGTCGTTCAATTATCATCGTAGGCTTCGGCCAAGCGTCGATTTTCCGAGCGCGGCGACCGAGTGAGAGAAAGAGAGGGAGGGAGGGAGAGAGAGAGAGAGGAGGCGAGCGTGTTCTCGCAGAGAGAAATCGGTGCGAAAGCTGCGCGAGTGTAATTAAAATGGTCGCGCATTTCTGCCAATTTTAGCAATTTCGCGGCGGCGCGTGCTGCGCCGTAATCGGCAAAGAGGCTCAAGGAATCATGCAATTATAATTTATTCGCGTGGCGCGCGCGCCTCGAGCGGAGCAGAGCGACGCAGAGCGACGCCGCTGCCGCTCCGCTTCGCTCTGCTTCGCTCTGCGTCGCTCGGTTCTCTTTTCCCGTTTCATCCTGCTCGTTTGTTTCCGGTTCGGCCGCGTTTGTTACTCGCGTCCTCTGCTAACCTTTTCCGCGATCGCTTTTCCCACGTGTCCGTCGACATTGTACCGAGATAATGCTTTCCTGCAATTAATTCTCCGCCCCTCTCGCGAGGAGAACGGCGCGAAAGGAACAGCGTCGGAGATGCCCGACTATTTTCGCCCGGGGTTTCAAAGAATCCCCTCGTTAATACGCGTTCCGCTTGCAACGGGAGAAGCTTCGGAACCCTCCGGCCTCCGAGAGAGCAGCGTCTCTGTACCACGATTATGGGAGCGAACGGGATCCACGGCTAGACAAATCTGTCCTACGAATTGTTAGCACATGTCCAAGCGCGCCGACAAAGCGCTCAAAGTCCCCGCTGAGGGCTTCACAAGCCCGGGGCCACGAGCCTCTTCCCGAAAACCGTGAAAGACCTCGCCCCCCTCAGCCCAGAGGATCCATTTATTAACGTCCGTCGTTCGGTGAAATTTAATAGCCTCCTCGACATCGAAATTCTCGCGACGCAACCTCGAGCGCGCATCACGAAGTTAACGAGCGCTCGATTTCATTCTTGAGGAAGGAAGAGGTTCGCCAACTTCAATGTCGACGAGTACCTCCATTGAACTTCTGTATTTCGCGAGAATACTGTTTCCCGGGCCGGCGAGCTTTGCGGATCATTGTCGGAGGTGTCGCTCGGTGAAGTTTAACACGTTCAGCGCCATGTCACCCGTATCTGGGTGACGGAATTATTTATACAGAATGGAAAATGAATTTTTACGTTGGTAGATTGAGTGCACAAAATTTCCTTACGATCTGAGGAATACAAGAAGTTTGGAACAGTAATTAATATCACAAAACTAAACTTCTTAGTTTTTGTTTTATTAAATATATTGCTTTGATTTTGTGTAATTTTTATGATCGTGGAGTGGGCGCTGAACGTGTTAACCTTTAGCACTCCAGTGGTGACTCTGAGGCACCACTAAAAATTGCTATACCATTATTCAAAATATTGTTTACATTATTAAATTGATATTCAATAAAATAGTTACCAAACATTTAAGTATTCTATGAGGTATTGTATCAGGTCCATTTCTTCAAAATGATAAAAATCATATAGAATGGAAATATTCTTGATCGAAAAAAAAAGTTTGGTTATGGAATTAAAATACTTCGGAGCGCAAAGGGTTAATAGCCTGCTCGACATCGAAATTCTTGCGACGCAACCTCGAGCGCGCATCACGAAGTTAACGAGCGCTCGATTTCATTCTAGAGCAAAGGAAGAGGTTCGCGCGATCTTCAGCGACGACGAGTACTTCCATTGAACTTCTGTATTTCGCGAGAATACTGTTTCACGGGCCGGCGAGCTTTGCGCATCATTGTCGGAGGTGTCGCTCGCGAGAGATCCTAATCTGTCGCGTCGCAGGGTTCCATTGTGGTGGGTCGTTCGTGCCCATCTTCCGGAAACGCTCCTTAGCTGCTGTGCCCTGCTGAACTGGCCATTATGGCCGGCCCTGCAACCTCACACCCTCTTTCTTCTCGTGTTCCCTTTCGCCAAACTGTCCCACTTCTTATTCCCGCATTACAGGGTATTACTAGTCTGCCAGCTACCTGAGCTACCGTGGGTCGATCAGTGATACTCGACGGTGGCTCCCGAGAAATCATTGATCTCACCGAAAATTCGAAATCTAGTCTACATCCCTGCTCTCTTCGATCTGATTTCGTCCGGAAACGGTGGCAATGCTCGCACGGTTCAACAACGATCGATGGCCCACCTTTTTAGCGGAGCTTGTTGAGCACATAATTGAGAAGTGTCGATGCGCGAGTAAATACCAGAAGGATCATCCGATGTTTTCACAGTTTACTCGAACCGCGAGGATTATCCGGACTGCCTGGATCAGTGAGCCTCTTCTTTCTCTCTTTCTTTCTCTCTCTTTCTACGAGAGAACAGCTCCAGGTTCTCAGGTGCTCGGTAACCGTGATTACTTACCTGCAAGGTAGACCGCTTATCCACCTGCGAGATTCATTGATTTTTATGGGCGCGAAGCTAGTTGCGAGAGCTACCGACAGGTGGTACGGTAAATTCACCGGTCACAGACTTGCGATATGCTCCGAGATTTATATATGATAACCGCTGGATAGGCGTAGAACACTTCCACTTTTGAGTGGAGCATGCACTGTTTTAGTAGAAACTGCAGGATGTGCGGATTTTGTGCGTTTGTCACATTGATAGGTGGGTGTAATTGCTAACAATGGAAAGATTCAAAGAATTTAAGAATGTCAACACACTTTTTACTATTCGATATACCCGCTGAACAGAGAAAGCAGATTTAGTTCCTATGTCCTGCAATTAATGCGAATAATTTTTATCTTGTATAAACTGTCTAATCAGGAATTTTTACTTCTCAGTTTCTGTTGTTGCAAATAAATTCATTCGATTCACACGCCATTGATACATATTTTTATTATATTACATCAGGGCATTTTTGTCTCAATTGAGACAAACCGTCCCCACCATAGCACCCACGGACCCCCACCAGTATCCGCCGTTACCATAGATCAGTGGTGGGCACGGTAGGGACCCCTCAAACGCTTGCTTCTCCCACTAACCTCTCTTTCATGCGCGAGGCGTGCGTACTGTTCGCGACGGGCAAAGCACGTCCTTCCTCTATGGTAACGGCGGATGTTGGTGGGGGACAGTGGGCGCTATGGTGGGGACGGTTTTGTCTCAATTCAGACAAAACTGCTCATCCCTGGTATAGAGGAAGGAAGTGCGTCGCCCGTCGCGAAAAATGCGCAGGTCTCGCGCATGAAAGAGAGGTTGATGGGAGAAGCAGGCGTTTGAGGGGCCCCTACCGTGTCCATCCCTGCATTACATGCTTGAATTGGGAAATTAAAGAAGTCCTCATAGAAACATTTTTATAGTCTCAACAATTTTACCAGAAAAAATCAGAAACTAGTCATCTCGACCTGTCTACTTGCTCTAATGTTAATACATATTGTTAAGTGTAGAAAAATCCAACTTGGAAGTCAAGAGAATAGATTTGAGAAATTGAAAAATATTGTTTTCTTATTTTCGACTCACTTCCGTGACTGTATGCAACAGAAGTTCAATAACGTTCTTTTAAACAATAATTTCAGAACAAAATTGGTACACTCTATTAATTCTAAAAATCGGTTGATTCCCGAATGGAATAAAAATTGTCTGTATCGATTACAAGATATAGTAAGCACCTAGACATTCATTTCTTTTCTCAACACTGTATCTGCCGGTAATTTTGAATAGTCTTTTTGAAATAAAAAATCAATCATTGAGCATTTAACCCTTTGCACTCGGAAATATTTTAACTCCATAACCAAACTTTTTTTTTCAATCAAGAATATTTCCTTTCTATATGATTTTTTTCATTTTGAAGAAATTAAACTGATATAATATCTCATAGAAAATCTAAATGTTTGGTAACTGATTTATTGAATATCAATTTAATAATGTAAACAATATTTTGAATAATGGTATAGCAATTTTTAGTGGTGCCTCAGAGTCACCACTCGAGTGTTAAGGGTTAACGATACGTTCAAAGTATTGAACAATTGTTGTTGCTTTTGAACGTATTGTTAAATTCTCAACGATTGATCTTTGATTTCAAAAAGACAATTGAAAAATTGCCAGCAGATACAGTGTTGAGAAAAGAAACGAATGTCTAGGTGTTTCCCATATCCTGCAATCGATACAGACAATTTTTATTTCACACAAAAATCCGCGGTCTAATCATAAAATATGATAATGTCAGAGTCGTATAGCATTGTGTCATATTCAGACAAGGAGCAGCACGGTGGAAGTGCAAAATGTGTTTACAGCGTGAGAAGAGGGTGTCGGCAGGGGTGGAATTAGTCGGGAGAGGTCCCGTCGAATGGCGCAGGGTGTCCAGGAGCGTATCAGGGTGAGACGCTTGGCCGGCCAAGCGTCTCGGAGCGTTGCGTGGCCGAGCGCAAGACAATTGAAAAAATCACTTGTCTCGCCCTAAAAGTAGGGAGCAGACAGCACCCTATTGGATGCTGTGGCTACGGCAAGTAACAGCGAGAGAGAGAGAAAGAGAGAAAGAGAGAAAGAGAGAAAGAGAGAGAGAGAGAGGAAGAGCAAGGGTGATGAGAGGAGGGCGACACGATGGGCGTCAGTCCGTTAAACGCAATTCTCCGGATCCGAAACATTGCGGTTTGCCTCCGGAAATTGACAGTCGTTCGAACTATTTTCCGCACGTGCACGGGGCGCGATGCATCCCTTAACGGACTTTGCACTTCCCTTTTATTCTCGTTGTGAACGCGTCAGGTGCGGGCAGCACTTTGCATTGACAGCAGAAAACTTTGTTCCGCTTTCTCACAACTAGACTGTGGATTTTTATGCAAAATGAAAAACCCCCCAAGTCAATTGTAAGAAACAGAGATTATATAAAAATGGACTTTTTCTGTTAATAATTTTAATATGTCGACGATAGTGCACCAATACTTTTAACATTTTCCATTGTTTTTACAATTCTCTATTTCACTTGTTCACTTTTTTATCCAGTTTTAGACTGCATATATCTAATGGCGAATATGCATATTGAGCGAAGCATGGTTCACAAATACGTTTCAATATACAGGTAGCCCTCATACAACACGGCGTCCTATAACACGGTTTCGCTCTAACACGATAAGAAAATTGCGAAAACCTTTGAACAACACTGTGCTTCTACAGCTTTGAATGACACGATTTTTGTTTAGCATATTTAAAAACTAAATTAACTTAAAATAATAACGGGAAGGAATAATGAACTATAGTGCCTTTACATGAAAATATATAAATAAATTATAATTTACATGCGCAGTTTACGCGCCATCCGCGGCGAGACTTGCCGTCTCAGAGATACAGTGTTGCGGAAAGATCCTTCGTATCTAAAAGGATAAAGTGCAATGCACTTTAAAAAAATTTTTAATAAAAATTGTTTATATGGAATTAAGAAAAATGTATGTTTTCAATATGTTTTCTGTATATAGATCTCTCTGCCTCTCTCTTTATCTCTCTCTCTATCGCTATAACACTAGTGTTTATTTTTTATATATTGTTAGTTGTAAGCAATTAGATAAGGTAGAGTAAGTTAGGTTAAGTTAGAAATTAAGGTTAGGGTAAGGAAGAAGATGTAGACGTAAGGGAGGAGAATTGGATGTACATTGCAACCCCGAAGGGAGACAATAAAAAACCTACTACTTCAATAAGTTTTCGGAACATAACCTCTCTTTTTGTACAGGCTGTAGGTCTCATATAATACGGTTTCACACAACACGGAATTTTCTAGGAACCTATCAACCGTGTTATAGGAGAGTTACCCGTATATGTAACAAAATTAATATCGTTCGCAATGAATTCCACAAAAGTTCTGAAGACATTCACTTTTCTACAGTCGAAAGATCACAGTCCCCAAAAAATTCTAAACCATTTATCTACCCCTAAGTAGCTCCCCATCTAAATACGACGCAACCTTACAGTTTAATTCAAAGAATCAAACGAAACATCAAATTAATCGAACGAAGCACATACAGTGAAGAGCAAAACTGAATCAACACCATTTGAAACAGCATAACTTTTTTAAAATTGGTACAGATGACTTGAGTGTTCTTGAGAAGTTGAAAGGATTATTTTATTACAAGATGAGTAAAAGAACTTTTGAAAAAATTGCAATTAGTCGGAACCGATGAAAAAATAGTAAATGTTGACTTTTACGACTTTTTTATCAGGGTCCGTATTGAAAATTTAAAAAATTGATAATGTTCACTCGAATAAATTATATATATGCTGAAAATTTTATCGATATTGGTTAATTGGTTTATGAGTTATAAACGATTGAAAGTGGTAATAATTGCAGTTTTTCACGATTTTCGATGTGTATATCGATGTATATATAAAATAATCCTTCCAACTTCTCAAGAACACTCGAGTCATCTGTAATAATTTAAAAAAAGTTACACTGTTTCAAATGGTGCTGATTCAGTTTTGCTCTTCACTGTAATTGAACAAAATATGAAATGAAGCGAACAGATTTTCAGCAACTTTTTCCTCGATTTGCAGGTGCGTACCGCCGGCAGCGGAGTGAGGGGTTGGTTGGACGCGTCGCACGAGACAACCAATTGGCTGAAATACATTCGCAGCACCAGCAGTCCTCACACCGTGAACATGCGCCACGTGCTCATCGGTGGACAGGTAAACTACCTAATCATAGTTCGATACGTTTCAACAATTTGAACGTTCAACGATCCAACGCGCTCTTCCGGTCACAGCTCGGTGACACGCGGTGTTATTTAATTGTTTCGGAACTTCGGTATCGTTCCGCAACCGTTTACGAGTTCGATTGGCGCAACTGACACACGCGCGCTCTCGATCGACAGTTGCAGTTAATAGGAAGGAATAATTACAGGGTGTCAGAGTCAGTCCCGGCCGGACCTTACATGCGGCGAAACTCATAAAAAAAGAAACACTGGGCGACCCCGTTACCGAGACTCGTTAACGAGCGATGGAACGGAAACCGCGAGCAACTTCGCCGCGCACGTCCAACTGCCAAATTGCTGGTAGCTTGCACTTTGCCGTCGTTCGATTAAATAGTGGCGAGAATACCCGGAATCCGTTCGATGTAAATTTGCGAATTGGAAGGGTATGTTTCAAGCTGTCGAGTTTCAAAAACGAGCTCAAATCCAATGCATAGCAGCCTTGGTCCGTAAAAAATGCTTGACCGTATACCATTGCAAATTCATAATCTATATTTCGCATTTGAGATTGATAATTTCGTTGTGAATTTCTTTTCATCGGAGAAACTATGCCGGAAAAAGAGATTCACAAGATTGGACAGAAAAAGAAGTAGGAATTCAAGATGGTGGCTTTTTTAAATGGGTTACAGTACAGCTATCATTGGTTGCTCTTACGATACTGTCGTAGTAAAGTTGTTCGCATACTGCCAATGCACATTTACCACGAAGAACGGAATTGTGCCGACAACAAAACGGATTTCAATTCGAACATTTAATATGCCTTTTTTACGAAATCGTTTGCGTTCATTTAGTCAAGGTTTCTGAATTGACTGTAATTTCGAGTGTTAATAATAAACACAAATTATTATCACCCATTCAAGCAGATTGTCATGTTTTGTTGAAATTTTCATTTCTTCGCCTTCAAGGTCATCCCAAGGTCATGGTATACTAGGTCCTTGAATTCGTCTTGACACGGGCTATAATACTAAATCAAAAATACAAAGTGCCATTTAAAAAAAGGAAGGTGACCTTGACAATACTATAAAAAAATGTTTTTCGTACTTTTTTCGTTGCAATATACAGGGTGTCCCACATAAATGGGAACACCTAAATATCTGTCGTATTTACAGTCCTATCAGAAAACTTCAGAGGACAAAGTGACACTATTGCAGGAAACAAATATAATGTTAAAAAAAAAATTTTTTATGTCGTGTTTTTTAATGAAATTTCAAGGTCACCGATGTTTTTTTAAATGGAATAGTATATTTTTTTCACGATAGCATGATAGACAATAAAAAACTGAATTTAGTGGATACCACCTTTTTGACCTTGAAATGACCTTGAGCAAGAATAGTCGTGTTGGAGCGGATAAAATGTGGAAGTTTAAAATTTTAATAATACTTTTCGTATTATAAAGAAACAATATTAATTGTGATTGTGAATAAGAAAAAATAAACATTAAATTGTTTTTTTCTTCGAAAATTAAAATTTATAAAAAGATAACTTAAAGTTTATCGATCTTCTCTTATGATCAGCACGTAAAGGATCGTTTGTCGGAGGAATATTCGTAAAAGTTGGTGTTTCTTCTGTTTCTAAAGATGAAGATGAGATAGAAGACTCACTTTCAATCCTCAGTCTTTTTCTTTGATGGGTTATAATAATGCTATCATCACTACCTGTGTCTGTTCTCTCACCATCCTCAGAATCACTAGCAATCGAATCAACGTCCGAAATAATAGCCCGTGACATGGTTATTTTTTTAAAAATAATATATAAAAACGGTAAAAAGTTATTTTAGAATGCACTCGTGTTACAAAGTACGCGTGAGGTCAGACTACGTTCACTCCCACGGAGCAACAAAGACACATTGAAACTCGCAGCGCAAAAGCGCTGCGTCGCGGTTTTCGAGACAAATGAACGCAGCGCTTTTGCGCCGCGTAGCAGTCAAACGGTTAAATATCTCGAAGAGAGAAAATATGAGTTACTTCACTTTCATAATCACCGAAACATTACGAGAATCTGTGGCCACAGTTCGACGAGATTTCATCGAGATCGGAAACTTGTTTTCCACCGTGCGAGGGGTAGGCGAATGGAGGTCGCAGGATGTGGTAGATCCCGACGTGGGCGTCCTTTTCGATGCTCTATCTGTGCGAACCACTGCACATGGTATTGTGGACTTCTCGCGCCCCAAGCAAAATCGTATACAGGGTGTTTCGTTATTAAGTCACCCCACGGAGTCGTTTCGACTTGGTGCACGCCCTGCGATCATTGTGGGAACGGGGGGGAAACGGTTCTCTCTCTCTGTCTCTCTCTCTCTTCGTCTCTCTGCAGCTATCGTAGTGGTAATGACTTTTCGGGGACACCATAAAGATCCTTTGATCGCTTTCGAACGTTATAGACTCGGATGTAAAGTACGTGTCGCCCGGAACCGAGAGTTTAATGGCCGCGCGCGATGGCCCCGGGAAATTATTGCAACGCCGATTCGATGATTCGATAGCGGCTTTTTCTCGGGACGGGAACGATCGAGATTATCGATGCGATACGCAGCGCGTTGTGAAGCTCGTTTTCCGGACACAATTCCATTACTCGAAATTTATTGGTGATACGAAACAATGTTTCACACGAAAGTCGTAGAATAGAATAAATAACAAAGATGTAGAATATACAGTCAATGACTGTGAGTTAAAGATTTAAGAAAAGAGTACATCCTTAAATTGCTTGTTTAGCTGGCATACGAATGTTTATAAGTATTGTATTATGTAAAGTATTGCAATGTATCGATATGCCTGTACAGTACTGCAAAATAATTTCTTTCTTGAGATTCAAATTGCATAAAAAAAAAAAGAATGTACAGTCTGTCCCACAAGAACGTATTGACAATATCTCTGCAGAAATTAATGTGTTCAGAGGAAAAACGTAATATGAATCGAAAGTACATTTCAAATGCCAAAACGCTCTGACACTGGATTAATAAAATTGGATGCAAATGTGGATTTTGTGAAAGAATAATGACTTGAAACATCGTAAACGCGTATGCACAAATTGCACGACAGGGAACGTGCCAGTGTGATCGACTGGCTATCCCGGATCACAAATACGAATTCCATAAAAACTTTTGTGGTTTATTATGAACTAGAAGCACGAAGAAAAATGTATGTTATAATAACGAATTTTAATTGACCGTATTCGAAAAATATAGAGTTCACTACTTGTTTCCAAACTATGGTAGATAATGGAGGATATCGGGGGGGGGGGGGGGTATGTTGTTAAGTATAAGCGTTTTAAGTGCAGATTCGGCTCACATAAAGGTTTTTATCACCATATAAATATTTACAAGAAATATCACCGACACACTCCTTCTGGGACAGACGGTAGAAGAGAGTATTCGTTTGACATTGCAGTAACCTTGAAAAGCTCTATAGCTTACGATTGAATGTACAATTTCCTACATGTTTGATTACGGTATTTTTGAAGGTGACACCAAGACGCTTTCAAAATACTAGAATGCTTGTGATTTTGTGTTAACTATTATCAAAGTTGATGTGCCGATATTATGTCCATTATTATTATTATCGCGGGATGATTCGCGACGAAGGGCGAAGATTCAAGGGTTGCGATTTTGTCCGCAGATGGTGTACGAAGCTGTGAGGGGCATTGTGGTCGGTGAAGAGCTTCTTCTCGGCGTTCGAGAACCTCTTCAACTGCAGGACATGCTCGGAGAAAACACAACCGAGGACAGGAGCGATCGAGAGACCGGTGAGTATCGCTACGATCTTGTCGCGTGAAGGACTCGGCCTCCGTTCTATCAATTATTCGAGCTGCTAACGAGCCTCTTCCCTTCACGATCCTCCATTGATCCACGCTGATCGAGAGTGGTCTTCCGTTGTGGTCGTGTAAGCTGACGCTTCTGTCGAGCTGGGTTTCGAGTAAACAATTAAAGCTTCTATGAGAAGAACAGCGATTTTATAGCGGCCCTAAAAATTTCTACGCTATTGGACCAAATTTTACAACCCTGTGTGTGTATCTAAGAAATTTCTAAAAATTCAAAAATTCATATCTATAAAACAAAACGAATCGTATGGAGAATGGAATTGTTTTAGAGGAAATGTGTTGGTTTCGGAGTTGATACCGCATCGAAGGGGTTAATTGGTCTATTGCTTAGACTATATACATATACTTATAGACCCGGCATAGGTATAGTGTGCGCATAGGATGCAGTGTTCCAAGATATAAGAGTATCTGTTACCCACAATTCGCGGTTCGAGATAATTCAAAATGGTGGATAGCGTATGATACGAGGATTTATCCGTCGAATAAAGATACTTTTTTTATTCGTACCTTCGAATAACGAATAAAGATCTTTAAATAATTAAATTAAAGTATCTTTAAATAATTTTTTATCTAAATAATGCCCAACTCTGATTGTATTCGACATGTACATGTATACTGTTCTTACTATTCTGTTTTTAAATAAACTAAGCTGTGAGGAAATAAATACAGATTTCATATTATCAATTTCTACATTGAAATTTAACTTTTTCCAAATTATAATCAACAAAAAGGGGTTAGCCATATTTAAAATAATAAGAGCAAGGTAAAAATAAACGAGCAATGAAATTAAATACAGATATGTATTATGTATTACAATTACGACGACTAAGACGATTCCCCTTTCTCTTCTAACGCTTCACCTTCGCGGTATTGCGATTTCTCAACAGACTATAGCACTTCGCCCACAAGTGTCGTCTGCTAGGCGATTTAATCTCGGAACATAGCTAACTATCTGAAGACAGGTCTATAAGTATATATGGTCTAAGGTCTATGAAGTAATTTTCAAGCGGGCAATCGACTTTGGATAAAGCGAGCGGAAACGGCGGACGATCGGGGCAGATAATCGAATCGGTTACGATAGGTCGAATTAGCGGACAGAGCGCAAGCTGGCTTTACGACTTCTCGGGCCGATACGCATCGCGCTGACTCGTGCTTGTTTGCGGGATCGCGATCGTGTGCGAGTCGGGACTCGGGAACGCGTGGGGGTGGGCAGGTGTCTTCTGTACAGGGTAGTCTAGTATGAAGGCCGATGCGAGGGAGGACATAGAGGGTAAATCGTGAATCGTTGACTGCAGGCCACCGCTCCGTCATGCACCCGTGATTCCTGGCGTGATTCACCTGGCCGGCCGTTGCGTATTAACCCCTGTTCTGTTCGGTAATAAGCGCTGATTATCTCGAGATAGAGGCGTTCCCGGTCGGCCTCGTGCCGCTTTAAATTTCGTTATAAAACATCCTTCGCCGGGGGCTGGGCCGAGCCTGATTCGACCAATAAACGTGGCACGAGCCACCCTTTCCATTAGCCCCGCGAAGTTCCGGGACAACTTCAGAAAGTCCGCTAATATAGAAAATTTGAAATATTGGTCATTACGAGCTGCGAAATGTGCAAGTGATCCTGTATGAGCTGCTTTGCATAGACTGAAGGCAAGTTACCTGTTTTATAAGAACGAAATTTAATTTGTCAAATTATTTAACTTGCATTGGAATCTATATATTTTGAACCCTTTTGTACATAGTTTACATCGTTACTAAGGTACACTTTACGATAGAATACTAGTTTCTGTAGTAGTATGTCGTAGCTTTGTATTCGAGGCTTTATACTTCGCCATTTTGGAAGTTATACTTCGCTATTTTGGAATGAAGCTCTTGAGGTCCGTGCAAATTAAATTTTTGCTATCGTCCAATACAATTGTTAGGTCTTCTTTGTCCGCAGTGATTTTCTAGTAAAGTTCCAT